>OX451739.1:1424216357-1424816357 GCA_948472305.1 Vicia faba
CGAAAGTCGCCTATCAAAAATGATCAAGTCCCTTCAAAACAAATTGCCGAAGACACTTGGCACCATTGCATTCATGGTCCATACGATGACCCGCGTCCGTCCCGAATAAACTTCCTAAATACAAGATTGCCTACCAATTTCAATGGTAGAACAAAATTGTTAAAAAGGGGTCAAAACACGACAAAAAATCTTTTGAGAAAGCTTTAGGGTAGATAAACTCTTAAGTACTTGTCAATTTGCAAAGAAAACGCTTGCCTAATTTCAAAACTCACTTCACAAACACTTTTCAAAAATCTAACTTTTCAAACCCTTGAAACATCTTTTTAAAAGATAAAACACCTTTTGTAAAACGTTCGAGTAAAGAATTGTTACAAGGTTAGCCTAACATAAGGCATCTTTTCAAAAACATTTTCAAAACAATCCACAAAGCACCATTTCACACAATTGAAAACCAAGGCAAAGTCGATCTAAGCAAGTACCTAAGAGCCCATGGATAACCATGGATGAAAAGGGTGCTAATACCTTCCCTTTTCATAATCTACCCCCCGAACCCAGAAAACATCTCAAAAGGTTTTTGCTGTGCTTTTTAACCTTTCCTTTAGGATAAAATAAAAAGTCGGTGGCGACTCTTGCTAACCGCACAAGTGCGAATACGAACGCAAAACACTAGTCAGTTCTCCCACCGTATCACACATACAACTAATGTCTTGCCTTTTCAGGAAAAAAGGTCAATCCAAAGATGATTACTATCAACTGTCACAATTGCCAGATTTAATACCTGTATCCAGCCAGGGCATATCTGTAAATGACAATTTCCAGATTCGATACCTGTACCCAGCCAGGGCATATCTGAAGACAACAATTTCCAGATTCGATACCTGTACCCAGCCAGGGCATATCTGAAGACAACAATTTCCAGATTCGATACCTGCATCCAGCCAGGGCATATCTGTAGGCGGCAAATTCCAGATTCAATACCTATATCCAGCCACGACACGTCTGTAAGCAACCTTTTGAAGTTCCAGATTTGATTCCTGTATCTATCCAGGGCACATCTGTGAGCAACTAATTGTAGATTCGATACCTGTACCTAGCCAGGGAACATCTGCATGAAGAGACTGAGGATCAACACCTGTAACAGGCCAGGAAACCATCTTCTTTTCTCAAAGTACGCAAGTTCTCGCTAAGGAATCTCTTACGCGATCGACACCTCCAAATGGCATCTATAAGCCCATTTCCGACAAGGTTCTGTCACGTCTCCAGATGGCATCTATAAGCCCATCCTCCTATCCACCATCTCTCCAAATGGCATCTATAAGCCCATTCCCAACATCACACTGCTGATACTCTACTATGCGAGTGCAAATTTCTGGGCACTTTAGTGTTCAATCATCTTCCACCTTCGGATCACGAAAGGCACGCAAGCCAATCTACATCCTCAGGTCTAAGAAGATTGAACAGGGGAAACTGTTGTACCCCAAAATTTTCCCTCCCATTTCATCAATATTTTCTCACCACAAGACCCTTGGAGCTCAAGATCAAGTTAGGGTTTACTCTGCTCAAGACTCCTCCTTGCACTGTTGACCCAAATTAGGGTTTGTGTTTGCACAAATATGTTTTGACCTAAAATGCCCAAAGTGACTTTCATGCTTCATGTTGGACTCACAAGTTTATCCATACCAAGTTTCAAGCCTTGATTCCAATCTTTGCCCAGTCAATTGGACAGTTGACCTAGAAATCAGTTGTATTGAGGAAAAAGTCAAATGTGGTCAATTGACAGTCAAACCTCATGATTTTTGACCCACATCAACATTATGAACTCATATGAACCATTTGGTCAAGTTTGGATCACAAATCCACAAGAAATTTGATCAGATCACCAAAAGGGCAAAATGGTCATTTTTAGGGTTTTGACTGCACAAAGGCAATTTTTGACTGTTTGACCTAACCAATGGCAAACAAAGCTCACATATGGACTCAAGGACTCAATGGCATTGTCTTTACATGTTCAACAAATTCAAAAGATCCCAAATGCACAAGATTGACAAATGAATTTTCCAGTCAACTGAGCAAAATTTCACTGTATACTAAAAAGTCAAACTTTGACTTTTTGGTCAAAATCAAGTGTCAAGATTCATTTTTCATCAAAACATATCAAATCATGAAACTTGTTCATCAAGAAACCAAAAATTGCAAATTAGGGTTTAGAATGAGAAAATTTCATAACTTAGAATTTTTCTAAGTTATGGAACTTCCTTATTTTTTCCTAACTTTGTCCCATTTTTTCATCAAGATACATTTGGATTCAAACAAAACTCAAAACATGAAAGTTGTAGTCCATTGCAAAATATACAACTTTTATTCACAAAGTTTCCTCAAAAGAAGCTTGTAGCTCAAGTTATGAGTTTTGGAATAGGGGTGCAAAACATTCTTAACTTAGAAATTTTTTTGACCTATTTTAGGCAGGATTTTTGCCTAACTTCATGGCCACTTTTCACATGCTTCCACTTGTAATTTCAACTTTCATTACAAATATGGATTGTAGTACACATTCCAAGCTTTCCAAATTGTCCAAGAACTTCTCAAACACCCTTGTGGTTAGGGAGAATCGAATTTGTCAATATGGGCAAAAGTCACTTTGATTCATGGCCAAATGCATGTTCATAACTTGGGCATTTTTGAAATCAGCTTGCACAAGCTAGATTACAGGCCTCTAATCCTTCTTACACTCAATAATTAAATGCATAACCATTGTGCCAAGATGTTATTTTGTGCATTTGGTCATTACATGAAGAATTAAGCCATATATGGAAAAAGCACTTTATCCATTCTTGTAAAGCATGGCTTTATGTCAAGTTTACAATCTAAGAAGTACAAAGCATATCTCTTGGGCACAAGTTTATGGACTAATCCCACTGATCAAGGAGAGATTATGCAGCATGCTTGAGGGACCTGCCTTGGCCTACAACCTAACCTGGCAACTTTTGCTTAAGCTAGAAGAAACTTGCATTTTTGAAACACATCACACATTGCTACAAGAACTAACCAAAACAAACTTTGTGAACACTTTCCATACACCCTAACTAGCCTGAAACACGAGCAAACCACCTTCAATACCTCCTCATTCACAGAAACACCTTCTTGCTGCAAAAACAGAGTCCCTTCTGCAACTTGACTTCCACAAACACTTCCACTCGTGCGTTTTGGCCAAAGCTAGTTCAAACATGTTCCATATCACCCACTGAAGCTATCCCAAGCATTGAACACAAACTGTAACATCCCTAACATCATTTTCCATTTTCAGTTTTCAACTTTGCAGGTGAACTTCCATAGGTCGATTCAGCTAGTTTCAAAGCAAGATAGAGGTTGGAAGAGCATCCTTGGACCTCAAGCAAGCTATACAAGTCCTCACACTGCATTGAAAGTGCCTCCATTGCTGTACACGACTCAAGCTGAACAGGTAAAACTTTGAACTTCTATCTCTCTATCCAGGCATAGTTAGGCTTAAGTTTGTGAAGAAAGCATGTTCTAATCATAGCCCTAAATCCATCCATATAGTTACTTTTCATTTATGTTGTGTATGCTGAGAGAATTTTGGACCTGAACATTGGAAAAAACTTAGGTCAGAAATTGGGGGAGAAGAAATTCTCTCTCATTTCTGAGAGTTAGATCAAGTTTTTTATATGTATGAACTCGTGACATGATGCTCTATAATGTTTGTGTTGTGAGTTTTTGTTAAAAGTCAAGGAATCAAGAGATTACAGAGATGGAGGAAGGGCACGCGTTTTTTGTTTGAATCTGTCTAGAGGTTGAAGACATAGTTGACTTGGGCTGGGCCTGAGTCAACCTGCTTTTTGCACCCCTTTTTTCAATTTGCACCCCCTGGCCCTTTGCATGATATATTTGTCATTTTTGATTTTTTCCTTTTGATTCTGATTTTATATTTTTATTCAAGCATGAAAAAACATTAAAAATATTTTTTTCACTTTTTTTATATTTATTTGGCTTTTATTTGCTTTATTTAAACATATGTATGTAAATAAATATATATATACTTTTATTTAAAATACTAAAAAATAATACAAAAACATTTTATTTTCTGATTTTATTTTTATTTTATCTTTTGAAAACATTTTCTAAAAAATATACTTTTTTGTAAATAACAAATATATTTTATTTATATATATATTTAATATATTTAATATAATATAAATACTTATATAGTTATTAGAATATTTAGGATAAAAATATAAAAATAATACATTTATTTTATTTTATTAATATTTAACCTCAAAAAATACTTTTTTGCAATATACTTCCTTTTATTTATTTTTTTTGTATATAATTAATAAATATTGTATATAATAAATAATAAATACCTTTTATTTAGCAAATTAGGGTTTTGCCCTAAACCATAAAAATACCCAAAAATTACCCTTTTTATTTTTGTTTATTTTTCACATAAAAAAAATACTTTTACATACACATAAAAATCATTTTTTGCATCTTGCATATTTATTGTATTTTATTTAATTATTGTACAATTAAATAATTTGTATATCCAATTTGGATTGTAATAGCTTAGATTTTAATTTCTTGTTAAATATCCCCATTTGAACATTTGTACCCCCCATCCCATAATTGTGTTGTAATAATTTAGAATTTTATTTTTCGCATTTAAAAGCTTTCTAAATATGCCATGATAGACTTAGGGTTTTGTATGCAAAAATCAAATAACAAATAGCTTGACCTAATTCAAAGACAAAAAAACATGAAAATGAACAACACCAATCAGACTTGCACCCCTAGGATTACTCCACTTGTTGCCTTCAATAATGGGCCATGTTGCATGTTGAGTTTCTTTGGCAAAAACAAAACAAATCAAATGATCATAGTCCCTCGACGACGCTTTCGAAAGTTACCTAAAAATGATCAAGTCCCTTAAAGGAAAAATTGCCAAAGACACTCGGCACCATTGCAATCATGGTCTAAACGGTGACCCGCGCCCGTCCCGTTAACATCCTAACACAAGATTTGTCCACCAAATACAATGGTGGAACAAAATTGTTAAAAGGGTTAAAACATAGGAAAGATCTTTGAGAAATTTAGGGGTAGACAAAACTTTTAGTTACTTGATCAAACTTGCAAAACACGCTTGCCTATTTTTCAAAACACACATCACAACACACTTTCAAAAAACAACTTTCAAAAACATTAAAAACTTTTCAAAAGATAAGTACACCTTTGTATACATTCAAACATGGATCATTACAAAGGTTGCCACAACAAATGGCCTCTTTTCAAAACATTTTCAAACCCACACACAAAGCACCATTTCAAACAATTGAAAGCACCATTTCAAACAATTGAAAATGCAAGGCAAGTGATCTAAGCAAGTAACTAAGAGCCCATGGATAACCATGGATAGAAAGGGTGTTAATACCTTCCCTTTCTATAATCTACTCCCCGAACCCAAGAAAACATCTCAAAGGTTTTTGCTGTGCTTTTTAACCTTTCCTTAGGATAAAATAAAAAGTCGGTGGCGACTCTTGCTCAACCGAAACAAGTGCAAATACAAACGCAAAACCTCAAGTCAGTTCTCCCACCATATCACACTACTGAAGGCCAGGAAAACCAAAAGCAAGAATTGACACAGGTTACTGAAGGCCTGAGGCTAAAATTGGAGAAAGTCCAGATCACAAAGCCAGCATCCCCTTAGAAAGAGATATGGGATACTTTAGGAGAGCCCAGTGGAAAGTTTGACTACTTGGTGAAGTATTTTTCCCCAAAAAGTTCAAAAATCCAAATCGAAGATATAAAACCTACAGGGTGGGGAGATGATGACATAAAGGGGGAGGATATAGATGTCAACATGGTGGATATGGAGAGACCTCGTTCTGAAATGGAGGAGATGGAGAGATACTTAGAAAAAGAAAAATATAAAATGGAGGATAATTATGCTGGGGATGCCAGTCTTAAAGATTACCTCATGTTGTGCCACAAAGGAGATGCTGAAATGATACTATGCCCTAGATGCAGCATCATCTGCAACCAGAGAATTGCTGCAAACTTCGAGAGGAAACAAAGGGCACGAACTCGCATCAACTGGCGCCAGGATAACCAGTTATTTAGGTGTTATCCTAAAGCTGGAGAAAGTTTGTTGGAGTTCTTGGTTCGCTGTTACAAAGGGGCAACAAAATGCCTAGTATGCCCAAGGTGTTCTGCAGTGTACGATCAAAGTATGGCCGGAGCCTTCGAAACAATCCCTTTTGCCCCATGCTGGAATCACAAAGAGACTGGGCAGATGAGCCAACGTTTCGAGAGCAACTACACTCAACGAAGGCCTGATAGTCCTTATCCCAAAGGCGCACGAAGGGTAACGTTCAAAATTCCTGTTGAAATACCAACAGACAAATGGCTGCAAGTCAGGACTGACAAGGTCAAAGACAAATGGAGAAACAATGAATGAAACGCACGCCACGCCATGACATATATGAGGCAGTTTAGCATGGCAAAGAGGGAAGAAGTGAGCTTATAAAACTACAAAGGAAGAAACCCCATGTCAAGATCTCAATGGCGAAGGCAACAGAGAATTCGAAAGGCTGAAAGGGAAGCTATGGAAAATAAAGGAGCAACTTCGATAAAAAACCAAGGAGAATCAAGCACCAACAAACCCGCACCAAATAATCAACCTGAAGACAAACCCCCAGTTAGTAGGAGACTCTTCTCTGAAACACAACCAAATGAATCGAAGGAATACACACCAGGTCCAGAAGAAGACGAGGATATGCTAACGGACAACTTCGAATCAGAGGGGGAGTCTTCACTCAATATCAATTGCAACGTGGTATCTATACTACCTTGTGAGTTTGGACAGGAAACTGAAATCGAAGAGTATGAGGAGGATGATACAATAGATCTGATGAAGCATAGGCCTGTGTGTTACTACGTAATGGATAACGGAGCTCTCGAGGAGCAGAATGCTTTCTTCGAGCGCCCAGAGCCAGCTATGAAAAATCATCTGAAGCCATTGTTCATTCGGGCAAAGGTTGGTGTCCATGGCGTGAATAAGGTCTTAGTAGATGGGGGCGCTGCAGTTAACTTAATACCCCATTTCATGCTGAAAAAGTTAGAAATACGCGAGGGTGACATCAAACCACACAACATGGTCCTATCCAACTACGAAGGGAAAGTAGGTCAAACATTGGGGGTAGTTCAACTGGACTTGACAATAGGATCGAGCTGCAAGCCCACCATGTTCATGGTGATCGAGGCTAAAGCCAACTACAACTTGTTGTTGGGAAGAGAGTGGATCCATGGCGTAGGAGCAGTTCCTTCGTCAATGCATCAGAGGTTGGTTTTATGGAGAGAAGATGGGATTGTGGAGAACATTGAAGCGGACCAGAGTTACTTCATGACGGCAGTCAACTTAGTTGACAAGAGGAATTATGACAAACATTTGGCCAAGATTGCTCCTTGTGTCCCTAATGACGAAATCAACGAAACCAGGAACACACACTATTATACGACCCTTCGCCATGATGGCATATATTGGGATAGAAGAATAGTCAGTGAAGATGAAGGAGTCGAAGGTACTATGCAAAGACGGCCAGTAGGATGGGAGTTCGACAACCTTGCTCATGATTGAGTCCTCCTTCTTCGAAAGGATTTCGGCCTATATCGCTGAGAACGAATGGAAAGCGGCCTTAGAGGCTGAAATAGATAAATTGGTTGTAGAAGTGAACGAAATAAATGGGGATGGCTCGAAAGGCTCACCCTTTGAAGAACACGAAATAGATTAAAGGCTAGATGCCATCTATGATAAAGAACCCTTAGGCTTCGAGAGGGACCCCATAGACTCAGGTGCCAAAATGTTGGCGCAGGATCCACTCAAAGAAGTGAATTTGGGGGATGAGAACACAAAAAGAATAACCTACATAAGCGCAAAACTTAATCCAGGCCTCAAGCAGGAAGTGATCGAAGTCCTCAAAAGAAATAAAGATTGCTTCGCGTGGGACTATGATGAAATGCCTGGTTTAAAGAGGGAGTTAGTGGAGCATAGACTTGCAATCAAGGATGGCAAGAAGCCCATCAAGCAAACTCCTAGAAGATTCGCACCAGCGGTTCTCACAAAAATCAAAGCTGAGATCGAAAGGTTGTTGCGCTGCAGATTCATCAGAACCACAAGGTATGTCGAATGGTTAGCAAATATAGTGCTTGTTATTAAGAAAAATGGCTCTCTGAGAATTTGCATAGATTTTAGGGATTTAAATACTGCAACCCCCAAAGATGAGTACTCCATGCCTGTGGCAGAAATGTTAGTAGACTCTGCTGCAGGATTCGAATATTTAAGTATGTTAGATGGATACTCTGGGTACAATCAGATTTTTATTGCTGAAGAATATGTTGCCAAGACAGCATTCCGTTGCCCAGGAGCCTTAGGCACCTACGAATGTGTAGTGATGCCTTTTGGTTTAAAGAATGCTGGGGCAACTTATCAAAGGGCAATGAATTCGATTTTCCATGATTTCATTGAAACCTTTATGCAGGTGTATATTGATGATAGAGTCATCAAATCTATATCTGCAGAAACCCATTTGCATCATTTGAGCCAATCATTCGAACGAATGAGAAAACATGGCTTAAAAATGAACCCCCTTAAATGTGAATTTTTTGTGCAGGCTGGAGATTTCCTTGGCTTTGTGGTTCATAAAAAAGGAATCGAGATCAACCAAAATAAGACCAAAGCCATAATGGAGACGAGAGCACCTACATCAAAAAGGGAGCTTCAATCTTTGCTAGGGAAGATTAACTTTCTCAGAAGGTTCATTTCGAATCTAAGTGGAAGAACCCAAGCTTTCTCTCTGTTGCTTCGTTTGAAGAAAGGCCAAGCCTTCGAGTGGAATGAAGCCCATCAGGAGGCATTTGATAAGATAAAAAGATATCTCTCTCAGCCTCCCATCTTGTCTCCACCTTCATGGGGAAAGCCCATGAGATTGTACATATCCACCTCTGAAGTTAGTATAGGTAGTATGTTAGCACAAGAAGATAGCAATGGCATCGAAAGAGCCATATACTATTTAAGTAGGGTATTGAATGATGCAGAGACTAGATATAGCAATATAGAAAAGCTATGTCTCTGTTTGTACTTTTCTTGTATGAAACTTAAGTATTATATAAAGCCTGTTGATGTTTATGTTTCATCTCATTTCGATGTTATCAAACACATGCTTTCGAAACCAATAATGCATAGCAGAGTTGGTAAATGGGCTTTAGCCTTAACAAAATATTCTTTGACTTTCATGCCTTTAAGAGCTGTGAAAGGTCAAGTAATTTCTGATTTCATTGTGGACCATTCATTGGTCGAAAAGACTGTCATGGGTTACGTTGAAATGCAACCTTGGAAATTATACTTTGATGGTTCAACCCATAGGGATGGTAGTGGTGTTGGAGTTCTTATAATTTCTCCTGAAGGAATTCCAACAAAATTCAAGTATAAGTTAGATGGTCCTCGTTGCTCGAACAACGAAGCTGAGTACGAAGCGTTTATTGTTGGACTTGAAGCTTTGTTGGAATTGGGGGCAACTAGAGTCGAAATTAAAGGAGACTCAGAGTTAGTGGTCAAGCAGATAACAAAGGAGTACAAATGCATAAAGGAAAATCTGATGACATACTTCGTCATAGTTAACAGGCTATTTAGAAAATTCGAATACATGGATATTCAACATATACCAAGAATAGAAAACCAAGAAGCAAATGACTTGGCACAGTTGGCTTCAGGTTATAAAGTTTCTACCAAAAACTTTGAGGATTTGGTCGAATTAAGAGGTAGAGTTATGGCTACTAGATTCATACCATCGGATCTAGAGAGCATAAAATTAGGTGGTGCTGATAAACAGGGATTCGAAGTACTAGCCATAGACACTTTATCAGATGCTGATTGGCGAAGTCCACTAGTGAGTTATTTAACAAATCCAACATTGAATGTTGATAGGAAGATAAAATATAGAGCATTATCATATGTCCTCATGGGAAATGAATTGTTCAAAAAGACCCAGGAAGGCGTATTACTGAAATGCCTAGTAGAAAGTGAGGCATACTTAGCATTGTCAGAAGTCCACAATGGGGCATGTGGGGCACATCAAGCAGGTCATAAAATGAAATGGTTGTTATTTCGATATGGCATGTATTGGCCCAGCATGCTCAAAGATTGTATAGACTTTGTTAAAGGGTGTGAAGAATGCCAGAATCATGCAGGAATTCAACATGCTCCTGCAAGTGAGTTGCATTCAATCATTAAACCATGGCCCTTTAGAGGATGGGCATTAGATTTAATAGGAGAAATTAATCCTGCTTCGTCTAAAGGACAGAAATATATCTTGGTAGGAATAGATTATTTTACCAAGTGGATCGAAGCAATACCATTAATAGTTGCTGATCAAGAGGCTATTATTGAGTTCATACAGAAACAAATTATCTATAGGTTTGGATTGCCAGAGAGCATAACCACAGACCAAGGTTCTGTGTTTACTGGTAGGAAGATGCAAGAATTTGCTCAAGAGATGGGGTTTAGATTGCTAACATCAACACCATATTATGCTCAAGCAAATGGTCAGGTCGAAGTAGCCAATAAAGTGATAATAGGATTAATTAAGAAACATATTGGTAAAAAGCCAAGGAACTGGCATAAGACTTTGGACCAAATACTATGGGCTTGTAGAACATCTCCTAAAGAAGCTACTAACACCATGCCTTTCCAACTAACATTTGGCCATGACGCAGTTCTACCAGTAGAAATTCATCTACAATCAGTTCGAATTCAAAGACAAAACGAAATCCCATCTGCATTATATTGGGAGATGATGATGAATGAGTTAGTTGAGTTAGATGAAGTTAGATTGCATGCATTGGAAATCTTAATGAGACAAAAGGAAAGGGTAGCCAGGGGATATAACAAAAGGGTGAAAGGAAAAACATTCACTATTAATGACTTAGTCTGGAAGGTCATATTGCCCATGGACAAGAAAAATAAAACATTAGGTAAATGGTCACCCCATTGGGAAGGACCTTTTCGAATAGTAAAGATATTCTCAAACAATGCATATGAAATCGAAGAGTTGGCTGATGATAAGCGAATCCTAAAGGTTAATGGGAAATATTTAAAGAAATATAAGCCACGCCTGCAGGAGATTCAAATAATAACAACGTAATCAAAACATCATAAAGGAATGCCAAAATGGTACTATAGATTGCCAAAATGGCGTTGTTTGGATATTACCGACCAAAATTCAGCCAAAGATTCAAAACTAATTAAAACTGAGATTTAAAAATAGGCATTGTTCCTCAATCTATTAAAGGTACTCTGAAAGGACTCAAGCCTTTGTTGAGTGAAACGCCTTGCTCCTTCTAGGGTAGCTACTTCTCCTTTAAGTTGCTCTGCTGCCTCCATTTCTGCAAGTCCTTTGTTGAGGAGCTCTTCGAACTGATCGCCAACAGTGTTGGTTTCATAGGCCAATTGTTGTTGTTGAGCCTCCTTAACCTTCTGTTGAAGCTCTTGGATTTGCTTTTCCCAGAGAAGAATAGACTGAGCTCGAGCTTCGTAGTCAGTTTTGGCTTGCTTTATATGCATGGCTTGGTCTTCAGCTTCTTTAGAAAGCTTCGAAGCATGCTCATAAGCAGCGTCCATGGAGGTTCATTTCTCTTGGACCTTTCTAGTAGCAAATTCGTCTTGAAGAAGACACCCAATCACGTTATCTAACAAAGATTGAAGATCGAATAATACGGTGCTGACTGCCAAAGAGCAGGTGGCGAGATTAACTTGTGCAAGTAGCTCCTTCATGGTATAACAAGCTGTACTATCCTGTTTGAGCACTTCGAACAAGTCCACATCAAGGATTGTTCTCCTAATTCTGTTAAGGAGTACAATTCTATCATCTGAGGGCAATGGATTGTTAGTCGAACTAGTACCAGCCCTAGCAAGAGGAATGTCCCTTTGAGCTAGTTTAGCCTTCATATACCCAATTGGGTCATTTCGTCTTAGGAGAGCTAGCTCCTCTTCAGTCATTTGAGATTGAGACGGTTGAGGAAGTTCCATGCGCAAGGGAGTTACATCCAGTTCGATTTCCATAGGCTCATTGGTCTGGTCACCATCACCTTCACTTGTTTCCTGCTCATTGCCTTCTTCATTATCAACCAGATCCACCACTTTGATATCATTGTTCTCACTGCTATTGGCATCTGACTCTGTTCCAGCAGTCGAACCATTCTGGGCATCTTCTTCCTCGGATCCTTCCTCTGCAGATTCTTCGTTCTCTTAATCAGAATCAGCCTTCTCCTCATCAGCATGAATGTCCTTTGGGTTCTCTTGAAGGGTTTCGAGAGGAGACTTTTGAAGAGAAGTTTCTGGTAAAATCTCTGCAGATTCATGAAGCGTTGCTTCATTCGTTTCTTTTCCAGGAGGAGAAGTGCTTTGGTCATCTTGTTGCTCTGAAGCCCCAGTCGGAACCGCCATGTTGGAGGATCCTTTGTTTTGCACCAGGTTACTAGAGTCCCCATGAGGAGAAGAATTGATAGGAGCAGCAGTCTTTGATGGAGAAGTCGAAGTGGTAAGAGTTGGGTTCGAAATGCCCTACAGAGACAAAGGATATTAAGAGCATGTACCAAGGTAATACATAACTATTTTTGCTAAAAATTCGAAGTTCAATTTACCTGTGGGTTCTCAGAGGAAAGGTTACTATCTATATGTTCCAACATTACGTTGGAGGTCGAAGGTGGATTTTTGGATTTAGTTGAGGGAGCAGCATCTCTGGAATCGAGTCCAGAATTGCCAGTTGGTGCAGCGCCTTTGGAAGTTTCTTTCTTCTGCTTCTTCTTTGAAGCGGTCGGTGAATTCCCTCCAGCATCAGGATTCTTCCCAGAAGTGCTTGTTTTCCTTTTCTTTGGAGTGGTTGGTGGGAGTTTGTTAGTCTGAAAAGACTTAAACATGAGTTAGATCCAAATCATGAAATTCAGTTTATTCGAAACATCAGGGTTAATTGATTACCTGTGGAGTTGGAACAGTTGTTATTACTGGTGTTGTTGTTGTTGCAGTAGTTGTTGTTGGTATGGATAAGGTCACATCGTCAGTGGTTTCGACAGTTTGTTGGGAGGTGCTTCCTTCTTTAGACTTTGAAGCAACGGTCTTTATCCTGATGGCTGAAAATCGAAACAATTAAGGTAAAAGTTAAAAATGAAGAAAGTAAGAAACATTTGGGATTTTCCCAAGCATTCGCACCTGCGCCTTGATTAGATATAATCGACATGGCAGAAAGGTCATAGCGAAGATGTCCTGGGAAATCATGGAGCCAATGACGAGCCCATGTCACAGTCTCAGATGGCTTTGGTTTCTTTTGAAGGTATTTGAACATTTCTTTGCAAGTGAACCACCAAGGGTATGGAGGAAACCAAGCCAGAGCCAGTTCTGAGGTAGGTAACCTAGGAAATTTAGGTGGATGCATTTCGAGTGCCAACCTATACCTATCCTCAGGTGACAACCCTGAAGGAAGTTTGAGCTTAGAAATTTTTTCTTTAAATTTTTCCTTCAAGGTCTCAGCCGCTTGATGCACAGTGGTTTCCAAGTGTGTGGGATCATAAGTGGTTTCGAAATAATTTTGAAAAGCCCTAATCTCTTTTGCGTGAGTGAACATACCTTTCTTGGAGTGTACCTGCACATCGAACGCATCAGTTAGTTTCTATTGAATGGAGAGGGTATCGAACATATAAGATTGGTAGAACTTAGTCCACCATTCCAGAAAACCCTTCGCTGTGAAGTGTGTGGGTTCAAAGGGTAGTAGTTCAAATTGAGCGAAGCCTTGATATTGTTCCTGTTGCAGTTTGGCTTCTCTTGCTTTAAAGGTTCGACCATAGGTGATGGCACTCTCTGTTTGGAACAGAGGTTCAGAGATTAGTTGGCACAGACCAAATTATCTAGAAACAAAGTTAGGTTGATAGGCAAAGAGGAAGATTTGATTCTTGGAAGGAGTGATTCGCGAGGAAATTAATCTAGGAAGCAAAAAGGCTTTCCAAATATCTTGAATTTCTTTGCTTTTAACTGCTTCTGAAAGAGCCATGGTGAACCATGATGGTCCATGAGTCCTTGAAGCAAAGGGTGCCATGGTCTCTTCAAATTTGTGTCTTTTGGAAAAAATCATGATGTATTTTGAGAAAATGACCTTGAAGTCATCTTTGTCATCATTCGGGGTCAGTTTTCTCAACCTTGTACCTTCAATAATTTTATCCGCTATCTCCGGATCTTGTTCAACAACAGTGTCAGCAGTTGATAGTGAGGGTTCAAACATGGCATTAAGCCATAATTGGAGTAACCAGAAGGGGCCAGCTAGAAGGATGTTTTTGGGAGTATGGGATTTCAAACTCGAAACGACTGATCTTAAGCTTTCGTAAAGATCAACAAGTAACAATTAGCTCAAACATACCCTCCTATTCTCGTGTAAGTCTCTAGCTAGAGGGATGAACCTGCTTGCTACCTGTAAGGACCTGCTGCAGAATACGTATCTGGATAACCATAAAGTGAGGAAAGCAATATGTTCCACATCTGACACACTATCTCCTTCAGTGTGGTAATGGCTGATGAATTTGGAAAAACTAGCTAATTTGACATCAAAGTCAATAATGCTGGAGTGTTCTTCGTTATCAGGGATGTAGGTTTCTCCTACTGGTGACAAACCAGTGATGGCTGCTATATCGAAGAATGTGGGTGTTATCATTCCCCCAGGGAGATGAAAGGTGTTGTAGGTGTTGTCCCAGAAATATAAGGACGCAAATAATAATGGATGACTATAGGTGAAGCCTGGTTTCGATAACTTAATCAAATTATAGATTCCTAATTCCTCCCATTGCTGGGATTTCTTGGCTTCTACTTTGGTAAACCAGTTTTGGTAAGCTATGTCAGAGGTAGGGCAGGATCGGAATGGTTTAAAATTGCTTTTCACGTAGTCTAGCAGAAAGGGGTCTTTTGGGGGAACGGTTGGAGTTTCTATGGTTGTCGAATCAGAAGACTCGCCTATCTTAGGAATATCCATCTTATTAAACAAATGCTTAAAGTTGTAACAGACATGGAAGATTTTTCTAGTATCTTTTAAGATTTCAAAGACTGTAAGAGGACCCATTAGAGCAAACCTCTTTCCATCAGCGTTAGTTGGAATTAGTACCTGAGAGGCGTAAAGCATTTCCTTTTCTTTGGAGATCATTTGGGGGATAAGCACAGATTGACCTTGATAAGTACCAACCTTGCTTTCCATTATTGTTCTTGTGTTCTTGCCTTTATTTTTGGAAGTCTTCTTCAGTTGGGATGATGTTATAGAAGACATTGTTGAAGATTGTTGGAAGTTTTAGGGTTTCGGCAAGAAGAAAGGGAGAAAAGTTTCAGAATGTGGAAAAGAATAAAAGACTAAGTTGATTGGTTTTTATAGTGTGGAAGTCTAAACATCCACTAAGTGAGACTAAGATACGTGGGAGTCGTGGGTTGGATTGAGAAGGAGGTGGCGTAAAGGCTGATATTGGTAATAGGCGTGATTAATAATAATCATTGTTTTATAACTGCACCGTGCTGTGAAGTACTGATTCAAGGTGGTTAAGAAATCCAAGAAGCGTCGTGATTGACGTGACTGGAGTCATACACAATAAATGTTACGATTACTCAAAGGTCACATCAAAATCTTGCAAATATATTTAAAATAAGTATTTCTCAAAAGATCGAAATACATATTTTAAAGGGGTGTTTTGTTGGCTGAAGATTTTGATGATACAGTTCGAAATGAAGCAATATGGATGTTTCGTTGGAATAAAGCAGAATGTTACAATTCGGAATGGTAGAAGCGGTTCTTCGAGCGGGCATATCTAAGCACGGAGCTTCAAGTGACAGTTGAAGATATATTTAAAAGAGGCCTCGAAATGATATCGAGACTGTGTTTGTGAAATGAGTTTGAAGCAAAGATTACCAAGGCATTTGAAATTCAAACGCGAGCGGGATGTTGGAATTCAAATATATATGCGCTGGAGCATTCGAAGACGCGTGGAAGCCAGAGAGGGGCAGTGCTCTGCATGTTCTGAACGTGGCAGAATCTTATAGGCAAGACCGTTATGGTCGAAGTAGTATAAATAGAAGTCTTAGCGTTAGGATTTCATGTGTCATATCTTTTGTACAAAATTCAGTAAACATTCAAAATACCACATGGCTAGGGAAACGAATGCTCGAACAATGTACGTATGATAACACCAAATATTTATAATTCAGTAAAACTCTTTATCTTTTCCAGTTTATCTTTTATCTTCATGCTTTTGTCATTCAAATACCTTTTCATTCAAAGTCATTTACTGATTTCTTGCATTTAAACGCTTTTCTTCTATTTCGAATCCTTTACATTTCAGAAACTCTTTTCCAGTTTATCTTTTATCTTCATGCTTTTGTCGTTCAAATACCTTTTCATTCAAAGTCATTTACTGATTTCTTGCATTTAAACGCTTTTCTTCTATTTCGAATCCTTTACATTTCAGAAACTCTTTTCCAGTTTATCTTTTATCTTCATGCTTTTGTCATTCAAATACCTTTTCATTCAAAGTCATTTACTGATTTCTTGCATTTAAACGCTTTTCTTCTATTTCGAATCCTTTACATTTCAGAAACTCTTTTACGTTTCATGCTTTTATACTTCAAAGTTATTTACTTGTTTCTTGCATTTTTATATTTCTTTGTAATCGAATCTTTATTCATGCAATTTAGTTTCGCATGTCTTTACTTGATCATGTCATTAGATCCTTTTAATATGGTAATCGAAGTGAGTTAAACGTCTATAAAACATTCCAAATACAAATCCTAACTATGAATATCAGTTTTACAATTAGAGTCATCCAAACGACCAATACCCCATAGGATCAATCTAGTCGATCCTGCAAGTTACTAGAGAGATTAAATAACAGTCATTAAGATTATTTGATAGTTTGGAGGACTAGCGGTTGTTTACCAGAAATCACTGTAAACAAATTGGCACGCCCAGTGGGACCGTCATTGGTCGTTACGAAATTTAGAACAAAGTAAAGATTGTGGGGACATAATCAAAGTAAAAGTGTTTTTTGAGTGATAAGTTTGTTGTTATATGAACCTTAGAAGTGGTAGAATAACCAATAGCAATCAACCCTTACCCAGAAGAAAACGTTTAAACAAGATGTCTAATCCAGACAATCAACAAGGGGAACAAAATATCCCACATGGAACAGGCGCTAATATGTCCGCTTCGACGGGAACGTCTATTGTGATCCCTTCGAACGCACAGTCTGTTGCATCTTCTACCAGTAGTGTAGCCACGAATGAAACGAGTGGCATGTCGACTAACAGTTCGATCCTAGGAAATACAGGAACCACTGGTTATCCTGGGGGATTCGTCCCACCATCAGGGACACAAACCCATTTCGCCACCCCACTAACAAGACCACCCAGTTTCGATGGTAACAGACACAGAAATCCCTCTTATGGGATGCCAACATCTTTTATGGCGGGTCTGCACACTTCGACATCGAATACGTCACCACAATTAGGGTCTGGGTCTGGGGCAAATAAGTTTACGACAAATAACCAAGGGTCAGTAGGTTATAGTGCAATGCCTATCTTAACCATAGAAAATCAGTTGGCCTTTAGACAATTAATGGATGATAGTAACCATAATATGATAGGAGTGTTAGCGCAAACTATGCAAGAGATCTTTGCCCCAATAGTGCAAAATGTAACTGTAACAAACAGAGAAAACGCGGATAACATGAGTCAAATAGCGGATTTCTTCGCTCCGCCAGAAAGGCGTAGACAGTTTATCTTTTATATATTATTTCCAAAATACAAACTCAATATACTAACAATAAATTTATCATAAATTGATTAATGTTTATTCGAATATCTCAAGCTGATTTTTTAAAAGTTATTTTTATGACATGTAGCCTAATCTTTTAAATAAGTAGGGTTTAAAAAAGTCTAAATCTTAATTATTTAAATAAAAAACCTAACCAGCAAATGGTGACAATTGTTACAACCTATATTAGTGACAAACGGCAAATAATTCAAGTACACAATCTCACAATGACATGTTTAAAAGTAAATCAAATTAAACTGCATATGATTGAAAGATGTAACTGAAACTGAAATAAATTATTAATATAATGTTTTAATCAATTTCTCTTGAAAAGGATGTTGCCAAACAAATAAAATAATTCGATACCAAAATTTGAGCTGAGTTATGAGAAAAAGGCCAATGCCAACCTCAAGTGGCAACAACGATTAGATAATTTGGTCTGGTTTACTTCCCAAATTCTTCAGCAGAAGTGGCTATAGCTACCAATCAATCGGGAATTTCCCCTTCCTCCAATTGCTCTGTCTGCTCAGCCTGATGGAGCTTGTCAATGGCGGCAAACACGTCTATTTCTTCTTCATCTTTCTTTGGAAATTCACAATCAAAATCTGGGAAGATTGAGGGATTCAAGTACATAAGATCATAGGAATCATCATACATTAAATCTTGTTCAAAGTCAAACATCGCAGATTCAGACAATTGTTGCAAATCCGTGTCTATGAAAGATGGGGGCGAAAGGTTTCCCTCAACGTCTCCTTCAAACACGGGTATATCTGATGAATCATTTGGTGCTTTCTCGGAAAGCATATTTTCAGTAAGCACTTTTTGTAATGGACTTGATTCTGCATGCTTCAAAAGATCAAAAACCTTAGGATCATCAAAGTTGCTGTCATCTTCGATCTCCTCTTCCCGGAACGATGCACCTTCTGGAATTTGGTTAACTTCACTATCTTTCTGCGGTGAGTTAGGTGTACTAGGAATTACGTTCTTAATAACTTCAAAATTGATAGTGTGAGACGGCAAGAAAACAAAAATAACAGGATACTCCAAAATGACAACATTTTCCAGTTGTTGTCTGATTGGTGCTTTCATATCCAATTCTTTGAAGGGTGACTTGGGACCCTACATTAACATAAACAAAATGAAATTTATAACTAAAATAAAATCAATTTCGATGTAGTCAATTAATTACCTAAGGGGATGTTTTTAAAGTTTCAAGGACTAAATCTATATTGAACGAATAACATTGTAGAGATGATCATAACAGTTTCATTTCCCATGGAAAAATCCTCTATCCAAACATACCCTAAAACTCTACCAGCCTTTATGATTTCAACCACATAAAAAGTAAAAAAAACCACCTTTGGATATTTACGAATGAAGAGCTTGAGACGATCTCGCTGGTCACAAAACTCCTTTAGTTGATGATTCCAAGGACCTGGCTCGAGGTGCTTCTCTAGAATGGTGTCAAATCTTGAATTTTCATGAACTCTGGATGAAATTTGTGTAGCATTCTTTCAAAATTGTATTCTCTAAATTCTTAAGCATGTAAAATAAGAAGATAAGGCGCATCATCGAAATGGCTTACCCATGGTTGTGTAAAACAATATTTGTTGAGTGAAAACGCCATTCTAATGTCCAATGTATAGACTTGTTCCTGAAAGCACAAGATAAACATATTTGTAATCTATTTGAAACAAAAGCTTCCACCTCAATAATTTAAAAATGAAACAATCCAATAATCGAGCAATGAGCAAGAAATAGCAGTATGTTGAAATTCCTCCTAAAACAAGAAATTTTCTCATGAAAGATGATAATACCAATTGTCAAATCGAGACCGATTATTCTCTCTTTTTGACATTCCATTAGGGAGAAACAACAGTTTTGTGCTCCGGCTTCCAGCAGCATGTTGCAGGCTTTTGAGGTGTCGAGGTAGCTTAAAATATGTAGACGCACCTAACTTCGTTCTCGTTCTCGAAGCAACTTCAGCCACTCTCTTCACTTCCTCCAGCAAATTATAATCTAGATGCAGGAAAGAATAATAACAAGAAGCATAGAAAATTAGAAAAGAACCTTGAATTTTAGATTAAAAAAAAAGTAGTAATGTAAAATATTACCAGATAACAAAATATTGTCATCAAACTGTGAAATCGGAACAAACAGAGTCTGGTTCCTCTTGCCATTACACCCGGTCCGAACTTTGTGAGCCTTTACGCAAGGAAGACTGCACGAATTTATCGAGCAACCCGGACACTTGTACTTTGAGGGGTTAGATTTGCATTCTTCACATTGGATTCGCACGGTTCTATTTGAAACATTCTCTATTTGTTCTTCTCTTTGGGAAACAGAAGCAGGCATGTTTATTTGTTCTTCTCTAACGGAGTGAAATCGTAAACCTAATTTACCTATTATTGAAACACTGAAAAAGCATCTATATGTGATTAAATTAAAATAGAGTTGCAATATCAAAGAGTTTTTTAAACGGTAGCCGCCGTCGCGAGTTTCGTGACTGCTGCGATGAAGATTTTTAAGAACTAAGAAGTTTTAAAATATAATGAAAAGAGGAAAAGCTGAAATTTCTTCTCACAGTTTCTGGTGGCTGCCGTTTAATTTCGGTGGCGTTATCGGCGAGGTTTTGCAGAAAGTTGAGTTGTTCTGATAATTTACCAGTTGTTCAGGGAACTACGTTGGGCTTGGGCCACCAATTTTATCCTGCCACTCCCAACCCTAACCTGCCACCCCCCATTATTTTAGATAAAAAGTACTAATGTACAATAACCATACATTTTTACTCACATTTTCGAAATGTCTCATTAAAATCCATAATTTACACGCAACTTACTAGCATTTTTGAAAATTTTGGTTAAATGGTATGGAGAATTTTTTAATGTCCTGCCATGTTTTTACACACTTATTCTCACTATATTATCTTTTTCACTCAATAATCTTATATTATCATGCTTTTAAATAAATTTTATTTTTGTCACAAAGCATCCGTCAAGTGAATGGGTAGAGCTGTTGGAAATATTTGACATCTGCAAAAGCAATGAGCGAAACTGGTGTAACGTGAAGAGGGTTCGTCCATCCAATGGACGGAAGTGTTGTAACGTGAACTTTTTTTCTTTTTTAAATTAACTTATTTGAATTATATATATAAGTTTTAATTATATAAGTTTTAATTAAAATATGAAATAATAATTAATTTAAAATATAAATTAAAACAATAATACTTAATTCATTAAATTAAAAAAATTTGAAAAAATTATAAAAAAATATATCTATTGTCGATTTTGACCGGGTCGTGTCAATCGTTGGTGAGTTCCACAAGAAGGAATTTATCTGGTACGTTGTCCTATTCTGCGATTTACTTCTTCATTTTGTGGTTGAGTTGAAGGTCCCGCGTCATATCCGTCCATTAAAAATTCCTCAATCATTTCACCATTGGTATAGTTTGTCTCGGTTGCACTGCCATAACTTAATTTGGTTCCCTCCCAATTCCAATTTGGTAGGGGATTAGTAAGCATTGGGCTATTTACTAAGAGTTCGTAACAATCTTGGGAGGTAAATTGTTGTGGCTGAGAAATAGGTATTTATTGTTGGGGTGTTTGGAAGTTGGGGTCATGTGGGGTTTGTAGTGTTAATGATGTTTGTGGTAGACTGTTTGATGTAGACTGGGTAAAATATGAATATTGTTGTTGAATGCTCCATTGGGTGGGGTTAGATAAAAATATTATTGTTGGGTACCCCATTGGGTGGGGTTAGATGAAGGGTTTTGTTGATGGTATTGTTGGCTTGGGGTAAAAGGTGCTTGTGTTGGGATGAAAGGTTGTTGGGTGTTAAGGAAAGGTTCTTGGTTGCTCATGAATAGTTGTTGGGTGTAAGTGCTTGATGATGGTCTGGTGTGTTGGACGTTTGAAGATGTTGGCAGATTACGAGGGTCAAATAAGAAATTATTTGGTGACAGATACAAATTTGTAACAGACTTATACCATTCCATGTATTCCTTACTTGCTTTACATTCTTCTTACATGAAATTTCCTTGTAAGAATTTATCTTTGCGGTTATGCCATTGACGACGCTCCTATTTGTAATGATCTTTCCAATTGTTATATGCTCATTGGTCGTTCACCATGCTTTTGTGATACTCCTTCATGCACTTTGGAGCATCCGGTATTGCCTTGCAGAATACCAAATTGGAGTTTTATCTGACCTGTATGATGCATTTCAACTGTAGTAAAACAAATCAAAAATGTTTTTAAACTCCACACGTGACTATGAGTCAGATCCATATCTTCAAGTCCTAGATAGGGCTTCCACGTAAATTGTTATAAAAAATCAGTTATTAGTTTAACGAACTATATAAAATAATTATTATTATTAATACATGGTTAAGAATATTACATTAGCTTCTTCGAAATGATCGATGAAAGTACGATAGCCAGGTGCATAATTGTTGTACCCCAAAATTTACCCTTCCATATTTCTCAACACATGGCAAATGAGGTCCCCAAATTGCTCAAGGAAGTTCAAGAGTTGACCAGACAAACTCTCTCCTAAGACAGTATACCTCAAATTAGGGTTTCCATCTTCATCAAGATGTGTGGACCACAAAGGACTCAAATGCTCACCATTGTCCTAATATGTTCCCAAGATCATCCATGTCAAGTTTCAAGCCTTGCAGAAGAAGTTTGCTCAGTCAACTGCTCAAATGCCTGAAAATCAACTGTACTAGGTCAAAAGTCAACTGTGGCCCACATACAGTCAAACTTCAAGATTTTTGGTCAACATCCTCATTTTGAAGTATTATCCATCATTTGATCAAGGGTTGATCATGATTCCTCAAGGATTGCTCACAATTCATCAAAACCCAAAAGTTGCTAAATTAGGATTTTACAGGAAAAATCAACTCAACTTTGACCAAGCATAACTTTCTCATACTTTATCAGAAATGACCCATCCAAAGCTCATTTTGAAGAGGATTCAGTTCCCTCCAATTCATCTTCAGCTAGGAGCATGCCACTAGAGTAAGGATGTCCACATCAGTAAAGTTCTAACAATATGTAAATGCACATTCTTTTCCATTGGTCTCCTTTGTCAGTTTCTAAACGTGCCATCCAAGCACGAAACTTAGGGCAATGCAAAGGTGGAGAAGTTCTAAAGTTCATGTCAATGTACTTGAGAGAAATGGGGTTTGGAGAAGAAATTATGGGTTTGATAACAGTGCTAGTAGGAAAAAAATGTTTCCTTATCGTCTACATAGATTTCGGAGGTTGCATCTGCAAGAAGTGGCTCTAAAAAAGCCAGGGGTTTTTCTTCAAGAGAAAAAGGGATAAGTACCTGAGATTGCCAGATTTTGGCTTTCTCCTCAACAAATGGAGGTTCCAGCACATAAGCTTTTCTGTCGACGAGGCGTAGTTGAAGAGCGATTGCTGGAGAAGAAGTTTGATTATCAACATTCGACATTGTAAGAAGTTTGAAGGAGGATGAAGATGGGGAACAATGATGAAATTTGCAGGTTCTGCATTTTTCTGAAGGAAGGGTGTGAAGAAGCAAAGAAAAGTAGAATAAAAATGAGAAATAAGGGTATTTATAGACTCTGAAAGGAAGGAATAAATAATGGGGAAAATCTTTGTGATTTCCTAAGTTTAAATCGTACCATTTGAGGGACATGTGCTGCAAAATTAACGTGAGTTAATGGGCTACATCTCCCACTAAAAGAGCAATGATGGCAAAAATTAAATGTCACACGTCTCAAATCTGAAAAGCGTGATAAGTTACCATGATTACATGATGTCACAAAAAAGGCGGAACAATAACGTTCACTTTTGGAGGGATGGAAACAGTTTGGTCAAATGGTAAAACCGACGCTTCAAATATTCCATTATCTCATATGAATCGAAATTCGAAAATGGAATCTCTGGGGGTCATTTTGTTACCTTGAAAAATATTAAGGTATTCAAGCACGTGTATTAAATGAGGATATTCTCATAAGCTAAGGGCCATCCTCTAAAGTAGGGGTTTTTGGGAAATTGGAGCCAAAGTGTTTGAAATTTTGGTTTTATTAAACTAGATTTAATGTTTAAAGGGAAATTTTGGTTTTTGACTTCGGCAATGACGATCAAGGACTTCGACAAAGGTTCATCCGAGCTTGGAGGATGCCCAACAAGGTGGACAGTAAGACCTTGGGACAGAAGAATTCCACCCCCCTTGAGCCTTACCTCAAGTGGGTACGAACCCGCGCCCAAAGTCTTATGATGCCTTACCCCTACATTCTTCCTGTGATCAAAGAGCCTGTTATGGAAGGAAAGGTTCCATACACCCTCATACATCCTGACATGCCAACATCACTTGAAGATTTACAAAGGAGTTGGATACAGCTCAAGGGAGAACGCGATACTTTTGAAGCCCAATTCTACGCCAGTGAGAAGAAGGTTTTGGAACTTACTCGCCAACTTCACGAAGAGCAGACTCTCAACACCTACATAGCACCAAAGAGGATGCACAACGTCTTTTTACATTAGAATTTTGTATTATTTTTCCCATGGGGCATTTATGTACTAACAAATTCTTCTTATTAATATGACGCGTGTTCTTTTTTGTTTGCAAAAAATTTGAATGTCTGGATCCTTGAATGCATTACATGAATAACACATCATTCATAATATGCATAAGCAAGTCTTCACACCAAGTTTCCTTATCTCTCTGTTGTTTATTTCAGCAAGATGGATATAGAGCAGACGGTCAAAGACTTACAAGCGCATAATTCACAGTTCCAACAACTACTCATGACCTTGGCTAAGGGTCAGGAGGATCTCAAAACCTTGCTGGAAAAGGAAAAGGAGAAAAAGAAAAAGAAAAGGGTTGGTGTGGCTACCTTGGGTAGAAGATTTGAAGGCCAAGCT
This sequence comes from Vicia faba, assembly GCA_948472305.1. Classification (NCBI taxonomy): domain Eukaryota; kingdom Viridiplantae; phylum Streptophyta; class Magnoliopsida; order Fabales; family Fabaceae; genus Vicia; species Vicia faba. The sequence continues at coordinate 1,424,241,151 of OX451739.1, forward strand.
AGAAGGGTCCTGGATTTCCCCTCAACATCTGATGAAGGGGTAGGAAAGGGTAAAGGAACAACAGTGAAATCTGAGTATGAGGAAGAAGAAGATGAAGAGGATGAAGATTATTCAGAACATCAGTACCCTCCTGCAGACGACAAATACAAGAATTTGGAAGAGCGTCTGGCAGCTATGGAGGTACAAAGAGTGTCTGGGCTAGACTTTGAGGAGCTAGGGTTGGTGGCTGGGATTGTGATTCCCCCTAAATTCAAGGTGCCTATATTTGCTAAATACGATGGTTTGTCTTGTCCAAAGATGCATCTGCGATCTTACGTCAGAAAAATTCAACCGCGTTCTTCTGACAAGGACCTGTGGGTTCATTTCTTCCAGGACAGTCTTTTGGGGAAGCAGTTGGATTGGTTTTACCAGCTAGAGAGGTCTGACGTGCACAATTGGGAGGATTTGGCGGCTGCTTTCTACAGACAATATCAATATAATGCGGACTTAGCACCAACCCGTACTCAATTACAGAGTATGGGCATGGTCTCAAATGAAGGTTTCAAAGAGTATGCTCAGAAATGGAGAGACTTGGCGGGAAGGGTGCAGCCACCATTATCTGAAAGAGAGCTTATGGATATGTTCTTGGGGACTCTTTCAGGTCCTTTCTTCAATAACTTGATAGGAAGTTCATTTGCGGGGTTCACCAAGTTAATTCTGACTGGTGAAAGAGTTGAAGCCGGAATCAAGAGCGGTAAAATTCAAAAGGATGCATCTGCTTCCACTGACATCAAAAAGACCTTTCCAGCAAAGAAAGAAGTCTCAGATGTCTACTCCCAAAGAAGTCAAGGAAGAGTTGAGCTCCGGCCAGCGGTGGGGGCTATAATGATTCAGAAGTCTATAGCTGATCAGCCTAGAAATAATCAACCCAGAACCAACCAAGCAAGGGTGGAAAGGCCTGCACGACAATTCACCCGGATCAACATGACACCTGCTCAGGTTCTCCCTCATCTTTTGAAGTTAAACCTTGCAAGTTTGAAAGAGGCACCGAAGAATCTGAATACATCTTCTCCTTACTACCATTCAAATGTGAAGTGTGCTTATCATTCAGACAGCCTGGGGCATGACACCAACAATTGTTGGGCCCTCAAAAATAAGATTCAGGATTTAATAGATGCTAAAGAAGTGGAATTCGACGCCCCTGAAAAGCCTAATGTGATCTCTTCTCCAATGCCAAAACATGGTCACAATGTCCATGCTGTTGAAGAGGATCTATTTGTAAAGAAGATTGTTGCCTTTGTTCATCCTTACCAACCGACTGTCAGTTGTTGAAGTTAGGCATCCAGCGCCTAATGGATAATCAAGAAATACTTTTTGAAAAGACTCCTGTTATACCGACTCCTGTCAGTGATGTTTCGATAATTACCATATCCGCCAATCTTTCCAGGGTCTCCAAAAGACCTGTTAAGATTACATCCGATCCAAAGATTGTACCTTTAAAGATAACTATGTTGGGGCCTATCCCGTACAAGTCCAACAAATCAATACCGTGGAACTAAGGGGGAGAGATCTTCTACCACGATGTTAAAAAAATTGAATCAACTGAAGAGAGTATTGATGAAGAGACTTCCGATATTAGAGACATTGCCGGAACGAGTAAAATCACCCGCAATGGAAGAATTTTCTCTCCGGAGATTGCGCCTCCAAAGGCAATCTTCGGACTCTCAGCTGCTCCTAAGGTTACTCCTGCACCGATCAACATATCTGCAAGAACTCCAGTTATTGAAGAAGTTTTGACTCCTGTGGTTGTCCCCTATGTTGTTGCTGATGATAGAGGGAAAAGGGATCCAAGAAGAGCCCGCCAGGACGAGGGCTCAGCCGTTGATCATCCCTGAAACCTCTAAAAAAGAAATGGAAGAGATTTTGAAAATAATCAAGAAAAGCGATTATAATGTTGTTGAGCAACTGGGGCAAACCCCCTCAAAAATCTCTATGTTGACACTACTGCTTTGATCAGAAGCTCATGCCAAAGCTTTAATCAAATTCTTGAAGACGGCCCATGTGCCCCAGGAAACCTCCGCGGACCAGTTCCAGGAATGTGTAGCTAGCCTAACAGCAGACAATGGTCTAGGGTTCTCCGATGCCGATTTAACAATCAAAGGGAGAAAACATAATGATGCTTTGCATGTCTCGGTAGAATGCAGAGGGACTATTTTGGCACACGTTCTGGTAGACACTGGTTCATCGTTGAACGTCTTACCAAAGAAGGCATTGGATAAGCTAGATTGTGAAGGTCTAACTTTGAAGCCCAGCAACATCATTGTCAGAGCCTTTGATGGTTCTAAAAGGATGGTCCGCGGGGAGGTGGACATCCCGATCAAAGTGGGAACTGAAACCTTCAACTCCACATTCTATGTCATGGACATCCGTCCCTCCTATTCTTGTTTGTTGGGAAGACCCTGGATTCATCATGCTGGAGCCGTTACTTCAACTCTGCATCAGAAGCTTAAGTACCCTGTCCAGGGGAAAATTATGACAGTTCACGATGAAGAGGAATACATGATAAGCCATCTAAATTCTTTCCGCTATGTGGAATTGGATGGTGAATTCATCGAAACCCCCTTTCAGCATTTTGAAGAGGTAGCTCAGGAGATTGCGACAACCAAGACAGTGCCTTCTGTACCCATGATTACCCGACCTCTGCCACGGATGTCGTCACTCAAAGATGCAAAGGCTGTGATTGAAGAAGGAGGAAGCACAATCTGGGGGCAACTTCCCGATTTTCCTTTCAAGTCTGATAAATTCGGCTTGGGTTTCACTGCTTCTACTCAAAAGGTTGTGCGTCGCTCCCGGGCTGGAGGGCCACCAGTGAAGATCACTCGTCATGGAGTCAATGCTTTTGAGGATGGTGAAGAGGGGAGCAACCTGGAAGACTGGATTTTCCCTACCGTTGAAGGAGGATTGCGCAATTGGGAGGCAAAGGACTTTATTCCCATTACTTTCGTCAATCAGTAATTTATCTTTCAAAAATTTCTGTTGGTTTGTAATAATTCTTAAACAATTTGTACACTTTTGACCTTGTGCCTTACCCGAGGTACATAGGTCCATTTGTAAAGGTTTGATTTTTCATCTTCATATGCCATTTTAATGAATCATGGACGTTTTCACATATAAACTTTTGTGTTCATTTTCTTTCTCTTTATATTTTATTTGTTTAAAGGTGGCTATCCCTTACACACACCCACACTCACCAATACAGGTATCCATCCACTCTGGATTCCATGGGTAACAATTCTGCTATGCCCTTCAGTGACTCTGAAGATCTGGTCAATCATGCCGAATACGAAGGTGATGAAGACTGTGAAGTGCCTGGAGAACTGGCTAGACTGCTACAACAGGAAGAAAGGGCTATTCTATCACATGAGGAGTTGTTAGAGACAATCAACTTGGGAACTGAGGAAGACAGAAAAGAAATTAGAGTGGGTGCCAACCTGGAGTCAAGTGTCAAAGAGCGTTTAGTTCAGGTGTTTAATGAATATGTCGAGATCTTCGCCTGGTCCTATGAAGACATGTCGGGACTTGATACAGATATTGTGGTTCACCGTCTCCCTACAAGAGAAGATTGTCCACTAATTAAACAGAAAGTTCGTCGCATAAGGCCCGACATGTCTGAAAAGATCAAAGCTGAAGTGATGAAGCAGTTCAATGTTGGCTTTCTTGCTGTTACTTCCTATCCACAATGGGTTGCTAACATTGTGCCCGTGCCTAAGAAGGACGGCAAAGTCAGAATGTGCGTGGATTACAGAGACTTAAACAGGGCTATCCCTAAAGATGACTTTCCACTACCGCACATTGACATCTTGGTTGACAATACAGCTCAACACAAGGTATTTTCTTTCATGGACGGATTTTCAGGTTACAACCAGATCAAAATGGCACCTGAAGACATGGAGAAAACTACTTTTGTTACATAATAGGGTACGTTCTACTATAAAGTAATGCCATTCGGACTGAAGAATACCGGGGCAACCTATCAATGCGCCATGGTAGCTTTGTTTCATGATATGATACATCATGAGATAGAGGTCTACGTAGACGACATGATAGCCCGATCACAGACAGAAGAAGAACACCTCGACCATCTGCAAAAGCTGTTTGTCAGGTTGAAAGAGTACAAGCTCGGACTGAACCCTAATAAGTGCACTTTCGGAGTCAGGTCCAGTAAACTCTTGGGTTTCATAGTCAGCAACAAAGGCATCGAGGTTGATCCTGCCAAAGTCAAAGCTATACAAGAAATGCCTTCCCCTCGCACTGAGAAGGAGGTCAGAGGTTTCTTAGGACGCCTAAACTACATTGCAAGGTTCATTTCTCACCTAACATCTACCTGTGAACCAATCTTCAAGCTGTTGAAGAAAGATCATGTGGTTAAATGGAATGATGACTGTCAAGTTGCTTTCGATAAAATCAAGGAATATTTGCTAGAACCTCCTATCTTGATGCCTCCCATCGAAGGAAGACCGCTTATCATGTATCTGACTGTCCTAGAGAATTCAATGGGGTGCGTATTGGGCCAACATGACGAGTCTGGCCGAAAATAGCATGCCATTTATTACCTTAGCAAAAATTTTACCGACTGTGAGACCCGATACTCACTGCTCGAGAAAACTTGCTGTGCTTTGGTATGGGCTGCTCACCGGCTAAGGCAGTATATGTTGACTCATACCACTCTGCTGATCTCTAAGATGGATCTGATCAAGTACATCTTTGAGAAGCCTGCACTATCTGGAAGAATAGCAAGGTGGCAGATGATCCTCACCGAGTATGATATGCAGTACACGACCCAAAAAGCTATAAAGGGGAGTGTGCTAGCCGATCATCTGGCCCATCAAGCTGTCGAAGAGTACCAATCCATGAGGTTCGACTTCCCCGACGAGGATATCATGACTTTGGATAACATTGAAGACTTCAGACCATATGACGGACCTGAACAAGGATCCCGATGGACCCTGTACTTTAATGGTGCTTCAAATGCACTTGGCAACGGTATCGACGCGGTACTTATCTCTCCAGAAGGTTGCCATACACCTTTCACCGCCAGACTCTGCTTCAGCTGTACCAACAACATGGCCGAGTATGAAGCTTGTATCTTTGGTCTCAAGGCCGCTATTGACTTGGGAATCAAATCTTTGATTGTGTTTGGGGACTCAGCTTTGGTCATAAGTCAGATCAAAGGAGAGTGGGATACTAAACATCCAAACCTTATCCCTTACAATGAACATGTCCTGACATTGTTACCACATTTCGAGCAGATTACCTTCGAGCACTTCCCGCGAGAAGAGAATCAGCTAGCAGATGCGCTAGCTACAATGTCATCCATGTTTAAACTTAACTGGGATAATGAGGCTCCCCAAATCACCATTGAACGGATGGACGAACCTGCACATTGTCACGAGATTAATACCGAGGAAGTAGTGGACCGACCGTGGTTTCATGACATCAAAAGGTATCTCGAAGCACAAGAATACCCTGAAGGAGCTTCAGTCAACGGCAAAAAGTTCTTGAGGAGATTCTCTGCCAAGTTCTTTCTGAGCAATGGTATCCTATACAAGCACAATCATGATTGCATTCTACTCCGTTGTATGGACAAGGTTGAGGCTGAGCAAATCATGGCTGAACTGCACAATGGTACCTTTGGCACTCACTCAAGCAGATATATGATGGCTAAGAAGATTCTACGGGCAGGCTACTACTGGTCTACCATGGAAGCTGTCTGTCATCAACATTCTCGTACTTGTCACAAATGCCAAATCTATGCAGACAAGGTACACATACCTCTGGTTCCTCTCAATGTCTTAACAACTCCTTGGCCATTCGCGATGTGGGGAATCGACATGATTGGAAAGATCAAGCCTACAACATCCAATGGACACCGCTTCATCCTGGTGGCCACTGACTACTTCACCAAGTGGGTCGAAGCAGCATCTTTCGCATCCGTCACAAAGAATGTCGTTGCCCGCTTCATCAAGCAGAACCTCATTTGTCGGTATGGTATCCCCGACTGGATTATCACTGACAACGGTACGAACCTGAACAATACCATGATTACCGCCTTGTGCGAGCAGTTCCAGATTCAACATCATAATTCATCTCCCTATCGGCCAAAGATGATCGGTGTTGTCGAAGCTGCAAACAAAAATATCAAGAAGATTATTCAAAAGATGACAGTCACCTACAAGGACTGGCATGAAATGCTAACGTTTGCTCTGCACGGGTACCGTACCACGGCACGCACTTCAACTGGGGCAACACCCTATTCTTTGGTATACGGCATAGAAGCTGTATTACCTATCGAGGTTCAGATTCCCTCCTTGAGAATCATGAAGGATGCTGGTTTGAGTGAAGACGATTGGATTCAGACCCGGCTTGATCAACTTAACTTGATTGACGAAAAGCGACTTACTACTGTTTTCCATGGTCAGGCGTATCAGAAATGGATGATCAAGGCATTCAACAAGAAAGTCAGGCGCCAGGTATATCAAGTCGGGGATCTTGTAATCAAGCGGATCATCTTGCCGCAAAGTGATCCCGGGGGAAAATGGACTCCTACCTACGAAGGACCATTTATGATCAAAAACATCTTTTTTGGTGGGGCAATGATCCTGACCACCATGGACGACGACGACCTGCCGCACCCTGCGAACGCAAACATAGTCAAAAGATACTACGCATAAAACGACCCGGCAATTTGAAAACCCGAAAGGGCGACTTGGGCAAAAAGGGGCATCACGGTGAATCGAAAACCCGAAAGGGCGGTTCAGGCAAAAATTATGGATAAATAAAAAAAATCTGTACACCCGGCAAGTTGAAAACTCGAAAGGGTGACTTGGGCAAAAAAGGGTTTCCCGGTGGATCGAAAACCCGAAAGGGCGGTTGTTGTACCCCAAAATTTTCCCTCCCATTTCTCATTGATTTCTCATCACTAAGCCCTTGGAGCTCAAGGTCCAGTTAGGGTTTCATCTGCTCAAGACTTCTCCTTGCACTGTTGACCCAAATTAGGGTTTGTGTTTGCACAGAGATGTTTTGACCAAAATTGCCTAAGATGACTTTCATGCTTCATATTGGACTCCCAAGTTTATCCACATCAAGTTTCAAGTCTTGCTTCCAAGTTTTGCCCAGACAATTGGACAGTTGACCTAGAAATCAGCTGTATTGGGGAAAAAGTCAAATGTGGCCAATTGATAGTCAAATCTCATAAAAATTGACCCACATCAACATTATGAACTCACATGGACCATTTGATCAAGTTTGGATCACAATTCCACAAGAAATTTGATCAGATCACCAAAAGGGCAAAATGGTCATTTTTAGGGTTTTGACTGCACAAAGGCAATTTTTGACTGTTTGACCTAGCCAATGGCAAACCAAGCTCACATATGGATTCAAGGACCCCATGGAATTGTCTTGAAATGCTCAACAAGTTCAAAAGATCCCAAATATACAAGATTGACAGTTGAATTTCCCAATCAATTGATCAATTTTGACTGCATACTGAAAAGTCAAACTTTGACTTTTTGGTCAAAATCAAGAGTCAAGATTCATTTTTCATCAAAACATGCCAAATCATGAAACTTGTTCACCAAGAAATCAAAAATTGCAAATTAGGGTTTGAAATGAGAATTTTTCATAACTTAGAATTTTTCTAAGTTATGAAAAACCCTAATTTTTTCCTAACTTTGCCCCACTTTCTCACCAAGATTTATTTGGATTCAAGAAAAAGTCAAAACATGAAATTATATCCTATTGCATGATCTACAACTTTGATTCACAAAGTTTTCCCAAAAGAGGCTTGTGTCTCAAGTTACAATTTTTGGAATAAGGGTACTAAACCATTCTTAACTTAGTGAAATTTTGACCTTTTTAGGCAAGGTTTTTTCCTAACTTCAAGACCATTTTTCACATACTTCCACTTGGAATTTCAATTTTCACTTCAAAGATGGATTGTAGTACACATTCCAAGCTTTCCAAAATGTCCAAGAACTCATCAAACAACCTCATGACTTGAGAGAATCGAATTTTGCAATATGGCAAAAACTCACTTTTGAATTGGCCAATTTCCATGTTCATAACTTGTGCAAATTTCTCAAATCAGCATGCAACTTGATTACAGGCCTCTAAACCATTCAACACTCATAAATTTAATGCAAACTCTTTGTGCCAAGACCATGTTCTATGTGTTCAAGCATTGTATGATGGATTAATCCCAAAATAGATAAAACACTTTAACCATTTTTGCAAAAGTAAGCTTTATGTCAAAATGAAAATCCAAGAAGTACAGATCAAATCCCCTTGGCACAAGTTTAGGGACTAATCACACTGATCAATGCCAAGGTTTGCAACATGTTATGGGGGCCTCTACCTGTCTAAACATCAACTTGGCTTTTGGTTGCTTAAAGTGTAAGAAATGTGGCATAACTGAACACAACTTTCATCTCAGCAATAGAACCCTTAAGCAAATATTTTGTACACATTCAAGACATCCTAACTGAGCTAGCACACGACTCCAACACCTCCATTTCCCCCTAGAACACAGAACCACCCTCAAACTGCCCAAACAGAGCTCTTACTGCAGTTTGAGTGCCAACTCTCATCCCTTTCATGCTTTCTTGCTAAAAGCTCATCAAACACATTCCCTAGCATCACTTGAAGCTAACCCAAGCATAAAACACGACCTGTAACTCCTCTAATCAGTTCCACCATTTTCACTTTCTTGTTTTGCAGTTGAAGGTCCATAGCTCGATTCAAGGTGTTTCAAAGCAAAATAAGCATTGGAATAGCATCACTACACTTCAGGCAAGCTGTACAGATCATCATCTTGCCCTGAAAGCTCCCCCATTTCCAGATAGAACTTCAACTGAACAGGTATCTTCTTGAACTTCTAACTCTTAGTGTAGGCATCATTAGCTCTAAGTTTGTGAATAAGAAGTGTTCTACTCATGCCCCTGAATCTGTACATGCTTTTACTTTTCATTTATTTTGCCTGAGCTATGAGAATTTAAGGTCTGAATATGGAAGAAAAGTTAGGTCAAGATTTGAGAATGTTAAAATTCTCTCTCATTTCTGAGAGTTAGGATGAGTTTTTTACATATTTAGAATCGTGATTCAATGCTTAACATTTCTTATGTTGTAAGTTTGTGCAAAAGATCAAGGAATCCAGATGTTTGAATTGATGTTCAGGCACGCGTTTTTGGACATCTTTCTGTCCAGAGGTTGAAGAAGAAGCCACGTGGGCTGGGCCTGCTTTGATACTTCTTTTCACACCATGTTTTTGGTTTTACACCCCCTAGGCCCATTTTGTTTATTTGCATGATTTTTTGACTTTTCTTTTTTTATCCTGACTTATTTATTTTTGCTAATAATATTAAAAACATAAAAAATATTTTTTATACCATTTTTATATTTTTTAGGTATTTATTTGTTTATATGGATATTTGTACATAAATATATATATATATATATATATATATATATATATATATATATATATATATATATATATATATATATATATATATATATATATATATATATATATATATATATATATATATATATATATATATATATATATATATATATATATATATATATATATATATATATATATATATATATATATATATATATATATATATATATATACTTTTATTTAAAAATACCAAAAATAATGCAAATATATTCTATTTCTGATTTTTATTTCATTTTCTCTTTTGAAAACATTTTGTATCAAAAATATTTTTTTACAAATATTAAATATTATTATTGTATATATAATATTTGTTTAGTAAATAATAAATATATTTATATATATTAGTATATTTAGGTAAATAATACAAAAAATATATACATTTTTTATTTTTTTTAATATTTGACCTCAAAAAATACTTTTTATAAATATACTTCATTTTATTTTATTTTTTGTATATAATAAACAAATACTTGTATAAATTAAATAATATATATATTTACTTAATAAAAATTAGGGTTTTACCCTTAAAACACAAAAACTCCAAAAATGTTACTTTTTATTTTATTTTATTCATTTTTGTTTATTTGACATAAAAAAATATCCTTTTTCCATACATATGAAAATCCTTTTTGCATTTTGCATCTTTATTTTATTTTCCATTTAATTTATGCAATTAATTATTTTGTAAATATTCTAAAATTGATGTAATAGCTAGGTTTAAATTCCTTGTCTAAATATCTCCCATTTGAACATTTGTACCCCCTTTCCCATATTGTGTTGTAATAGTGTAGGAATTTTACTTTTCGCACTTTAACGCTTTTTAAATATACCATGCTAGAATTAGGGTTTGTATGCAAATAAAAAGAACAAAATAGTTTGACCTAATTTCGAGATAATCAAAGCATGAAAATGGACAACACATATCACACTTGCACCCCTAGGGTATTCCACTTGTTGCCTTCAATAAATAGGCCATATTGCATGTTAGGTTTCTTTGGGCAAAATAAACAATCAAATGATCATAGTCCCTCGATGACGCTTTCGAAAAGTTGCCTAAAATGATCAAGTCCCTTTCAAGGAAAAATTGCCCAAAGATACTTAGCACTATTGCAATTATGGTCTAAACGATGACCCGCGCCCGTCCCTTTCACCTCCTAACACAAGATTGTCCACCAAATGCAATGGTGGAACAAAATTGTTAAAAGGGTTAAAACATAACAAAAATCTTTGAGAACTTTAGGGTAGATAGCTCTTAAGTACTTGTCAACTTGCAAAATAAAACACTTGCCTATTTTCAAATCACACTTCACAAACACTTTCAAAACAAACTTTCAAAAAACCTTGAAACATCTTTTCAAAAAGACAAACACCTTTTGTAAAACATTCGAGTAAAGAATTGTTACAAGGGTAGCCTAGACAAGGCATCTTTTTCAAAACCTTTTCAAAACCACACACAAAGCACCATTTCAAACAATTGAAAACCAAGGCAAGTTGATCTAAGCAAGTACCTAAGAGCCCATGGATAACCATGGATAGAAAGGGTGCTAATACCTTCCCTTTCTATAATCTACTCCCCAAACCCAAGAAAAATCTCAAAGGTTTTTCTGTGCTTTTTAAACCTTTCCTTAGGATAAAATAAAAAGTCGGTGGCGACTCTTGCTCAACCGAAACATTTGTGAAAACAAACGCAAAACCATAGTCAGTTCTCCCACCGTATCACAGAACTGGCGACTCTGCTGGGGATAAATTTAAAAGTGGAGTAACCTTAGGGCTTAGATCACCCTCTTGCATGACTAATTGTTTGATTTGATTGCTTTATATTTTGGCTCTCTTGTTTGGGTTTGTAATCCTACACCCGGATTTTGGGAAACATTCATAGATAGCAATACGTTGTGGAAACTGTGCGGGGTATACCGACACGGTCGAAGCAATAGCTATATTAGTGCGACATATTTGTGAGTACCGGTAACCCTTGAGTTCAATCAAGGAGAGTACAGGGCCGCTGAGTGATGTCACTAAGCACTAATGACCTAGAACCTTACTTGACCATCTTGGCCTTTTATTAGGGGTAGTGAGATGACCGGTTTGGTGCAGTCCGAAGTTGGTAGATACTCGATACTACACTCATTGAGGGTTGTTTTCTTGGAATATTTTGGTCGCTAGTTAAGTGGCTAAACCAAATCAATGAACAATGAAAACAATCCCGTGATATTGAGCTCCTTAGAACCCGGTTACTATTTATAGGACAGGTTTTTAAGCCAAATACACTCAAGAGGGTACTTACCTATGAAACCCCATGCAAGCCTGAAACTAGGGTTTGGTGTGATTTGCTTGTACATATGTTTTGTGCATACATCATAAACATCACAAAACATCATATGCATTCACTAACCATTTCAAGGGTTTGGATCTTCATCTTTGTTCTTGTTTTGTAGGTCATGGAAATTCCTCGCAGAAACACCATCCAAGTCAACCTTGTGAGAATCTCTCCTCAACTCAAGGAGCTCACCTCAAGAATTCCGGAAAACTCATCCTTCAGTGAAAGACATGGTAGACTGCTCAGCTTAGTCAACACCAACATTGAAGAAGACATGATGAAAGTGCTATTTCAGTTCTTTGACCCTCTTCATCACTGTTTCACTTTCCCTTATTACCAGTTGGTGCCCACTTTGGAGGAGTTTTCTCAACTCCTAAGAATCCCTATCCTTAATCAACTACCCTTCAACGGTACGGAAAAGGAACCAAAGCCGGAAGATGTTGCTCGAGCATTACATCTACAACCATCCGACATCAAGGGGCATTGGGAAACCAGAAGCGGCGTCAAAGGATTCTTAGCAAAATTCTTGTTTGAGAAGGCACAAGAATGTTGGAATTCATTGGACCTACAAGCCTTTGAAGAGATTGTGGCACTCCTTATCTATGGGTTGGTCTTGTTCCCAAATTCTGACCAATTGGTAGATGTCAACGCCGTCAAAATCTTCTTATCCAGAAATCCAATACCAACATTGCTTGGGGACATTCTTCACTCATTTTACACACAAACAATGAGAAAGAGGGGTGTTCTCATGTGCTGTACTCCTCTCCTTGCAAGGTGGTTTATTTCGCACCTTCCACAACCTGTCTTGAAGAATGACCAAGGCTCAAGGTGGTCCCAACGGTTGATGACTCTCACTCACTCTGATGTACATTGGTGTTCTCGGTCCAGAGAAAATGTCATCATCGTCGATCGTTGTGGAGAGTTTCCTAATGTTCCTTTACTTGGAATCAGATGAGGTATCACCTACAACCCTTGCCTAGCTTTGAGGCAATTTGGATATGCACGGAGGGATGGCCCTCACGACATGTTGATTCCTGACCTAGTTTTTGACTTCGACAACGATGCGCAAGGACTTCACCAAAGATTCATCAGAGCTTGGGGAAGGCCCAACAAGGTTGATAGCAAGACACTGGGACACAAGAACTCCATCCCTCTTGAGCCTTATCTCAAGTGGGTACGAGTCCGAGCCCAGAGTCTAATGATGTCTTATCCTCATGTTCTCCCTGTGATTAAAGAGCCCGTCAAGGAAGGAGAGGTTCCCTACACCATCCTACATCCTGACATGCCTACATCGTGGGAGGAAATGCAAAAAAGTTGGATTCAGCTCAAGGAGGAACGGAACACTTTTGAAGCCAGCTTCTACGCTAGTGAGAAGAAGGTTCTAGAGCTTACCCGCCGACTCCATGAGCAAGAGGCCCTCAACACCTACATTGCGCCAAAGAGGATGCGCAATGTCTTTTTACCTTAAAAAGTTTTTGTAATATTCGGCCCATGGGGCATTTATGTACTAACAAATTTCTTCTTATTAATATGACGTGCGTTCTTCTTTGTCTGCAACAATTTTGAAAGTTCTAAATCCTTGAATGCATTGCATACATAAGCATACCATTCATCATGTGCATAAGCAGGTCTCACTCCAGGTTTCCTTATCTGTCTGCTGTTTATTTCAGTAGGATGGATCTCGAGCAAACAGTCAAAGACCTGCAAGCTCAAAATGCACAGTTCCAGCAACTCCTGACAACCTTGGCTAAAGGTCAGGAGGATCTCAAGACCTTGCTGGGGAATAAAGACCCAGTGAAAAAGAAGAAAAAGATTCTCGGAGTGGCTACTTTAGGGAGAAGATTTGACGGAGAAGCTCGGAGAGTGCTTGAATTTCCTCCTACTTCTGATGAAGGAACCAGCAAAGGAGGTGGGGCTGCGGTACCTTCCGAGTCCGATGTGGAAGAAGAAGAGGTCGAAGAGGATGAAGATTATTCTGATCAACAATACCCTCCAGCTGATGATAAATACAAAGGGCTAGAAGACAGGTTGGCCGCCATGGAGCTACAAAGAGTACCGGGTTTGGATTTTGAAGACTTGGGTTTGGTCGCCGGGATTGTGATTCCCCCAAAATTCAAAGTGCCAGTTTTTGTGAGGTATGACGGGCTGTCCTGTCCAAAAATGCATCTCAGGTCCTACGTGAGAAAGATCCAACCCTATACGGCAGATAAAAACCTTTGGATTCATTTCTTTCAAGACAGCCTTTCTGGGGCTCAATTGGAGTGGTTTTATCAGCTAGAGGGAACCAGCGTCCGGAATTGGGAAGACTTGGCCACCGCCTTCTACAAACAATATCAGTATAATTCTGACCTTGCTCCTACTCGTACCCAACTTCAGGGTATGTCACTAGGAACAGGCGAAGGGTTCAAAGAATATGCACAAAAATGGAGGGATTTGGCTGGCAGGGTGCAGCCTCCTTTAACCGACTGTGAACTTGTTGATATGTTTCTAGGGACCCTATCTGGGCCATTTTTCAATCATCTAATTGGTAACTCTTCCGCGGGGTTTACCGATTTGATCTTAACAGGCGAAAGAATAGAAGCTGGCATCAAGTCAGGAAAGATTCAGAAGGGTGTTGCTGCAAGTGTTGAGAAGAAGCCTTTTAAGAAGGAAACGGTTGTGGTATATTCTCAAAGAAGAGCGGGGAAGACGGAGCGTCAGCCAACAGTGGGGGCTGTAATGGTTCAAAACCCCTCAAGTGAGCAGCCTCGCTATAACCAGTCCAGACCAAATCAGCAACGGGTGGAACGGCCACAACGGCAGTTCACCCGCATTAATATGACTCCAGCGCAAGTGCTTCCCCATCTGTTAAAGTTGAATCTCGCCACTATCAAGGAGGCACCAAAAAATGTGAATACGTCCTCTCCGCATTATCATCCTAATGCTAAATGCGCCTACCATTCTGATAGTGTCGGGCACGACACCAATGATTGTTGGGCACTCAAGCATAAAATCCAAGACCTGATAGAGGCGAAGGAAGTGGAGTTCGACGCTCCGGAGAAGCCTAATGTGATATCTGCACCCATGCCAAAGCACGGCCGAAATGTCAATGCCATTGAAGAGGATTTGTATGTTGCTGATGTCAATGATCTGATAACTCCATTGCTAACCATCAAGTTGAATCTGTTAAGGGTCGGGATCTTCCCGGGATGTGAAGAAGACTGCTATTGTTGTTACTCTATGCCGTTTGATTGTCCGTTACTGAAGAAAGGCATCCAAGGCCTTATGCATAGTCGACAAATTTTGTTTGAAAAAGTTTCCGCTGTTCCAACCCATATCGAAGATGTCTCAATCATAACCATTCACGCCAATCTTTCCAAGGCCGTCAAAAAGCCTGTTAAGATTACACCAGCTACGAAATCTGTTCCTTTGAAGATAACAATGCCAGGGCCTGTACCCTATGTTTCTGAGAAGTCAATACCATGGAACTATGGCGGTGACGTCTACTACCATGGTATCAAACAAATCGAAATAACTGAAGAAAGTTCGGATGATGAAGAAGCCAGCATTGGTAACATTGCAGGCACGAGCAAAATCACCCGGAGCGGGAGAATATTTTCTCCAGAGATTGCCCCTCCAAGAGCAATCTTTGGACCCTCATCTGCCGACAAGGTCATCCCTGCGCCAATAAAACTCTCTGCTAGAACCCCTTTGATTGAAGATGTTGTTGTTCCTAGTACTGTCCTTCCTACCGCTGTTGATAAAGGTAAGGGAATCCAAGATGAGCTCGTCAGGACGAGGGCTCAACCCTTGGTCATCCTGGAAACCTCCAAGAAGGAAATGGATGAGATTTTAAGGATAATCAAAAGGAGTGATTACGATGTGGTAGAACAACTGGGGCAAACCCCCTCAAAGATCTCTATGCTGGCACTGCTACTTTGCTCGGAAGCGCACGCTAAAGCTCTGATAAAATTCCTGAAGGCAGCCCATGTGCCCCAGGAAACCTCTGCAGATCAATTTCAAAATTGCGTGGCTAGCCTTACTGCGGACAATGGATTAGGTTTCTCTGATGCCGACCTAACTCCTAAAGGTAGAAACCACAATGATGCTTTGCACATTTCAGTCGAGTGCCGAGGAACTACTCTCGCACATGTCTTGGTCGACACTGGTTCGTCGCTGAATGTACTTCCTAAGAAGGCCTTGGACCGACTAAATTGTGAAGGGTTGGAGTTGAAGCCGAGTGATATTGTTGCCAGAGCTTTCGATGGTTCGAAAAGAATGGTCCATGGGGAGGTTGAAATTCCCATCAAGATAGGCACTGAGGTGTTTAAGTCTACTTTCTATGTGATGGACATCCGTCCGTCATACTCTTGCTTGCTGGGTAGGCCTTGGATACACCATGTTGGGGCAGTCACCTCCTCCTTACATCAGATGTTGAAGTATCCTGTCAAGGGAAAGATCATTACTGTCCATGGCGAAGAGGAGTACATGATTAGCCACTTGAATTCTTTCCGGTACGTGGAGGTAGAAGGAGAGTTCATTGAAACGCCTTTTCAGCATTTCGAAGAAGTCCTTCCTGAGATAACAGTAGCAAAGTTGGCAGCTGAGACACCGAGGCAGATGGCCAGGATGGCATCTCTGGAGGACGCAAGGGCCGCAATAAAGGAAGGGAAGAATTCAGCATGGGGGCAGTTGCCTGACATTCCACATAAGACAGACAAATTTGGATTAGGGTTCACTACCGCAGGCCAGAAGGCTATGCGCCGTTCGAAGATTGAAAGAGCGCCAGTCAAAATTTCTCCCTACGGAATCAACGCTTTGGAGGACGAAGACAAAGAGAGCAACATCGAAGAGTGGATTTACCCAACTGTCAAAGGAGGATTGTGCAACTGGGAGGCAAAAGACTTTGTCCCCATCACTTTTATTCATCAGTAATTTATCTGTTAAACATTTCCTATTTGGTCTGTAATATTTATTTTCAAACAATCCGTACACTATCTTTTCACCTCATGCCTTGCCCGGGGCATGTAGGTCCATTTGTAAGGGTTTTGATTATTTTTCATATCCATGTGCCATGTTTAATGATTCATTGGACGTTTTTCATTTGATAAACTGCTTGTGTTCATTTTCTTTCCTTTCGCATTTTTGTTTAAGGATGGTTATCCCTTACACACACCCACACTTACAAATGCAGGTACCCATCCACTCCGGATTCCATGGGTGACAATTCTGCTATATCCTTCAATAACTCTGAAGATCTGGTCAATCAAGCCGAGTATGAGGATGACGAAGGTTGTGAAGTATCAGGGGAACTAGCCAGACTTCTACAGCAAGAGGAAAGGGCCATCTTACCGCACGAAGAGTCATTGGAAACTGTCAACTTAGGGACCGAGGAAGACCGGAAGGAGGTGCAAGTGGGTGCCAATCTGGAACCAGGTATCAAGGAACGCCTGATACAGTTGTTGAATGAGTATGTTGAAATCTTCGCCTGGTCTTATGAAGACATGCCGGGTTTGGACACAGACATCGTGGTTCACCGTCTCCCCACAAGAGAGGATTGTCCACCGATCAAGCAAAAAGTCCGCTGAATGAGGCCTGACATGTCTGAAAAGATCAAAGCAGAAGTAATGAAGCAATTCAACGCTGGCTTCCTGGCTGTTACGTCCTATCCTCAATGGGTCGCTAACATCGTGCCAGTACCTAAGAAAGATGGCAAAGTCAGGATGTGTGTGGACTACCGGGATTTGAATAGGGCCAGCCCCAAAGATGATTTTCCGCTACCTCATATTGACATTTTGATCGACAATACAGCTCAGCACAAAGTGTTTTCCTTCATGGATGGATTCTCGGGCTACAATCAAATCAAAATGGCCCCCGAGGACATGGAGAAAACAACTTTTGTCACACAATGGGGCACTTTCTGTTACAAGGTGATGCCGTTCGGGCTGAAGAACGCAGGGGCAACTTATCAACGCGCCATGGTAGCTTTATTTCTTGATATGATACATCATGAGATTGAAGTTTACATAGACGATATGATAGCTCGGTCACAAACAGAGGAAGAGCACCTTGAACATCTAGAAAAGTTGTTCGCCAGATTGAAAGAATAAAAACTCAGGCTGAATCCAAGTAAGTGCACTTTTGGAGTTAGGTCTGGTAAACTTCTAGGATTCATTGTAAGCAACAAAGGCATTGAAGTTGATCCAGCAAAAGTGAAAGCAATACAAGAGATGCCTGCTCCCCGTACAGAAAAGGAGGTTAGAGGGTTCTTGGGGCGCTTGAACTATATTGCCAGATTCATCTCTCATCTGACTTCTACCTGTGAGCCAATTTTCAAACTCTTGAAGAAAGATCAGGTAGTCGAATGGAACGACGATTGCCAAGCTTCTTTTGATAAAATCAAGGAGTATTTGCTAGAACCTCCTATTCTGATGCCACCGGTCGAAGGAAGACCATTGATCATGTATCTGACCGTCTTGGATAACTCAATGGGGTGTGTTTTGGGCCAGCATGACGAGTCTGGTAGAAAAGAGCATGCTATTTATTACCTTAGCAAAAAGTTTACCGACTGTGAGACTCGCTACTCACTGCTCGAGAAAACTTGCTGCGCTTTGGTATGGGCTGCTCGCCGACTAAGACAGTATATGTTGACTCATACTACCTTGTTGATTTCCAAAATGGACCCTATCAAGTATATCTTCGAAAAGCCCGCTTTATCTGGAAGGATAGCTAGATGGCAAATGATCCTAACTGAGTATGACATCCAGTACACCACCCAAAAAGCTATAAAAGGGAGTGTACTAGCTGATCATCTAGCTCATCAAGCTATCGAAGATTATCAATCCATGAAATTTGACTTCCCAGACGAGGACATCATGAATTTGGACAACATTGAAAGTAACAGACCGTATGACGGACCCGAAAAGGGATCCCGATGGACCCTGTACTTTGATGGTGCTTCAAATGCACTTGGAAACGGTATCGGCGCAGTACTCATTTCTCCGGAAGGTTGTCACACCCCTTTCACGGCCCGACTTTGCTTCAGCTGCACAAACAACATGGCTGAATACGAAGCTTGCATCTTTGGTCTCAAGGCTGCTATAGACTTGGGGATCAAATCTTTGATCGTATTTGGGGATTCGGCTTTGGTTATCAGTCAAATCAAAGGAGAGTGGGATACAAGCATCCTAATCTTATCCCATACAGAGAACATGTCCTGACATTGTTGCCTCATTTCGAGCAAATTACCTTCGAGCATTTCCCGCGAGAAGAGAATCAGCTAGCAGATGCTCTAGCTACAATGTCCTCCATGTTTAAACTCAACTGGGATAACGAGGCTCCCCAAATCACCATTGAGCGAATGGATGAACCTGCGCATTGTCATGAGATTAATACCGAAGAAGTAGTGGAACAACCCTGGTTCCATGAAATCAAAAGGTATCTCGAGACTAGAGATTATCCCAAAGGAGCTTCCGTAAATGACAAGAAGTTCTTAAGGAAATTTGCTGCCAAGTTCTTCCTGAGCAACGACATCCTTTACAAACGAAGCCATGATTGTGTATTACTCTGATGCGTAGACAAAGCTGAAGCAGAGTTGATCATGACTGATATACACAGCGGCACATTTGGCACTCACTTGAGCGGGAATACAATGGCTAAGAAGATCCTATGGGCAGGCTATTACTGGTCTACCATGGAAGCTGACTGTCATCAACATTCCCGTACTTGCCACAAATGCCAAGTCTACGCTGACAAAGTTCATATCCCTTTGGTTCCTCTCAATGTTCTGACTGCTCCTTGGCCGTTTGCAATGTGGGGCATTGACATGATTGGAGAGATCAAGCCCACGACTTCCAATGGACATTGCTTCATCCTGGTTGCCATTGACTATTTCACTAAATGGGTCGAAGCAGCTTCCTTCGCCTCTGTTACTAAAAATGTGGTTGCCCGCTTCATCAAGCAAAATCTCATATGTCGGTATGGTGTTCCAGACAGGATCATCACAGACAACGGTACAAATCTGAATAACACGATGATCACCGCATTGTGCGAACAGTTCAAGATTTATCATCACAATTCATCTCCCTACCGGCCGAAGATGAACGGTGCTGTTGAACCTGCGAACAAAAACATTAAGAAGATCATTCAGAAAATGATAGTCACTTACAAAGACTGGCATGAGATGTTACCGTTTGCTCTACATGGATATCGTACGACGGCACGTACTTCAACCGGGGCAACCCCATTTTCGTTGGTATATGGCATGGAAGCTGTCCTGCCTATGGAAGTTCAGATTCCTTCTCTAAGGATTATGAAGGACTCAGGTTTGAATGAAGATGATTGGATGCAGACCCGACTTGATTAACTCAATCTGATCGACGAAAAGCGACTCGCTGCTATATGCCATGGTCAGACGTATCAAAAGCGGATGATCAAGGCCTTCAATAAGAAAGTCAGACGTCAAGTGTATCAAGTCGGAGATCTCGTAATCAAGCGGATTATCTTGCCGCAAAGTGATCCCAGGGGCAAATGGACTCCTACATATGAAGGACCATTTGTGATCAAGAGCATATTTTCTGGTGGTGCGATGATTATGACCACCATGGACGGCGACGATTTGCCGCACCCTGCGAACGCATACATAGTCAAAAGATACTACGCATAAAGTAACCCGACAAGTCGAAAACCCGAAAGGGCGGCTTGGGCAAAAATGGGCATCCCGGTGGACCGAAAACCCGAAAGGGCGGTTCAGGCAAAAGTTAGGGATAAAAATAAAAAAAATTTGTACACCCGGCAAGTTGAAAACCCGAAAGGGCGGCTTGGGCAAAAAGGGGTTTCCCGGTGGATCGAAAACCCGAAAGGGCGATTCAGGCAAAAGTTAGGGAATTAAAGCGTATGACTATGTCTCGTCGGATCACTTCAAAGACAATCTCTTCATCAACCAGTTCCAGGCTCCTAATCAATCTAGTCATCTGCAGGCGAAGCATTGAATGGACAGATATTCAGAGTTGTGAAGGCTATAGCGGAATGAAATCCCATGGAATTATTTCACATAGCCATCTTTATTTTGTATAAATCTTTCAAATATTTATGACAAAATCCTCTTACTAGGATGATTGTCTCCTTTGTACAAATATACTCAGAGAAAGTTAATACAAATACTTTTCCCAGAAATTTGTGTCATTTCCTTTTCTTTTCTCTTGCACTATTTGTTTTATTTTGAGAAACGTCCAATGTTTTGTTAAATAGGCATATGCATTTGAACTTAACCATTTCCTTATGAATCAAGAAAGAGGATTACTGATAGGTCAAAGGTGCAGTTGGATGTCTTGATACCCTTCAAAGGAAACCCCCAGGAGATTTGGAATCCATATCCCCAGCAAACCCTGAAGCTTATCCCCAGTAGATTCTGGAAGCTTATCCTACAAAGTACGGACGTCTCTCCCGAGCTTTATTCAAAGTTATTCCTCCCAAGGGCTTATAACTGGGTTATCCTCAGCTTATTACCACGGAAGATCATACTCACCAAATTTATTCCTATCCCCAACGGAGTTCATCAAAGTTCCCCAATATAACTTATCAATACAATCCCCAGAGGAGTTTATCTTTGTTATCCCCAGCCAGAGAATCCTCCAGAACTCAAATCCCCTCAGAATTTAAGTTTCAGTATCCCCAGCCGAGCTAAAACTTCAAATTATCAATCCCCAGCGAAGCCAGACTAAGTGAACCTTCTCCCCACAGAGTTTTGGGAGGGCAAATCTTGAGTTCCCCAGTGAAGTCGCCAGAGATACTTCCCACTAAACTGAAGATTCTCAGTCTTACATCCCCAGCATGAGTCTATTAGATTGGAACTCCCCAGTAGAAGTCATCAGGAATTCCCCAAAAGATTGGTATGCAACCCAAGCTCCTTATTCTCCAGCAACAACTAGGAATTATTCTTCCCGGCAGCAGTCAAGATACTGTTATCTTCAGCCATCTCGGATTCATCTATCCTTTGCAAGATAGCTCATCAGCTTACATGCGCATTCACTTACATTCATATCATATAACATACGTTGCATCATGCATCATGACATTGCATACAACTAACTCTTTACCTTTTCAGGTAAGACCAGTCGACAGACTAAAATCATTATCTCCCGAGATTCTTTCCAGGAATAGTTCAGATATGACCCAGATATGGCAACATTCTAATGCTTATTCCAGATTCATCCAGATGCAGTTTTACACGAGCTCATCATCAGGGAACCCTACACCGGTTCTCCCTCCAAATTCAAGACTTCTGAAAACAGTTTATGGATTCTTCCCTACAACGGATGTTAATCTATCGCTTGTTCAGACTCTTCTCAACTTTTGAAAACAGTTTACGGACGCTTCCCAACAATGGATGCTGCTCTATTGCTTATTCAACTCAAAGATTTCTGAAAACAGTTCACGGGTTCTCCAAGTAAAGGATGTTAACCTATCACTTGTTCAGTTTCTTCTCAAGACTTCTGAAAACAGTTTATGGATTCTTCCCAACAACGGATGTTAATCTATTACTTGTTCAAACGCAACCTTTGAAAACAGTTTACGGACGCTTCCCAACAACGGATGCTGCTCTATTGCTTGTTCAATCTCAAATCCTGAAAACAGTTTATGGATTCTTCCCAACAACGGATGTTAATCTATCGCTTGTTCAGACTCTTCTCAATTTTTGAAAACAGTTTACGGACGCTTCCCAACAACGGGTGCTGCTCTATTGCTTATTCAACTCCAAGATTTCTGAAAATAGTTCACGGGTTCTCCAAGTAACGGATGTTAACCTATCACTTGTTCAGTTTCTTCTCAAGACTTCTGAAAATAGTTTATGGATTCTTCCCAACAACGGATGTCAATCTATTGCTTATTCAGACCCCCAGTTCAGAGATGGTCCCAAGCATGGACACCTTCCTGATACTCATCTCCAGATGGCATCTTTAAGCCCATCCCCGACAAGTTTCTGTCATTCCTCCCGATGGCATCGTTAAGCCCATCTCCAAATGGCATCTTTAAGCCCATTCCCGCATCCCTTGCTTTGACGAGTGCAAATTTAAGGGCACTCTAGTGTCCAATCTCCTTTTACCCTCGAGTCACGAAAGGCAAACTTGCCAATCTAACTCTTCGGATTCAAGAAGATTGAACAGGGGCAACTGTTGTACCCCAAAATTTGCCCTCCCATTTCTCATTGATTTCTCATCACTAAGCCCTTGGAGCTCAAGGTCCAGTTAGGGTTTCATCTGCTCAAGACTTCTCCTTGCACTGTTGACCCAAATTAGGGTTTGTGTTTGCACAGAGATGTTTTGACCAAAATTTCCTAAGATGACTTTCATGCTTCATATTGGACTCCCAAGTTTATCCACATCAAGTTTCAAGTTTTGATTCCAAGTTTTGCCCAGTCAATTGGACAGTTGACCTAGAAATCAGCTGTATTGGGGAAAAAGTCAACTGTGGCCAATTGACAGTCAAATCTCATAAAAATTGACCCACATCAACATTATGAACTCACATGGACCATTTGATCAAGTTTGGATCACAATTCCACAAGAAATTTGATCAGATCACCAAAAGGGCAAAATGGTCATTTTTAGGGTTTTGACTGCACAAAGGCAATTTTTGACTGTTTGACCTAGCCAATGGCAAACCAAGCTCACATATGGATTCAAGGACCCCATGGAATTGTCTTGACATGCTCAACAAGTTCAAAAGATCCCAAATACACAAGATTGACAGTTGAATTTCCCAGTCAATTGATCAATTTTGACTGCATACTGAAAAGTCAAACTTTGACTTTTTGGTCAAAATCAAGAGTCAAGATTCATTTTTCATCAAAACATGCCAAATCATGAAACTTGTTCACCAAGAAATCAAAAATTGCAAATTAGGGTTTGAAATGAGAATTTTTCATAACTTAGAATTTTTCTAAGTTATGAAAAACCCTAATTTTTTCCTAACTTTGCCCCACTTTCTCACCAAGATTTATTTGGATTCAAGCAAAAGTCAAAACATGAAATTGTAGCCTATTGCATGATCTACAACTTTGATTCACAAAGTTTTCCCAAAAGAGGCTTGTGTCTCAAGTTACAATTTTTGGAATAAGGGTACTAAACCATTCTTAACTTAGTAAAATTTTGACCTTTTTAGGCAAGGTTTTTTCCTAACTTCAAGACCATTTTTCACATACTTCCACTTGGAATTTCAATTTGCACTTCAAAGATGGATTGTAGTACACATTCCAAGCTTTCCAAAATGTCCAAGAACTCATCAAACAACCTCATGACTTGAGAGAATCGAATTTTGCAATATGGCAAAAACTCACTTTTGAATTGGCCAATTTCCATGTTCATAACTTGTGCAAATTTCTCAAATCAGCATGCAACTTGATTACAGGCCTCTAAACCATTCAACACTCATAAATTTAATGCAAACTCTTTGTGCCAAGACCATGTTCTATGTGTTCAAGCATTGTATGATGGATTAATCCCAAAATAGATAAAGTACTTTAACCATTTTTGCAAAAGTAAGCTTTATGTCAAAATGAAAATCCAAGAAGTACAGATCAAATCCCCTTGGCACAAGTTTAGGGACTAATCACACTGATCAATGCCAAGGTTTGCAGCATGTTATGGGGGCCTCTACCTGTCTAAACATCAACTTGGCTTTTGGTTGCTTAAAGTGTAAGAAATGTGGCATAACTGAACACAACTTTCATCTCAGCAATAAAACCCTTAAGCAAATATTTTGTACACATTCAAGATATCCTAACTGAGCTAGCACACGACTCCAACACCTCCATTGCCCCCTAGAACACAGAACCACCCTCAAACTGCCCAAACAGAGCTCTTACTGCAGTTTGAGTGCCAACTCTCATCCCTTTCATGCTTTCTTGCTAAAAGCTCATCAAACACATTCCCTAGCATCACTTGAAGCTAACCCAAGCATAAAACACGACCTGTAACTCCTCTAATCAGTTCCACCATTTTCACTTTCTTGTTTTGCAGTTGAAGGTCCATAGCTCGATTCAAGGTGTTTCAAAGCAAAGTAAGCATTGGAATAGCATCACTACACTTCAGGCAAGCTGTACAGATCATCATCTTGCCCTGAAAGCTCCCCCATTGCCAGATAGAACTTCAACTGAACAGGTATCTTCTTGAACTTCTAACTCTTAGTGTAGGCATCATTAGCTCTAAGTTTGTGAATAAGAAGTATTCTACTCATGCCCCTGAATCTGTACATGCTTTTACTTTTCATTTATTTTGCCTGAGCTATGAGAATTTAAGGTCTGAATATGGAAGAAAAGTTAGGTCAAGATTTGAGAATGTTAAAATTCTCTCTCATTTCTGAGAGTGAGGATGAGTTCTTTACATATTTAGAATCGTGATTCAATGCTTAACATTTCTTATGTTGTAAGTTTGTGCAAAAGATCAAGGAATCCAGATGTTTGAATTGATGTTCAGGCACGCGTTTTTGGACATCTTTCTGTCCAGAGGTTGAAGAAGAAGCCACGTGGGCTGGGCCTGCTTTGATACTTCTTTTCACACCATGTTTTTGGTTTTACACCCCCTAGGCCCATTTTGTTTATTTGCATGATTTTTTGACTTTTCTTTTTTTATCCTGACTTATTTATTTTTGCTAATAATATTAAAAACATAAAAAATATTTTTTACACCATTTTTATATTTTTTAGGTATTTATTTGTTTATATGGACATTTGTACATAAATATATATATATATATATATATATATATATATATATATATATATATATATATATATATATATATATATATATATATATATATATATATATATATATATATATATATATATATATATATATATATATATATATATATATATATATATATATATATATATATACTTTTATTTAAAAATACCAAAAATAATGCAAATATATTCTATTTCTGATTTTTATTTCATTTTCTCTTTTGAAAACATTTTGTATCAAAAATATTTTTTTACAAATATTAAATATTATTATTTTGTATATATAATATTTGTTTAGTAAATAATAAAGATATTTATATATATTAGTATATTTAGGTAAATAATACAAAAAATATATACATTTTTTATTTTTTTTTAATATTTGACCTCAAAAAATACTTTTTATAAATATACTTCATTTTATTTTATTTTTTGTATATAATAAACAAATACTTGTATAAATTAAATAATATATATATTTACTTAATAAAAATTAGGGTTTTACCCTTAAAACACAAAAACTCCAAAAATATTACTTTATTTTATTTTATTCATTTTTGTTTATTTGACATAAAAAAATATCCTTTTTCCATACATATGAAAATCCTTTTTGCATTTTGCATCTTTATTTTATTTTCCATTTAATTTATGCAATTAATTATTTTGTAAATATTTCAAAATTGATGTAATAGCTAGGTTTAAATTCCTTGTCTAAATATCCCCCATTTGAACATTTGTACCCCCTTTCCCATATTGTGTTGTAATAGTGTAGGAATTTTACTTTTCGCACTTTAACGCTTTTTAAATATACCATGCTAGAATTAGGGTTTGTATGCAAATAAAAAGAACAAAATAGTTTGACCTAATTTTGAGATAATCAAAGCATGAAAATGGACAACACATATCACACTTGCACCCCTAGGGTATTCCACTTGTTGCCTTCAATAAATGGGCCATATTGCATGTTAGGTTTCTTTGGGCAAAATAAAGAATCAAATGATCATAGTCCCTCGATGACGCTTTCGAAAAGTTGCCTAAAATGATCAAGTCCCTTTCAAGGAAAAATTGCCCAAAGATACTTAGCACTATTGCAATTATGGTCTAAACGATGACCCGCGCCCGTCCCTTTCACCTCCTAACACAAGATTGTCCACCAAATGCAATGGTGGAACAAAATTGTTAAAAGGGTTAAAACATAACAAAATTCTTTGAGAACTTTAGGGTAGATAGCTCTTAAGTACTTGTCAACTTGCAAAATAAAACACTTGCCTATTTTCAAATCACACTTCACAAACACTTTCAAAACAAACTTTCAAAAAACCTTGAAACATCTTTTCAAAAAGACAAACACCTTTTGTAAAACATTCGAGTAAAGAATTGTTACAAGGGTAGCCTAGACAAGGCATCTTTTTCAAAACCTTTTCAAAACCACACACAAAGCACCATTTCAAACAATTGAAAACCAAGGCAAGTTGATCTAAGCAAGTACCTAAGAGCCCATGGATAACCATGGATAGAAAGGGTGCTAATACCTTCCCTTTCTATAATCTACTCCCCGAACCCAAGAAAAATCTCAAAGGTTTTTTCTGTGCTTTTTAAACCTTTCCTTAGGATAAAATAAAAAGTCGGTGGCGACTCTTGCTCAACCGAAACATTTGCGAAAACAAACGCAAAACCATAGTCAGTTCTCCCACCGTATCACAGCGGTCTAGGAAAAAGTTAGGGAATTAAAGCGTATGACTATGTCTCGTCAGATCACTTTAAGGAAAATCTCTTCACATACAAGCTTTGGGTTTCTGATCAATCCAATCATCGTTAGACGAAGCAACAAATGGACAAGATATCCAAAGTTACGAAGGCTATAGCAGAACGGGAACCCCATGGAATTTTTACACATAGCCATCTTTCTTTGTATAAATTTTTCTCAATTTTATGACAATATTATCTTACTAGGATGTCTGTCTCCTTTGTACAAAATACTTACACAAAGTTAATACAAAGATACTTCAAAGTGCAGAAAACTATTTGCCTTTTCTTCTTTTTTTTTACGCTTGTGTTTTATTTGAAAACGTCCAATGGTTTATTAAATGAGCATATGCATTTGAATATAATCATTGTTTACAAATAAATGAAATGTGAAAGAATAAATACTGACAGGTTGAAAGTATAGGAAAACGTCTTTAGGCTATTCCAAGAGAAATCTCCTGCAGTACATTATCTGGATCCCCAGCGGAGCTACAACCTTGAAATACATATCCCCAGCGGAATTAAATTTCAAAATCCCCGTCAGAGGTAGACTTCAAACTTCTAATCCCCAACGGAGTTATATTTCAAACCTTTAATTCTCATCAGAGTTAAGTTTTCAAACTCCTAATCCTCAGTGGAGCAAAACTTTGGGTCATGAATCCCCAGCAAAGATGAAACCTTCTTCCCCAACGGAGTCAAATTTCTAACTACCAATCTACAGCGGAAACCATTCAGTTTTCTCCAGATCCCCCAACAAGTTGTCTTAAAGTCTGAGAATCAACCAGATAACAGTTAACTTTGTCTTATCCCCAACATCCGGATAATTCCCCAGTAGATTGGCATATAACCCAAACTCCTAAACTTTTTCCAAACAGGAATAAACTTTCCCCCCAAAGAGTCTTGAACTTACTTTCCAGCAAGATAGCTATTCCCCAGTAGTATAGCTATTTCCCACAGAGTTCTCACTCCCCAACAGAATGAAGATTCTCATTCTTAACTCCAGTTTGAAGTCCCCAGGGATTTATTTTCCCTAGCAGATTGAAGATTCTCAGTATGGATTCCCCAGTGAAGTTGCCAAAGCCTTCATTACTCCTAGCATGAATTTGTCAGAATTTTTAATCCCCTACAGATCGAAGATTCTCATTCTCACTTCTCCAGTGAAGCCCACAAGGGTTCATTTCCCCAGGAGATCGAAGTTTCTCATTCTTAACTCTCCGCAGAAGCCATCAAAGTCTTCCTTATTCTTCAGCAGATCAAGGTTTTCTTTCATCTAATCCCCAGTAGAGATCGTCAGAGTTTCCTTATTCCCCAGGCAAGTAAGGATTCCCATTGTGTAATCTCCAACCATAATCATCAAAATTCTATGGATTCCCCAAGCAGGTTTCTCAAGCAGATTTGAAGGATCTCTATATTCCTAGGAAAGTCATGAAGGATTCTCACATCCCTACGGAAGTTGTCAGAGTTCTTGTTAATCCCCACAAGTTGCCAAGGATTTTCTATCCCCAACAGTGGTCCAAGGATTTCTCATCTTCAGCAATCAAAGATTTTGAATATCCAACAGCGGTCAAGGATTTATGTTCCCCGACAACAGTCAAAGATTTTATTATCTCCAGTTGTCCAGGATTTATTTTCCTCAGCAAGACAACTAATCAGCTTACATGCACATACATTACATTCATATATCATAAACATTGATAAGACACATTTTATTACATCATACATTTCATGCAACGTAACTTTGTGTTTTAGCTAACATTTTACCCTTTTCAGGGTAAGGTCAAAAGCTATCTTTAACAAATATTCACAGATTTCAGATACAGTACGGATACACTCCAGACACAGAAGTCATTATGTTACTCATTCAAATCTCTTATTCAGATACAGTATGGATACACCCCAGACACGGAGGTCATTCTATTACTCATTCAGAATTCAAAGTCAAGATAAAGTACGGATACGCTCCAGACATGGATGCCATTATGTCGCTCATTCAGACTTCAACAATCAGATACAAATTAGATACGCTCCAGACACGGAAGCCATTCTATTTCTCATTCAGATTCAACTATCAATTTCAAGTCCAGATACGCTCCAGACACAGAAGTTGTTCTGTCACTTACTCAGATCCCAGTTACACTCCCCACGGCAGTCATTCTGTTATTCATTCAGATCCGATCTCTAGATACAACTCAGATACGTTTCAGATACGGATACCATTCTGATGTTCATTCTCCTGATTTTCACCAAACATTCTTGGATGGAATCTTTAAGCCCATCTCCAGCAAGATTCAATCATCTCCAAATGGCATCTTTAAGATCATTCCCTCAACTACATTCTGACGAGTGCAAATTTACGGGCACTTTAGTTTCCAATCCTCTTTTACCTTCGAGTCACGAAAGGCGAACTCGCCAATCTAACTCTTCAGGTTCAAGAAGATTGAACAGGGGCAACTGTTGTACCCCAAAATTTTCCCTCTCATTTTATCAAGATTTCCCCTCACAATACTTCTTTGGACTCAAGATCAGATTAGGGTTGCTCTGCTCAAGACATCTCCTTGCACTGTTGACCTGAAATTAGGGTTTGAGTTTGCACAAGGATTTTTGGACTTCCAATGCTCAATGTGACTTTCATACTTCATGTTGGACCTATAAGATTGCTCATACCAAGTTTCAAGCTTTGAATCAAATTTTTGCCCAGTCAATTGGACAGTTGACCTAAAAATCAATTGTATTGGGGAAAAAGTCAATTGTGCCAATTTACAGTCAAACCTCATAATTTTTGATCCACATCAACATTATAGACTCATATGAACCATTTGATCAAATTTGGATCACAACTCCTCAAGAAATTTGATCAGATCATCAAAAGGGCAAAATGGTCATTTTTAGGGTTTTGACTGCAAAAGGGCAATTTCTAATTTTTAACCTAGACAATGGCAAATTGGGTTCAAGCATGGATTCAAGGACTCAATGGCATCATCTTGACCTAATCACAAGGTTCAAAAGATCTCAAATGCATTGGATTTACAGATGAATTTTCCAGTCAACTGATTAAAAATCAACTGTACACTGAAAAGTCAAACTTTGACCTTTTGGTCAAAATCAAGTGCCAAGGGTCATTTTTCATCAAATGTGTCAAAACATGAAACTTGTTCACCAAGAAACCTAATTTTGGAAATTAGGGTTTAAGATTGAAAATTTTCATAACTTAGAAATTTTCTAAGTTATGAAAATTTCTTATTTTTTCCCAAATTTTCTCAACTTTTTCACCATGATGCAATTGGATTCAAAGAAAACCTCCAACATGAAAGTTGTAGTCCTCCACAAAATCTACAACTTTGATTCACAAAGTTTTCCCAAAAGAATCTTGGATCTCAAGTTATGATTTTGTGAACAAGGATCCATGAAACTTTTAACTTAGTGAAATTTTGCCCTAAATTAGGCAGGATTTTAACCTATCTTCATGGAAATTTTTCACATAGTTCCAATTGGAATATCAAAATTCATTTCAAATATGTATTGTACATAATGTTAGAAGCTTTCCAAAATGTCCAAGAACTCTCCAAAATCATTTATGGTTAGGGAGAATCGAAGAAAAGAAAATGGCCATTTCTCACTTTTGTCCATGGCATTTTTCATGTTGCTACAAGTTGCAAATTCTGCCCAAACATGTTTGTACTTGTTTACAGGTTCTTAAACCCTTCCACACTCAAAAATTGAATGCAAACACAATGGATTAAGGCTTTGTTCTGAGCTTTAGAATATTACACATTTAATTAATCCATTTTTGGCAAAAAGATAACAATGGCATTTTGATAAAGGTTGCTTTATGCAATTTTGTTTCTCTTGAGCTGTGAACCCAATCCTTTGCAGCAAACCAACTCCACAAACTTAGGTAAAAGTAAACCAACTATCAGCATGCTTGGAGCTAGCTTGTACAGGCCATAACATTGTCAAAATCACCTTTTCTTCAAAAGCAAGTCAACTTGCAAAATCACCACAACTTTGCAATCTGATAAAAACCAAAGTTTGTAAACATTTCAAACAAGTTTTACATATCACACTAAGCCAGAAACACGAGCTAGAAAGTCCTCAAACCTTCTAAAACACCAAAACACAAGTTCTTGTCAAAATAGGGCAGGTTCTGCATTTTGATTTCCAAATCACAATCCACTCGTGTGTTTTGCTTACAACCAGTTCCAACACACTCCATACAACTCACCTAAGCTATCCCAACCATTCCCAAGTCACTGTAACTCCATTTACACACTTCACCATTTTTGAATTCTGAGTTTGCAGGTTGAGTTCTATAGAGAGATTCAAGCAAGTTCAAAGCTAGCTAAGCATTGGGAAAGCTCAAAGGAACTTCAAGCAAGCTCACAAGTATCTCAGGCCTCACTCACAACCCCTACATTGCCATACTCGAGCTTGACTGAAACATGTAAAGTTCAAACTTCTATCTCTCTATTTAGGAATCATTAGGCTTAGGTTTGTGAATAAAAAATGTAGTCCTCATTGCCCTTGAGCTGTACATATGCATAGAATTCATTTAAGTTAACTGAGCTGGGAGAATTTGAATGATGAACTTTCTGAAAAAACTAGGTTAGAAATTAGGGCCAGAGAAATTCTCTCTGGTCTTTGAGAGTTAGATTAAGTTTTTTACATGGTTAGAATCGTGTGATCATGCTCTATAACTTTCATGTTGTAAGTTTTTGTTTTTAAGCATAAATGTAGGAGTTACCAGTTTGAACATCAAGCGCGCGTTTTTATGTTTCTCAAGGTTAGAGATGAAGTTGAGTTGGGCTGGGCCTGGTCCTTTTGGCTATTTGCACCTCCTTGCTTGCTTTCTGCACCCCTTGGCCCATTGATTTTATTTTTGTATATTTTTCTATTTCTTTTTCATTTCTGACTCTATTTATTTTTTTTCTAAATATAAAAAAATTACTAAAAAGATTTTCTTAAATTTTCACATATTATTTTTTTATTTTTTTTATTATTTTGGCATAAGAATAGTTAAAAAAATAATATATACTTTTATTTTCTTAAATTAAGTTTGTAAATAAAATTAAAATACTTACATATTTTTTTATATTATTTATACATATAAAAATAACATTTTCTCACATATTTCATTTTTAATATTTTTGTAAATATTTTATTTATTTTCTTGTACATAAATAAATAATTATAATATATATATATATATATATATATATATTTATATATATATATATATATATATATATATATATATATATATATATATATATATATATATATATATATATATATATATATATATATATATATATATATATATATATATATATATATATATATATATATATATATATATATATATATATATATATATATATATATATATATATATATATATATATATATATATATATATATATATATATATATATATATATATATATATATATATATATATATATATATATATATATATATATATATATATTCTTAAAACAAATTAGGGTTTCCACCCTTAATAAAAATAATCTTTTATTTTCTTATTTTTGATGCATTAAATAACTTATTTTTACATACATAAAAATAATACAAAAAAAACATTTTTTGCTAATTTATAATATATTGCATATTTAAATATTTGTCAATTTATTATTTATACAATGAATTCAATATGGTTGTAATAATTTTAGTTTTTTTTTATTTTGTGCAAAATATCCCCTATTCAAACTTGTATCCCCCTCCCCATAATCATGTTGTAATAGTCGTAGGTTTACTTTTACGCATTTGTTGCTTTCAAATATGCATGATAGAAAGATTAGGGTTTGTATGCAAATGACCAAAATTAAACAAATAGCTTGACTAAACACAAGACAAAAAGCATGAAAAATGACAACACAATGCACACAAGCACCCCTAGGGATTCATCCACTTGTTGCCTTAAAAATGACCATGGTATGCATGCTAGGTATCTTGGCAAAACAAAATCAAAACAAAAAGATCATAGTCCCTCGATGACGCTATCTTGGTTGCCTATACAAAAATGATCTAGTCCCTCAAATTTTTTTTGCTAAGATACTTGGCAACATTGTTATCACGGTCATACGATGACCCACGCCTGTCCCGTTTAACATCCAAACACAAGGTTGTTTACCAAATGCAATGGTAAAACAACAATGTCAAAGGGTTAAAAAATGTGTAGGAAAGACTTTTGAGTAGGTAGGGTAGATGCTCCTAGTTACTTGATCAAACTTGCAAACATCCTTGCTATTTTCAAAAACACATCACAACACCATTTCAAAACATTTTCCCAAAACAAACTTTCAAACAATTGAAACATTTTTCAAAAGACAAACACCTTTGTATACATTCAAACAAGAATCATTACAAAGGTTGCCTAGACAAAAGGCCTCTTTTCAAAATACTTTCAAAAACCACACACACAAAAGCACCATTTCAAACAATTGAAAAGCAAAAGCAAGTGATCTAAACAAGTAACTAAGAGCCCATGGAAAACCATGGATGAAAAGGGTGCTAGCACCTTCCCTTTTCATAATCTACCCCCCGAACCCAAGAAAACATCTCAAAGGTCTTTCCTGTGCTTTTTGACCTTTCCTTTGGATAAAATAAAAAGTCGGTGGTGACTCTTGCTAAACCGAAACATTTGCAAACACAAACACAAAACCTCAAGTCAGTTCTCCCACCGTATCACAGGCTTTCTTACAATGAGTTTCGTAGCTTACTCTCGGGATTTCTTACAATGAGTTTCGTAGCTTACTCTCGGGCTTTCTTACCATGAGCTTTTAATCGATTAATTAAATATTGCTTTAGTTAATTAAAGTTGATTAGTTTTACTAATCAATTTTTCTTAACCTGATTAATTAATTTGATAAATTTTAATTAATTGATTAAATGTTTATTTCACTGGTTTCTTTGACTATTGGATATTTAATTGCTTTATCTTATCCATATTCGATCAAGTGTACCCTCACTCCCATGGACTTGTAACAATTTTATTGCTTTGTTTTGGTTTTACTTAACATTGCATATAAAATAAAATCAAGCCTAAAGCATACTCGACCCATATATCAAGCCACACCCCAAACTTGTAAGTCAACTGCTTTTGCATCGCCATCAACCAAACCCAAAGCATACTTGATCCATATATTGAGCCATACCCAAGTTATAAGTTGATTGCTTTTGCATCTCCATTAACCTTTTCCCTTCTTTGTTCAAACTTTTTCGTAATAAACTTCAACGCTTGATCCAACGTCAAGTCATTTTAAAATGTGAAAATATTTTCTTAAGTAAATAGGATTGAGTGGAAAAGATAGATGCATATCTTACCTTTTCCTAAATTAACCGAATACAAGTTACATAGCTTGTCATTAATTAATTACGATCTGACTAAGACACTTTAATTTAAGCAAGTTTAATTCAAACTCAATAAACAGTAAGCGGGCGAGATAAAAGCATATCTTACCTTTCTCACGAGCATTTGAATATGAGAACCGTATCTCAGCCATTCGATGCTCACCCACTATTAAGGAGTTAAGATTAAAGTCGTCTCAGTATTTTTAATGAAAAGGATTAAACAGGCGGGATTGGATGCATATCCAATCTTTCCGTAAGTGTTTGAATACAAGGATCATACCCCGACAATTAAAACACTTATTTCCTATAAAAATAATCTCAACTCATTCAAACTTTTTCCCGTTTGGCTTTTCAATTTAAAACCTTTTCAAAACAATTTATATTCTGTCCATTTCACGACGATGCAAACAATGTTCCTTCCACATGTGAATGTTTAACCTTTTCCACTCGAATGCAGTAATGGCCAGAATCTGTATGAATCCAGATCTAGTCATTCCTTCTTGAAGTGATGCGAATATTCCATTATCCATGTTTCGGCAAACAATGTTTCCATTTGAATGTGATTGAGTATCTCTCACTAAAACGAACCAACCCACAAACATTTGTTACCCAAACTACGAAGCTCTGATTTCCTCATTGCACCATGAGAATACGTAGGCACAAAATATGATGTCTTGGCGAGCACAATAATAAAAAATCCAAAAATATTTTCCTTTCTTTCTCTTTCCCCATATAATAATTAGAAAAACACAAACATCACACTAACACTCATTTTTAAAGCTAACTAAATGGGCACCATTGAGTGAAACAAATGTGAAAGGTGTTAATACCTTCTCCTTGCATAACCGACATGAATACTCAAATTTAAATTTATAATTGAATATTTTTTATTCATGTTTCATTTTAACCAACATGTGTAGAACGATGGAGGAATTTAATGCGCGTAAAAGAAATCTAATTGGTAAAAATCCAGTCTATATTTATCCAAGAGTAAGTATATTACTTGTGCTTTTTGATATTATATTGTTTGTGTGTATTAGTGTAATATAAATAAATGAAAATTATTTGTAATGGAGAAAACAACTTGACGACCATTCTTGTAGTTATTATATAATGAGATATATGCTCCATATTGTCTCTAGAGACATTATATAAGGATGGATGAAGAATAAGGTATTAACTTAATTCACACACACACACGTATATATATATATATATATATATATATATATATATATATATATATATATATATATATATATATATATATATATATATATATATACTACGCCAAAAAAGACTTACGAAAGCACTTTTTTGGGCCTTTAAAAGCGCTTAAAAGCGCTTTCGTAGGTGGCGCTGCTATAGGTTTTAGCAGCGTTTTTTTCTGGAAAAGCGTTGTCTTAGGTAGGCTTTTAGGAACGCTTTTTTCTGGAAAAGCGCTTTCATAGGTGGTCTTTTAGCAACGCTTTTGCCTGGAAAAGTGTTGTCATATGTTTACCTTAGACAGCGCTTTTTGTGAAAAAACGCTTTCATAGGTTACCTAAGGCAGCATTTTTCTTGAAAAAGCGCTTTCATAGGGTGTTTTTTTTAGAGGTATAATTTATATAATTCATATATCTGCATTGTTTGCAGCATATTATTTATATAAACCAGTTGTCATAACCTGTAATTTATAAACCGCAGTAATGCATTATATACCATTGTAATCCAAAATATATATACACCATTTTTGTACCTCAAAATATATAAAAACCATTGTTATCAGCATTGTAACTCAAAATCAGTCTTACAAAATCAACCCTAACAACAACCAAACCAGTCCTAATATATGAAAGAAACACGGTCAATTATGTATTAAGGTCCTGGTCCTGCGAGGTTTGAACATAATAACACGGTCAATATGGTATTCCATGTACACATGTAACGTATTCATAACACTTTTCACATAATAATGTATTCATACCTTATATGATTCTCTACTCAATAAAATATTGACACAATTCCTCTTTGATTTCTTCCAACTGAAGTTTCGTGTAATATGCACATTTGTATTCATCGAAGTACTACATAACAAAACATAATATGCATGATTTAGTTAAAAGTAAAAAATTATATGAAATATCCGAGAAATAATAAAACAAATCCTAAGTTATAAATCCATACTGTGACTGGAATCTCTATTTGATTCAGTTGAAGGATTTCTTTGATAAACCACATAACGAAGTATCCGCAATCTATATCGTTTTGCTGTTGAGGACACTATATAGAAAAACAAATAAGAATATATAGTTGTATTGTTTTATCAAATAGCATACATATTATAAGCAAAATAATGGAAATTAATATATCTGCACTTTGATCCAATTAATGTTGTTTGATTTAGACCGTCCTACCCGAGCTTCTCTTTGACACCAGAATACTAGTATCGCTCTAACAAAATAAAAATATATATTTAGAACAATGTTACATAAATAATTAAATATATAAATACACATAAATATTTAGAATAATCTCACTTACGTATCAATCATTAACTTCATATCCGGATAATTTGTCCAATCACCATCAACCGAATTCAGATAATAGACCACTTCTTTTATAGGATCGATAGCAACCAACAACCAGTGACGTCTATAAATTAAAACAACAGTTTAGAAGAAAATTTTCTACGCAAAAATTACAAATATTAAAATGAACTTAGAATGAAAATCTAACCCTGTAGGAATAGTATTATACGCCAAAAGATATAAGCTTTCTGTACTGCCAGTTGCCATGAATCTTTCGACTAAGTACTCTCTTACTGAATCCGGTTCCTTATCAATTGTCGCTCCGCTGACATGGGAGGAAGACACGAAATGGAATCTGTTTGACAATTGATTCCCGCGCATCAATTTTTCATATAACAACCTTAAATAAAAATATAATTAATATTAGACTATATTCATTGAAATGTTTTAAAAAAATTTCAGCTAATTACATAATATAAAGATGGGGTTACCGGATGTATGCGTGCATAATACTGACACCTAATTCTTTATGACGGAAAATCTCTTCCACGTCCTCATGTCCAATTATTTCGGTGCAAGGAAAACCAAAGATACCTTGATCCATATCCATTTGACGAATACCACCATCCATCAAATCTGTTGTTCCCACTACTGTTTCAAGACACTATCGGTATCGAGGGGAAAATCAAGTAGGAACCCTTTTCTTGGGTGGTACGCCAATGATTTTCTGGCTCACTTGTTGTGACCCTTGAAAAGGTACCTAAAAATCATATAGAATCAGTTAAATTATAAAATTATGCAATTTTTTATTCGGATCATATAATTAACACTTTAAACGTACCTCTTTTTGTGATACATCAGACTCGTCGTGCCGTAAAATCCCTTTACCCTTAGATGCGGGTTTTGTAGGAGTCTATAATTACCGTGGAAATAAATGAGGTCAGAACTGACAGTTGAAGACTTAAAGATTCATAATGGTTTTCAACATACCTGATCATCTATGAAAATGAGGTCTGATGGCCATGCAACAAAAGATCTTATTGCATCTCGCAGCAATGTGGTCTCAGCAACAATGTCAGGTACCGGCAGCAACGCATCCATATCTAAAGCAATATCAACCGATACATT
This sequence comes from Vicia faba, assembly GCA_948472305.1. NCBI lineage: Eukaryota > Viridiplantae > Streptophyta > Magnoliopsida > Fabales > Fabaceae > Vicia > Vicia faba. The sequence goes on from OX451739.1 coordinate 1,424,279,454, forward strand.
CATGTGTCCATCCAGAAGTGGTCTATGGTGAAGTAAATATCCCAAAGTGTTATGGACTTTTCCCTTGCCAACTAGTCGATAAGTCGACGACGATAGGTATAGCTGGCAAAATGAAATGCCCTAAACCAATAATAACCGTTAGAAGTGACTAAAAATATTCTATAATAATAACGGATATATATTGAAAATTACCTCGGGAAATTTATGCTGACAGTTGATACTAGCTTTGTCACTAGTTTCTTTCAACTGTGAACGGCTCTTTTCCGCCATATATCTCTCTTTATCCTTCTGCAATTCACAGACTTGAGCTTGTAAATACTGCAATGTTTGCATCACTTCTGCATTGCTAGGATTTCTTCTCCTTGGATGCTTATACAAAGAGGTTGGAGTCACACCATGACCTTTACCCCTCACCCGACCCGGATACTCAGCAATATTTAGTGCTCGACTAAGTACGCTCCTGGTATCCTGATCCTCACCTGGGGATACCGATTGCGACAAGGTCTCCTATAATTCATTTGCATATCGAATATTATTAGTGGAGATAAAAAATTATTTAAAAATATTAATAAACATTTGATTTAATTAAAGACATAATCTTATACTTACACATTCATCATACACATGTTAAAGATCGGGACTAACAACTTGATCCTTACCCACACGAGCTTCCTTCCACAATAAATGTGTTGGTAGTGATGTTGCGTCACTTTTCGTCTCTTCTAACTATGCATTGACACAAGTCTTAAGATCATCAATTATAACACATTGAGAGAATTAATAAGATCGTAGAGTTTATATTTACTTACAATTTTTTCCTCTAAGCGAGCATATCCCAAACACCGTTTTTTGTATGGATATGCGGGTTTTGATGCTCTCTCGTGATTGATGGCACTCACATTCTTGAAATTCTCATCTCTTCTTTGGCCTACAAAACCAACCCATTCTTCAGGTGTAATGAATTTCTCATTTTTCTTTGGACGTTCCGGATCCTCTTTAAGAAAATTTCCTTCATCATCTTTAAGATACTTGTTTGTTAAAAATGTTCTCCACCTTTTGTGTCTTTTTCCAGCCAAACCCATTATATACTTTTTACGGGTATCTTCAATGTTAAAAGACCTCTACAAAAAAACATACGCATAAAGTGTGTTAGTAAAAGAAATTTAAACACATATTATCGTCAAGATAAAGCAAATAACAAAAACCATATATGTACCTTTATCTCAGTCCAAACTTTCTCTTTACCCTCATCCAACTCTCCTCTTTTCCATCTAGGAGTGGTGATCGGAATGTGTATACGAACAAGCGTACCAATGTAGATTGTCAACTTTGCAGCATTAGACATGATCTTACCGGATCAGACTTGGACCGTCACGACTGGCTCCGAGCTGAAGTTGAACGAGATGGGGGAGGTACCTGCAAGGCACTCTGATGCTAAAGTGAGTGGTAGTACGAGCATGCAAAAAGTGTGTATATGGGTAAGAGAATGAATACCTGACCCTCTAGGAATAGAGGGTATTTATAGCCCCCAGCACGGGGCCAAGGTCCCTTCATTGGGCCGACCAGGACTGGCCCAATAAAGGAACTGCCAGGTTCTACGTGTGTAGTGGGGACCCACACGTGGTCCCCTTCCTGGTGATACTCAGCGAGAGACACGGAGGGACGAGGACGCGGTCTTTCTGGAGTTCAGGTGATGGAGTAACGGTTGTAGTCTGCCCTATGAGGAGGGTGCTCGAGCTGGCCTTGAGCTAGATTTCATGTGGTCGAGGAGGTCGTGCTCGTAGGTAGCGGCAGGCACGACTGTTGCTTCGTGTCGACCCGTTGGCAGGAATCTTCAGGCGCGCGTTCCCGGTAGAGTTGCTTGGATTGGGCCTTCGTTCTTGCTCTTGGGCCAGGACGAGCCCAGTCCAGAACAGGAGCCCCCCAAGTCTTGGCTCCTGGAGCAGGAGTTATGACTTGATCTCAGCTTGTCCTCTTCACGGGGCCTTATGCTCGGCCAGGATATTTGCTCCCCCATGGTTGCTCGAGGAGTCTCTCCTGTGTTGTGTTCGTGAGATAATTCCTTTCGAGGCGTGCTCGGGGGACTCTCTACGGGCCGTGCTTGTTGAGTACACGAGGCAACCCTTGGGAACCGTGATGCCACCCTATTGAAGATAGAGCCATCATTACCTAGGGGAGCTATGCGTCGAGGAGGGGAAATTCGTGGTTCCCCGGGGTGACATTTCGTATTCCACGTCATCACTATAAATAGGATCCTTGGGTCCCATAATATGTTTTTCCTCTTCACGCTTCTCCTCCTTCCTCTGCCTTTGCCGCTGCTGTTTTTCACGACTTTCATAGGACCACCGTGCTTTCCGCCTTCAATTTTCTTCTCCGCTGCCGTACCTCCTTCCTAATTTCCAAGTAAGCATTTTATCCCTCATGTTTTTTCCCTGTGGTAGGTGATTTTTTCCGTCATTTGTATGTTAGAAATCCACATCTGGGATTAGCCCCGGTACATTCGTATTCCTGCCCGGCATACTCATGTTTATGCCCGGTGAATGCATGTTTGTGCCCGGTAAACGCGTAGTTTAGGCATGTGACTCGCAATGCTGCCCGGGATCTTCATGGTTCTGGGCGCCTAACTCATGATATTTCCCGATAAACTCATAGTTCTAGGTTTAGGATTCATGATATTGCTCGTCATATCCATAGTTTAGGTCGACGTACTCGTGCCTGGCCGGAATGTTGGCCCATTTAGGCAGTATGTAGGACGACTCGTCGTGGCACCTTGGCGTCAGGGAGGTGACACCAGGCTCTTGTTCGAATCCTCAACGTTTTAATTGTGTGTGGAGTATGATTCGGCTTGTCGTTCCCTTCTTCCCGTCAGTTATGGCGAGCGCATGGATTTGCTCCCAAATTGACCGGTTTCCTGTGCTTTGTAGGTAAAATGGCTGATGAACCGTGTTCCTTGGGGCGCAACGAAGTGGAAGACCAAAGTGCCGAGGAAAATGTGACTCTGATCGATACCATTGATGATCCTTTGCTAGAGTGGGTGGGCGCCGAGCCCAGAGGGATTGCTTCTGCTTATAGTCGGCGCAGTCGGAGTGCGTACACTATCGTCGAGCAGGGCGGTAGTCAGCCGGGCTTCCAGAAAAATTTTGTCGTCACCAGACCGTCTCTTAATGCGCGGATCTGATCAGAGTTCTCCGAGTATGGGTTTCCCATGTATGAGATCGCGTTTAAGGACCTCGACCTAAAGCTCCCCTTTAGTGATTTTCAGGTCGGGGTCTTCAGTCATTTGGAGTTGGCCCCCTCGCAGCTCCATCCCAACTCGATTGCCTTTCTTCGGGCATCCGAGCTGACGTGTCGCTTTTTAAGGATTAGGGCAACCATACCTCTCTTCTTCAGAGTATTTCATTTACAGCGCCAGTCTCGGGGAGGTAGGCACAGTTGGGTTTCCCTGAAACAGTCGAAGAGGCTGTTCAGGATGTATATGGATTATGTCCGGGGTTTCAAGGACAAATGGTATATCGTGCGACCGATCACCCAAACTTCCCTAGAGTCTGTGTATGAAGAAGAGACTGCAGTGACCGATGATAACGGAGAGCCTCTTATCGATAATGAGGGTCGCCCGGTGTTGGGGCGTGTAGCTAAGTTTCCCTTGCATTGGAGCTCGTGCCACTATGAGCATGGCACCAGGCATTACCATACGCCTGCGGGAGGGATGAGCACCAAAGACGAGGAGGCCTACGGTACCCTCTACAGATATGTCGACAGTTTCTTTCCTGCTCGGTGGGCCACGAGAGAGGGAAAGGACATTCTCGACGAGGATGGTTAGCCGACCTTCGAGGCCCGTCCTATAGATACAAAGGCGCTCGTGGAGTGCCAGTCCTACGGGCAGGCCGCGAACCTGCTAAGTTGCTTTTTGTCTTATAGTCTTGTTCTAATTTCTTCGTTTGTTACTTGCTCGTAACTAACCCGGGTTTTCTTTTTTGCAGGTCATATGGTCGGGCGAAAGGAGAGGCTTCTAAAGTTGACACGGGATAATAAAGTCAACAAAAGAGTCGTGCAAGCTCCTCAGCCAACAAGGATGGGCCCGCCAACTAGTTCGGGTGATGCTTCTGGCGGGTCCCCGGACTCCCAGGATGTCGAGCAGCATGCTGATCTGATACCGAGGAAGAGGAACCGGGTAGAGAGCCAGCCGGAAGTCGGCGAGGAGTCTGGCGCGGTGAGGTCCTTTGGGTTGCCTCCTTGTTTTAAAGAGGAGGGCTTCTTCGAGGGGTTTCCCTTGACTGTAAGCGCCGATGAAGCTGATACCATTAGGCGGCTAAGTAAAGAAAGCCGGAGAAAGCATATGGCCGCCAACATGGTCGGGATGGTCAAGATGGTCGAGATGGCCGTTGTCCTGGCTGAGGAGGGGGCAGACTCTGACCGCGTCAAAGAGCTGGAGCAGGAGAAAGCTGCCCTTGCCGTGAGCTCTCAAAATTTGAAGGCTGCCCCGGAGCGCTCTGATGAGATGTTCTGCGAGCAAGCCGAGTTGTTGGTCACAGAGAAGGAGAACTCGGGGAAGGTTGTCGAGGAGAGGGACTACTTTCGACTGGACCGGGAACGCTTGGAAGCCGACAACGGGCGTCTCGCCAAAGAGGTTGAGGATCTGAAGGCCGCCATGCTTCCTGCCGAAGATGAGTCGGAGGAGACAGCCCTCTTGCGGAGTCGCTCGGAATTGGTCGCTCGGATTCAACTCCTCGAGACGGAATGTGTTGGCGCCTTGGCGGATGGCTTTGAGGCCGCGATTAGCCACCTCGCTTTATTGAATCCTGGTTTGAATACCGAAGGGGCGGGCTTCATGTCCCAGATCATCGACGGCCAGGTTGTGCCTCCGCCTGAGTCTCCTGTCTTCGACGCTGGTAGCCCCGGGGAAGTCTAGCCGTAAAATTCTGGTTGGGCCTGCGCGCCTGTTTACTGATAGTTGTTTTTGGGGCCTGCGTGCCCGTGCATATTTTTTGGGCCTGCGTGCCCGTTCTTGTAATTTTTGAACATCGCCGACCTTCTTGGTCGGTTTATTTCTATTTGATTTTTGCTTACGAGCTTTTGAATGAATGTTTGCTTTGACCTTAATTATTTTCCCGTGTCTATGTTTTCATATATTGTGATAAAATTTTCCTAAGTTATGTCCCCAAGTCTCGTCTGTGCTCGGCTGTCACTTTGTGGCAAATTTGCCTAAGTTTTTTCCTTGGGACATGCCTGTGCTCGGCTTGCTATTTTGTGGCAAATTTCGCCTACGTTACAACCTCGAGGAGAGATTCTTTTCTACCCTTTGGATGGTACGACGTACTTCGAGATGCGTCGGGCGTGCGGAGTAAAGCCGCTTACTCGGGCGTATGACTCGGATTGGGGTCGCTTGCCCGTGGCGTGAACTTCCCATCGCGAGCTGGGTGTTCTGCTATACGGGTACTTCGACGGTGGAGCTCGATTGAGATGTCCATGTCGGGCACTGTCGTTCATGCTCGTTTGGCTGAGTGACGTTATGTCGTTTGGGCGTAGATTGGGCATGTACCTTGACCTTTCTACGTGGTCGAGAAGTTTCTCCCCGTTGACCGGACGTGGATGTCCAACAGCGAGAGTCCTTGGTGTTAAGGGTTTTTAACTATAGTACTGCTTTAGTTTAGCAGTGTTCCAGGGTCGTGGTAGTGGTTCTCCGTCTAGTTGCTTGAGGTAATATGCCCCGGTACCCGTGGTGCCGTGGACGCGATAAGGCCCTTCCCAGTTCGCGGCCAATTTCCCTTCGCGAGAGTCTTTCTGGTTTCTTCATAACACCAGGCTGCCGATTTCGAACTCGCGTTTAATGACCTTGTCGTTGTGACGCAGGGACACTCGTTGTTTTAGGGTGGCCTCGCGTAGGGCCGCCCCCGATCGTATTTCCTCGACTAAGTCGAGTTCGCCCCTGAGGGCCTCGTCGTTTATTTCTTTGTCGAGGGGATTTTCTGTCCTCCTGGAGGGTTCCCGGATTTCTACTGGGATGACGGCCTCGGTGTCGTATGTTAGTCAAAAGGGGGTCTCGCCCGTCGTCGAATGGGGTGTGGTGCAGTATGCCCACAAGACACTGTGCAGCTCCTCGACCCAACCTCTTTTTGCTTCACCGAGCCGGCGTTTGAGTCCCCGGAGGATGACTCTGTTTGCAGCTTCAGCTTGCCCGTTGGTTTGAGGGTGCTCGACTGAGGTGAAGTGTTGTTTTGTTCCCAGTTTGGTGACGAAGTCTTGGAATCCGTGGTCGGTGAATTGGGTGTCGTTGTCGGTCACCAGTGCTCTCGGGATCCCGAATATGGCGAGGATGTTTCTTTTGTAAAAACGGAGGATGTTGTGCGAGGTGATCTTCGCGAGAGCCTCAGCCTCTATCCATTTCATGAAGTAATCCACGGCCACAATGAGGAATTTGTTTTGGTAAGTTCCTTGCGTGAAAGGACTGAGGATATCCATCCCCCACCATGCGAACGGCCACGGGGACGACAGTATGCTCAGCTCGTGAGGGGGAGCGAGGTGCATGTCGTCGTGTCTCTGGAACTTGTCACACTTCTTAACATGTTCCTTGGCGTCCTGTTGCATTGTCAGCCAGTAGTACCCCGCTCGTAGGGCTTTCCTCGCCAAGGACTTACCGCCCATGTGCTGGGCGTTAATCCCTTCGTGTATCTCCTGCAGCACCTCGAGGACTGCGGATTCGTCGATGCATTTCAAGAGGGGAATGGAGAATCCCCTGCGGTATAGTTTGTGCTCGAGCACCACGTAGGAGCATGCCCATCATTTCGTGATGGTTGCATCTGTCTGGTTCGTAGGGAGTTCGCCATTCGTCAGAAAATTGTACACCGGGGTCATCTAGGATGAGGCATCTCCTATAGCGTGAACCTCGACTAGTGTCGAGGACCTTTCGATGCTCGGGCGTGACAGGGATTCTTGTATGACGGATTTGTTTCCGCCCTTCTTTCTCGTGCTCGCGAGTTTGGACAATATGTCAGCCCTTGTGTTTTGCTCGTGCGGGACATGTGATATTTCTGCTCGCTCAAACTTTGTCATGTATTTTTTGACTAAGCTTAAGTATTCGACAAGGTTTTCGTTTTTGGCTTGGTAACTCCCTTGGACTTGGGAGGCAACGAGTTGTGAGTCTGTGAAGATTTGTATCTCGCGGGCTCCCAGGTCCTCGGCTAGCCTCAGTCCTGCGAGCAGGGCCTCGTACTCTGCTTGGTTATTTGACGTCGGGAAGGAGAGGGTTAACGAGTGTTCGATCACTACGCCTTCCTCATTTTCCAGGAGGATCCCCGCGCCACTTCCGGACGAGCTGGAGGCTCCGTCGACGAAGATGGTCCATTTGTGTTCCTTCCCGGCGGGCGGGTCGTGAGCGGTCATTTCCGCGGCGAAGTCGGCCAGGGCTTGTGCTTTCAGAGCTTTCCTGCTCTCGTATTGAATGTCGAATTCAGAGAGCTCTAAGGACCATTTCAGCATTCGGCCCGCCATGTCCGGTCGACCTAAGAGCTGTTTCACCGGTTGGTCAGTTTGCACGATGACCGTGTGGGCCAAAAAATAGTGTCTGAGTCTCCTTGCTGCATTGACGAGGTCTAGAGATACCTTTTCTATCTGTTGGTACCTGCTTTCGGGTCCTTGTAGGGCTTTGCTCGTGAAATAAACGGATTTCTGCCCGTCAGTGGTTTCGCGGATGAGAGCCGCGTTGACGGCTTCGTTTGAGACGGCCAAGTATAGGAATAATGGCTCCCCGTCGGCTAGTCGAGATAGCACGGGTGGTTGAGATAGACTTTGCTTTAGGTGGCGCAGTGCCTGTTCACAATCCTCGGTCCATTCGAAGGCTGCTTCTTTGCGAAGGAGTCTGAAGAAGGGGAGGGCGTGCTGCGCAGACCTCGCGACGAAGAGGGACAATGACGCGAGCATGCCGTTCATGACTTGTATTGATTTCTTCGATGTCGGGGTCGGGAGGTCGGAGAACGCTCGACATTTATCGGGGTTGGCTTCAATTCCTCGTTCTGTTAGGTAGAATCCGAGGAATTTCCCCGCCTTGACTCCGAACGTGCATTTTTCGGGGTTGAATCTCATCTTACATTGTCTTGCTTGGGCGAAGACTGCCTTGAGGTGTGCTGCATGATCCGTGTCAACTCGAGATTTGATGATCATGTCGTTCATGTAGACCTCGAGCATGTCTCCAATCTGCTTGTGAAAAACCCTGTTCATCATACGTTGGTAAGTTGCCCCGGCGTTTTTTAGTCCGAAGGGCATTACGTTGTAGTAATAATTGCCCGAGCTGGTCATGAAAGTCGTGCAATGTTTGTCGCCCATGGCCATCGGGATTTGGTTATAGCTCGAGTAGGCATCCATGAACGACAATGTTTTGTAGCCGGCTGAGTTGTCAACCAACATGTTTATGTCTGGTAAAGGGAAAGCATCTTTCGGGCAAGCCCGGTTGAGATCGGTATAGTCAACACACATCCTCCATTTTCCATTATTCTTTTTAACAAGTACAACGTTTGACAACCAGGTTGAATACCGGGCTTCAGAAATAAAATTTGCCTCTATGAGGTCTTTTATAGCTTTTTCAGCAGCCTCCGTTTTCTCCGGAGACTGCCTACGCTTACGTTGTACTACGGCCTTAGCGGCAAGATCTATGGCGAGATGGTGACAGGCGACCTCAGGGTCGAGTCCGGGCATCTCCACGGCGCTCCAGGCGAACAGGTCAGCATTCTCGCGCAAGCAGGCTTTGATCTGCTTCCTTGCCAAGTCGGGGAGGTCGATGCCAATCTTTACTCCTTTGCTCGGGTCTGCGCCGAGGGGGACAAGCTCAAAGTCCCCGTCCAGTATTGGTCGAAGGGGAATTTGCTCGCCATTGGGAGGTTCATCCTGATCGAAACGAGCATCCTGAGCTATAGAGTCGACCTTTGGTGGAGCTTTCTTGGCTTCCTCCTTGGCGGGCCCTGGCTTGTCGGGCTCCTGTCGTGTCGTCGCTGGTCTTTTGGCAGGCCTTGTCCCGACGTCGATAGTGTCGCGCCCCTTAGACGCGATGTTGAAACACCTCCGAGCAGCGGCTAGGTCGCCCTGGATGGTAGCTACCCGTGCCCTTTTGGTGTAGAACTTTATCTTCAGGTGGACGGTGGAGGGCACCGCTGTCAGTTCTGCCAGTGTTGGTCTCCCCAGGATGCAGTTATAGAGGGACGGGCAGTCGATGACGAGGAAGCGTACTTTAACCTGCCTTGTCGCTGTGCCTTCACCGAAGGTAACCATGAGCTCGAAGTATCCCCAAGGCTTGGAGGTCGAGCCGTTGAATCCTTGTAAGTCCGACCCTACATACGGCGAGAGATATGAGTCGTCCAGTTGTAGAGTTCAGAACAATTGGCTGTACATTACGTCGACGGAACTTCCTTCGTCGACGAGGATGCGATGCACATCGAAGTTGGCCATTCTTGCCCTTATCAGCAAGGGGATGACTGCGTTGGGGGCTCCCCCGGGGAGCTCTTCCAGGTAGAAGGTAATGGGCTCTGACCTACCTTTTACCCTCTCAAATGTCACTGTTTGCGGAGGTGCCGCGTCAACCAGTTCATCCAGCTTCCTTTTAGCCGAATTGATAGTCAGGTCGTTAAATCCTCCGCCATTGATGACCATGGCGGAGGGGAAATATTCCCACCTGCTGTGTGTTGTGAGCGGCTCCTGCAGGTGTTCGAGGACGTTGAAGTCCTTGGGTCTGGTGACAGAGAAGACGGTCTGGACGGGGACCGACTCATCAGATGGTCGAGCGTCTTCCTCCGGTTCTCTTGTTTCCCGGGCGTCACGAAGAGGAGTGTCGTTTCGCCGATATTATGCGAGCCTTCCTCCCTTGATGAAGGTTTCGATGGCGTCCTTGAGGTGGACGCAATCTTCAGTCAGATGACCATGGCTCCTATGGTACTGATAATACTTGTTCTTGTCTGCTCCAGGCTTGGCAGGAGCAGGTCGGGGGCGTTTGACGCTACCGTCTTTGAAGTCTGTGCTGGCACACTCCGCCAAAATGCGCTCGCGGGAAGCTGTAAGCGGAGTGTACTCGGTAAAACGCCCCGAGGGTCCTCTTTGCTCTCAGACTTCTCGGGGTCTGTCTTCTTTTCTTTTCTCCCCGGTTCGTCGAGGAGGAGCAGCTTCCTGGCGCGGGTTGCTGCTGGACCCGCGAGTCCTGGGGTCTCGGGCTCTGTTGGCCGCCTCCCTCTCCTCGTAATCCATGTACGCCCGGGCCTTCTCGAGGAGGGCATCAAATGTTCTAGGTGGCTCGATGCCCACAGCCTTTCTGAATTCTGTGCCGGGGAGGAGCCCCCTCTCCAGCAAATATCTTTTCATGTGGTCCGTGCAGGGGACCTGTATGGCTTCGCGGTTGAAGCGATTGATGAACTCTCTCAAGGTTTCATCCTGTCTCTGGATGATGGCCTCGAGAGCCGCCTCAGTCTTTGGGTGTCTCCGAGACGTTGTGAACAAACTGATGAATTGGTTCTTCAGGTTTCGTCACGAGGTGATTGATCCCGGAGCGAGGCCTTTATACCAGTCCATTGCTGCCTTTCTGAGGGTCGTGGGGAACAGCCGGCATTTGATGGGTCCCCCGACATTGTGGTGGTGCAGCATAGCCTCTAACCCGTCTATGTGGTCGACCGGGTCCGCGACTCCGTCGTATTCCTTCAGATGTGGAGGCTTCTCCATGCCCGGGGGAATGGGCGCCTCCATGATGGCCTGTGACAGGGGACCGCGGGGTTCGTCCTCATCACTTCACTCTGGGGACAGGGATGGGGACCTGTAATACTGTCGAGCCCGATGGTCCTGGTCGTGTTGGGCATCTCTCGAGCGTGGTGCTCGTTGGTTGATTCTTCCATGCCCGTCTCCGGAGTGTCTTCTTTCTTGTCGTGTGGGGCCGTGGCCGCGTCCCCCGGCTTCAATGATGGGTTGCCTCTCCAAAGGGGGCCGTCTCCCCGAGGATCGGGGTGACGGGCTTCGGGAGGTATCTTTGTAGTGTCGCCGCGAGGGAGACGGGAGATGTACCTCTGTTACTCGAGGAGGTGGAGTTTGGGGCCTCCTGTGTCTCCTCGCGGGTCTTCGATCGTCTTCTAGTGCCTTCGATCTTTCCCCTTGGGCGAAGATGAGGTAATTCGTCTGATTGATCGCCGCGAACAGCGCACGGGTTGTGGCATCCGCCCCGGCGGGGACAGGGACTTCCTGAAACTGGGCAGCTCGATAGTTTATGGGAGGTGCATTGTCTTCTTCGGGCGGCGGAGGGACCGAGGAGGATGATGCAGTAACTCCGTCGCGATGGACTGAGGGCCTGGGGGCAGTTCCCACAGGAAGGGTGTTATGACCGGGGTTACCGGCGTTATCGGGGTGTCCATTTTTGTCTGCGAGGCCGTTGTTGGTGTCGACGATGCGGATGTTTTGTTCATCACGAACTTGGTCAGCCATAACGGTGATAGTTGAGTTGAGCTTTGGTCTTCGAGTTTTTGCAAGACGGGGAAGCTAGTTTCCCACAGACGGCGCCACTGATCTTACTGGATCAGACTTGGACCGTCACGACTGGCTCCAAGCTGAAGTTGAACGAGATGGGGGGGGGGGGGGTACCTGCAAGGCACTCCGATGCTAAAGTGAGTGGTAGTATGAGCAGGCAAAAAGTGTGTATATGGGTAAGAGAATGAATACCTGACCCTCTAGGAATAGAGGGTATTCCTAGCCCCCAGCGCGAGGCCAAGGTCCCTTCATTGGGTCGACCAGGACTGGCCCAATAAAGGAACTTCCAGGTTCTACATGTGTAGTGGGGACCCGTACGTGGTCCCCTTCCTGGTGATACTCAGCGAGAGACACAGAGGGACGAGGACGTGGTCTTTCCGGAGTTCAGGTGATGGAGTAACAGTTGTAGTCTGCCCTACGAGGAGGGTTCTCGAGCTGGCCTCGAGCTGGATTTCATGTGGTCGAGGAGGTCGTGCTTGCAGGCAGCGGCAGGCACGGCTGTCAGTTCGTGTCGACCCGCTGGCGAGAATCTTCGGGCGCGCGTTCCCGGTAGAGTTGCTTGGATTGGGCCTTCGTTCTTGCTCTTGGGCCAGGACGGGCCCAGTCCAGAACAAGACCCAATTAGTTGGTCATTATCATTCCAATCTACATTATATGTTACTCCTCTATCTCTATCACGGATGATTCCCCTCATAATAGTTATACCTCGTGTAATGTCTTTTTCTGAAGTCTTTTTTGAAGTATTTTCTAGAGCATTTTAAGGAGCATTTGCATCTTGTGAGTTTTCTTGATTACTAGCCATTTGACCTGTAATAATGAAAAAAAATAAAAATGAAATGACAAATATAAAAATGAAATGACAAATAAAAATGAAATGACAAATAAAAATGAAATGACAAATAAAAATGAAATGAAAAACAAAAATGAAATGACAAATAAAAATGAAATGACAAATCAAATTTTATTGAATGATATAGGCTATAATTATATATACTATTACCTTTTTCACTAAGGTCTCTTTCTTTTCTTGGTAGGAATGTGTTCTACTCGTCTCTTAACAACGCGAACAGTTGGATTGATCCAAATACCCTCATTATGATCATTTCTAATACATGATTCATTATCATTTTGATCAGTTATGGTTAAATATTCAATGTCAACACCAATATCACTTTGATCTCCAATACTTTCATCAATTACTTTGTTAGATAATAGCACTATAGACCATTTCGTACTTGTCAGATCATTGACATAGAACACTTGTTTAGCTTGAGAGGCTAGAATGAAAGGCTCGTCTTTGTACCCCACCCTATTAAGATCCACTTGCAAAAAACCTGACTTATCCATTCGTATGCCATTATTATTTTCAACCCATTTGCAACCAAATATAGGAATCTGAAACTTCTCGTAATCAAACACCCAAATGCGCTCGATAACCTCAAAATATGACAGATTTGCAAATTTTGGGTTTAAGTCCTTCACACTTGATATATGCATTGCTTCAGCGATCAAGGTGACACCACTATTTTGCATAGTACTTTTGTCATCCTGTTCTTTGGTATAAAATGTGTATCCATTAATTGCATATGCGCTATAAGAAAACACAACTAAACTTGGACCGTATGCTAAACATCTCAATCTTTCTGTTACTGAAGCAGGATCTGAACGATACTTTGAATAAATATGTTCCTTAAACCATGGTATGAAACTTCGATTGTGCTCTCGTACAATCCAATTCTCATTTCTATTCGGATTTAAACCTCGAAGAACACCCTTGTGCATTTCAACATACGGCTCAACTTCAAGCTCATTGTGCAGAACATACAAATGCACTTGATCCCGTTCGACCATTGATACTGTCACAACTTTATTTCCAATTAGCTTCTTACCTTCTTTTTTTTCAACAACATGAGATTTGGGGAGTCCAATTGATTGAACATTTGACAGATATTCAGTACAAAACTCAACCGCTTCTTCAACAATATATCGTTCAGCAATACAACCCTCTGGTCAACTTCGGTTTTTCACATACCCTTTTAATATTTTCATATAACGTTCAGTAGGGTACATCCATCTCATATAAGCTGGTCCGCACAGTTGTGTCTCTTTGACAAGATGAACGAAAAGATGAACCATTATGTCAAAAAACGAGGGAGGGAAATACATTTCAAGATCACACAAAGTAACAACTATTTCTTTTTGCAATGTTGGTAAGATCTCAGGATCGATCACCTTGCTGCAAATTGACTTGAAGAAAAAACACAGTTTAGTTATTGCGCTTCTTACTTTTTTTGGAAGAATAGAACGTATACCTATCGGTCGAAAATGTTCCATTATAACATGGAAATCATGCGTCTTTAAACTCTTTAACTTGAGGTCTTGCACAGACACAAGTCTTCTAATATCTGATGAGTAGCCTTCTGGAACTTTAACCTTACTTAGGAACTTACACAATATTTCTTTCTCCTTTCTAGATAGAGTGTAAACAGCAGGTGGTAGATATGTTCGCCTTCCTTTTTTCACGGGTCCCAATTCAGTTCTTATTCCCATCTCTACCATGTCCTCCCTTGCTTTAAGGCCATCCTTAGACTTCCCTTTTATATTGAGTAACGTACCAATAACACTGTCAAATACATTTTTTTCAATATGCATAACATCAAGAAAATGTCTTACGTACAAAGATTTCCAATATGGCAATTAAAAAAAAAGACCTCTTCTTCCACCCACCTGTGACAACTTTATGTGCAAAAGGCTTGCCAAACTAAATACTCACATCTTTCACCTTTTCAAATATTTGATCACCTGTCAATCCAGGTGGAGCTCAACGTTGTTCGGTATCTCCGTTGAACGCTTTTCTCCATCCACTATATTGATGTTTAGAATTTAAGAATCTACGATGACCGAGAAAGACATTCTTCTGACAAAGTTTCAATCGCATCGTATCGGTTCCATCTTCACAAATAGGACACGCTTTTTCACCTTTAATGCTATACCCGGATAGATTTCCGTAGGCTGGAAAATCGTTAATTGTTCCAAACAACATCGCCCTCAAGTTGAAACTTTCTTTCCTATACCCATCATAAACCTCCACACCGTTCTCCCACAAAATCTTCAAATCTTCGATTAAAGGTTCCAAATATACGTCTATGTCATTTCCTAGTTGTTTAGGCCCAGAAATTAACATAGATAACATCATGTACTTACGCTTCATACATAGCCACAAAGGTAGGTTATAAATCATAAGAATCACAGGCCATGTGCTATGCGAGATACTTTGAATACCGTGTGGGTTCATTCCATTAGTAGACAATGCCAAGCGAAGGTTTCTTGCTTCTTTTCCAAATTCAGGATAATCATTATCAATTTTCATCCACTATGGTGAATCTGCCGGATGTCGAAACTTTCCATCAACAATTCTTTCATCTGCATGCCAAGTTAAGTGTCTTGAATCGGTTTCACTACGATACATCTGTCTAAATCTCAGAATTATAGGAAAATACCATAAGACTTTTGTCGGAGACAACTTTTTCTTATATCGAGGGGCACCGCATTTAGGACACTCATTTAACGATGCATACTCGTTTCAAAACAAAATGCAATCTTTTGGACAGGCATGTATCTTGTCATAGCTCATGCCAATAGAGTACAACATCTTTTTGGCCTCATACGTTCGATTAGGGAGAACATTATCCTCTAGTAGCATATCTTTCATAAGGGCTAATAACTATGTGAAACTTTTATCCGACCATCCATTGCCCGCCTTTAAGTTATACAACTTTAATACCGCAAAAAATCTTGTGAATTTTTTACAACCATTATACAACGGTTTCTCTGCATCGCTTACCAACCTCTCGAACATTTTGGGACAATCATTAAGATCTTCTTCAAGCGCTTCTACAATCTCTTCAACTCGATCATAATCGTATGTACCTGTGCCATTGTCGTTTGAAGCATAGGTCCTATTATCCCCCGATTCATCATTCCCGTCACTTTTCTCACCATGCATATTCCAACATGTATAACTTCTATCAATTCCATACCGTATTAAATGCGATGCCAACTGAACGACGTCAACCCGATTCCCATAACAGCAACACAAACAAGGACATGTCATTCGACTGGGGTCTTCGGTGTGCGCAACAACAAACTTAACGAATTCCGATACCCCGTTCTCGTACTCTTTCGACAATCAATTGGAATACATCCATGTATTATCCATGGTTTACGGTTTCTGAGTCAATTTGAGCTAAATGATAAATTCGAAAATAAAACCAATACTCAAAACTTGCACTTGCTCTTAGAACTTAGGTCATTGAAATGTCCCGCATTAGAACTTAGGTCGTTGAAATAAAAAATAAAAAATAAAAAAAATCTACAACTGAGCTTGTATTCCAATGGAAAATGATGGACTGACTTTAAGGCCAATTTGCAGAAAATATAGAATGACTTTAAGACCAAGTTGAAGAAGAGATAGATTGACTCTAAGGCCAAGTGAAAATGGTTCTGGTCCTTTTTTTATTAATTGCATTGGGTCATTTTTCAAAATATCAACTAATATTTGGCAATACTTTAGACTCTTTAGATTCAGAGCCACTGTAATTATTGATGAATGAAAGCATTTTACTGGTGAGACATAGTGTTGATGAAATTGCAACCAAATTTCAATAGTGTCTTTTTTTTATGAATACCAAATTCCAATATAGATATATAGACAGATATTTTTACATTCCAAAACTGTATATTCTCTTTTTTTCTTTACAGAAAAGAATACAAAAACAAAATTCTTTTCAATTTCAACCTATGTATGAAGTATTCATACTGCTTACAAAAAAATGTTGCAGTTCAGAGTTCAAACTTCTCCATTCTACAATCTACACAAAAAGTGAACCAAACGCATCAAATTTAAAAAGTCCATAGTGATACCTCTTCATCTTGATATTCTTGTACATCAATATGTTCATACTCATGATACTCAAAAGCACACGAAAACCAGACAAACACATACGAGATGAGGAAAAAAATGAAACCTGATACGAATTGCAGTTGGCCGGAGAAGTGGAGCACCGTTGACCGCCGTAGAAGCTCTGGTTTAGGGATTTTTCGTGAAGAAATCTGACTGAGAATAGAAAAGTGATACGAATTGTGTTTTGATATTTATTATAAAACTACCTACGAAAGCGCTTTTAAAAGCGCTTTCTAAAGGTCATCTATAACAGCGCTTTTACATCAAAAAGCGCTTTCGTAGCATATCCTATAGCAGTGCTTTTAAAAGCGCTTTCTAAAGGCCAGCTTTAGCAGCGCTTTGGAAAAGCGCTTTCTAAGGCTGACCTTTAGCAGCGCTTTTGAAAAGCGCTTTCTTAAGGTACCCTCTGAAAGGCCAGCTTTAGCAGCGCTTTCTAAGGGTGACCTTTAGAAGCGCTTTTGAAAAGCGCTTTCTTAAGGCACCCTTTGAAAGCGAATTTTTTTAAAACCTACAGCAGCGCTTTTTTCCAAAAGCACTTTCTTTTATGTGCTGCTAAAACTTATTTTTGGCGTAGTGATATATATATATATATATATATATATATATATATATATATATATATATATATATATATATATATATATATATATATATATATATATATATATATATATATATATATATATATATATATATATACATACTTCTTAAGTTATTGCTGTTGTTTTTAGCTTATTATATTTAAATTTTGTTTTAATTATAAGAGCTTAGAATCCAAACAACATACTCAAAATAATATATTCATGACATCCGATTACATTAGGTCAGTGTCTTCTTATCTCATTATGAATATCGACAACAACAACAATAGTTTTTCTTGGATGCTATAATCTTATTTTGTATATGAATGAATGTTTTGTCATTTTGATATGTGAATATGATCATGTCAAATGAGTGTATTGTGTCTTGATGATAACAATATAAATTTGCACATTTAGTTTAAAATGATATGATATTCCAATTCTGTTACATATTTTGTAGTTTCTATGTAAAAAATGATACATACAGGTTAATAGATTTAAAATAATATGATACACGGCAATGCAAATTATACAGACATAAAATGATACATGCCAGCTAAATTGATACAATACAGCCAAAAAAACTTTATTTTAACCCCTCAGGTATTACATAAAACCGAGGTAAATGAACACCTTATTACCTCAGTTTATAAATAAAACCGAAAGGTATATGCCACGTGCAACAAAATATAGAAAATAAAAATATGCAGTTCCTAGGGATCAAACCCGTGAGCTTTTAAATTATAACCTCAATATTTTAAAACGCCAAGGTTTTAAGTGCTAGCTTTTCATGTTTCCATTTGTTACCTCGCTTGGGTAGCCGAGGTTAAACACATTTCACGACGACATTACATGAGTTATTTGTAGTAGTGTATTCTTCACTCCTTAAAGATGATCTAAAGTGTTGTCTCAGGCCGACGCTTCTCCAAATACCATAAACACTCCCACCATACTCCTTTGTTCCAATGGCCTCTACTAATATATTACAACGTGGTTGTGAAATAAAGGCACATTCATTGGCTTTTTGAACCAATAAATCCTACAACACAAATAAAAGTTAATTATCAAAGTGAAGTACTTATAATTAATATGTTTGGCAAAAGAATCAACTTATAATCTTTTAAGCAACTACGTGTGTAGCCTCTGATGTGAACTCTTATCCTGGTTTCTTTCGGGCTCTCTTCCATTTCTCATGGTGGAGATGGGATGCTATCAAAGCTTAGTGAAGCATCTTTCATATATTGTTGTCTCTATTTTATTTTTTCATTAATCATTTTCTCCTCCGGATTTTCATATCATCCACAAGACAATTTATGAGGATATATATTTTTAGCCCTATTTTCCTTTTCTTTTTGAATTTTAGCCTATTATAATTGTAGTGGAAATTTTAATTTGCAGGATTATATCTAAAAAGGATCAACACAACACAAGATTATAGTTCATAACATAAAATTACTACTAACTAGAAATTTAGGAGAATTACGGGACTTGAAAAACTTATCACAAATCTCCTGATCAAGATAACTATACATATTAGTTGGATGAACAATGTTATACTTGTGATTTGTAATGTAATTTGTTATGAGTTATATCTTAAAGCCCCTCTAACGCTCTCCACAAATAAAGTCCATCTTTTCTTCAGCTTATCATCATCCCGAACCTCAAAAACATCTTAAATTTACATCAAAATTTTGGTATTAGTATTTAACAAAAAATAAATGATCATATATACATATAAGATCAAATCACGTAACTTAAAATTAATACCAAAACATTGATCCATATACTTTCTTTCATTTCAGGTTCTACCTTACCCAAATCTTCTATCAAAATACTTACAATTTATCGACCAAGTAATTCCACATAACTCTTAAATGTCATAACGTGTTCACCATAGCATCTCTCATTTTTAAAATCAGACTCAATTTGCATCTTAATACATATGTTGCAAACTTTTGTCAATATTGCCATCATTGTGAAATCTCTAGAATTTTTGTTTTTTTATACTGAATAGAAGAACCCATATTTGTAGGTGAGGTATTTGATGAATTTCCCATAAATCTTTTTAAACAATAAAAAAAGAATAAAATAAACAACAACAATAAACTTTCAATCTCAAAAACAAAAAACAACATTAAACCTTCAATCTCGACAATAACAACATTAAACCTTCAATCTTAATAACAACAACAATAAATAATTTGCTTAACATAACATCAACGATAAAAACTAACATAACTAAGTTAAAGGCATGGATAAAGTGGGTAACGTATCGGAAACTTCAATCTCAACAATAACATTAAACCTTTTACTTAACACAACATCAAGAACAACAACTAATTGAGATTTTACCTTTTACTAGTTACATGCATGGTCACATTAAACCTTTTACTCTCAATAATAACAATAATATGTTACTATTGTTGTAACAAGTGTCGTAAAGAACAAATTAAAATTATGATAAAGATTTGGTTTCTTGAACTGATACAAGAAAAAATCCTTTAGTTTTACGAAAGAGAGAAAAGAGAAAAGAAAAAGAAGAAAAAACCAGGATTGGTTTTAACTGTTTTTATATACTTTCTCAATTAGGGTTTAAAGATTACAAGTGAGTAACAACAACCAATGCTCTCTCAACAACCTGAGAGAACCAGTCTATTTATAGACTACTAACCTAACTTAAATGACAAGCTAACTTAAAAACTAAGCTAACTTGAGTAACAATATACTTAAACACATGCATACTAGAACAAACTTCAACTACTGCATGCATGAACAGACTTTAAATACAACATGCATAAATTTATCTACAGTCAAATCAACCCTTGTCGATACTAGAGTTTGATCCAATTACCATAAATCTCCATCTTGGAACAAGCTCTACAACATCAAGGGAATAAACTAGCTTTCTTCATGTCGCTTTATCAAATGCATACAGTGGAAAAACTTGTAACTTGACAATGTCTTGGTGATCATATCAGCAACATTGTCTTTAGTCGAAACCTTTAGCACTTGGACTTCTCATTGTTGCACCCCAAAATTTACCCTCTCGATTTTGGTTCTATTTGGCTTAGGATTTTGCATTCATTTGCATACATTCTATTAGAGAATTTGCATATCATGCATACATTCAATAAAGTACCATGGGTTCAAAGGATTGGAGATCAATTAAGCTATCGTGATTCTAAGCTCTTGCGTACATCAATATGCCTTGAATTACAAGAAAATATCAAGCTATGCAGTTGATTCAAAGCAGTTTGACCTAAAAGTTAATATTTCACAATTCAAGTTCAGAAGATCACAACTTCTTCATTCTTCAACATTTTTGAGTGATTCTCTGGACATATGAATCTCCTTGACATCCTCGCCAATTTCTCTTTACAAGTCAAGAGTTGATTATGTGTAGAAGATCATCAATAATTTGAATATTTTAGAGGTCACTTTATGGACTATTGCCCAACTTACAAGGATCATAACTTCATCAATTTTCAGTATTTTGGACGACTTTTTTTTACACAATATCACAAATGAGATTATCCACAAGTTTGCTTCAAAGACTGAATTCAAATTGTGCTCAGAAGGCCATGAATTTTATTGAAACTTTATATGTCATTTTTGTTGGCTTAGAAATTTTCCGTTTGTTGAATTACAATGGTTCAAGTTCAAGGTTCTTTTAGATTCAAGTCAAGTTTCAGGTTCTATAGGCATTTAGATTTTATTATTTTTATTCAAAAAAATCTCAAAAAATATATATTCATTTTCATTTTAATAGTCATAGTTTTTTAGTCAATTAATTTCATCTCTTTCTAATTCAATTTTAATTTTGATTCGTAATTGATTTTAATTAAATTTTAAATACTTTTTTATTGAATTATTATTAAATTCAAATCAATTTTAAAATCTTTTTCCTACTTTTATTCATTTAAATCATTTTAAAATATTTTCTTTTTTCTACTCCATTTAATTCGCTTTTAGTCCTTCTATTTTTATTTGAATTTTAATTCATTTTTTTATACTAACAGTTATTTATTCTTTTTTGACTATTGTTATTAGCACTATTATTATTATATTATTATTATGTTAGAATTATTGTTTTTATGACCAGAAAATAGAAAAAGAGGGAAGAATTAGCATGGGTTCAAACCAATTTTCATTCAAATTTCAAAATATCATTTCACTGCTATATTGCAAAACTCACAAGTTCCATGCAGATTTCAAATACATCCCAACCTCTCATTTCACATGTTATCAAGGGCTGCCATTTCTTCAACTGAGATGGCACATATCGGTCCGGCCCAGTTGAGGTGAGTTTTTTATTTAGTTTGTTTTTGTTTCTTTTTAATAACCTTGGGCCTGTTTTACTTTTCTTTTACAATTAAAGCCCCTCTTTTATTTTGTATTTTAATATTATTTTCTTAATTTCTTAGTTTAGATGTTAAATTCAATTAAATAATAATATAGTTTTTCTTATTTAAATATTTCTTAATTAATTAGTTTTAAAATTAGTTTAGAAAATTTTGTGAATAATTAATTTTGTTAGTTAACTTTTTTTTTTAATATTGTTTAGTTAACTTCTTTTAGTTAAATTGTTTGATTTCTTTTCAATTATTTGAGGATTATCTTGTAGTCGATCATAGTTGCTTCATAATTGCTTTTGTTATATGCTTGTGTGTTTAACGTATTCTCTTAGGAGTTTAATTCTATCTTGTCTAAGATGTTAATTAAATAGACAATAGGTTCTAAACCAAACATGATAACATTAGATAGATGTTCCTTTCATCATTGCCCTTAGGACTATGATGATTGATAACTTCTAGGTAGCTTTCCCTTTGATATCCTACCCAAAGGACCATTGTACATAACAACATTAGGACTTGAGTTTCCCCTTAGATTTTGTTTCTCTTTTGCATTGCATCTTTAAAACTAAAACCATTTTCTTAATCAAATCTAAAAAAAACTTAATAATAAAGAGGCAAACCATGTGTCATGAGCCTTAAGTATTAGAAGAAGTACGAGGAGGTGCATTCCTAATCTTGTGCTTCCTTTCAGTCATAGTCTTTAATGTGGTTCAAATCTCAAATGTTTTTTTTGCAAATAAGTGGAGAAATAATAAGTGTCCTTATATTGGGAGTCATCTGCTACCATCCCAACAAAACACTTAACCTATCAAACTCTCTTTTGCCTTCGGGCTTTTTCTTTTGAAGACCTTTTCAGGTAAGAACATCTTAGTTCCTTTTTATGACAACGCGTGAGTCTCCAAAGGTCGAACTGCAGTATAATATAAAACTTAACATCGTTCACTTAAAAACACAAATAAACTAAAACTTTTGAGTCAAACTACGGTGCTCTGATTCCTTCACGGGATACGTACGCATGAGGTTTCATGACCGAGGCGAGCACCCTAATAAAAAACTTTCTTTTTGTTTGTTGATAATTCTTTCATGCATTCCCTTAGCTTGTAAGCTTTAGATATAACACATGCTTTTATTAGAACAACAAGAGTGGATCTCATGGAGTACCACAAGCGTGAGGGGTGTTAATACCTTCCCATTGCGTAATCGACTCTCGTACCCTTCTCTTGGTCGCAAGATCTTGATTTCCCTTTTTCAGGTTTACTCGATGTTTTCCTTTCCCTTTTGTGGGATAAATAACATTCGATGACGACTTTATTGTTTTTCCTAGTTGCCTCACTCATTGCTCGATTATCTTTCAGACAAAATTCAGCCTCATATCGGTGTGCTTGGTTCGCTCATGATAGGCTAAACTATTCGATAAATGTATTGCATTTTGGATGTCCCCTTTATTAGTGATTGCACTACCTTGAAGTTTCATCTTATTAGCAAAACCTTCAAGTCACGATGCTTCTTTCATACCTTCAGTGACCATAATATATTCCGCTTCAGTGGTTGATAAGGCAATAACCTTCTGAAGTTCCGCTTTCCAATAGATTGTTGTACTAAACATAGTGAACATATATCCAGAAATAGATTTTCTGGAATCCATACAACCTGCATAAGCAGATTCGACAAATCCTTCAATTTATACTTTGCTATCATCACCACAGACTCCACCTTAATTCAGGACTCTGCTCAGAGATTCATTTATGTACCTTAGAATTTACTTTAATGTTTGCCAATGCGACTTTCCAAGATTGGCCATATACCGTCTTATAAGGCTCACTTCATATGCTATGTTTGAACTAGTACATACCATAACATAAATCAAAGAACCTACTATGTTAAAATATGGTATGTGTCGCATTGTGTATAATGTGAAAAATGTAGCAGTAAAGATTTAAGAATAAGCCATTAATTGACTTATCTCAACACAATGAAGTCGCCACTGCACTTTATTATTCCAAAGGGAAATAGGGAAAAAACAAACAAAACCCAAAATAAAATAGAATAGAGACCAAGGTACGAGGGTCGATTATGCATAGGGAAGGTATTATCACCCTAAGCATCTACAGTACTCTGCAAGATCCATTTTGTTTGTTTTCTTTCAAAAGGTGTGTTATCTAAAGCTTACTTGCTAAAGAAAATGAATGAAAGAGTATTTACAAACAAAAGAAAATGAAAATGTTTTTTTATAATTATTTTTGCTCGCCTTGGGTCATGAGACCTAGTGCCTACGTACTCCCTTGTACAATGGGGAAGTCAGAGCACCGTAGTTTAGCTAGAAAAGACTCGTCTGTTAGTTGATTTTAAATAAAGAGACAAGTCATCATTTTTAATGAGAAGACTCGTCTAATCATCCACAAGGTATGATAAAGGAAGAAGGACTACGCACACATGAGGGAGGGTTTGAGAACACCTCTAGTACTCAAGTGGAGAAGTCGACAACCATGAGGATAAAGGAAGAACATCTCGATTATAAATGAATCATGTCTAATCTTGAAAAAAAGTTTTAAAAGGTAAAAGGTGCTCGAGCGCATAAAAATGTTTGAATGAGTTAAAGTGTTTTTTAGTCCTTTCGAAAGATGTCAAAGTATGATTAAATGAATTGAAACTTGTTTAAAGAAAAGAAGTTTTAAAAGAAAAGGCACTCGACAAGGACGAGGTTTATTATGAAAGCAGTTCGAGTTTATAAACAAATAAGGTTTTGAAAAAGATGAGAAAGTTTTGAAAATTAAAGAATGAGAAGGAGATGAAGAGAGTGCCCTGTGTACATGAGTGGTAAAAGATAAGGTAAGAAAGATCTGACCGATCGAAATCTCATACTTGATATAAATAAATTAATATAGCATTCCAATCCCTTTAGATTTAAAATCACAAGCAGATAAATAAGCCAAAAGTATACTAAATCTCAAGTGAAAATAAATCACAAGCAGACAACATCAAAGAAACCCAAGCGTCACGTAATACTTAAAGCATCGGATAAAGCGCATCAGGTGAAAATAAATCACAAGCCGGAAAAGTACACCAGATTAGCTCAAAGCGTCGAATAAAAGCCACTGTATCAGATAAAGTTCCAACAAATAGAGACAATACCAGGATATCGTGAAAATAATCTAAAGGTCTCATGAAATAAAACACAAATCAAATGGTCAAAGTCACGTATCAATGCTAAATGAAATATGAAGTAAATACTTAATTAATTAATTAAGAATTAATAAAATTAATTAATTAGATTAAAAAAATTTAATTAATAAAACTAATTAATTTTTAATAACAAAATCAACTTATTATATCAATTTTTGATTATTAACTAAAAGTAACAAAAAGTAAACAAATACAAAAATCAAATAGAAATGAGATTGAATGGTGAGATTAGGATGATTTTGTGTTTGTTTGGAACAAGCATGAGAAGTGTGACTATTTGATTAAACAGTGGAAATATTAGGGAAATTTGACTTGGAATTTTGAGTTTTGTATTTTGGTAAAATTTGTTTGCAAATTTGAATGAAAGGAAAATCGTGTAAACTCTCTTGCCTACTGTTAAAACCGTGAATGAATTTTGAGTGTGGTCTCAACTCCAATTTTTTGTATTTTCTCTATTTGACAAAATAAAACAATAAAAGCAATAATAATAAAGAGAAAAATTAGTAATTTTAATAATAATAATAATAATAATAATAATAATAATAATAATAATAATAATAATAATAATATTATTATTATCAGTAAAAAAAAAGGAGATATATAGTTAGTAATCACAAAAATAAAAATGCAATAATAATGATAATAACAAAAGAAAAATTAAAATGATTAGTAATAAAATAGATTAAAAAATATAATAGCAATGATAATAATAAAACAATAAGAATAAAGAAAAAGATTTCATAATCGATTTTAGTTTAATAATAATTCAATTTTGAAATTCTGGCCGCAGATACTCAATGTCACGTTCAATGTTATGACACCGTATCTGACTTTCTATAGGACAGTAAATACAAAAACAGTAAAGAACACAGTCAATTGTTTACCCAGTTCAGTGTGCAACAACACCTACTCTGGGGGCTACCAAGCCAGGGAGGAAATCCACTATAAGAGATATTAATTCAGGAATAAACCAACCAGTTTATCTCCTTCACTTAAGACCTACCCAATGCAACTTCAATCTAAGTACAACTTAAACCTGAGTTCCTACTCACTCCCACTCAATCACAGCAGTGATACATAAAACAATTTGACTAATGAATTGATGAAGACACTCTTCAAAACATACACTTGATTATGCTTCACAGCTTTTTAATCAAGCAACACAAACACTCTTGCTTCACAGCTTTGGGTGATACACAGACCTGACTTGACTTTGCTTCACAACTTTAGTCAAGAGACATACAAACACTCTTGCTTCAAAGCTTTGAGTGATACATAACCCTTACAATTAAAACCTATTCCAAGTCACTTATCACAATGATAATTGCTTGGATTACAATAGTTAAAACTATACAGCTTCTAAATGATCTTCTGTCAAAAAGGGATGCATTCCAAGACAGCAGCTCTGTTGAATATATAGCAGCTGCATCTTCAGTTAGGGTTTCCACAAAAAGCTAGGGTTAAATCCGTTTGACCTTAAGACTAGGTCACAGGACTAGATCAACCAGGTTGGGGTTGAGCTAGGTTAACCCAAAGAAAATGCTGGATTCTGTTCTGGAAAGACTGAGTCATTTTCCTGAAAAAACTCAGAATTAACCAAACTGCATACCTGTTAGTTCAGAACAGGATATCTTAACATTTGTTATGACATCTGAATTCCTGTTTACTGATTTTGGTAAATGTGATCATTTTGCAAAATGCTCAGATACACACTCATAAACATCAGTACCTGTATGACAATATTTTTCTGCAAAAGTACCTAATAAATCTATACCTAATAAACTAGAATGTTATGACATCAGTCATGACATTCATACACCTGGTTTTACCAAAAATGCATGCCAATACATAAACAACTACAAACTCCCCCTTTGGCAGATTTTTGGCTAAAGCCCCTAAGCAATCAGAGATAGATAGCAGCAGAATAAATATGACTGCAGAAAAATAGAATGTCTAATAAAGTACCAAAATATATCTCCCCCTCTTTAGCCACAAATGGGCCAAAGATACATGTTCTTAAAATTTATACAGTCATCCAGAAAAAGTAATGAGAGCAGAACTAAAAACTGAACACACTTCCAAACTCTACCAGGGACCAGCATCAACTCCACCAATCAGCAATTTCACCAACCTTTAAGCACTGTCATCAAACTCAGAGGAGCTAGTTTCTTCAGTATTGAGATGACCTTCAGCTTCTACACCCTCTTCCCTTCTGTTTCCTTCAGCTTCCTCCTTTTCTAACCTGGCAATTAGGTTTTCTAGGGTCTTTTTCCTAGCTTCCAGTTCTTTGCAGGTCTCTTTTAATACATCAATAACATCAGATGTTTTGGACTGGGTCTTCACAGACGATGTCTCAGCTGATGTTATGACAATATCAGGAGCATGAGATCCCTGAAACAGTTTGTAGTGCAACCCAAGGGCAGGAGCTCTTTTGTAAGCAGTATCTCTTGCCACCAGGATATCAGGGTATTGTGCAAGGATAATTCCACAAAGGAGGGAGGGAAAGGCAATTGGTCCTTTGACAGCATAACTACCAGCATGTTTTAAAGTTTGTTCAAAAATATACCTGCCATAGTCAAAAGCAGTCTTGGTTCCCACAGCATAAATAAATCTCCCCAATCCTGTGGAGATAGTTGATTTATGGTTTGTAGGGACCCAATTGGCTGCACCAATCTTGTGCAGGATGGCAAATTTCATGCTAAGTTTGCTGGCATTCAGCTTGCCTTTCAAGGGCCAGCACTTCACTTGCCTTGCTGTGATGGTTTGACAAACTTCATTGTCAGTGACTTCCAGATTAGGACAATCCTCATTTGATCTTTCAAGAAATTTGTTAATTTCTGATGGAGAGAAATTAACCCTTCTTCCTCTAACAAAAACACTTTCAAAGTCAGTTGACCTTCCATCAGCACAATCATTAGACAAGTTAACTATGAACTCCTTGACCAGATTTTCATAACACTTGGTAAATTTTATCACTGTCTTCATTAGTCCAGCATTCTTGATCAGGTCCATGATGTCCTTGCACTCCATGGCATCATTGTTGAGTTCTCTTTCTAAAGCTGTTCTCTTCAAGCAAACATACTTCCATCTGTTTGCATTGTCAGGATGGTGGAAAGAGATGTTGTCTGTTGGGACTTCAGGAACTCTAGCAATTTTGCTGGAGGGCAGTTTCCTTCTGATAGGAATTTCTTCAGCATCAATCTCAAACTTTGATTCCTCATCAGAATCAGAAGATTCAGGTTCTTTTCTCTTCTTTGTAATTGGTTGTCTACCAGTATACACCTGGGCTTTCACCTTCCCTTTGGACTGACCAGTTTTCACAGATTCTACCCCAGCCTTGCCTTCAGTCTTGGATTTCTTAACAGCAGGTTTATCTTTGGACATACATTTTGCATCATTCTGATTACCCTTTCTTTTCATCATTCTCCTAGCTATGCTAGGGTTTACATTGGCAATCAGATCATTATCTGAGTATTCCTCATCCACATCAATGATAGGTGGATCAACAGTCTTTTCTGAAGGGTTCTGAATGTTGTCATTTTGTGTCATAACATTCTCAGAAACATCTACATTCTCAGAGACATCCACATTTGGGCTTCCTGATTGATTTAAAGGGACAGAAATCCCCGGTACAGGTTGGTTTCCGCTTAGTATACTAGTAACAAGCCTAGCAATAGCTTGATGAACTTGAACTGATCCTTCTCTATTTGGTACAGAAGAAGAAGGATGAGAAGGATTACCAGAGGCAGCAGCTTGAGCTCTTCCTGTATGTCTAGTTCTCAGCTTTTTGACTTTGGCGGGGTCAGTTGCCATCTCTCTGAGAGGAGTGATCTCAAGAACTTCAGATTCTATGCATGTGGTGATTGCTCGAGAGTCTTGGTCAGATGATGAAGATGAAGAGGTTGCCTTGGTTGAAGATGATGTTTGAGACATTTTGATTGACTTAGAGCACCAGTAGAAATTTGAGAAAAAACTTTGATTGAGAGAAGGGAACAGGTTGTAAAGTCGAGAGAGGTAGGAGGCAAAAGAGAGTCTTTTCAACTTCTTAAAGATTTTGAAAGAATTGGGAAAACATATGATTAACCCACTAAAAATAGACTTAACAAAATTAACTCCTTCAACCCTTGTTTTAAGCAAAATTAATTGCTATAATTTCTCATGTTGGCAAATACCCAACCTGCCCCTCAAGTTTTCAAGTTTATTTCCAACAAGAGCCTTGGTAGAAGAATCAGCCAGCTGAAGCTTAATGATACCATGTTCCAGTTTAATTGACTTCTTCTTTACAAAGTCAATGTGCTTGGTCCTGCTATGCTGAATGGAAATATTGATTGTATTCAGATTGTCACAATACAATGTCACAACATCTTGTGAGACATTATACTCAGTGAGCATCTGTTTTGTCCAGATATTTTGAGAACAGTTACTACTAGCTGCAACCATTTCAGCACAGAGTTGGGAAGGCATTCTTTTGACATGAATCATAGTTCTGGTTGATTCTTGAATGATCTTATTTTTCTTTTTGTCAACTCCATTTTGATGGTGAGTTATAGGAGAAGAGACTTCACGACTCATTTCTTCTGGGAAACAGAATTTATTAGACTTGTTGTTTCCAAAATCCTTGTCATGATTACTTCTGGTTCTGACAACACATCCTTCTTCAAGTTTATTCACCACATCATAGACATGTTCCTTTTTACCAAGCCTTTCAATTTTAAGTTCACCACAAACCCTTCTTTTATCAATCTGTAGTCTTGGAGTCCTTCTGACTGCTTCCATAGAGATAGCTCTTTTCATTCTTCTTAGATGAAGATGACCAAGCTTATGGTGCCACTGTTTCATCTCTTTTTCTTCTTTGGTAATTGGACACATAGTGGAGTTATTAGTGTTCTCAGGCTGCCACAAGTAACAGTTATCTTTGGATCTGATTCCTTTCATTACAACTTCTAGTTTTTCATTAATTACTAGACATTCAGATTTTGAGAAGTTGACCTTGAATCCTAGATCACACAATTGACTGATACTAATGAGATTAGCAGTCAGCCCTTTTACCAGCAGTACTTCATTCAGACTTGGAACTCCAGGGCAGTCCAAATTACCAACTCCTTTGATTTCACCTTTAGCACCATCTCCAAAGGTCACAAAACTGGTGGTGTGAGGTTTAACATTATTGAGGAAGTTCTTGATTCCAGTCATGTGTCTGGAACACCCACTGTCAAAGTACTAGTCTTCCTTTGCAGAGACCCTCAAGGAAGTGTGGGCTATCAGGGCAGTAGCCTTTTTCTTCCATTTAGGAGCATGTGGTACCTTTTTAGACTTAGGTTTGACACCTGAGTTCTGATTAGGGTATCCATGCAATCTGAAGCAGAAAGGCTTTATGTGGCCATATCTCCCATAATGATGACATCTCCATCTTTGGTACCTTTTCTTCATATGTCTCTGTTCCTGATGTTGAGAGTTGTGTTGAGACATCTGCTTTGACATTTGTTTAACAGGCCTGATCTTCTTGTCTGTACTAGATTTCTTGGCTTCCACAAATCCTAGTCCAGATTTGTTTCCCATATTTTGTCCAACTTGAAGAATCTCTTCCAATTTGTCTGTTCCATTAGACAGCATCTTGACAGATTTGGTCATTTGGATCAGTTGTGAGTTCAGCAATTGAACTTCCCCTTCTAGATGACTTATAGTTTCAAGATCTGCCCTTTTTTCAGCCTCCAGCTTTATGATGAGTTTTGATTGTTTCTCATTCTGCACACAGACTTCAGCACTTCTGATACACAATTTCTTGTAGGTATCAGCCAGTTCTTCAAATGTCACTTCTTCATCACTGGTGTCACTTTCAGAGGTACAAACACCAGTTAGAGCAGTAACTAGTTTGGCAGATTCTTCTTCAGAATTACTTTCTGAATCACAGTCAGACCAAATAACAGTCATTCCTTTCTTTTGTTTCTTAAGAAAGGTAGGACATTCAGCTCGAATATGCCCATATCCTTCACAGCCATGGCATTGAATTCCTCTGCCTTGATTTCCCTTCTCTTCTGACCTTGGTCTTCTGCTGGAACTGTCAATGTCAGAGGAAATGTTATGAACATTAGACCTTGACTTTGGATCTATTCTTTTGATGAGTTTGTTGAACTGTCTTCCAAGCATGGCTATAGCTTCTGAAATATTTTCTTCTTCATCCTCCTTGTTTTCAACATCAGTGTTGGATACAAGTGCTATGCTCTTGTTCTTCTTGTCACCATTTTCAGTGATCCCCATCTCAAAAGTATGAAGAGACCCAATTAGTTCATCCACTTTTAACTTGCTGATGTCCTGGGCTTCCTCTATGGCAGTTACCTTCATTGCAAATCTTTTAGGCAAGGATCTGAGAATCTTTCTCACCAATTTTTCTTCTGACATCTTTTCTCCCAGTGCTCTTGAGGTGTTGGCAATCTCCAAGATGTTCATGTGAAACTCATGAATGGTTTCATCTTCCATCATTTTTAGATTCTCAAACTTGGTAGTCAACATCTGAAGCCTTGCCATTTTCACTTTGGAAGTGCCCTCATGAGTAGTTTTGAGAGTGTCCCAAACTTCCTTGGCCAATTCATATTGATGTACTAGTCTAAAAATGTTTCTATCAATTCCATTGAACAAGGCATTTAAAGCTTTGGAATTTCCCAGGGCTAACTCATCTTCTTCTTTACTCCAATCTTCCTCAGGCTTCAAACTGATTGTCCCATCTTTCTCAGTTATGGTGGGATGGATCCATCCTTTGTCAGCAGCTCTCCAAGCCTTTTTGTCCAGAGATTTTAAGAAGGCAATCATACGAGGTTTCCAGTAGTCATAATTTGTTCCATCCAGAATGGGTGGTCTATTTCCAAAAACTCCTTCTTTGTCCATAGTGCCAGAAAGTGATATCCCTAGATCTCACCCAATAATACAGGCAGGGTGCCTGCTCTGATGCCAATTGAAATTCTGGCTGCAAATACTCAATGTCACGTTCAATGTTATGACACCGTATCTGACTTTCTATAGGACAGTAAATACAAAAACAGTAAAGAACACAGTTAATTCTTTACCCAGTTCAGTGTGCAACAACATCTACTCTGGGGGCTACCAAGCCAGGGAGGAAATCCACTATAAGAGATATTAATTCAGGAATAAACCAACCAGTTTATCTCCTTCACTTAAGACCTACCCAATGCAACTTCAATCTAAGTACAACTTAAACCTGAGTTCCTACTCACTCCCCCTCAATCACAGCAGTGATACATAAAACAATTTGACTAATGAATTGATGAAGACACTCTTCAAAACACACACTTGATTATGCTTCATAGCTTTTTAATCAAGCAACACAAACACTCTTGCTTCACAGCTTTGGGTGATACACAGACCTGACTTGACTTTGCTTCACAGCTTTAGTCAAGAGACATACAAACACTCTTGCTTCAAAGCTTTGAGTGATACACAACCCTTACAATTAAAACCTATTCCAAGTCACTTATCACAATGATAATTGCTTGGATTACAATAGTTAAAACTATACAGCTTCTAAATGATCTTCTGTCAAAAAGGGATGCATTCCAAGACAGCAGCTCTGTTGAATATATAGCAGCTGCATCTTCAGTTAAGGTTTCCACAAAAAGCTAGGGTTAAATCCGTTTGACCTTAAGACTAGGTCACATGACTAGATCAACCAGGTTGGGGTTGAGCTAGGTTAACCCAAAGAAAGCGCTGGATTCTGTTCTGGAAAGACTGAGTCATTTTCCTGAAAAAACTCAGAATTAACCAAACTGCATACCTGTTAGTTCAGAACAGGATGTCTTAACATTTGTTATGACATCTGAATTCCTGTTTACTGATTTTGGTAAATGTGATCATTTTGTAAAATGCTCAGATACACACTCATAAACATCAGTACCTGTATGACAATATTTTTCTGCAAAGGTACCTAATAAACTAGAATGTTATGACATCAGTCATGACATTCATACACCTGGTTTTACCAAAAATGCATGCCAATGCATAAACAACTACAAATTTAAAAAGATATTTTATATTGAATTAAAATTAAGATTCAAATCAAATTAATTATTAGAATATAAAAAAAAAATTCAACTTGAATTAAAATCAAAATAAAATAAAATCAATTATTGGAACAAAAAGATAATAATTTTTTTTAAAGACCAAATTAAATCTTAAATTGAATATTTGTTAGGGATTCAATTAAAACTGAACATAGTTACAATTTGAAAATTTAAATCAATACAAAATATCAAAGTTAGTTTAAATTATAATGACTAAATAATCCAATAATTAAAAATCATGAATTACTAGTAAAATCAATTTTAATCCAATTTTTTTTACTAAAACAAATAAAAATGCAAATGATAAACTATATATATTTTTTTTAGATTTTTGAGATAATGATGCAAAAGATCTAAACTTTAAATGAAATCAACAAATATTATAATTTTTTTTGAATTTTCTGAAATAGAAACTAAAAGAATGAATACAAATAAGAAATATGTTGAAATGATCGATTTTTCAAAAAGGTGAAAAATATGCGTTAGTTGAAAATGATAAGGGGCAAAAAATGGGATGCAATAGTATGCTATTCATAAATGTTCTTTCAATCTCATTACTTTGACACTGAGTTATACTTAGATTTAATTGAGGATTTATCAACGTCACAACAGACTTTGAATTCGACATACCAAACTTTTTCGAGAATCTTCTATAGGTATGCCTCTTGAGATAAGCATCATCTCGACTGCTTTCTATCTCTCTGGATATCAATCCCAAGGATTCTGGTATCAATACCAAGATACTTCATCTTGAACTCATGTCCAATTTCATCCTTTACCCTTAATACTTCTTCGACATTGTCGATGGCTATGAGAACATCATCCATATAAAGCAACGAAATCACAAGTGAACTTCCAGTTCAAAATCTAAAGTAAACACAGTGGTCGAACTGACTTCTAGTAAAACCGATGTGTGCCATGAACTTGTCGAATCTCGTGTTCCATTATCAAGGAGATTATTTAGGCCATACAAAGACCTATTAAATTTGCACAAATAATCCTCCTTGCCATTTTCTTCATACCTTTTCGTTAGCTTCACGAGGATTGTTGCATCTAAATCACCATACAAGAAACCAGTCTTCACATCTATATGTTCCAAATCTAGGTCAAACTTTGCCACCATATCAACCAACATTCGAATAGACTTGTGCTTCACAACAAGAGAGAACATATCATTGAAGTCGACTCCTTCTTTCTGAGTAAACCCCCTAGTGACTAATATTGCCTTGTATCTTTTCGATGCCACTTCTTAGATTCCTTGTTTCACCTTGAATATCCACTTACAACTGACTAATCTGACCCCTATGAGTCTCTTAATTAACTCCCAAGTGTTGTTATCATTAATATATTTTATCTCACCATCCATGGCTCCAAGCCATTCATTCTTGTCTCGACTCCTCATAACTTCCTTACAGTCTCTAGGTTTTTCATCTAGAACCTCACTTTCAAAGATTAAGGCATAAGTTATGAGATCTACATAACTAAGTCTTTGAGGTGGTTTAATGACTCTCCTCGACCCGTCTCTTTCCAGTAGGCAGTCATTAATAGTTTCATCAGTATCTTCAACATCTTGTGTTTCTTCCTTGACTTCATCTGGATTATAAAATTCAGCATTAGCATGCTTCACCATGACATAAAACTCCTTTTGTTCCAGCTCCTCTTTAGAGATCTCCGTACTTCGATCATCGTCATCAGTTTTCTTGAATGTCATCTCAGCTTCATTATAAAGTACATCTTGACTCGTGATACACATTCTGTGACCTGGCTCCAAGCCTCCACAACCTATAAGCTATGACTCCTTCATGGTATCCTAGGAACATACATCTCAGAGATCTAGGTTCGACCTTGTCTTTCCTAATGTGAGCATATGCTACACAACCAAATACTCTAAGTTTATCAAGGTCTAGTGGATGACATGGACAAACTTCTTTAGGTATCATCATCCCAAAAGCAGTCGAGGGCCACCTATTTATCAAGTAAGCTACAGTCATGACCGCCTCATCCCAAAAAACATTTTTAACCCCGCACTAAGAAAAATGAAACTCACTCTTTCCAGAATGGTTCGATTAAACCTTTAAGCTAAACCATTTTGTTGGGGAGTACCTGCAGTAGTTTTGTGTATTGCAATACTAAACATAACACAATAGTTGTCGAACGCTTCATTGAAAAATTCAATACCATTGTCAATCCTCAACCTCTTGACTTTCATGCCAGTTTGGTTTTTGACCAAAGTCTTCCAACTTTTAAAATTTTCAAAATTCCCGTCCTTAATTTTTTGAATACTCACAACTTTCATGAGTAATCATCAAGTATGGATAGAAAATATCTTGCACCAGAGTGTGAGGGATTCCTTGTAGGCCCTCAAAGATCAGCATGGATAAAGTCAAGGGATCCATGTGTTCTTTATTTACCTTTGTTAAACTTCACCCTACAGAATTTACTAAATACACAAGGTTCACAAAACTCTAGTTTTTTTATCTTGTCACCACCTAGCAAATTTCGCTTTCCCAATTCAACCAGGCCTCTTTCACTAACATGGACAAGTATCATATGCCATAACTTAGTCATCGAGACATGTTTATGGATGCTATATCTTCTGAACCATTTACAACCTCAACCTCAAGGGTATACAAGCCCAACCTTTTGATGCCTCTCTAGACTTTCTTATCAAATTCACCAAGAGAAATCAAGTTTCTCTTAAGGTTAGGTACATACCTGACACCAGTCAACAACTTTATTGACTCATCATAAAGCTTGAATCTAACAGATCCAATTTCTGCAACTTTGCAGGCTTTGTTTCCTTATCGACAACACTGATCCACCACCTTGATCACATAAATCCTCAAACACGTCTTTGTTTGGAGTCATGTTCTAAGTGCAACCTGAATCCATAACCAATTCCTTTCTAGACACCACAAGTACATCAGATGATTCATAATCATCTTGGATAATGCCTGCATTACCATTGTCCTTACCATCACCATAACTCTTCAACTTTTCAGGACACACTTTTCTGATATGACTTTTCTTCTTACAGTGATAACACCTAATAGCAGGAGAATCACCACCATAAGACTTATGTGGACCTTTACTCTTCTTCTTATCAACCGTACCATCCCTCTTAGAGAATTTTCCTCTTATAGTGAATCCTTCACCAATAGATAATGGTTTTTGCTCATTTCTTTTGTTCAAATCCTTCAAGTACAAGGTTAATTTAACTTCTTCAGTGGTCAGAGACTCTGTTCAATACAAGAGGGTTTCTTTGAAGTAAACATGAGATCTTGGTAAAGTACACAACAACAATAACGCTTGATCTTCATCACTGATGGTAACATCAATATTCTCTAGATAAAGAATCATCTTATTGAACATATCTAGTTGTTCACTAAATACTTTGTCTTTATTCATCTTGAATGAATACAAAGATTGCTTCAGGTAAAGGCGATTGACCAACGATTTGGTTATGTATAGACCTTTGAGTTTCGTCCATACACCAACTGTAGTTTTCTCCTTCGTGATTTGCCAGAGAATCTTATCAACAAGGCTCAATACGATGGCACTGTGGGATTTCTCTACCTTCGTCTTCTTCTTTGGCATTAGGGAAACATCCATCATCTTTGATCCTTTCAACGCTTCTAACAAACCCTATTGAACAAAAAAAGCTTGCATCTTCAAGCGCCATATACTGAAATCATTCACTCTGGAGAATTTCTCAATCTCATACTTTATTGATAATATCTTCTTCTCCACACTCATCACACCAGTTTGTTGTAATGAGTTTCTTCAAGAACAAAGTAAAACCATGAGAAAGATTGGGTTTCTTGAACAAACACAAGAAAAAACCCTTCAGTTTTCGAAAGAGAGAGGATAGAGAAGAAGAAGAAAAAAAATCAGGATTTGTTATAATTGTTTTTCTATTCACTTTATCAATTAGAGTTTAAAGATTACAAGTGAATAACAACAACCAATGCTCTCTTAACAACCTGAGAGAACCAATTCATTTATGGACAACCTAGCCAGCTTAAACAACAAGCTAACTTAAATACTAAGCTAACTTAAGCATATGCATGCTAAAGCAAACTTCAACTACTGCATGCATGATTTATACTACTGCCTGCATAAGCAGACTTCGACTACAACATGCATAACTTCGAGTTGTGTTAACCAACCCTTGACGATACTAGAGTTTGACCAATTACCATAACTACCATATATAAAACTTGAACCACAACGTTAAACATTTTACAACAATAAAAACTAACATTTCTAAGTTATATGCATGGATAAAGTGATTTATGCGCTGAAAACACGAAGAAGAAAACGACAATGGTGGAGAAAGTTTCGTTCAAGTTTTGTTGTCTTTTCTTTGTTTTAAGTTTCGTTGGTGTGATCTTCAATTGTGTTAATGGGGTTTGAAGGGAAGAGACGAAGTTTCAAACATGTAGGTATGTTGGAAGAGATGGAGTTTTGTAACACGTTTATGGTAGTTGGATTTCAAGTTTCATTTATGAAATTTCGATGGAAAAGATGAAGATGAAAATCTTCTAGGGTATCGTTCAATTTAGGTACCGTTCAATTTCGTATGAGAAATAACGATAAAAATTAAAGTAACAAATTTGAGATTTTCTCTTGCTTGGATGCAAGTTAGTATTTAAATAAATAAATAAAAAATGTGTTGCACTCAAGGATTATCCCTCGACTATTTGTTGGCTAAGGAAAAAAAGGGTCATAAAATATATTTGCTGCAATTAGTGGATTTTCACTCCTATTCCATAAAATAGATTATTTAAAATCTTTTCACTAGCTTTCAATATATGTAACACATCTTATTAGAGAATATAATTGTTTTCAATTACCTCTTATTATCATCAAAATTAAAGTTATAGGTCAATGCTGTTCAAACGAATTTTAGTTCAATAGAATAATCTATAAGTGAAACAAGTAAAATTGGATGATAGAATAATTGTCACTCCTCTTTAGGAAACGACCTACCAACAAGCTATACCAAATCTCACCATCTATACATTAAGCAATCGGAATTTAAGATAGACATGTTTGATTAGATCAAGCATATCACGCAGACATATTTGATTACTTGTAGTTCAAGAAAGATATATTACAATACTCAGAACAATGAATTGCATATCAGAGAAACAAAGACTCTAATCCAACCCATGAAAATGTTAAGCACAAGTTCATATTATCAAGCACATTAAACCCAGGACAATGTTTAGCAATGACCCTCGTCGATGCATGCATCTGTTAAGTTTCTGAAAAGTAACTTCAAGCAATTAAAAACACGAACTTAACCTGAAACAATAATAACTTGTAGTTCAAGAAAGTGATGGAACTCCATTGACTTTCCCTTAACCAAAAGTAAATGGAGTTTGGTTTCCTATCATTTCTTTCGCCTGATTATCTTCCTGACTTCATCATCCTTCCTGGTAGAGAAAACGACGGGGTGGCCTTTTGAGTAGTCGATAGGTTCTGAAAAATCGTAAATTCTTACGGGTTTAGAAGAATCACAAGGCTCTTGATGCAAAACACCCGGGTAATAACAATATCCAATATCTGTCTTGCGAAGAGGTTCAATATATGTTCTTTGATCTCCTTGAATGTCATTGCCAAAGATGCTAGAAACTTCACTCTTCGTAAGACCATGTTCCTTTAGTCGTTGTTTGGTAGAATCTACATCGCATTCTGAAGGATCAGCAGAAGAAGAGCAGTTTTCCTGTTCTTGTTTCTGTAGCTGGCGTTCTTGTTCTTGTTCTTGTTGCTTCTTGTGATTAGTTGGGTCCATTCTATTTTCTGTTTTCCTGCGTGAAACTGGTTGAGTGATAAAAAGTATTCACTGGTTTTGTTGCTGGAAAGAAAGAAGGGTTTTGCAACAAACCAGCTTGAGGTTCTGGAATGATAGCAAAAAGAAAGAAAATTCCGAAAACTCTGTGATTGTGTGCGTAAGAGAGAGAGAAGAAGGAGAAAGGTTATTTAAACAACTCAATTATAGCAAAAAGTGACCAAAGAATGTGATTGAACAAAGTTTAAGTAACCCTCCTCACAGTAAAATTTAAATTAAATTTTGTGTTAATATATAAACTATATATTTGAAATAATATAATTTAGATATATCAAATGTATTAAAAAAATAACATATTTTAAAAATAAATTAAACAATAAAAAATAAATTAAAATGTTTTAAATAACACGCTATATAACACAAATAAATTTAAAAAACTGAAAAATATTAAAATAAACAATTAATTATTAATTGGTTCAGTGCTAAACTTGATAGAAAATATTGTGATTTCATCCATGCAACTGTAATTGGAAGATGCCTTCAAATCAAATTAATCAATTCAATAAATCAGATACTTGTAGTGAAAAATAAAAAATAAATAAATACAATTGAATGAATAAATATAGAGAAAATTTCGTGATTTTTTTTTAATAATTAGGTTTTGAAAAATAAATTCGTAAATAATCATGTTTCGGATAAAATTACGTAAATAATCATGTTTCAGAAAACCCCACAAAGGAGGAGTCAACCCAGTTGGCGCCTACACCTTAATTTAAAGGGGAAGCGCCATTTCACTTGGCGCCCAGGTGTTAAAAGTGTGCCCTAAGTTAGTGAGATGGCGCCTTAGTGCAAAGGGGGGCCCAATTTTTTTTTGTTTTTTATGTTAAATGCAAGACATTACGTAAACGATATAGGATCACAAAAATTCGACATTTTATTTACACAAAATGATTACACAAAACGATTACATAAAAAAATTACAAAAAAATTAGTGGTTCCCCGGAACCCGGTAACAACCTGCGGTTCCGCATCCGCGTCCTCACCTGTCATGTGGTGGGTTTCGTCGCGTTTCCTATTGTGGCAGGATCGATTGCCCAACGAAGTCAATGCGTTCCGGATCCATGAAATCGGTCAGATCTCCATATCTAGAAGACCCGCTTTGATACAGTCAGTTATCCATACCCTCAAAGTTTGGTCGTCTTGGTGGTGGGTGGGTGTTGTACCCCAAAATTTGCCCTCTCATTTTATCAAGATTCTCCTCACAAGACTCTTTGGACTCAAGACCAGATTAGGGTTTCCTCAGCTCAAGACATCTCCTTGCACTGATAGCTTGAAATTAGGGTTTGAGTTTGCACATGGATTTTTGGATTTCCAATGCCTCATGAGACTTTCATACTTCATGTTGGACTCCTAAGATTGCTCATACCAAGTTTCAAGCCTTGAATCAAATTTTTGCCCAGTCAATTGGACAGTTGACCTAAAAATCAGCTGTATTGGGAAAAAGTCAATTGTGGCCAATTTACAGTCAAACCTCATAATTTTTTATCCACATCAACATTATAGACTCATATGAACCATTTGATCAAGTTTGGACCACAACTCCTCAAGAAATTTGATCAGATCATCAAAAGGGTAAAATGGTCATTTTTAGGGTTTTGATTGTAGAAGGGCAATTTCTGATTTTTAACCTAGCCAATGACCAATTGGGTTCAAGCATGGTTTCAAGGACTCAATGGCATCATCTTGACCTAATCACAAGGTTCAAAAGATCTCAAATGTATTGGATTGACAGATGAATTTTCCAATCAACTGATCAAAAATCAACTGTACACTAAAAAGTCAAACTTTGACTTTTTGGTTAAAATCAAGTTCCAAGGGTCATTTTTCATCAAGATATGTCAAAAAATAAAACTTGTTCACCAAGAAACCTAATTTTGGAAATTAGGATTTAAGATTGAAAAATTTCATAACTTAGAAATTTTCTAAGTTATGAAAATTTCTTATTTTTCCCCAACTTTTCCCAACTTTTTCACCATGATGCAATTGGATTCAAAGAAAACTTCCAACGTGAAAGTTGTATTCCTCCACAAAATATACAACTTTGATTCACAAAGTTTTCCCAAAATATGCTTGGATCTCAAGTTATGGTTTTGTGAATAAGGGTCCATGAAACTTTTAACTTAGTGAAATTTTGCCCTAGTTTAGGCAGATTTTTGACCTAACTTCATGGCAACTTTTCACCTAGTTCCAAGTGAAATCTCAAAATTCATTTCAAATATGGATTGTAGAGAATGTTACAAGCTTTCCAAAATGTCCAAGAACTCTCCAAGATCATTTATGGTTAGGGAGAATCGAAGGAAAAAAAATGGCAATTTCTCACTTTTGTCCATGGCATTTTGCACATTGCTACAAGTTGCAAATCTGTCATAAGCATGCTTGTACTTTCATTACAGGTTATAATCCTTTTTTACACTCCAAAATTTAATGCAAATACATTGGACAATGGTATTGTTTTGATCTTTGAAGCTTTGTACAAGGGTTTAATCCAAAAATGGAAAAAAGGTTACAATGCTACTTTGATAAAGTTAGCTTTTAGCAATTTTGTTTATCTTGAGCATTGGACCCAATCTCTTGCAGCAAACAAAGTCCATGAATATCAGGCAAAGTTCACCAACTATGTGCAGCTAAGGAGCAGGCCTGTACAGGCTTTGAGCTTTGTCAATTCAACTTTTGCTTCAAAAGCAAGTAAGCTTGCAAAAAGTCCACAACTTGTGCATCTGATAAGAGCAAGCCTAAAACTCATTTCAAACGACCTCAGCATATTGTAGCAAGCCAAAAGTACGAGTTTACAACCTCTCAAACACCTAAATACACCAAAAACCCCATTTCTGCCTAAAACATGGCAACTTCTGCAAACACCAAGCCAAAACCAAATTGCCTCGTGCGTTTTGTCTTGAATCACTTCCAACATATTCCATACATCACACCTGAACTATCCAAGTCCTTGTCCAGCAACTGTAACCTTATTTTCACACTTCACCATTTTCATTTTGAAGCTTTACAGGTTGACTTCTACAGGGACACTCAGGCAAGTTTAAAGCAAGCTAAGCATTGGGAAAGGTTGAGACAACTTCAGGCAAGCTAACACGACCTTCAGGCCTCACTCACAACTTCTACATTGCCATATCATTACTTAACTGAAACATGTATTTGTCAAGATTCTAACTCCTTATTTAGGCATCATTAGGCTTAGGTTTGTGAAGCAAAAATGTAGTCTTCAATGTGCTTGAACTGTACATATGCATATATTCCATTTATATTGACTGAGCTAGGAGTATTTGATAGTTGAAGTTGCTGAAAATTTTAGGTCATAAATTAGGGGCACTGAAATTCTCCCTGGTTTCTTAGAGTTAGGTCAAGTTCTTTATATGGTTGGAATCGTAATTGAAAATGCTATAACTTTCATGTTGTAAATTTTTGATTTCATGCAAGCATGAGCAAGAACATGTTTGAGTTGCAGAACGCGTGTTTTTCTGTTCAGAGGACAGGGATGAAGTGAACATTGGGCTTGGGCTTGCTGTTTCTCCTATTCACACCACTCTTTTGTTTTCTGCACCCCCTTGGCCTATTTTCTTAATTTTGTATATTTTTCTCATTTCTTTTATATTTTCTGACTTTATTATTTTTTCTTGAACATTAAAAAACCCAAAAAATATTTTTCTTAATTTTTGCATTTTATTTTATTATTTTTATTATTTTTTGGCATAAAAATAATTTATTAATAATAATATACTTTATTTTCTTAAATAAAAACTTGTAAATAATACAAAAATATTATACATTTTTATTTTTATTATTTATATACTTAAAATATTATGTTCTCACATATTTTATTTTTTAACATTTTTGTATATATTTTTATTTATTTTCTTGTACATAAATGAATAAATAAATAATATAAAGCATATTTTCCTTTAAAATAAAAACTAGGGTTTTCACCCTTTCAAAAAATAATCATTTTATTTTCTCTTATTTTTAAGACTTAAATGAATTCATTTTTACATACATAAAAACAATTACAATACATTTTTTTGCATATTTATATTTTATTGTACATTTAAATACTTGTTCATTTATTTATTGTTGTATAAATTCAATTGGGTTGTAATAGTAAATTAGGGTTTTATTTTGTGTAAATCCCCTTATTCAAACTTGTACCCCCCTCCCCATAATATTGTGTAATAGTCTAGATTTACTTTACACATTTATTGCTTTCATATGCCATGATAGTAAAAATTAGGGTTTTGTATGCAAAGACCAAAATCAAACAAATAGCACGACCTAACGCAAGACAAAAATGCATGAAAAATGACAACACATTGCACATAAACACCCCTAGGGTTTTATCCACTTTGTTGCCTTTAAAATGGGCATGGTATGCATGCTAGGTATCTTGGCAAAACAAAACAAAAACAAAGGATCATAGTCCCTCGATGACGCTATCAAAATGTTGCCTAAAAACAAATGATCTTAGTCCCTAAAACTTGCTAAGATACTTGGCACTATTGCTATCATGGTCATACGATGACCCACGCCCGTCCCGTTTAACATCCAAATACAAGGTTGTTTACCAAATACAATGGTAAAACAACAATGTCAAAGGGTTAAAAATGTGTAGGAAAGATCTTTGAGTAGGGTATACAACTCCTAGTTACTTGATCAA
Organism: Vicia faba; assembly: GCA_948472305.1. Lineage (NCBI taxonomy): Eukaryota > Viridiplantae > Streptophyta > Magnoliopsida > Fabales > Fabaceae > Vicia > Vicia faba. The sequence continues at coordinate 1,424,322,612 of OX451739.1, forward strand.
TTTGCAAACCATCCTTGCTATTTTCAAACAAACACACACAATTTCAAAACAATTTCCAAACAAACTTTCAAACATTGAAACATTTTTCAAAAGACAAACATCTTTGTATACATTCTTCAAACAAGAATCATTACAAATATTTCCAAAACGATGGCCTCTTTTCAAAATACTTTCAAAAACACACAAAGCACCATTTCAAACAATTGAAAAAAGCAAAGCAAGTGATCTAAACAAGTAACTAAGAGCCAATGGAAAACCATGGATGAAGAGGGTGCTAACACCTTCCCTTTTCATAATATACCCCCCGAACCCAAGAAAACATCTCAAAGGTCTTTCCTGTGCTTTTTGACCTTTCCTTTGGATAAAATAAAAAGTCGGTGGCGACTCTTGCTAAACTGAAACATTTGCGAACACAAATGCAAAACCTCAAGTCAGTTCTCCCACCATATCATAGTGGGGTTCCATGGTTGGCCTATAACAATGGTCGTCTGAGTAAGGGGGTAGAAAGGAAATGAATCCTAGGGTGTTTGATATTGGGAATGTTAGGTGCTTTGGTGATGTGGTGGTTGATGGTAAGTTGGATCGGTTGGGTCATATTCTTCGAAAAATCCCATACTAGGACTAAGGTTTGATGTTGAGGCGCCCATATTGGGATATGGAAAAGACTGGAATTGTGGGTGGGGCATGCAGGTGTATTGGTATTGTGATTGAAATTGTGGTTGGGTGTGGGGCATATGGGGGCATTGGTATCGAGGTGGTGATTGTGGTTGGTTGTGGGGCATGTGGGTGTATTCGTATTGCGGTGGTGATTGTGGTTGGGTGGTTGTGGATCTTTTTCATCAGGGAATTTGGTGGGAGGTTGATGTGTGTTGTGTTTATTGTTGGGGAAATGAGGATTGTGCCTATTATGTTCGTGGGTCAAGCAAATACCTTGGATGAGACGCGTGCATTTCTGGGTTACTAACCGATCTGTACCAAGTTAAATATTGATTCGTGTGTCGCATATTACCATGGTCGAGGAAAACTAGGAATTGCAAGACATGTCGTTGACGACTCTGCCACATCTTACACCATTCTGGAGCAAAATCTTTCCAGTTGGTAAGACCCCATTGGGCATCGACCCTTTTGAGATGCCACGGGGACAAACAAGTTGGATCACAGGGTATCTCTTGATGCATTCCAAACTGCATCTTGACACGGTCGATTTGGTGCATCTCCATAATGTTGAACCGTATGATTGCAGTCTTTGCGCTCCAAATTGCTGCATCCTCGAAGTTTGGTTCATGGTCCAAACCCAAATATGGTCTCCAGATAAACTGTGGATAAAATTAAATCAGCTTAATGAAAACGTAATAAATAAACAATTTAAAGGTAGAAAAGTTCAAAGGTATGACATACATCATCCGGGCCAAGGTGATCCAATAGATTGGGATATAGAGCAAAATTGAATCTTGGATTCTTGCCGTAATCCATACCCGTCACGCAGTACCTAAAGGAATTGTAAAATAGTTTATTTTTATCATATATTTGGTGAACAAATGAATAATAAATGATATTAGTTATTGACTTACTTTGTTGCGTATGGGAAAACGAATGCGTTGTTGTTGACGAGGTTTAGGGACTCCATTCTTCACCAACCCCGGGCTTGAAGTAAGAAAGCACATCCATAAAAAGTATATTTTTCCTTGGTTTCATTTTTACACAAGGAACTGTATAGATGGGCTAAAAGAGCAAAACCCCAACTATACTTTCTAGTTTTTTCAAAGTTTCTAAGTAATTTAAATACACAAAATTTAAACTATTCCCCGTACTTTCGGGAAATAAAAAGGTTCCAAAAAGTATAATTATATAATTTCTAGCTTTTATTACTTTAGCTAGCTCGGAGGAATTTTCATTCAACTCTAGAGTCGCATACTGATTTTTGAGTTCAACAAGTAGTATACCTTGGCCTCTAGCGCCACCACCTTTAACCATATCCTTGCCCAAAAATTCCTCGCAAAGAGAATTTGGCTGTTGAATCGACCCGTTAACCGCCTTACCGCCAACAGGGAGACCCAATAACATGTACACGTCCTCAAGTGTGACAATACATTCACCTATTAGTAGATGAAATGTGTGTGTGTCGGGTCTCCACCTTTCCAATATTACAAGTATGAACTTTGAATCTATCGTGCAGTTGGAGATCCTTATAACATTTCCGAAACCTGCATATTCGAGATATGACATGATCAACAGGTCAGGAGCAATGTAGTTGTGTGACCCGAATTCTGAATCTTTTAGTATCCTAAATTCAAATTGTAAAAAGTGTAAGAGTCCATAAGATGTATAAATCATTAATAATATTATAAAAAATTTATAAGTATACAAGAAATTTTGAGAATTTATAAAAACTTACAAACGCTGCAATGTTGTCCCTTCTACCTCTGCGAGAATCTCCCATTGTGAGAAGAGCCATAGCTGAAATTGTATGAGATAATGAAAGAGTTTGTAGAAGAGAGTGAGATGGTTGTTGATGTAAAACAAGTATGCGAGGCTCTGTATTTATAGGCAAAATTTTATCACAAAGTGAATAAATAAGATGGGTGCATGCATGCATGATAAGTGTCACTCTTGCAGTGTAGGTGCAGGCTAGGTGGAAGCCTCGGGGAAGGAATATATGCGTGCATGTAATATGATTGGACATGTAGGGAGGCGCCATTTGACATGGCAAATGAGTATAAAATTGAAAGGTGTTGCCATCCCAGTTGGCAAATTAGAGGTGGCAGGGGTTGTAGTGTAGGTGCAGGCTAGTTGACAGCCTTAGGGAAGGAATCTCTGCTTGCATGTAATACGATTGGACATGTAGGGAGGCACCATTTGACTTGGCGAATGATTACAAAATTGAAAGGTGTCGCCATCCCAGTTGGCGAATTAGAGGTGACATGGGTTACAGTGTAGGTGTAGGATAGTTGATAGCCTTGGGGAAGGAATCTTTGCTTGCATGTAATACGATTGGACATGTAGGGAGGCGCCATTTGACTTGGAGAATGAGTACAAAATTGAAAGGTGTCGCCATCCCAGTTGGCGAATTAGAGGTGGCATGGGTTGTAGTGTAGGTGCAGGCTAGTTGACAGCCTTGGGGAAGGAATCTCTGCTTGCATGTAATACGATTGGACATGTAGGGAGGCGCCATTTGACTTGATGAATGATTACAAAATTGAAAGGTGTCGCCATCCCAATTGGCAAATTAGAGGTGGCATGGGTTGCAGTGTAGATGCACGCTAGTTGACAGCCTTGGGGGAGGAATCTCTACTTGCATGTAATACAATTGGACATGTAGGGAGGCGCCATTTGACTTGGCGAATGAGTACAAAATTGAAAGGTGTCGTCATCCCAGTTGGCAAATTAGAGGTGGCATGGGTTGCAGTGTAGGTGCAGGCTAGTTGAAAGCCTTGTGGAAGGAATATCTGCTTGCATGTAATACAATTGGACATGTAGGGAGGCGCCATTTGACTTGACGAATGATTACAAAATTGAAAGGTGTCGCCATCCCAATTGGAGAATTAGAGGTGGCATGGGTTGCAGTGTAGATGCATGCTAGTTGACAGCCTTGGGGAAGGAATCTCTGCTTGCATGTAATACGATTGGACATGTAGGGAGGCGCTATTTTACTTGGCGAATGAGTACAAAATTGAAAGGTGTCGCCATCACAGTTGGCAAATTAGAGGTGGCATGGGTTGCAGTGTAGGTGCAGGCTAGTTGACAGCCTTGGGGAAGGAATCTCTGCTTGCATGTAATACGATTGGACATCCCAGTTGGTGAATTAGAGGTTGCTTACTATTGCTTTATTCAAATTCAGTACAACCTATTTAATCCTAAATTTATCAAAACACTTCTACACTCAATCACTCAAACACTTGAACATTCAAAAATTCAAACAATCAACTCAAACACTGAAACACTTAAACCTTCAAACACTCAAACCTCCAAAGCTTTAAACATTCAAACACAATGGCCTATGCACCACAATATATGGAATGCTGTCTTGCAATCGGGATAACTATGGAGTGAAAGTTGCATGAAGTATATTAAGGCAGAAAGTGCCAAAGCCAACACCCATTTGGTTATACGGTTCAACCGACACAACCACAACTTCATTGTCAAAGAGACAATCGACCACAACGAGGAGCTACCAAGACGAGTATAGGGTTATACTACCTTCTCGTTGGTGCCATTATGGCAAGTTTCAAGCCTTTCGTATGCCTTGCTCTCATGTTATTGCGGCATGTGCCTATACTCATCAAGACGCATTACAACTTCAATCTCCCATTTACAAGTCTGAAAGCTTGCTCAACGTATATAACAACAGCTTCTCATTGGTAGCGAAACCTGATTATTGGCCTGCATACAACAGCAAAATAGTCCGACACAACGACCAAATGCATAGGAATAAAAAGAGTCGTCCCAAAAGCAAGTGCATCACAACTGAAATGGACTCACTGGACAAGCTAGAAATAAAGTGTGGTTTATGTCGTTAGGTCGAACACAATCGCAAGAATTGTCCGACTCTGGCTACTAGCTCAACCACATAAAAATTGTATGCAAAACATCTTTACTTTTTTAAGTTATAAACATTACAGTTTTTCATTAAGAGCATTTGTTACAGCAAACCTCGCGCAAAAAACAAATAAAAACACGATAAAACGTCTAAGAAATTACAACCGTTAAAATAATTTCATCTGACCCATGCATCATCAACATTATGTCTCTGTCTGTTTTGACTTCCTCCAACAAAAAATTAGGTCTTTCGGTTGTAAGTGAGGTTGTTGTTCTTCTTCGTTGGATCCTTCTAATTTGTTCCCCATCCTCGATGTCTCCCTTTAGCCATCACATCAACTCTCTCTTCAGACACTCCATGGAGTAAATGTGCCAAAATTTCATTTTCATCGGAGGTTTGGTGGCCGAGAAAATAACGTAACCATCTCTGGTAAAAATCACGGGAGATGTCATGACGCAAATAATAGAGAAAAAATAAGAAGACAATGCGAGAAAGTGTGAAGAATGACAGAGAAATGGAGGAATTATTTATAAAAAAATGCATTTTACCCTAGGAGCCAAGTGAGATGGCGCCTCCTCTCACTTTTAGAGTGCATGCGTCGTCTCACTTGGCTAAAAGAGAGAGCATGCACCAAGTGAGATGGCTCCTAGGGTAAATGGGCTAGTGCAGGCGCCAACTGGGTTGACTCCTCCTTTGTGGGGTTTTCTGAAACATGGTTATTTGCGTAATTTTCTCCAAAACATGGTTATTTGTGATTTTTTTTTTCAAAAGTTGGTTATTGCAAAAAAAAAATTCAAATTTCGTAGCTAAAAAAATCAAGATAATTCATAAAGACCTAATAAAAAATAGCTAATTTTAGTAAATAAATAAATCACCCCAAAGTTGTTACAAAAATACATGATAAAGGATAATGGTGATAATCAATGTTTCTCTCCTAATGTATTATTCCATTTTCCCTCTAAAATCAAATAGAAAAAAATAAGTTGTTGCTTCTCTTTTAGTTGTTGCTTATCTTTTAATAGATGTTGATTGTTGAAATTCTGGCAGCAGATACTCAATGTCACAGTGAATGTTATGACACTGTATCTGACTTTCTATAAGACAGTAAATCAAAAAAGCAGTAAAGAACACAGTCAATTGTTTACCCAGTTCAGTGTGAAACAACACCTACTCTGGGGGCTACCAAGCCAGGGAGGAAATTCACTATAAGAGATATTAATTCAGGAATAAACCAACCAGTTTATCTCCTTCACTTAAGACCTACCCAATGCAACTTCAATCTAAGTTCAACTTAAACCTGAGTTCCTACTCACTCCCCCTCAATCACAGCAGTGATACTAAACAATTGACTAATGAAATAATGAAGACACTCTTCAGAATAAACACTTGATTATGCTTCACAGCTTTTAATCAAGTAACACAAACACTCGTGCTTCAAAGCTTTGAGTGATACTTAAACCTAACTTGACCTTGCTTCAAAGCTTTAATCAAGTGACACAAACACTCTTGCTTCAAAGCTTTGAGTGATACACAACCCTTAAAATCAAAACCTACTCCAAGTCACTTATCACAATGATACTTGCTTGGATTACAGTAGTTAAAACTATATAGCCCCTAGTTGATCTTCTGTCAAAGAGTTGATTTTCCAACAGCTTTCCTGTTGAATATATATGCAGCTGTTTCTTCAGTTAGGGCTTCCACGAAAAGCTAGGGTTAATTAGGGTTAACCTCAAGACTTGGTCACAAGACTTTATCAACCAGATTAGGGTTGAGCTAGGTTAACCTAAAGTCCACGTGAGATTCTGTTTTGGAAAGTATGAACCAAATTCCTGAAAAATCTCAGAATTAACCAAACTGCATAACTGTTAGATCAGTACAGGATGTCTTAACATTTTTTATGACAACATAAATCCTGTTTACTGATTTTGGTAGAAAGTGATAAATGTGATCATTGCAAAATGCTCAGATACACACTCATAAATAGCAGCTATTGTATGCCATTCTTTTTCTGCATAAAATACCTAGTAACCCAGAATGTTATGACATCAGTCATGACATTCACACACCTGGTTTTACCAAAAATACATGCCAATAACTAAACACTTACAAACTCCCCCTTTGGCAAATTTTTGGCTAAAACCCCTAAGCAATCAGAGAATAGAGAGCAGCAGAAATAATATGTCTGCAGAAAAAAAAGTCTACCAAGTAATTAACACAAAATCTTCTCCCCCTCTTTAGCCATAAATAGGCCAAAGATACATGTACTTATAGGTTATACAGTCATCCAAAATGAGTAATAAAAACAACAAAAAATCTGAAATCACTTGCAGCAACAGGTACCAGCAGCAAGCTTTGACAACTCCACGAAACTTCAAGCACTGTCATCTTCAGAGGAGGCACTTTCTTCAGCATTAAGCTGATCTTCAGCAGCATCCTTTTCCCTTCTTTATCCTTCAGTTTCCTCCTGTTCTAATCTGGCAATTAGGTTCTCAAGAGTCCTTTTCCTTGTCTCTAGCTCTTTGCAGGTTTCCTTCAGCACAACTATAACATCAAATGTCTTGGACTGAGTTTTGACAGTTGATGTCTCAGCTGATGTCATGACAATGTCAGGAACATGAGTTCCCTGAAATAGCTTATAGTGCAACCCAAGAGCAGGGGCTCTTTTGCATACAGTCTCTGTGATCGGTGGAAATAGAACTGACGGTTTTGAAATGCTGGTTCGCGAAATGTCGCGGTAAGCAAGAGTCGCCACCGTCTTTTATTTTCTCCAACAAGGAAAGAACAAAAGCACAGCAAAATTCCTTTGCGAGATGTTTCTCGGTTCGGGAGGTAGATTATAGAAAGGGAAGGTGTTAGTACCCTTTCTATCCATGGTTATCCACGGGCTCTTAGGTACTTTCTCTTATGTTTTCAAAAATTTGTTTGCTTTTCAAGTGTTTGTGGGTTTTGAAAAAGTTTCGTTTGAAAAATTTCTAGGTAACTCTTGTATCTGTCCTCAAGAGTGTATGAAAAATTTGTAGGAAAACTTTTGAAAGTGTGAGTGTGAAAAGATGTTTTTGTTTGTTTGAAAGAGCAAGTACCCATGAGATCTACCTACTCTAAGAAATTAGGCTGTGTAAGAGTCCTTTAGATAATGCCATCCCACCATTGAGAGGTAGGTAGCACCATCGTTGGAGTTATTCGGGTCAATTCGATTATTAGGGACAGTGTGGTCACCGAAGCAATAGTAGGACACCTTAAAATTAACCCTAATGTCCTAGATCCTTTTTTATCCGAGGCAACCGTTTCGAGGCAACTGGATCTTTAGACAGAAGGGCGACCTCTAAAACACCCTATACTTAACGACCACATTCGAGGCAACGAGTGAGGCGAACCCTAAGAGTGGCATGTGCATTGTGTGTTGTTTCAGTTTATATTTATCTTTGAACATGCATTTGTGAGCTACGAGTTGTTTTTAATTGTCATTCAGTCTTTCAGGCATAATTAACAGTTAGGAGTGCGGAAAATAAATTGCAGAAAGGTAAATTCTACGCTATTACAAGGCGCGGGTCTATACATCGCCAAAAACAAAAACCCATTTTGAAATAAAGCGCGAAAAATAAAAGAAAGCGGTAAATCCTAATTACTATTACATCCTTTGAGCAGATACATGAATAATCAAGAATAAGAATAATGCGCGAAAGAATTAAATTGGAACGTCCTAGGGTTTTTGACCCTTTTGAGAAATACAGAAAGTTTTAGTCCCTTTTTGCAATTAATTAAATGTTAAACCTAAACCTAATTAATTAATTAATTAAAAGAAAAATGTTTTTGTGTTTTTTAACATTTTAATGAAAAATGAAAAGAAAAGGGAAATTAAAAGTCAAGAAAACCCTAGTTCTAAGTTTATTTTAATTATTAATAAAAAAATGTCAAAGTTAACCTAATTAACTAAATTAATTAATTTACATTTTTTATTTACAAAAATAATAATTAATAAATAAGAATAATGATAATTAATAAAATATGATTGAAAATGCCAAACCCTAATTCTACATAATTTTATTTATTGAGAAAAAGATGAAAATTGACCTATATTAAACTAATTTATTTGTTAGTATTTTATTTACAAAAATAATAATTAGTGAATTTAATAAATAATAAAAATATTTACAATTTTTGTGATCTCTGATTTTATTATGAAAATTAATTTATTGGTTAATAATAATAATTAATAATGATTAAAAGAATTAAAAAAAGAGAAAGAAAATAAAAAGGAAAATAAACCAGGGGGGGTTTGAAGGCCCAGATGGAGGTGAATTTGTGGAATCTGGCCCATTAACACAAAGCCATGTTTGACTTCCTTGAATTGTCCAAATATGCATTGACTCCTGAGTACCATGGTCTTCATTCTTTGACCATTGGATTGAGGGTTGTGGACACTTGGCTAGCTGATGCGTGAGGACATATGGTGGAACCTTTGATAAGTGCTGCACATGAATTTGTTAGAAAAAATAGAATTGAGACTTGGGTGGACCTGGGAATCGAACCCAGGTCCCAAGGGTTGCTGAACACCTGGCTAACCACTCAACCAAATTTCACGCTTTGTAATATGAATAAGAAACAAAGATAATATGTAAAAATAATTCAATGTGCTGGAAACAACAAAACACGCGCCATTATTCAAACTAGCCAACCATGTTGAGACACGTCCTTCATCTTCTACCTTTTCCTGTAAAACAAAAAACAAGATAGCGGGGGTTTTTAACCCCCACAAAGCAAAACTACCAATAATAACGATTAGGCATACAGTGCATATAAAAAGGGCGCGATGGCATCAATGCGTTCGTCTTATCCTGACGAATTTAACCATATGTGTCTTGAGATCTAATTTTACAGTATGTGAAAAGCCCTAATCTGAGAGCTCTGAAAACCTAGAATTCGTCCATGGTAGTTTTCGTTTTAGGGCACCATAATCAAATTAAACTATATCAAAAGCTTCAGAATGATGTTAGCAATGCAAAGCAATAGTCAAAACATGTTAATGATGCATAAAACTTGATTTTCGATTATGGAAAAGAATGGTAAACTGTGTGACTGTTTTAGGTGATTCCTGGAGCTTTAGAGCTTGTTCTTGATTGCAAATCGTTCTTGAATGTCTCAGCAAGGTATTGGAAACAAGAAAAGGGTTTGAATTATGCTGGAAGGTTGATTTCAGTTTTCAAATTTTCCTCCTATTTTTGAATTTTGTTTATGGCTTTGTAGCAGCTTTTGCACGTGTCCCCAATTAGTTTTAGACTGTGTGTATATATGAGAAAGGGATTAGGTCATTAGCTGGGCCTTGATCCATGCACATGAGAGAATTAGTCTTAGGTTTTTTTATCATTAACAAACTTTCCCTTTTTTAAGCAAAACCAAGACTTGGTGTACAACATAACCCTAGCATGAGTTTGTGAGCTGGCACATGATGTATGGAAGCTATTTAAATCCAAATGACACTATTCCATTGATTTTTAGATTTTATTTGAATTATTATGGATTTAAAATGAATTAAATCAATAAAAATTAAAGAAAATAGAAAAATAAATGTTTGATCTTGAAATTAATCATGGGACACGTGTGTGGCATGACAAGGCTGAATCAAGTGGAAGAAAGTGGGCCCTTTTGTCAAAAATTGAAGTTTCATGGATAGTTGATTTTTGCCATTTCACAAAAATTTCCCAACTTCTCCAATGCATATCTTGCTCAATTTTGATCATATGAACATGTTCTTGGACATTTTGGAAAGGTCCTGAAGTCCTCTAACCAATTCCTTTGGTCCCATGTCATTTTGATTTACCAATCTCAAGTTATGGTCTTTGACTTAAAATGCCTTTTTGTTGACTTTGAAAATGACCTATAATGTTGAAATTGATAACTTTTTGTGAGAGCATTTCTTGGACTTGGAATGTGAAGATGAGTTGTAGGAAATGTCATCCCCTTCAAAATGAGCATTGGATGGGATTTTTCTGATGAACCATGAGAAAGTTATGCCTTGGTCAAGTTACAGTTGACTTTTCAGCTGTCCAAAAATGGAAAATTTTGCATTTTGATGATTTTTGAGCCATTCTTGTGGAATCATGATCAGGACTTGATCAAATGATGATTGTGGCTTAAAAATAAGATGTTGACCAAAAATTTTGACTTTTGACTGCTAAATGACCATTTTACCCCTACAGTTGATTGTGAAGCAATTAGGGCTTTTGACTGTGCAACTTGATGCTGTGAGCCTTGAGACTTGCCATGTAGATGCTTGGCAATGTGTATAGGCATATGAGGCTTGATTGAGCCATTGAAAACTCCAAATTCCTTGAAGGAACCAAAACCCTAATTTTGACTGGCTTAGGAGGATGTTTGACTGTGCAACCCCTTGAGAAGTTTTGAACCATTTGATGATGATTCTTGACAAACCTTGAAGAATATGGGAGGGCAAATTTTTGGGGTACAATAGTTGCCCCTGTTCAATCTTCTTAGACATGAGGATGTAGATTGGCTTGCGTGCCTTTCGTGATCCGAAGGTGGAAGATGATTGAACACTAGAGTGCCCAGAAATTTGCACTCGCATAGTAGAGTATCAGCGATGTGATGGCGGGAATGGGCTTACAGATGCCATTTGGAGAGATGATGGATAGGAAGATGGGCTTATAGATGCCATCTGGAGATGTGACAGAACCTTTGTCGGGAATGGGCTTATAGATGCCATTTGGAACTGTAATGGATAGTTGTGGAGATGGGCTTATAGATGCCATCCGGAAGTGTCGATCGCGTAAGAGATTCCTTAGCGAGAACTTGCGTACCTGAGAAAGAAAGATAAATTCCTGGCCTGTTACAGGTGTTGATCTTCAAACTCTTCATGCAGATATGCCCTGGCTGGATGCAGGTATCGAATCTACAAACAATCGCTCACAGATGTACCCTGGCTAGATACAGGAATCGAATCTGGAATTAGTCGTCTACAGATATGCCCTGGCTGGATACAGGAATCGAATCTTCAAACTCTTCAGATATGCCCTGGCTAGATACAGGAATCGAATCTGGAATTAGTCGTCTACAGATATGCCCTGGCTGGATACAGGAATCGAATCTTCAAATTCTTCAGATATGCCCTGGCTAGATACAGGAATCGAATCTGGAATTAGTCGTCTACAGATATGCCCTGGCTGGATACAGGAATCGAATCTTCAAACTCTTCAGATATGCCCTGGCTAGATACAGGAATCGAATCTGGGATTAGTCGTCTACAGATATGCCCTGGCTGGATACAGGTATCGAATCTTCAAACTCTTCAGATATGCCCTGGCTAGATACAGGAATCGAATCTGGAATTAGTCGTCTACAGATATGCCCTGGCTGGATACAGGAATTGAATCTTCAAACTCTTCAGATATTCCCTGGCTAGATACAGGAATCGAATCTGGAATTAGTCGTCTACAGATATGCCCTGGCTGGATACAGGAATTGAATCTTCAAACTCTTCAGATATGCCCTGGCTAGATACAGGAATCGAATCTGGAATTAGTCGTCTACAGATATGCCCTGGCTGGATACAGGTATCGAATCTTCAAACTCTTCAGATATTCCCTAGCTAGATACAGGAATCGAATCTGGAATTAGTCGTCTACAGATATGCCCTGGCTGGATATAGGAATCGAATCTTCAAACTCTTCAGATATGCCCTGGCTAGATACAGGAATCGAATTTGGAATTGCGACAGTTGATAATAATCATCTTTGTATTGACCTTTTTCTTGAAAAGGCAAAACATTAGTTGTATGCAATGTCATGATGTATGAAATGCATGATGTCATGATGTTCCCAAAAATGAGATCGTGTGATGTGATGCGTACATGCATGCATTATGTATGTAAGCAGGATGTATGAAATGTGAAATGTCTATGAATGTATTTTCGTCTAGGAAAATAAATCCTTGACGAATGCCGGGAAGTTAAATCCTGGGCTGATGTTGAAGAGTAGAGTTCTTTGTTTCCGCTGGGGATGATGGCTGCAAGAATAAACCGGTAGGAGAAGATGACTCCGTTGGGGAATAAACTTGTTGAAGAGATTACTCTGCGGGGAAATATTCTGTGGGGAGAGATACTTCGCTGAGATTTGATGATAACTCCGTTGGGGATACTGTTGAGAAGTTGTGTTGGGGAATTTGATGAACTCTGCTGGGGGATAGGAAGAACTTCACCGAGGGCGATCTTTCCGTTGCAATTAGCTGAGGATAACCCCGTTATAGGCTCTAGTGGGGGATAACCTCTGAACATGGTCGGGAGAGATATGTTTATACTCTGCAGGTGATAAGCTTCCAGAATCTACTGGGGATAAGCTTCCAGAATCTACTGGGGAGGACGATTCAACTCTCCTGGGAAAACTTCTTGGACTGCACTGAGGAAATGGCTCCACTGGGGTGTTTGGATTCCGCCGGGGAACAATCTTATATTAAGACTGCCGGGGATGCTTGCTTAGGAACATCTGTATACTCCGCTGGGGATTGTTGAGATCTTCTGGGGGTATCCAACTTCCTTAAGGATGACAGTGGACTAACTCTGCTTGGGGAGAGCGTTGCTGACTTGCTGGAGATACTGTGCCCTTGATGGGAGGCCAACTCTGCTTGGGGAGAGTATCGTTGAATCTTGTCTTACTCTGCGGGGAGTGAAGGTATTCTGGTTACATTCTTCAGGCGAACCTACCTTGGTACCTTGATGGATAGAGCAACTAGATCACTTAGACAATTCATTATTGCCCCTGTTTCTGATGTCACCTGTAATTAATCTTTTGTTTCGCATGCAAGTATTTATGAGTTAGCAATTAATGTCAAATGCATATATCAAAAATGAACATTTGGACGTTCTTTGCAAAACAAAACAGAAAAAGAAAAATAATTGGTAATTTTTCTGGAAAAGTGAATTTGTATTGATTTTGAATTTTGCCTGTAAATAAGCGTTTATGTACAAGAGGCTGACGTCCTAGTAAGAGGACGCCGCCGAACAAATAGAATTTACAATTTTGTGAAAAGGAAAACAAAACAGCTATGTGAAAAATCCCACTGGGTTTCAACTCTGCTATCGCCTTTATGTCTTCAAGCGTCTCATCACTTCGTTGTTTAGTTGAAGATGAAGCTGATTGATTGATGCCGTCTGAACCTGATAGTTGATACCGGATTCTGGATGCAAGGCGATCCAATGAGACATAGTATTACGCTTTATCCCTAATTTTTGCCTGGACCTCCCTTTCGGGTTTTCAGTCCACCGGGATACCCATTTTTGCCCAAGCCGTCTTCTCGGGTTTCCGACTTTCTGGGTGTACAGATTTTTCATTTCATCTCCTATTTTGCCCGAACCCTTTTGGTTCGCCGGGAAACCCTTATTGTTGCCTAGGTATGTCAACCTAGCGGGTCTTTAATTCATGCGTAGTACCTTTTTACTATGTCTGCATTGGCGGGGTGAGGAAGGTCGTCACCATCCATAGTGGTTAGAATCATAGCTCCTCCTGAGAAGATATGTTTAACCACAAATGGCCCTTCGTACGTGGGGGTCCATTTTCCCCTGGGATCACTTTGAGGTAGAATGATGTGCTTGATTACCAGATCCCTAACTTGATACTCTTGTTGTCTGACTTTCTTGTTAAATGCCTTGATCATCCGTTTTTGGTACGTCTGACCATGACAAATAGCGGTGAGTCTCTTTTCATCAATTAGGTTTAATTGATCAAGTCGGGTCTGGATCCAGTCATCTTCGCTCAAACCTGCATCCTTCATTATCCGGAGAGAGGGTATCTGGACTTCAATAGGTAGGACTGCCTCCATGCCATAGACCAAGGAAAAGGGTGTTGCCCCTGTTGACGTCCGTGTTGAGGTACGGTACCCATGAAGAGAAAACGGTAACATTTCGTGCCAATCTTTGTAGGTCACTGTCATTTTCTGCACAATCTTCTTGATATTCTTATTAGCTTCTTCTACAGCCCCATTCATTTTTGGTTGGTAAGGAGAAGAGTTGTGGTGCTGTATCTTGAATTGCTCGCAAAGCTCAGTGATCATCTTGTTGTTAAGATTGGTACCATTATCTGTAATGATCCTTTCCGGGACACCGTATCGACAGATCAGGTTATGCCGAATGAACCGTGCCACGACGTTCTTGGTTACGGTAGCATAGGAAGCTGCTTCAACCCACTTTGTGAAATAATCAATTGCTACCAGGATGAAGCGATGCCCGTTGGATGCCGTAGGTCTGATTTCACCGATCATATCAATGCCCCACATTGCAAAAGGCCAAGGTGCTGTCAATACGTTCAGAGGGACTGGAGGAATGTGCACCTTATCAGCATAGATCTGGCACTTGTGACATGTCCGAGAATGTTGGTACAGTCGGCTTCCATTGTGGACCAGTAATATCCTGCCCGTAGGATTTTCTTTGCCATGGTATGTCCACTGGAATGAGTTCCGAAAGTTCCTTCATGCAGCTCTTTCATGATCCTTTCTGCTTCAGTCTTATCCATACAACGCAGTAAGGTTGAATCATGGTTTCGCTTGTAAAGAATGCCATTGCTGAGGAAGAACTTTGCTGCGAACCTTCTCAGAAACTTCTTGTCATTAACAGATGCACCCTCGGGGTATTCTTGAACTTCCAAGTACCTCTTCACTTCATGATACCATGGTTTTTCTGTTACCTCTTCCGTCTCAAGATCACAACAATATGCAGGTTCATCCAGTTTCCAGATAATGATCCGAGGAGCCTTGTTGTCCCATTTGACTTTGAACATAGAAGACATCGTAGCCAACGCGTCCGCCAACTGATTCTCCTCTCTGGGGAAGTGTTCAAAAGTTATTTCTTCGAAATGGGGGATCAATGTCAACACATACTCCTCGTAAGGAATAAGATTTGGGTGTTTCGTATCCCATTCGCCTTTAATCTGATTGATCACGAGAGCGGAATCTCCGAAGACACTCAGAAACTTGATCCTTAGGTCAATTGCAGTTTGAAGACCCATAATGCATGCTTCATACTCCGCCATGTTGTTGGTGCAGTTGAAACATAGTCGGGCGGTATGTGGAGTATGAGAGCCATTAGGAGATGTGATCACATCGCCGATACCATTACCCAAAGCGTTTGAGGCTCCATCAAAGTGCATAGACCATCGGGATCCTTCCTCAGGTCCTTCATCCGGTCCAGGTACTTCACAATCAGTTACTACCATGATATTCTCGTTTGGAAATTCAAAGTTCATCGACTGGTAATCATTCACTGCCTGGTGTGCCAAATGGTCTGCCAATACACTTCCCTTGATGGCCTTCTGAGTCGTGTACTGGATGTCGTATTCTGTCAAGATCATCTGCCATCTTGCTATTCTTCCGGACAGAGCAGGCTTTTCGAATATGTACTTGATAGGATCCATTTTTGAAATCAACAAAGTAGTGTGAGTCAACATATACTGTCTCAGCCGGCGAGCAGCCCATACCAAAGCGCATCAAGTTTTCTCGAGCAGTGAGTATCGGATCTCACAGTCGGTAAACTTTTTGCTAAGGTAATAAATAGCGTGCTCTTTTTGGCCAGACTCGTCATGCTGCCCCAACACACACCCCATTGAGCTGTCAAGTACTGTCAAGTATAAGATTAGGGGTCTCCCTTCAACAGGTGGCATAAGAATGGGTGGCTCTTGGAGATACTCTTTGATTCTCTCGAAAGCGGCTTGACATTCATCGTTCCAACGTACTACCTGATCTTTCTTCAGCAGCTTGAAGAGCGGTTCACAAGTAGCAGTTAGATGCGAGATAAATCGGGCAATGTAGTTCAGCCGTCCTAGGAAGCCTCTGACTTCTTTTTCAGTCTTGGGAACTGGCATCTCCTGTATGGCTTTCACTTTGGCAGGGTCCACTTGAATACCTTCGTCGCTTACGACGAAGCCTAGCAACTTTCCAGATCTCACTCCGAAAGTGCACTTGTTCGGGTTCAACCTCAGCTTGTACAACTTCAGACGGTCAAACAGCTTCTGTAGATGGTCAAGGTGTTCCTCCTCAGTTTGGGACCTTGCAATCATGTCATCGACATATACTTCAATCTCATGGTGGACCATGTCATGAAATAAAGCAACCATGGCACGTTGGTAGGTTGCCCCAGCATTTTTCAACCCAAATGGCATGACCTTGTAACAAAAGGTGCCCCACTGAGTAACAAAGGTGGTCTTCTCCATGTCTTCAGGAGCCATCTTGATTTGATTATAACCGGAGAAGCCGTCCATGAAGGAGAATACTTTGTGCTAAGCAGTATTGTCAACTAGAACGTCAATGTGAGGCAGAGGGAAGTCATCCTTGGGGCTCGCCCTATTCAAATCCCTGTAATCAACACACATTCGGACCTTACCATCTTTCTTTGGCACTGGAACCACATTGGCAACCCACTGAGGGTAAGAAGTCACTGCTAGAAACCCGACATCAAATTGTTTCATAACCTCAACTTTAATTTTCTCGGACATCTCTGGACGCATACGGCGGACCTTTTGTTTTACCGGAGGGCATTCTTCCTTGGTAGGCAAGTGATGAACCACAATGTCGGTATCCAACCCAGGCATGTCTTCGTAAGACCAGGCAAAGATTTCCACATAGTCATGCATCATCTGAATCAACCGTTGTTTCACACTAGACTCCAGATTAGCACCAATCTTGACATCCTTTCTATCTGTCTCAGTACCCAGGTTTACCATTTCCACTGGCTCTTCATGTGGTTGAATGGCCCTCTCTTCCTGGAGTAACAGTCTTGCAAGCTCGCCAGGCACTTCGCAATCATCTTCACCTTCGTCTTCGGCTGGGTTAATCGGATTTTCAAAGTCATAACTAGCAGTAGCAGAGTTGTTACCAGTGGGATCCAGAGTGGATTGGAACCTGTATAGGTGAGTGTGTGTAAATATAGCTGTTTTGCAATATGTAAAGAAAGAAAGGGAGCGCAAGATTTGAAATGCGAAAAAACGTCCAATGCTTTTTTCATGATATATGGAAGTGACAAATAACAAGCCCTCACAAATGAAACCACGGTGCCCCGGGTAAGACACCGGGCCATAAAGTTTCAAATTATTGTTCGTTACAAATCCAAAACAAAAGAGTTCATTACTGGGTAACAAAAGTAATAGGTACGAAGTCTTTCGCAGTCCAGTTGCTTGGTCCACCGTTGGTTGTTGGGTAGATCCAACTGTTGAATTCAGATTCCTCTACGTCATCTTCAATGGCGTTAACCCCCGGGTTGGTGATGAATACAGGAGGTCTTCCAATCCTTGCCTTACGAACAGCCTTCTGAGCTTCTGCAGTGAAACCCAAACCAAATTTGTCGGTCTTCGGAGTGAAATCAGGAAGTCGGCCCTAGTTTGTGCACTCACCCTTCTCAACCACAGCCCTGGCATCCATTAAGGAAGCCATCTTCAAAGGAGAATTTTCTTCAGTCACAGTCTCTGCTGACGCCAGTGTCTGAGGCACCTCTTCAAAGTGTTGAAAGGGGGTCTCAATGAATTCCCCATCCATTTCTATGTACCTGAACGAGTTGAGATGGCTGACCATATATTCTTCCTCCCCCTGAACTGTCACAATCTTCCCCTTGACTGGGTACTTCAGCTTCTGATGCAATGTGGAGGTCACAGCTCCAACTTTGTGGATCCAAGGACGACCCAGCAAACAAGAATAGGATGGTCGGATGTCCATCACAAAGAAAGTAGAATCAAAGACTTGAGAACCCACCCTAATTGGAATGTCAACTTCCCCATGTACCATCCTCTTCGACCCGTCAAAGGCCTGGACAACAATGTTACTAGGCGTGAGTTCTAAACCCTCACAATCCAACCTGTCTAGGGCCTTCTTAGGTAGTACGTTCAGCGAAGAACCAATGTCAACCAGCACATGGGCAAGAGTAGTGCCCCTGCATTCAATGGAGACATGCAGGGCATCATTGTGGTTCTTCCCCTTAGAAGTCAGATCAGCATCGGAGAAACCCAAACCATTATCAGCTGTTAGGTTGGCCACACAATCGGTAAATTGATCGGCAGACGTTTCTTGTGGCACATGGGCCGTCTTCAGGAAGGAAATCAGGGCCTTGGCATGGGCCTCTGAACACAACAATAGTGATAGCATAGAGATCTTAGAGGGGGTGTGCCCCAGCTGCTCAATCACATTGAAATCACTCTTCTTGATAATCTTAAGGATCTCTTCCATCTCTTGCTGGGAAGCTTCAACATTAACAGTCTTCGGTGCCTCCACCTGGGCAGGCACATTAGTAGCAATCCCTTTGCCCCGAGCGTCAGATGAATCGGCAGCAGGGGTAGACACTTGATCAGGAGGGGAAACAAGCACACTGGCAGGTGGGATAACAAGAGGTCTCTGGATAGCTGGAGGTGAAATATCTGGTGAGAACAGCCTACCACTTCGAGTGACTTTGGCAGGCCCGGTAATGTTACTGATGCCGGTAGCAGTATCAAACTCTTGCTTTACTCCGAGCACATAAACATCTGCCCCATAGTGCCACAGGACAGCTTTGTTAGATTTATAGGGGAGGGGCCCCGGAACAGTGATGGTTATAGGAGCAATCTTGTGAATAGGCATAATTTGGACAGGCTTCCTCGGGGGAGCCTTGGTAGGATTGTTGAAAATGGTGACAACGGACACTTCTTCAGTAGGGACAATAGGAACAACAATTTTCTTGAACAAGATCTCTTTGCTATCCATCAGGTTTTGGACGCTTGACTTCAGCAAAGGACAACCAGCAGGTGAAACAGCACATAGAAGGCAACCTTTGCTACATCCCGGAAATAAACTGGCTAGCAACAAGTTCCTTTTGACAGTCAGCAACGGGGTAACAATATCTTCTACATAGGCCACATACAGGTCTTCTTCCACAGCATTCACTCCATGTTGGGGCATGGGGGCAGTCACAACATTGGGTCTTTCGGGCGCCTCGAACTGTATTTCTTTAGCATCAATAAGGTCCTGAACCTTATTCCTCAGAGCCCAACAATCATCAGTAGAATGCCCCGGGCTGTCAGAGTGATAAGCACAGTGGGCGTTAGAGTTGTACTTCGGGGATGTGGTGTTCATAACCCTTGGAGCTTCCTTGATAGTTACCAGATTGGTTGACAGCAGTTGCGGCAATATCTGAGACAGGGTCATGCTGAGCCGAGTGTACTGCCTTTTAGGTCTCTCACCCCTTGGTTGGTTGTATTGCTGAGGAGCAACAACAGGCTTTGAAATTACCACCGCGTTGACAGTTTGGTGGTGTTCTGGTTTGTTTTGTCTCCTTGGACCATAAACAGCACTAGCTTCCTTCTTGAAGGGCTTCTTTTCAGAGCTCGAGGATGCACCTTTCTGTATCTTCCCCGACTTAATATCAGCTTCTATCCTTTATCCAGTTAAGATCAGGTCTGTGAACCCAACAGCGGAATTACCAATCAGGTGATTAAAGAATGGACCAGACAGGGTCCCCAAGAACATGTCCACGAGTTCACGGTCAGTCAATGGTGGTTGCACCCTGCCAGCCAGGTCTCTCCACTTCTGCGCGTACTCCTTAAAACCTTCACCCATCCCAAGTGACATACCCTGGAGTTGGGTACGCGTGGGAGCGAGGTCGGAATTGTACTGATACTGCTTAAAAAATGCAGTAGCCAAGTCCTCCCAGTTTCGAATACTGGTTCCATCCAGCTGATAGAACCACTCGAGTTGAGCCCCTGAAAGGCTATCCTGGAAGAAATGGATCCATAGGTTCTTGTCTGCAGTGTAAGGTTGGATCTTCCTTACATATGATCTAAGATGCAGCTTAGGGCATGAAGCTCCGTCGTACTTCACAAAGGCAGGCGCCTTGAACTTGTGTGGGATCACCACCCCAGAAGATAAGCCTAGGTCACCAAAGTCCAACCCGGGCACACGTTGAATCTCCATAGCATTTAATAGGTCCTCCAGCTGTTTGTACCTGTCCTCAGCAAGAGGGTACTGTTCATCATTATAATCTGTCTCGTCGTCGGAGACAGCGGGACTAGGAACCCTTCTCTCTTGGGGACTGCCTTCCCCAGCAGATGGAGTAGCCTGATCAGCCTCATTCTGCAGTGTATTCCCAAACCTCCGTCCATTGCTGAACAAGACGGTCCTCCTCTTCTTCTTCTTCTTTTCCTTCAAGAGCAGAGTCTTCAACTCCTGTTGACCCTGGGCTAAGCTCATGACCAGTTTTTGAAACTGGGTGTTCTGGGCCTAGAGGGCCTTGATAGCTTGTTCAGTAGTAGGCTCAGCAGACATGATGGAGTGCTGAAATAAACAGCGATGAAGATTAAGCAACCTGTAGAAAAAGGGTACCTATTATGCACATGATGCATGAAATGCGTATGATTTATGTTTTCAAAGACAATCGGGGTTCAACTTTGTAAACAAAAAGGAAACACGCTTTATTAGATTCAACTTTGGAATTTGAATTGTTCAACAAATTTCCCTTAGGCGTTACAAGAATGAAAAAAGCTGAAAAGGAAATAAAAGTTGTAAAAGAAACATCCAAGGTCCATCAATGCTCCCATGGCCTCCTCTTCTCAGTACGAATATAGTCATTCAGGATCCGCTCGCTCTCCAACTGCTTAGTCAGCTTCTGGATTTTCTGTTCTTGCTCATTGAACCTTTCCCTATAATAATCCCGTTCTTCTTGCAGTTGCGCCCAAGACCTCTTTAGTGTATCAACATTAGTGGGTATCTGAGGAGGGAGTACAGTTGGAGGAACCCCGTCTCTATCAGGAACTTCAAGAATGACAGGCCTGACAGCTTCGTATGGCATACCTATCTTCTGAGCACGGATGCGGACCCATCTGTAGTAGGGTTCCATTGGTAGAGAAGTCTTTGGTCCCAACTCATGTGGGTCAGCTTTATGAATTCTGTTCCAAGCCTTGATGAATCTACGACGCAGCTCGTCACTGTCTACCTGAAACTCAAAACTAATGTGAGGTACCAACATCTCATGAGGCCCTGCTCTTCTGGCTCTTCCAAACTGACGGAGAGCTAAACATAGATTATAAGAGATTCCTCCCTGGGTACTGATCAATGGAACATTAGGATATTCTCCGCAACGATCAATCACAGCTACCTTATCCAAACCTCTGAGAGTCCAAATAATGTCATTATCAGTGAGAGACATTAACCTATGAGCCCAACCTCTTCCTTCTTGGTTCTTCAGCACGAACTTAGGGAGGTGTGAAATAAACCACCTCACTAACAAAGGAGCACAACACCATAGAGTTCCTCGTCTTCTGGCAGTACAAGCATAGAGTTGTTGCAGGATGTCACCCAAGAGAGTGGGCACAGGGTTCCGAGACATGAAAATCCTTATGGCATTGACATTAACAAAGTTATCAGGATTTGGAAACAGAACCAGACCATAGATTAAGAGAGCCAGAATGTCTTCGTACGCCCTGAAGTCTAAGTCATTCCAGAAACTGTTAGCTTTACCAATCAGAAATTTAGCCAAAAAGCCCTTAACTCCGCTTCTAGTCACCCAGTTATCCATTACCTCCTTGTTGGTCAGAGGAAGGGCTGCTGCAATCTCCTCAAACCTAAGAGTGTTTTCCCAACCAGTGAAGGGAGTCTGATCCAAAATAGGGACACCAAGCAAATCAGAGAATTCTTCCAGGGTAGGGACCAGCTGGAAGTCTTGAAAGGTGAAGCAATGATACAAGGGATCATAAAACTGGGTCAGGACACTCATCAGTTGTTGGTCCCACTTTGAAGTGACTAAACCGAGAAGAGAACCATGCCTCTGGATGAAAGAAGTAGTATTTGGAATCCTATCAACCAAATCTTTAAGCAACTCAGGTGGGTGAACAAAGTTGAGCCGAATAGTATTCCTTCACGCAGGCATCATGATGTCCTACAAAATAGTAGCAAAGATGAAACCCTCTTGTCTTTGAAATGGGTCAGTCCTTATGCAGGATGCATGCAATGTTATGATGGTATGATGTTATGATAAAGCACACCACAAATATTCACAAAGACAAACATGATAAGGCACACAAGTCACACCAGACAGCCCTTAGAGTTTAGGCCAGCATGAAGTTCAGGTACTACCCTCTTTCAGTTTCGTTGGTTAAGACCTGTCCTATCAAAAGTAACCGGGTTCTAGAGGATCTCAATATCACTGACTACCCTCGATCGGTCATAACTCCAGCATCGCAATCTTTTCTTGCAGCCAGAACCATCGCGAGAGTTTAACCTCAATGAGTGTAGCATGTTGCTACTGTTCTATGGCCAAGTTGGGTCAATTTAGGGTTCTAAGGTCGGTTGGTGCTTAATGACTCCTCAGAAGACCCATATTCTCCTCGTTGCAACACAAGGGATATCGGTACAGACCAAGGTGCCACACCAACGTAGCCACTGCTTCACCTGTGTCGGTCTACGCCGGACAGGTCCCTCACAGCTTATGCTACCTAAAAGGGTATTCCCCAGATCCGGGTTAGGATCTATGAAACTCCGATGCAAAGCCCACAAATATAAAGCAAACAAAACATTCAACATAAGTATGATCTAATCTTAAGGTACACCTCACTTATTAAAAGTCCCCAGCAGAGTCGCCATTTCTGTGATCGGTGGAAATAGAACTGACTGTTTTGAAATGCTGGTTCGCGAAATGTCGCGGTAAGTAAGAGTCGCCACCATCTTTTATTTTCTCCAACAAGGAAAGGACAAAAGCACAGCAAAATTCCTTTGCGAGATGTTTCTCGGTTCGAGAGGTAGATTATAGAAAGGGAAGGTGTTAGCACCCTTTCTATCAGTGGTTATCCACGGGCTCTTAGGTACTTGCTCTTATGTTTTCAAAAATTTGTTTGCTTTTCAAGTGTTTGTGGGTTTTGAAAAAGTTTCGTTTGAAAAATTTCTAGGTAACTCTTGTATCTGTCCTCAAGAGTGTATGAAAAATTTGTTGGAAAACATTTGAAAGTGTGAGTGTGAAAAGATGTTTTTGTTTGTTTGAAATAGAAAGTACCCATGAGATCTACCTACTCTAAGGAATTAAGCTGTGTAAGAGTCCTTTAGATAATGCCATCCCACCATTGAGAGGTAGGTAGCACCATCGTTGGAGTTATTCGGGTCAATTCGATTATTAGGGACAGTGTGGTCACCGAAGCAATAGTAGGACACCTTAGAAGTAACCCTAATGTCCTAGATCCTTTTTTATCTGAGGCAACCGTTTCGAGGCAACTGGATCTTTAGACAGAAGGGAGACCTCTAAAACACCCTATACTTGACGACCACATTCGAGGAAACAAGTGAGGCGTACCCTAAGAGTGGCATGTGCATTGTGTGTTGTTTCAGTTTATATTTATCTTTGAACATGCATTTGTGAGCTACGAGTTGTTTTTAATTGTCATTCAGTCTCTCAGGCATAATTAACAGTTAGGAGTGCGGAAAATAAATTGCGGAAAGGTAAATTCTACGCTATTACAAGGCGCGGGTCTATACATCGCCAAAAAAAAAACCCGTTTTGAAATAAAGCGCGGAAAATAAAAGAAAGCGGTAAATCCTAATTACTATTACATCATTTGAGCAGATACATGAATAATCAAGAATAAGAATAATGCGCGAAAAAATTAAATTGGAACGTCCTAGGGTTTTTGACCCTTTTGAGAAATACAGAAAGTTTTAGTCCCTTTTTGCAATTAATTAAATGTTAAACCTAAACCTAATTAATTAATTAATTAAAAGAAAAATGTTTTTGTGTTTTTTAATATTTTAATGAAAAATAAAAATAAAAAGGAAATTAAAAGTCAAGAAAACCCTAGTTCTAAGTTTATTTTAATTATTAATAAAAAAATGTCAAAGTTAACCTAATTAACTAAATTAATTAATTTACATTTTTTATTTACAAAAATAATAATTAATAAATAAGAATAATGATAATTAATAAAATATGATTGAAAATGCCAAACCCTAATTCTACATAATTTTATTTATTGAGAAAAAGATGAAAATTGACCTATATTAAACTAATTTATTTGTTAGTATTTTATTTACAAAAATAATAATTAGTGAATTTAATAAATAATAAAAATATTTACAATTTTTGTGACCTCTGATTTTATTATGAAAATTAATTTATTGGTTAATAATAATAATTAATAATGATTAAAAGAATTAAAAAAAGAGAAAGAAAATAAAAAGGAAAATAAACCAGGGGGGTTTGAAGGCCCAGATGGAGGTGAATTTGTGGAATCTGGCCCATTAACACAAAGCCATGTTTGACTTCCTTGAACCGTCCAGATATGCATTGACTCCTGAGTACCATGGTCTTCATTCTTTGACCATTGGATTGAGGGTTGTGGACACTTGGCTAGCTGATGCGTGAGGACATATGGTGGAACCTTTGATAAGCGCTGCACATGAATTTGTTAGAAAAAATAGAATTGAGACTTGGGTGGACCTGGGAATCGAACCCAGGTCCCAAGGGTTGCTGAACACCTGGCTAACCACTCAACCAAATTGCACGCTTTGTAATATGAATAAGAAACAAAGATAATATGTAAAAATAATTCAATGTGCTGGAAACAACAAAACACGCGCCATTATTCAAACTAGCCAACCATGTTGAGACATGCCCTTCATCTTCTACCTTTTCCTGTAAAACAAAAAACAAGATAGCGGGGGTTTTTAACCCCCACAAAGCAAAACTGCCAATAATAACGATTAGGCATACAGTGCATATAAAAAGGGCGCGATGGCATCAATGCGTTCGTCTCATCCTGACGAATTTAACCATATGTGTCTTGAGATCTAATTTTACAGTATGTGAAAAGCCCTAATCTGAGAGCTATGAAAACCTAGAATTCGTCCATGGTAGTTTTCGTTTTAGGGCACCATAATCAAATTAAACTATATCAAAAGCTTCAGAATGATGTTAGCAATGCAAAGCAATAGTCAAAACATGTTAATGATGCATAAAACTTGATTTTAGATTATGGAAAAGAATGGTAAACCGTGTGACTGTTTTAGGTGATTCCTGGAGATTTAGAGCTTGTTCTTGATTGCAAATCGTCCCTGAATGTCTCAGCAAGGTATTGGAAACAAGAAAAGGGTTTGAATTATGCTGGAAGGTTGATTTCAGTTTTCAAATTTTCCTCCTATTTTTGAATTTTGTTTATGGCTTTGTAGCAGCTTTTGCACGTGTCCCCAATTAGGTTTAGACTGTGTGTATATATGAGAAAGGGATTAGGTCATTAGCTGGCCCTTGATCCATGCACATGAGAGAATTAGTCTTAGGTTTTTTTATCATTAACAAACTTTCCCTTTTTTAAGAAAAACCAAGACTTGGTGTACAACATAACCCTAGAATGAGTTTGTGAGCTGGCACATGATGTATGGAAGCTCTTCAAATCCAAATGACACTATTCCATTGATTTTCAGAATTTATTTGAATTATTATGGATTTAAAATGAATTAAATCAATAAAAATTAAATAAAATAGAAAAATAAATGTTTGATCTTGAAATTAATCATGGGACACGTGTGTGGCATGACAAGGCTGAATCAAGTGGAAGAAAGTGGGCCCTTTTGTCAAAAATTGAAGTTTCAAGGATAGTTGATTTTTGTCATTTCACAAAAATTTCCCAACTTCTCCAATGCATATCTTGTTCAATTTTGATCATATGAACATGTTCTTAGACATTTCGGAAAGGTCTTGAAGTCGTCTAACCAATGCCTTTGGTCCCATGTCATTTTGATTTACCAATCTCAAGTTATGGTCTTTGACTTAAAATGCCTTTTTGTTGACTTTTAAAATGACCTATAATGTTGAAATTGATAACTTTTTGTGAGAGCATTTCTTGGACTTGGAATGTGAAGATGAGTTGTAGAAAATGTCATCCCCTTCAAAATGAGCACTGGATGGGATTTTTCTGATGAACCATGAGAAAGTTATGCCTTGGTCAAGTTACAGTTGACTTTTCAACTGTCCAAAAATGGAAACTTTTGCATCTTGATGATTTTTGAGCCATTCTTGTGGAATCATGATCAAGACTTGATAAAATGATGATTGTGGCTTCAAAATAAGATGTTGACCAAAAAATTTGACTTTTGACTGCCAAATGACCATTTTACCCCTACAGTTGATTGTGAAGCAATTAGGGCTTTTGACTGTGCAACTTGATGCTGTGAGCCTTGAGACTTGCCATGTAGATGCTTGGAAATGTGTATAGGCATATGAGGCTTTATTGAGCCATTGAAAACTCCAAATTCCTTGAAGGAACCAAAACCCTAATTTTGACTGGCTTAGGAGGATGTTTGACTGTGCAATCCCTTGAGAAGTTTTGAACCATTTGATGATGATTCTTGACAAACCTTAAAGAATATGGGAGGGAAAATTTTTGGGGTACAACAATATCTCTTTCCACTAGGATGTCAGGATACTGAGCAAGGACAATACCACATAGGAGGGAGGGAAAGGCAATAGGGCCTTTAACAGCATAGCTTCCAGCATGTTTTAAAGTTTGATCAAAGATATACCTGCCATAGTCAAATTCTGTCCTGGTTCCAACAGCATAAATGAATCTTCCCAATCCTGTGGAGATGGTTGATTTATGGTTGGTAGGAACCCAGTTGGCTGCACCAATCTTGTGCAGGATGGCAAATTTTATGCTTAGCTTGCTTGCATTTAGCTTGCCTTTTAAGGGCCAGCTCCTTACTTGATTTGCAGTGATGGTTTGGCATACTTGGTTGTCAGTAACCTCTAGTTCAGGGCAAGCCTCATCTGGTCTTCCAAGGAATTTGTTTATTTCAGAGGGAGAGAAATTAACTTTTCTTCCTCTCACATAGACACATTTAAAGTCAGCTGACCTTCCATCAGCACATCCATCAGATAAATTCACTATGAATTCTTTGACAAGATTTTCATAGTAGTTGGTAAACTTTACCACAGTATTCATTAGTCCAACAACTTTGATTAGGTCCATGATCTCTTTACATTCCATGGCACCATTGTTTAGTTCTCTTTCCAATGCTATTCTTTTCAAACAAACATACTTCCATCTGTTGGCATTTTCAGGGTGGTGAAAAGAAATGTTATCAGTGGGGACTTCAGGAACTTTAGTCATTTTGCTTGAAGGGAGTTTCCTTTTGATAGGAATGTCTTCAGCATCAACTTCAAATTCTGATTCCTCATCAGAATTAGAAGGTTCAGGCTCTTTCCTTTTCTTTGCTATTGGTTGTCTCACAGGCTTTGAGAGACTACCAGCATGTACTCTGGTTTTCACCTTCCCTTTGGACAATCCAGTCTTCACAGTTTCTACACCAGTCTTGCCTTCAGACCTGGTTTTCTTGTGAGCAACATCAGCAGTCTTCTCTTTGGTCAGACATTTTGCAGCATCCTGCTTGCCTTTTATGTTCATCATTCTCCTAGCTATGCTAGGGTTGATATTTGCAATTAGGTCATTGTCAGAGTAGTCTTCATCCACATCAATAACCAGGGGTTCAACATCCTTCTATGAAGGTTTCTGGAGATCATCAAGATTCTCAGATGATTTCTGAATGTTGTCATTCGGTGTCTCAACATTCTCAGAGACATCTGGATTTATTTCAACATTTGGACTTGCTGATTCTTGATTTAAAGGAACAAAAATGCCAGGTACAGAGTGGTTCTCACTCAGAATTCTTGTAACAAGCCTAGCTATTGCTTGATGAACATAAGCTGAGCCTTCCCT
This sequence comes from Vicia faba, assembly GCA_948472305.1. Classification (NCBI taxonomy): domain Eukaryota; kingdom Viridiplantae; phylum Streptophyta; class Magnoliopsida; order Fabales; family Fabaceae; genus Vicia; species Vicia faba. The sequence continues at coordinate 1,424,350,851 of OX451739.1, forward strand.
ATTTGGAACAGAAGATGAAGGTTGAGAGGGATTACCGGATGAAGTAGCTTGAGACCTTCCTGCATGCCTTGTTCTCAGCTTTTTAACCTTAGAGGGGTTAGTTGCCAGTTCTCTAAGAGGAGTAATCTCCGGGACTTCAAAATCCATGCATGTTGTGATTGCCCTAGAATCTCGATCAGAGGATGCGGATGAAACAGTCGTCTTGGAAGAGGATGATGTTTGAGACATTTTGATAGTCTTAGAAAACCAGTAGCAACGAGAGAGAAATCTTTGATTGAGAGAATGGGGATTGTTGCAGAGCCGAGAGAGGAAGGAGGTAAATGAGTGTCTATTCAACTTCTTAACAATTTTGAAAGAAATAGGAAAACATATGATTAACCCAATCAAAATAGACTTAACACAAAAAACTCCTTCATCCCTTGTTTTAAGAAAAATTAATTGCTACATTTCCTCATGTTGGCAAATACCCAACTTGCCCCTCAAATTTTCAAATTGATTTGCATCAAGTGCTTTCGTAAAAATGCCAGCCAACTGTAGTTCAGTGGCAACATGTTCCAGTTTAATCGTCTTCTCCTCTACAAGATCTCTGATAAAATGATGTCTAATGTCAATATGCTTGGTCCTGCTATGCTGAATATGATTCTTGGAAATGTTGATTGTACTCAGATTGTCACAGTACAATGTCATAACATCTTGTGTGACATTATACTCAGTAAGCATCTGTTTCATCCAGATCATTTGAGAACAGCTACTACCAGCTGCAATGTATTCAGCTTCAGCAGTAGAGAGAGACACACAGTTCTGTTTCTTGCTGAACCAGGAGACCAGATTATTTCCTAAGAAGAAACATCCTCCAGAGGTGTTTTTTCTATCATCAGCACTTCCAGCCCAATCAGCATCACAGTAACCAGTCAGAGTTGGTTCACAACCATGAGAGTACAACAAGCCATAGTTGTAAGTTCCACTTACATACTTCAAAATTTTCTTCACTTGGTTGATATGACTGACTTTAGGATCATCTTGGTATCTTGCACATACTCCAACTGCAAAAGCAATGTCAGGTCTGCTGGCTGTTAAGTACAACAGACTTCCTATCATGCTTCTGTACAGGCTTTGGTCCACCTTAACCCCACTTGAATCTTTGGATAGCTTTAAATGAGTAGGTGTAGGAGTCCTTTTGTGACTGGCATTCTCCATACCAAATTTCTTGACAATGTTCTTTGCATACTTGCTTTGGGATAGAAAAATTGAGTCTTCCATCTGTGTGACTTGCAGTCCAAGAAAGTAGGTCAATTCTCCCATGAGGCTCATTTCGAATTCAGCCTGCATCTGGTCAGCAAAATGTTTAACCATTTGCTCTGACATTCCCCCAAACACTATGTCATCAACATAGATTTGAGCTACCATTATCTTTCCTCCTTCATTTTTGACAAAAAGGGTTTTATCCAAGCCTCCTTTTCTGTAGCCTTTGTCAGAAAGAAATTTTGTCAACCTTTCATACCATGCTCTAGGAGCTTGTTTCAGGCCATATAAAGCTTTCCTCAATTTGTAGACATGATCAGGATAGTTTGGATCCACAAATCCTTTAGGCTGTTCCACATAGACTTCCTCATTTAAGTATCCATTTAGGAAGGCACTTTTTACATCCATCTGAAATAACTTGAACTTCAGGAGACAAGCAATTCCCAATAGGAGTCTGATTGATTCCAGTCTGGCTACAGGTGCAAAGGTCTCATCAAAATCAACCCCTTCAACTTGAGTGTATCCTTGAGCAACCAGTCTTGCCTTATTCCTGGTGACAACTCCTTCAGCATCTGATTTGTTCTTGTAAATCCATTTTGTGCCAATGATGTTTGTTCCTTCTGGTCTAGGAACTAACTCCCATACTTCATGTTGCTTGAATTGGTTCAATTCATCTTGCATTGCTCCAATCCAGTATTCATCAGTTAAAGCCTCCTTAACATTTCTTGGTTCAATTTTAGACACAAAACAAGAGTTTGAGATGATTTCTCTAGATCTTGTAATGACTCCACTGTTAGGATCTCCTATGATGAGTTCTTTGGGATGATCTTTCTGAATTCTGATGGAAGGGTTTTTGCTAGCTTCCTTTGATTCAGAGTCTTCTGCAGTGGTGTTAGGTAGATTATTCTGTTGAGTTGAAGTCTCAAAGAATGTCTCAACATTACAAGGGACATCTGTTTCCTCATGATAATCATCAACTATGACATTTATTGATTCCATCATGACTTTGGTTCTGGAATTGAATACCCTATAAGCTCTGCTGTTGGTGGAGTATCCTAGAAATATTCCTTCATCACTTTTAGGGTCCAGCTTTCTCCTTTGTTCACGATCTGCCAGAATATAGCATTTGCTACCAAATACATGGAAGTACTTCACTGTTGGCTTTCTTCCTTTCCAGAGTTCATAGATGGTGGATGAGGTTCCCTTTCTCAAGGTGACCCTGTTATGGACATAACAGGTTGTATTCATAGCTTCAGCCCAAAAATGAATAGGAAGTCTTTTGGCATGTATCATTGCTCTGGCAGATTCATGTATGGTCCTGTTTTTCCTTTCTACAACTCCATTTTGTTGAGGAGTTATAGGAGAAGAGAATTCATGATTAATTCCTTCTGAGGAACAGAACTCATTAAACTTACTGTTTTCAAATTCCTTGCCATGATCACTTCTGATTCTGACAATGCATCCTTCTTTTTCTCTTTGAATTCTTTTGCACAGTTCTTTAAAAACTTCAAATACATCAGATTTTTCCCTAATGAAGTTAATCCAGGTGAATCTGGAAAAATCATCTACAACAACACAGGCATATCTTTTTCCACCAAGACTTTCCACCTGCATTGGTCCCATCAGATCCATATGTAAGAGTTCTAGAACCTTAGAGGTGGTCAGATGTCTTGACTTTGGATGTGACATCCTAGTCTGTTTACCAACCTGACATTCACCACAAACTCTCCCTTCATCAATTTTCAGTCTTGGAATCCCTCTGTCTGCCTCCATGGATATAATCCTTTTCATTCCTCTTAGATGTAGATGGCCAAGTTTTTGGTGCCACAGTTTCACTTCTTTTTCTTCTTTGGCAATAGAACACACAGTGGAGTAATTAGTGTTCTCAGGCTCCCACAAGTAGCAGTTGTCTTTGGATCTGACTCCTTTCATTACAACTTCTTGTTTCTCATTAGTTACAAGACATTCAGATTTTGAGAAGTTGACCTTGAATCCTAGATCGCATAATTGACTGATACTTATGAGATTAGCAGTCAGGCCTTTTACCAGTAATACTTCATTTAGATTTGGAACTCCAGGGCAGTCCAAGTTTCCAACTCCTTTGATTTCTCCTCTAGCACCATCTCCAAAGGTCACATAACTAGTGGTGTGAGGTTTAACATTATTGAGAAGGTTCTTGATTCCAGTCATGTGCTTAGAACATCCACTGTCAAAGTACCAGTCTTCCTTTGCAGAGACTCTAAGGGAAGTGTGGGCTATCAGGGCAGTAGCCTTTTTCTTCCACTGTGGAGTATGTGCTACCTTGTTAGACTTAGGTTTGACACCTGGGTTCTGATTAGGGTATCCATACAATCTGAAGCAGAATGGCTTTATGTGACCAAACCTCCCACAATGATGACATCTCCATCTTTGGTACTTTTTCTTCATATTTCTCTGTTCCCGATGTTGAGTGCTATGTTGTGACATCTACTTTGACATTTGTTTATCAGGCCTGATCTTCTTGTCTGTACCAGTCTTCTTTGCTGCCACAAATCCTAGACCAGACTTGTTTCCCACATTTTGTCCAACCTGAAGGATTTCTTCCAATTTGTCAGTTCCATTTGTCAGCATTTTGACAGATTTGGTCATCTGGTCCAGTTTTGAGTTCAGCATTTGAACTTCCCCTTCTAGATGACTTATAGTTTCAATGTCTTCCCTTTTCTCACCCTCCAACTTTATTATGAGTTTTGTTTATCTCTCATTTTGCTGACAGACTTCAGCACTTCTGATACATAATTTCTTGTAGGTATCAGCCAGTTCTTCAAATGTCACTTCCTCATCACTAGTGTCACTATCAGAGGCACAAATACCAGTTAGTGCAGTAACTAGTTTGGCAGATTCTTCTTCAGAATTACTTTCTGAATCACAGTCATACCAAGTAACAGACATTCCTTTCTTTTGTTTCTTAAGAAAGGTAGGACATTCAGCTCGAATGTGCCCATATCCTTCATATCCATGGCATTGGATTCCTCTGCTTTGATTTCCCTTCTCTTCAGACTTTGGTCTTCTGCTGGAGTCATAAGATCTGTTGATGTCAGAAGGAATGTTCTTAACATTTGACCTTGACTTTGGATCCATTCTCTTGATGAGTTTGTTGAATTGTCTTCCAAGCATGGCTATAGCTTCTGAAATATTTTCTTCTTCATCCTCCTTGTTTTCATCTTCAGTGTTGGATACAAGTGCCATGCTCTTGTTTTTCTTGTCAACATTGTCACTGATCCCCATCTCAAAGGTCTGAAGAGACCCAATGAGTTCATCCACCTTCAACTTGTTGATATCCTGGGCTTCCTCTATAGCAGTTACCTTCATTGCAAATCTTTTAGGCAAGGATCTGAGAATCTTTCTCACCAGTTTTTCTTCTGACATCTTTTCTCCCAATGCTCCTGAGGTGTTGGCAATTTCCAAGATGTTCATGTGAAACTCATGAATGGTTTCATCTTCCATCATCCTTAGGTTCTCAAATTTGGTAGTCAACATTTGAAGCCTTGACATTTTTACTTTGGATGTGCCCTCATGGGTAGTTTTGAGAGTGTCCCAAACTTCCTTGGCCAGTTCACATTGATGTACTAGTCTGAATATGTTTCTATCAATTCCATTGAACAAGGAATTTAATGCTTTGGAATTACCCAGGGCTAACTCATCTTCTTCTTTGCTCCATTCTTCCTCAGGCTTCAGACTGATTGTCCCATCTTTCTCAGTTATGGTGGGATGGTTCCATCCTTTGTCAGCAGCTCTCCAAGCCTTTTTGTCTAGTGATTTTAAGAAGGAAATCATACGAGGTTTCCAGTAGTCATAATTTGATCCATCCAGAATGGGTGGTCTGTTTCCAAAAACTCCTTCTTTGTCCATAGCGCCAGAAAGTGATATCCCTAGATCTCACCCAGTAAGACAGGCAGGGTGCCTGCTCTGATGCCAATTGAAATTCTGGCAGCAGATACTCAATGTCACAGTGAATGTTATGACACCGTATCTGACTTTCTATAAGACAGTTGTTGTACCCCAAAATTTGCCCTCCCATATTCTTCAAAGTTTTGACAAGCATCATCTCAATTTGCTCAAGTCTACTCAAGGGTTGCACAGTTCAAACACCCTCCTAAGCCAGTCAAATTAGGGTTTTGGTTCTTGCAAGGAAGTTGAGGTTTTCAAGGGCTCAATCAAGTCCCATATGCTCATATACATTGTCAAGCACCTACATGTCAAGTTTCAAGGCTCACAAGGTCAAGTTGCACAGTCAAAAACCCTAATTGCTTCACAGTCAACTGCAGGGGCAAAATGGTCATTTGGCAGTCAAAAGTCAAAAAATTTGGTCAACATCTCATTTTGAAGCCACAATCATCATTGGATCAAATCTTGATCATGATTCCACAAGAATGGCTCAAAAATCATCAAGATGCAAAAGTTTCCATTTTTGGACAGTTGAAAAGTCAACTGTAACTTGACCAAGGCATAACATTTTCATGGTTCATCATAAAAATCCCATCCAATGCTCATTTTTAAGGGGGGGACATTTCCTACAACTCATCTTCACATTCCAAGTACAAGAAATGCTCTCACAAAAAGTTATCAATTTCAACATTATAGGTCATTTTCAAAAGTCAACAAAAAGGCATTTTAAGTCAAAGACCATAACTTGATATTGGTAAATCAAAATGACATGGGACCAAAGGCATTGGTTAGAGGACTTCAAGACCTTTCCAAAATGTCCAAGAACGTGTTCATATGATCAAAATTGAGCAAGATATGCATTGGAGAAGTTGGGACATTTTTGTGAAATAGCAAAAGTCAACTATCCTTGAAACTTCAATTTTTGACAAAAGGGACCACTTTTTTCCACTTGATTCAGCCTTGTCATGCCACCCACGTGTCCCATGATCAATTTCAAGACCAAATAATTATTTTTCTATTTTTATTTAATTTTTATGGATTTAATTCATTTTAATCCATAATAATTCAAGTAAATCTAAAAAAATTAATTAAATGGTATCTTATGGTTTGAATAGCATTCATGAAGCATTTGCAACCTACCAATTTCGTGCTAAGCTCATTTAGGCATGAAAATTCAAATTTTGAACAAGCTTTGAAAGGCCTTTAATGGTGGTTAAGACAAAATCCAAAGCTTAATTGCAATGGTTAAAGGCTCCTAAATGTGACTTATTCTCACTCATTACTATATATACAAGCCTTGCAAGCCTCATTCACAACCGAGAGTATGCACAAACGGCCAGAGCAAAATCTAAAAAGTGTCAAAAAAAAGTGTGAGATCAAAAGGAGTGTTGCAAGTATTTTCAGGCCAAAAGGAGAACATGACTCTCTTCTTTGCCATACTCTGAAGCTAAAGCAACCCTTGCCACGTCCTAAGGTCCATCATACCGCGCTGTAAATTTTCCCAGGTCCCCTCAAAATCCCATATTATTTTTTCTTACGTATTTGTGTGCAGGCTTCAAAGAAGGCTTATCATGCGCCTCACAAATCCAAAGCGCCAGGTGGCTACAGGCATGCATCCAAAGGCCAGGAAGTGATCCTCACCATGCACTCAGTCAACCAACAAACACTTGATCCAAGGAGTCAACGTGGCTAGATGAGTAATGGGCCTCAGATTCCAATTTTCACCTCCATATTGGGCCCAGACCCCCTCCCTTGGTTTATTCTTTTTCTTTTCGTTTTTATATTTTCTAATTTAGTTATTAACTTTTTTTTAATTATTATTATTATCACCAAAATTAATTATTTAACCCTTTCACAATAAAAAATCAAAAAAAAATAACTAATATTATTATTATTATTATTAATTTCATTTTACTTTTGTAAATAAATACTAATAAATTGAATTAGTTTTAATTAGGCAACTTTAACCTTTTTTTCTTAATAACTAAAATAAATTTAGAATTAGGTTTTTATTAACTTTTAATTTTATTTCCTTTTATTTTATTTCATTAAAAACATAAAAATACAAAAACATTTTTCTTTTAATAAATTAATTAATTAGTTATTAATTTTAATTTCATTTAATCACAAAAAAGGACACAAAAAAATTCATTTCTTTTCTTAAAAGGGTCAAAACCTTTAGGACGTTCCCGATTAAATTTCTTCTCGCGCGCATCTATTTATTTTGATTATTTATGTAACTGTCTCCAGATATGTAATAGTTAAATAGGAATTTTACCGCTTTATTTAATTTCTCGCATTTATTTACCAAAACGGGTTTTTGTTTTTGGCGATGTATAGACCCGTGTCTTGTAATAGTTAGAATTTACATTTCTGCAATTTATTTTCCGCACCCCTAACCGTTAAAAAATGCATGAAAGAATGTATGTAAATAAAATTAATCCGTAGCTCACAAATAACATGTACAAGATAACCTTAACTGAAACACAACACACAAAGCACATGCCACTCTTAGGGTACGCCTCACTGCTTGCCTCGACGTGGTCATCAAGTATAGGACGTCTTAGAGGTCGCCCTTTGTCTAAAGATCCAGTTGCCTCGAAACGGTTGCCTCGGATAAAAGGATCTAGGACATTAGGGTTACTTCTAAGGTGTCCTACCATTGCTTCGGTGACCACACTGTCCCTATAATCGAATTGACCCGAACACCTCCAACGATGGTGCTACCTACTTCTCAATGGTGAAATAGCACTATCTAAAGGACTCTTACACAGCCTAATTCCTTAGAGTAGGTGGATTCTCCTGGGTACTTGCTCTTTCAAACAAACAAAAACATCTTTTCACACCACACTTTCTAAAAGTTTTCAAACAAAATTTTCATACACTCTTGAGGACTGATACAAGAGTTACTTAGAAATCTTTCAAAACGAAAATTTTTCAAAACCCACACACACTTGAAAAGCAAACAAATTTTGAAAACATAAGAGCAAGTACCTAAGATCCCGTGGATAACCACGGATAGAAAGGGTGCTAACACCTTCCCTTTCTATAAATCTACCTCCCGAACCGAGAAACATTCTCAAAGAAGGAATTTTGCTGTGCTTTTGTCCTTTCCAGGTTGGAGAATATAAAAGACGGTGGCGACTCTTGCTTACCGCGACATTTCGCGAAACCAGCTAAAAAACAGTCAGTTCTATTTCCACCGATCACAGAACTGGCGACTCTGTTGGGGAAACTTTTGAGATGAGGTGTACCTTAGGAATTAGACCACTCTTATGTTTTCAATTGCTTGCTCTGTTTGCTTTAATATTGTGGGCCTGTTTTGGGAGTTTCATAGATCCTAACCCGGATCTGGGGGATACCTTTTAGAAAGTAGCAACAAAACTGTGAGGGAACTGTGCGGGGTATACCGACACGGTTGAAGCAGTTTGCTACGTTGATGTGGAACTTTGGTGAGTACCGGTAACCCTTGAGTCAAGTCAAGGAGAGTACGGGGCCGCCACGTGGTGTCGTGAAGCGTCAACTGACCTTAGGAACCTTACTTGAACCATCCTGGCCTCTTTAGGGGTAGTGAGATGAATGACTTTGGTGCAGTCTGAAGTTGGTTGATACTCGATACTACACTCATTGAGGGTTGTTTTCTTGGAATATTTTGATCGCCAATCCAGTGGCTAAATCAAAACAATGAACACAGAAAACAACCCAATGATATTGAGCTCCTTAGAACCCGGTTACTTTTGATAGGACAGGTTTGAGCCCACCAACTTCAAGAGGGTAGTACCCCAAACTTCATGCTGGCCTGAACTCTAAGGGCTGTCTTGTGTGACTTGTGTGCCTTCAAACTTGACTACTTGCCTGCTTGTTATCTAACACATGAGTTTCTTGCAGGGTTTGTTTACAGTCCTTAATCTGGGATCATAACAGGGTTTACTTACATCACTCCACGCATAGCATAACATCATGCCATCATACCATTGCATACATCCTACATAATGACTAATCCATTTCAAGGATCTCAAGGGTTTGTGATGCAGGTCATGATGTCTAGCAAGGGGCAAAGGGGATTTATTTTCCTCTAGCCAAGGTTGATAACTTGAGTCAGGGGCTATGACCCACTGGATATGGTGAGCCTTGACTCTTGAAGAAGGACTCTCATCAACATGAAGTCCCTTCCATCAAGCTACAAAATTCAAGTTTTAACAATTTTCTCGTTTACCCCGCGAGATCCTTGAAAATATTGCATGCATACATATCACGGCATTACAGGTACTCCTTTGACAGGTCACTTACCATCTTCGCTGTTTATTTCAGCAATGGCTTCCCAACAAAACAACCAGGATCTTCATGCTCAAGAGACTCGGTTCGGGGAGACCCTCCTAAATCTATCCAAGGGGCAGGAAGAGCTGAGAACACTCCTCATGGGGAATTTGGTCAGGAAGAGTCCTGAAGACGACAAGGACGAACGGCTGAAACATCTGCAAGCTGAGGTGGATGTAATGAGAACCCAGATGCTGGGGCAAATGGCTCTCATCCAAGACTTATCTCAAAGACAAGGAGAGCTCAGGGTTCTCGTCAACCAACTGCTTCGGGATAACCAACTGGGGCAAACATCTAAGGTTGAAGAGCAAGCCATCATTCAACCACCTGTGGGGCAAGAAGACAAGGGAAAAGCTCCTCAGTTTGCTTCAGGGTCACAAGCCCAGCATCAACCTCACCAGCGTCAACAGGGTAATTTGCGTAAGCAAAATACGTTTGGAAGACATTTCTCGGAGACTGGTGTGCCATCCTCACTAATACTGAAACGCTTGTTGGAGGTCAAGCTGATTGCTTTAAAGGATCCTCCCAAGAAGCTCAACATAACCTCCCTAAAGTACAATCCTGATGAAAGGTGTGCCTACCATTCTGACAGTCCTGGACATGACACTGACGACTGTTGGAGCCTGAGGAACAAGATCCAAGACTTGATCGACGGAAGGGTGCTGAAGTTCATGCCGGGAGGGAAAATGAAAATCTTCTGCTGAGAATCTTCCATCTGAAATGACTGGTGCAAACTAAGAAGCTTTTGTTCATTCGAATGTTCAAGTTGTATTTTTCTCTGATTGTTCAAACATTTGTTCATGTCAAACTCTTTTACTTTATCAATGCATCGCATATGTCTGTTTTGAATCAATATATTCTCGTTCGCTATATTCAAACTGCTTTCATTTTTTGATGTCAACTCTCAATTAATAATTCTAAGCCTCTTGAGGGAGGATGACGAAAACGATACCATAATCTACAATATGCTTTTGAACATACCCCGCTGATGAGGTACAAGCATTGTTTCAATTCCTAAACACTGGAGTTATAAGTAAGATAATCCCTCGTCAACCCCTTCGAGCCAAAGAAGTAGGAGTTTTTCTTTTCGAAAATTAAAACCCTTAATCATAACCTGGGGCAGGGTAGTTCTCTCAGTTGATCCAAGTGCACGACGAATAGCACCAAAGAGGTCCTCACAAAACAAAAGACAGTGATGGTTCCAAATAATCATAAAGACAGGCAGTCATTATCCCTCAAAATAAACGCCCATTAAGTCAAAACCTATGAAGGAGAGTTATAAAACTGGGGCATCCCGCTGACTGTAATCACAAAAGAAACAGTTCAGGCAAAAAACAGGGATAACAAAATCAAAAAGAAAGAGGTCCTACAAACCCTCAAAAAAAAAGGAAATGACTGCCTATTCAAAATAAACTGTCAATATCCGAACCATCATTGGAATATCAGGACAAAGACTCAAACAAGGTCTAACACACGATCAGCTGAGTTTAGGTTTGAAGAATATCACGAAGAACGGGTGGGTACAAATAAATTTTGGGCCTTTATCCTTTGTTTCTTAAACCATGAACCAGGCCACGCTACAACCCTTAAAAGTCCTAGCTGAAGCATGGGTTAGTTCGAAAGCATACTGTTACCAAAGGTATCCTAACTCCTTAAGGCTTGCGGTAAAATAACGAGTTGACATCACAGTTCAAAAAAAAAATTCACTTGTTTTTATGAAAAAATGCATTTTCAAAAAAAACATAAGCTTTGCATTCTTGATATAACACTGTTTGCATGTGACTATTTGTTGGAACAACATAGAAATTCGCACGAAGAATATCTGATGAACAAAAGCACTCCCAACCAAGGGGCAGACATGATCATGGTCTATTATCTGGGGCAGTTAAGTCAAGATTCGGAGAATCTCTCAAAAGGCCAACCAACTTGGGGCAAATCTCCATCTGGATCACTTGGGGCGTTGGACGATCAGACGAATATCTTCTGGTGGCATGGTAACACTGCACTACTGACAGTGACAACTCCATGCATCCTGAGAGCATGGACATAGTCGGAAAAAAATACTGCGCATAATCAAAGGCCCGCTAGGTTGACACACCTAGGCAAAAATAAGGGCTTCCCGGCGAACCAAAAGGGTTCGGACAAAAATAAGGGATGAAATGAACAAATCTGTACACCCGGCAAGTCGAAAACCTGAAAAGGCGGCTTGGGCAAAAATGGGTATCCCGGTGGACTGAAAACCCGAAAGGGCGGTCCAGGCAAAAGTTAGAGATCAAAAGCGTACAACTATGTTCCGTCATCTCGTCACTTGCCTACCAGAAGAAGATTTGTCAATCGGCAGTTATCAAGCACCTCCACAGGAACCTTCTCCTCCAGCAGAAACTAGGGCAATAAGAATTGTCTAAGCGATCTAGCTGCTTTGTCCACCAGGTACAAAGGTAGATTCGACTGAAGAATGTAACCAGGATACCTCCACTCCCCGGGAGTAAGACAAGGTTCAACAATACTCTCCCCCGAGCAGAGTTGGTCTCCCGTCAGCCTTGACAAGGCACAATATCTCCAGCAAGTCAACAACGCTCTCCCCAAGCAGAGTTAGTCTACTGTCAGCCTTAAGGAAGTTGGGTATCCCCAGAAAATCTCAATATTCTCTAGCAGAATGTACAAATATTCCTCAGCAAGTATCCCTGGCAGTCTTGATATAAGATTGTTCCCCGGCGGAATATCAGACACCCCAGTGGAGCCATTTCCCCAGTGCAATCCAATAGTTTCCCCAGGAGAGTTGAATCAATCTCCCCAGTAGATTCTGGAAGCTTATCCCCAGTAGATTCTGGAAGCTTATCCCCTGCAGAGCACGAACGCATCTCCCCGGCTCTATTCAAAGGTTATTCCCCACCAGAGCTTATAACTGGGTTATCCTCAGCTAATTACCACAGAAAGATCGTCCTCGGCGAAGTTCTTCCTACCCCCAGCGAAGTTCATCAATTCCCCAACATAACATATCAACGGTATCCCCAGCGGAGTTATCATCAAATCTCAGCGAAGTATCTCTTCCCACAAAGTAATTCCCCGCAGAGTAATCTCTTCGCCAAGTTTATTCCCCAACGGAGTCATCTTCTCCTACCGGTTCATTCTTGCAACCATTATCCCCGGCAGAAACGAAGAACTCTACTCTTCAACATCAGCCCAGGATTCAACAAACTCCCAGCATTCGTCAAGGATTTATTTTCCCAGACGAGAATACATTCATAAACATCACATCTTCATACATTATAGCATGCATATGCATCATACAACACAAATCTCATTTATTTTCGAGAACATCTTAAAAATCATGCAGTTCATGCATCATGACATTGCATACGACTAATACTTTGCCTTTTCAGGAAAAATTCAATCAAAAGATGATTACTATCTACCTTTACAATTCCAGATCAACACCGGTAACAAGCCAGGAAAATTCTGTGGACGACTGATCGTGGGTTAATATCCGAAACCAAACAGGACAATTATCTACTTGATCATCCTCAGGTAACCCTACACCGGTTCCTTTTCTTTCAGAAGAAGTCTTACACATGCTCATTGTTGTACCCCAAAATTTGCCCTCCCATATTCATCAAGAATTGACAAAGTCAAGGTCACAAAGTTCCCCAAGGACTACACAGCTCAACTGTCTCCTAGACAGTCAAAACTAGGGTTTGAGTTCTGGTCAAGCAAATGAACTTTCCAAAGGCCCAATCAAGTCCCATATGCCTACAAAGAGGGTCAAATGTCCTCATATCAAGTTTCAAGGCATTCAGCTCAAAATTGCACAGTCAAAACCCTAGATTGCACTGCAGTCAACTGTAGGGGCAAAATGGTCATTTGACAGTCAAAAGTTCAAATTTTTGGTCAACATATCATTTTGAAGCCACAAACATCATTTGATCAATGCTTGATCATGATTCTCAAAATTTGGCTCAGAAATCATCAAAGATGCAAAAGTTGCTATATTTGGACAGCTGAAAAAGTCAACTGAAATTGACCAGGGCATAACTTTCACATGGATTATCAGAAAATTTCCATCCAAAGCTCATTTTGAAGAGAAAGACATTTCCTACAATTCATCTTCATGTTCCAAGTCCAAGAAATGCTCTCACAAAAAGTTATCAATTTCAACATTATAGGTCATTTTCAAAAGTCAACAAAAAGTGACTTTAAGTCAAAGGCCATAACTTGAGATTGGTAAATCAAAATGACATGGGACCAAAGGCATTGGTTAAAGGACTCAAAGACCTTTCCAAAATGTCCAAGAACATGTGAAAAGCTTAAAAATTGACCAAGTTATGCCTTGTGGAAGTTGGGAAATGTTTGGAAATTTTTGAAAGTCAACATTGATGCAAAAGGCCTAAAAATGCAAATGGGCCCATTTTTCTTCCAAATTTCTTCATGCCAAGCCTATGCACGACCACTAGGCCCAAAGGGAAGTATTCTCATATTTTTTAATTATTTATTTGAATTAATATTAATTTATATTCATTTAAATGATTTTAATTCATGAAAAATATAAACCTAACATGAAAAAATCTTTTTATGCATGATTTGGCCTCTATAACTCGTGCACATGCTAATAGGGAAGGATTTGATGATAATTGATCAGATTTGGTACAAAAACACCATGAAAAAGATTGTAAAAGATCCATGAAATCAAATATCCAAAATTCATCAATGCATAAGATTTTGTCCAACTTTTCTTAACCTAATCACTCCATATATGATCAGCATCACAACCCTAATGCCAGAAGACTGCAAGCTGCGCTCAGAACCTCATTACAAACTTGCAAAATTTCTCAAAAAATCCAATTCTGAAATCCACCCTAGAGACTGATTCAAGGCTCCATTCCTTTTGCAAAAGCTTTCTTGTGAATTCCTGATCGTACTCCAATCAAAAACAACAATAAAAGCGCAAAGAATTGGTATCTGTAACTTAAACTGCATCCAAGAAATTCCATAATCGTGCATCCCATTCTAGGCATTATTTGTAAAAGTTAATGGCTGATTCGTGTTCATCATAAAGTTTTGAAGCTAACTGTTACTTTTAATTGCATTTTTTCGTGATCTATGTGATTATACCATGTATGCGTTTTAGGGTTTCAGGAATTCAAAAAGAGGGTTTCCCAATACAAGAAAAATTAGAACTTCTGGATACCATGGTTGAATTCAGGGCTTAGAGACGAAGAAGAACATGTCATCGCGCCCAATTTATGTTTCATATATGGCTATTCGCTATTTTTTTGTAAACCCCCTAAAGCCACGATCAAAAACCGTTGCCATACGCTTATGTTTCAGAAAAAATAAGAAAGGGATGAAGACGATGATGAGTTGTCAGCTGGTGGTTCGTTAGTTTAAACTTGCGCGCGTTTTAGTTAGTGGGCGTTAGTTTTGCTTTTTGATTATTTGTTTATAATAATATACCAATTGACACGTTTGGTTCAGTGGTTAAGCGTTGAGCTTGTGACCTTCAAGACCTGGGTTCAAATCCCAGGTCTGGCAAATTTCTCTTATTATTTTCCAATGCAGATTCCAATGCAACGCTGGCACTAAGGATTACCATGTTCCACCCAGATCAGGCCATACACGCGTCTAACACATACAGATCCATGGCTAAGATTCAAAGAGCACCATATACAACAGTCAACGCATCATATTTAATTGGAGAAGTCAGCGAACTTCCATGCTTATTGGGCCTGATTTTTGGACCAACACCTCCATCTGGGGCCTGAACCCCCCCCTGGTTTGCATTTTCTTATTTATGTTTATATTTTATTTTCTTTTATTGTAATTTTATTTAATTTGTCATCTCAATTTAATTAATTAATTTTGTCTACAAAAATCTAAAAACATTAAAAAAATCAGAAAATATAGAAAAAACATAATATTTATTTTATTATAATTATTTTCATAAATAAATTAGAATGTAAATTATGTAGTGTAATTAGGTTTAATTTTAATCCCTTTTTTTTTAAATAAAAATCCAAAAATGTAGAATTCAGGTTTTAATTGTTAATTCTTTTTATTTCCCTTTTTTCCACAATATTAATTATTATTTATTTATTTATTTTCCTATTTTAATTGTACATGAATGAATTAGGTTTAATTTAGGTCATATTTTAATTTTTTTTCATAATAAATAAAAAATATTAGAATTTAGGGTTTGCCGTTTAATTTAATTTTAATTAATTCTCCTTTTTTCTCATTAAATCTAAAAATACAAAATACCAAAAAAACATTTAATCATTTAATTTTTAATTCTCATTAACTTTTAATTATTTGCAAAAGGGTCCAACGCCCTAGTTTCGTTTTAATTATTTAATTTGCGCATTTATCTTATGTCGTAATTATAATTATGTAATTGTCCCTAAGCCATGTAATTTATTTTTCGCACTTTATTTCTTCGCATTATTTATTTTTCCGCTAAATCGGGTCCGGTTTATTTTGGCGATGTGGACCCGCGCCATTTGTAATAGTTTAGATTTATATTTCCCGCAAATATTTAACTGTTAACCAAGCATGAAAGAATGAATGTCTTAATAAAATCAAGCGTAGAACACGACAAATATGACAAGACAAATAACTGAAGCATGACACACAATTCACACACACCACCCCTAGGGTACGCCTCACTGTTGCCTTTCGAAAGGTGGTCGTCGAGTAGAAAACGTCTTAGTAAGTCCTCATGATCCGGGAACCTGGCATGAGGGTAGCTTCTAAGGTGTCTTCCTATTGCTCTGGTGATCACCACGTCCCGAATATCGAATTGACCCGAACACCTCCAACGGTGGTGCTACCTACCTCTCAATGGTGGGATGGCACTACTTTTAAGGACATTTATACAGACGAATTCCTTAGGGTAGGTAGGTTCTCAAGGATACTTGCTCTAATTTCAAACAAAAATACTTTTCACACCAACACATTTTCAAAAGCTTTCAAAACAATTTTTCAAACACTCTGACGCATGAGTCGATCTGAAACTTTCAAAGAAACTTTTTAAAAACCCACAGTTGAAAAGCAAACAAACAATTTTGAAAACACATTGAGCAAGTATCTAAGAGCCCATGGATAACCATGGATAGAAAGGGTGCTAACACCTTCCCTTTCTATAACCTACCTCCCGAACCGAGAGCAATCTCTTTAAGGGAATTTTTCTGTGCTTTTGTCCTTTCCATTTGGAGAAAATAAAAGACGGTGGCGACTCTTGCTTCCGCGACATTTCGCGAACCAGCGTTAAACAGTCAGTTCCAGATCCACCGATCACAGAACTGGCGACTCTGCTGGGGACAAAACTTAAAGTGAGGTGTACCTTAGGGCTAGGTCATAACTATGTTTTCAATTGTCTTCATTGCTTGCTTTATTATTGTGGGTTGCTTGGGAGTTCTATAGATCCTAAACCCGGATCTGGGGATACCTTTCTTAGAAAGTAGCAACAAGGCTGTGAGGGAACTGTGCGGGGTATACCGACATGGTTGAAACAGTCTGCTACGTTGATGTGGCACTTTGGTGTGTACCGGTAACCCTTGAGTTCAGTCAAGGAGAGTACGGGGCCTCCGCGTGGTGTCGTGAAGCATCAACAGACCTTAGGAACCTTAATTGAACCATCTTGGCCTCTTTAGGGTAGTGAGATAACTGACTTTGGTGCAGTCCGAGGTCGGTTGATACTCGATACTACACTCAATTGAGGGTTGCTTTCCTGGAATATTTCGGTCGCCAGTTCAGTGGCTAAATCGAAACGATGAACAATGAAAGCAATCCCGTGATATTGGGAACCTTATAACCCGGTTACTTTGATTAGGACAGGTTGAACCCACCAACTTCAAGAGGGTAATACCTAGACCTCATGCTGGCCTAAACCTAAGGGCTCTCTCTTGTGTGACTTGTGTGCCTTCGTACTTGACTATCTGCATGCTTGTGATCTAACACTTGTTTCTTGCAGGTTTTGTTTCAGTCCTTAATTAGGACTCATAACAGGGCTCACTCACATTACCCCATGCATAGCATAACATCATACCATTGCATACATCTTAACCCATTTCAAGGATCTCAAGGGCTTGTGATGCAGGTCATGATGAACAACTATCCCAGCAAGGGGCAAAGAGGATTTATTTTCCTCTAGCCAAGGGTGTCAGGGGCTATGACCCACTGGATATGGTGAGCCTTTGACCCTTGATGAAGGACTCTCAACAATATGCAGTGCCTTCAGTCAAGCTACCGGTTTTCAATGCTAACAATTTTCTTGTTTACCCTGCGAGATCCTTGAAATCATTGCATGCATGTCATACATATCATTGCATAACAGGTACCCTTTCTCTGCAGGTTACTTACCTTCTTCGCTGTTTGTTTCAGCCGATCGTCATGAATCCTGAATCATCAGCCGAACAGACTATCAAGGACCTCCAGGCTCAGAATGCCCAGTTCCAAGAGCTGATTATGAATTTGACCCAGGGGCAACAAGACCTGAAGGATCTCCTTTTGAAGAAGGACAAGAAAAAGAAGAGGACTGTTCTGTTCAGCCCTAGACGCAGATCTGGGAATACACCGCAAGTTGAAACTGAGAGGACAACCCCATCTGTGGGACAAAGCAGTCATCATGAGAGAGAGGTTCCCAGTCCAGTGGTCTCCGACAACGAGACAGATTTTGATGAAGAGCAGTACCCTCCTGCTGATGACAGATATAAGCAACTGGAGGACAGAATGAAAGCTATGGAGGTTCAACAGGTACCTGGGCTGGATTTCGGAGATCTGGGCTTGTCAACTGGTGTGGTTATCCCTCGCAAGTTCAAAGTACCACCCTTCTCTAAGTACGACGGGGCATCTTGTCCCAAGCTGCACTTAAGGTCCTATGTTCGGAAGATTCAACCCTATACGGTGGACAAAAACTTGTGGATCCACTTCTTCCAGGAGAGTCTTTCAGGGACTCATCTCGAATGGTTCTATCAGCTAGATGGGACCAAGGTTCGTAACTGGGAGGAGTTGGCTACTGCTTTCTACAAGCAGTATCAGTATAATGCCGACCTTGCTCCTACGCGTACCCAACTCCAGGGTATGTCGTTAGGACCAAGTGAAGGTTTTAAAGAATATGCGCAGAAATGGAGGGATCTTGCTGGAAGGGTACAACCACCTCTGACTGACCGTGAACTTGTGGACATGTTCTTGGGGACCCTGTCTGGTCCATTCTTCAACCACCTCATTGGTAACTCATCTGCTGGATTTACCGACCTCATCCTGACCGGCGAAAGAATTGAAGCTGGTATCAAGAGCGGGAAAATTCAAGAGGCCACACCTTCTGACATTCATAAAAAGCCTTACACGGGAAAGAAGGAATCTAATGCTGCATACAGTCAAAAGGGTCGCCGTGATCAACATGCAGGGGCAGTCATGATCTCTGGTTCTGCACCACGCCGCCAACCACAGAGGGGAAACCAGCAAAGGCCGGACGGGCCTAAAAGGCAGTTCACCAACATTAACATGCCATGGTCTCAAGCACTGCAACATATGTTGAAGATGAACCTGATTGCGGTGATCAACCCTCCTGCCAACCCTAAGACCTCCTCTCCCAGCTACAATCCGGAAGCCAGGTGCGCTTATCATTCTGATAGCCCGGGGCACGATACTGAAGACTGTTGGGCACTAAAGTACAAGATTCAAAACATGATCGATGCCAAAGAGATCGAGTTCGAGCCTACTGAGACTCCCAACGTGATCAATGCTCCATTGCCAAAGCATGGCTAGGATTGAGAAATTTTTTGTTCATTTGAATTCAAGTTGTATTTTTCCTTTCTTGTTCAGATAAACAATTATTATGTTGAACTCCTTTATTTCATGAATGCATTACACATGTCTGTCTTGATTAATTATGTTTACTATGCTTAAAACCGCTTTCATATTTTTGCGATGGTCAACTCTTAATTGAAAATGCTAAACCTCTTGAGGGAGGATGACGAAAACGATACCACAATCTACAGTATGCTTTTGAACAAACCCCGCTGATGAGGTACAGGCATTGTTTCAATCCCCAAACACTGGAGTTATAAGGATGATAATCCCTCGTCAACCCATCAGAGCCAAAGAAGTAGGAGTTTTTATTTTTGAAAATCAAAACCCTTAATCACAACCTGGGGCAGGGTAGTCTATCAGTTGATCCAAATGCATAACGAATGGCACCGAAGAGATCTTTACAAAACGAACAAAGACAGTGATGGTTCAGAACAATCAAAAGGACAGGCAGTCATCATCAAACTCATGAACGAAAAGCCCAAAAAGTCTAAACCTACAAAGGGGACTTATGAAACTGGGGCATCCTGCTGACTGTAATTCCAAAAGGGAAACAGCTCAGGCAAAAAAAAAAAAAAAAGAGAAAAAAGAAAGGGATAACAAAAAATCAAGCAAGAAGTCTTACAACCAAAGTAAAAATGACTGCCTATTCAGAATAAATCATCAAAGCAAAAACTCAAACAAGGTCTAACGCACGATCAACTGAGTTTAGGTTTGGAGAACATCACGAAGAGCGGGTGGGTACAAATAATTCGAGCCTTTATCCTTTGTTTCTTAAACCGTGAACCAAGCCACGATATAACCCTTAAAAGTCCTAGCTGAAGCATGGGTTAGTTCGAAAGCATATGGTTACGAAGGTATCCTGACTCCTGAAGGTTTGCTGTAAAATATTGAGTTGACATCGCACTGTATTACAAAAAAATGCATTTTCAAAATTCAAAGACAGACATAGACTTTTGCATTCTTAAAATAACCTTGTTTGCATATGACTATTTGTTTGAACAGCAGGGAAATTCGCACGATGAACACCTTGTAAACAGAAGTACCTCCAATCAAGGGGCACAGTAGGAGCATTGCCCATTATCTGGGGCATGGCAAAATACTTCCAACAGGGGCAACTCCCTATATTCTGAGAGCGTGGACATAGTCGAAAAAATGTTACGCACAATCAAAGACCCGCTAGGTTGACACACCTAGGCAAAAATAAGGGCTTCCCGGCGAACCAAAAGGGTTCGGGCAAAATGAAGGGATGAAACGAAAAAAAAACATGTACACCCGGCAAGTCGAAAACCTGAAAAGGTGGCTTGGGCAAAAATGGGTATCCCGGTGGACTGAAAACCCGAAAGGGCGGTCCAGGCAAAAGTTAGGGATCAAAGCGTACGACTATGTTCCGGTATCTCATCACTTGTCTACCCGAAGATTTGTCAATCACCCACACAGGTATCCTCTTCCCTCATCTCCGAAGCAGGGGCAATAATGAGTTATCCAGGCGATCTAATTGCTCTGTCAACCAAAGTATAAAGGACAGATCAACATAAGAATGATTACCATCTACCCTTACAAATTCCAGATCGTGGGTTAACGTCCGAGGCCAAACAGGACAATCATCCACTTAATCAAAATCATGCAACCCAACACCGGTTTCTTCTCAACCTTCAGACAAAGTCATACACAGACTCCTCCTCCACAAGATGACCTAACCCCGGCTCATCAAAGTTTTTACACAAACTTACCCAAGTAACCTAACCCCGGTTCCTCCTGAAGTCTTACATGGACCTATCTCAAGATGACCTAACCCCGGCTCATCAAAGTTTTTACACAAACTTACCCAAGTAACCTAACCCCGGTTCCTCCTGAAGTCTTACATGGACCTATCTCCAGATGACCTAACCCCGGTTCACCAAAGTTTTTACACAAACTTATCCAAGTAACCTAACCCCGGTTCCTCCTGAAGTCTTACATGGACCTATCTCCAGATGGCCTAACCCCGGTTCATCAAAGTTCTACACAAACTTATCCCGAAGCAACCTTACCCCGGTTCGTCAAGAAATCTCACATGGATTCACTCCAGTAACCTTACCCCGGTTCGTCAAGAAATCTCACATGGATTTACCCCAAGGTAACCTAACCCCGGTTCCTCTAGAAGTCTTACATGGATTCATCAAAAAGTTTTATATGAACTTACCTCACCAAGCAACCCTACACCGGTTCCCCCTATTCAAGATGCAGTTTTACATGGACTCGTCACCCAGAAACCCTACACAGGTTCTCCCTTTCCAAAAACGAAGTTTTACACGAGCTCATCATCAAAATAACCCTACCCAGGTTCCTTCTCCATTTCAGATGCGGTCTTACACGAGCTCATCAGCAGGCAACCCTACATAGGTTCCCTCTTTCAACCTACAGCATTACAGTTCAAAACTCCCCCCAGGAGAGTCCAATCCAGCTTCACCAGCAAAATTGGAAGTCATATCCCCAAGCAATAAGCTTATCCCCAGTAGATTCTGGAAGCTTACCCCCTCGCAGAGCACGAACGCGTCATCCCGGCTTGATTTAAAGAGTTATTTCCGTAACAGGATATAACTGGGTTATCCTCAGCCAAAAGCCACGGAAAGAGCGTCCTCGGCAAAATATCTTCCTACCCCCAGCCTAACTCATCAACAGTATCCCCAGCGGAGCTATCTTCATCAATTCAGCAAAGCATCGCTATCCCCACAGAGTATTTCTTCCCAGCATGGTCGCTAGAATATCTTTTCTCCCGCAGAATTATTTCATTTACCAAGTTTATTCCTCAACGGAGTTATCTTCTCCTACCGGTATTCTTGCAACAATCATCCACAGCGGAAGCAAAATCTCTTCCTCAACATCAGCCCAGGATATGACTTCCCGGCACCCGTCAAGGATTTATTTCCCTAGACGAAAACATACATGAATCATCACATACATCATTATAGCATGCATATGCATCATATTACACGAATCTCATTGATCTTGAAAACATACAGTTCATGCATCATGATTTTGCATACAATTATGTTCTACCTTTTCAGGAAAAAGATCAATACAAAAATGATTATTATCAACTAATGCAATTCTTTCTAGATATAGTTTCAGATGTAAACCCAGCGATGGTGACGTTCTGATACTGCTTCTAGTAATCCCTTCAAGATGGTCCCCTCTCCAACGGCGTGTGAGGTGGTAATTCCTTCTTCAGATGTTCTCCTCTCCGGCATGAGCGTGAGGTGATATTCTCTTATGGTCCCCTCTCCAACGGCGTGTGAGGTGGTAATTCCTTCTTCAGATGTTCTCCTCTCCGGCATGAGCGTGAGGTGATATTCTCTTATGGTCCCCTCTCCAACGGCGTGTGAGGTGGTAATTCCTTTTTCAGATGTTTCCCTCTCCGGCATGAGCGTGAGGTGATATCTCCTTTCAGATTATAATTTCCTATAGTTCCCTCTCCAACGGCGAGTGAGGTGACTCCCTTTGAGATTATAATGTCCTTTGGTTCTCTTCCTGACACTACGAAGATGGTAATTCTCACCAAGATTTTCTCAACGAGCGTTGTTGAGGTTGAAATCATTCAGGATTCTCTTACCATTCATGCTAAGGCAGTAACCATCCCTGGTTCATTCATCAGCGTTTGAAGCTCCAGACTCAGCTCCTGTAACCAGTCAGGACATATCTATATCAAGCATCTAAAATCAGCTCCTGCAACGTGTCAAGTACTCATTTTTCTGTTTTGCAGGTATGTAGGTTCTCGCTAAGGAATCTCTTACGCAATCAGCATACAGATGGCATCTATAAGCCCATCATCCCATCCAGCAATCTCCAAATGGCATCTATAAGCCCATTCCCTCATCATCACCGCTACTATGTGAGCGCAAATTTCTGGGCACTCTAGTGTTCAATCATCTTTTACCCTCGGATTACGAAAGGCACGTCAGCCAATCTGCATCCTCAGGTCTAAGAAGATTGAACAGGGGCAACTGTTGTACCCCAAAATTTGCCCTCCCATATTCATCAAGAATTGACAAAGTCAAGGTCACAAAGTTCCCCAAGGACTACACAGCTCAACTGTCTCCTAGACAGTCAAAACTAGGGTTTGAGTTCTGGTCAAGCAAATGAACTTTCCAAAGGCCCAATCAAGTCCCATATGCCTACAAAGAGGGTCAAATGTCCTCATATCAAGTTTCAAGGCATTCAGCTCAAAATTGCACAGTCAAAACCCTAGATTGCACTGCAGTCAACTGTAGGGGCAAAATGGTCATTTGACAGTCAAAAGTTCAAATTTTTGGTCAACATATCATTTTGAAGCCACAAACATCATTTGATCAATGCTTGATCATGATTCTCAAAATTTGGCTCAGAAATCATCAAAGATGCAAAAGTTGCTATATTTGGACAGCTGAAAAAGTCAACTGAAATTGACCAGGGCATAACTTTCACATGGATTATCAGAAAATTTCCATCCAAAGCTCATTTTGAAGAGAAAGACATTTCCTACAATTCATCTTCATGTTCCAAGTCCAAGAAATGCTCTCACAAAAAGTTATCAATTTCAACATTATAGGTCATTTTCAAAAGTCAACAAAAAGTGACTTTAAGTCAAAGGCCATAACTTGAGATTGGTAAATCAAAATGACATGGGACCAAAGGAATTGGTTAAAGGACTCAAAGACCTTTCCAAAATGTCCAAGAACATGTGAAAAGCTTAAAAATTGACCAAGTTATGCCTTGTGGAAGTTGGGAAATTTTTGGAAATTTTTGAAAGTCAACATTGATGCAAAAGGCCTAAAAATGCAAATGGGCCCATTTTTCTTCCAAATTTCTTCATGCCAAGCCTATGCACGACCACTAGGCCCAAAGGGAAGTATTCTCATATTTTTTAATTATTTATTTGAATTAATATTAATTTATATTCATTTAAATGATTTTAATTCATGAAAAATATAAACCTAACATGAAAAAATCTTTTTTATGCATGATTTGGCCTCTATAACTCGTGCACATGCTAATAGGGAAGGATTTGATGATAATTGATCAGATTTGGTACAAAAACACCATGAAAAAGATTGTAAAAGATCCATGAAATCAAATATCCAAAATTCATCAATGCATAAGATTTTGTCCAACTTTTCTTAACCTAATCACTCCATATATGATCAGCATCACAACCCTAATGCCAGAAGACTGCAAGCTGCGCTCAGAACCTCATTACAAACTTGCAAAATTTCTCAAAAAATCCAATTCTGAAATCCACCCTAGAGACTGATTCAAGGCTCCATTCCTTTTGCAAAAGCTTTCTTGTGAATTCCTGATCGTACTCCAATCAAAAACAACAATAAAAGCGCAAAGAATTGGTATCTGTAACTTAAACTGCATCCAAGAAATTCCATAATCGTGCATCCCATTCTAGGCATTATTTGTAAAAGTTAATGGCTGATTCGTGTTCATCATAAAGTTTTGAAGCTAACTGTTACTTTTAATTGCATTTTTTCGTGATCTATGTGATTATACCATGTATGCGTTTTAGGGTTTCAGGAATTCAAAAAGAGGGTTTCCCAATACAAGAAAAATTAGAACTTCTGGATACCATGGTTGAATTCAGGGCTTAGAGACGAAGAAGAACATGTCATCGCGCCCAATTTATGTTTCATATATGGCTATTCGCTATTTTTTTGTAAACCCCCTAAAGCCACGATCAAAAACCGTTGCCATACGCTTATGTTTCAGAAAAAATAAGAAAGGGATGAAGACGATGATGAGTTGTCAGCTGGTGGTTCGTTAGTTTAAACTTGCGCGCGTTTTAGTTAGTGGGCGTTAGTTTTGCTTTTTGATTATTTGTTTATAATAATATACCAATTGACACGTTTGGTTCAGTGGTTAAGCGTTGAGCTTGTGACCTTCAAGACCTGGGTTCAAATCCCAGGTCTGGCAAATTTCTCTTATTATTTTCCAATGCAGATTCCAATGCAACGCTGGCACTAAGGATTACCATGTTCCACCCAGATCAGGCCATACACGCGTCTAACACATACAGATCCATGGCTAAGATTCAAAGAGCACCATATACAACAGTCAACGCATCATATTTAATTGGAGAAGTCAGCGAACTTCCATGCTTATTGGGCCTGATTTTTGGACCAACACCTCCATCTGGGGCCTGAACCCCCCCCTGGTTTGCATTTTCTTATTTATGTTTATATTTTATTTTCTTTTATTGTAATTTTATTTAATTTGTCATCTCAATTTAATTAATTAATTTTGTCTACAAAAATCTAAAAACATTAAAAAAATCAGAAAATATAGAAAAAACATAATATTTATTTTATTATAATTATTTTCATAAATAAATTAGAATGTAAATTATGTAGTGTAATTAGGTTTAATTTTAATCCCTTTTTTTTTAAATAAAAATCCAAAAATGTAGAATTCAGGTTTTAATTGTTAATTCTTTTTATTTCCCTTTTTTCCACAATATTAATTATTATTTATTTATTTATTTTCCTATTTTAATTGTACATGAATGAATTAGGTTTAATTTAGGTCATATTTTAATTTTTTTTCATAATAAATAAAAAATATTAGAATTTAGGGTTTGCCGTTTAATTTAATTTTAATTAATTCTCCTTTTTTCTCATTAAATCTAAAAATACAAAATACCAAAAAAACATTTAATCATTTAATTTTTAATTCTCATTAACTTTTAATTATTTGCAAAAGGGTCCAACGCCCTAGTTTCGTTTTAATTATTTAATTTGCGCATTTATCTTATGTCGTAATTATAATTATGTAATTGTCCCTAAGCCATGTAATTTATTTTTCGCACTTTATTTCTTCGCATTATTTATTTTTCCGCTAAATCGGGTCCGGTTTATTTTGGCGATGTGGACCCGCGCCATTTGTAATAGTTTAGATTTATATTTCCCGCAAATATTTAACTGTTAACCAAGCATGAAAGAATGAATGTCTTAATAAAATCAAGCGTAGAACACGACAAATATGACAAGACAAATAACTGAAGCATGACACACAATTCGCACACACCACCCCTAGGGTACGCCTCACTGTTGCCTTTCGAAAGGTGGTCGTCGAGTAGAAAACGTCTTAGTAAGTCCTCATGATCCGGGAACCTGGCATGAGGGTAGCTTCTAAGGTGTCTTCCTATTGCTCTGGTGATCACCACGTCCCGAATATCGAATTGACCCGAACACCTCCAACGGTGGTGCTACCTACCTCTCAATGGTGGGATGGCACTACTTTTAAGGACATTTATACAGACGAATTCCTTAGGGTAGGTAGGTTCTCAAGGATACTTGCTCTAATTTCAAACAAAAATACTTTTCACACCAACACATTTTCAAAAGCTTTCAAAACAATTTTTCAAACACTCTGACGCATGAGTCGATCTGAAACTTTCAAAGAAACTTTTTAAAAACCCACAGTTGAAAAGCAAACAAACAATTTTGAAAACACATTGAGCAAGTATCTAAGAGCCCATGGATAACCATGGATAGAAAGGGTGCTAACACCTTCCCTTTCTATAACCTACCTCCCGAACCGAGAGCAATCTCTTTAAGGGAATTTTTCTGTGCTTTTGTCCTTTCCATTTGGAGAAAATAAAAGACGGTGGCGACTCTTGCTTCCGCGACATTTCGCGAACCAGCGTTAAACAGTCAGTTCCAGATCCACCGATCACACTCATCAACAGGCAACCCTACACCAGTTCCTCCTCAACCTCAGATGTAGTTTTACACAAACTCATCATCAGGCAACCCTACACCGGTTCCCTCTTAATTTTCAAGACGAAGTCT
This sequence comes from Vicia faba, assembly GCA_948472305.1. Classification (NCBI taxonomy): domain Eukaryota; kingdom Viridiplantae; phylum Streptophyta; class Magnoliopsida; order Fabales; family Fabaceae; genus Vicia; species Vicia faba. The sequence continues at coordinate 1,424,377,952 of OX451739.1, forward strand.
TACACGGACTTATCATCAAAGTAACCCTACACCGGTTCCCTCTCAATTTTCAAGATGAAGTCTTACACGGACTTATCATCAAAGTAACCCTACACCGGTTCATTTTCTTTCAGAAGAAGTCTTACACGGACTTATCTCAAGATAACCTTAGCCCGGTTTATCCAGAAGTTTTAAACGAACTTATCCTGCAGTAACCTTACCCCGGTTCCTCCAGAAGTCTTACACGGACTTATCTCAAGATGACCTTACCCCGGTTCATCCAGAAGTTTTACACGAACTTATCCTGCAGTAACCTTACCCCGGTTCCTCCATAAGTCTTACACGGACTTATCTCAAGATAACCTTACCCCGGTTCATCAAGAAGTTTTACACGAACTTACCCTGCAGTAACCTTACCCCGGTTCCTCCAGAAGTCTTACACGGACTTATCTCAAGATGACCTTACCCCGGTTCATCAAGAAGTTTTACACGAACTTACCCTGCAGTAACCTTACCCCGGTTCCTCCAAAAGTCTTACACGGACTTATCTCAAGATAACCTTACCCCGGTTCATCAAGAAGTTTTACACGAACTTACCCTGCAGTAACCTTACCCCGGTTCCTCCAGAAGTCTTACACGGACTTATCTCAAGATGACCTCACCCCGGTTCATCAAGAAGTTTTACACAAACTTACCCTGCAGTAACCTTACCCCGGTTCCTCCAAAAGTCTTACACGGACTTATCTCAAGATAACCTTACCCCGGTTCATCAAGAAGTTTTACACGAACTTATCCTGCAGTAACCTTACCCCGGTTCCTCCAGAAGTCTTACACGGAATTATCTCAAGATGAACTTACCCCGGTCCATCAAGAAGTTTTACACGAACTTACCCTGCAGTAACCTGACCCCGGTTCCTCCAGAAGTCGTACACAGACTTATCTCAAGGTAACCCTACACCGGTTCCTCCCAAAGTCTTACACGGATTTATCCCAAGGTGACCTTACCCCGGTTCCTCAAGAAGTTTTACACGAACTTATCCCAAAAAAAAACCTACACAGGTTCTCTCTCTCCAGACGTAGTTTTACACTGACTCGTCATCAAGAAACCCTACACAGGTTCTCTCTTCCCAAAGATGCAGTTTTACACGGACTCGTCATCAAAAACCCTACCCAGGTTTTACTTCTTCCAGGATGCAATTTTACACGGGCTCATCATCAGTAACCTCACATAGGTTCCCTTCTCAAACTCCAAACGTAGTTTTACACGGACTCGTCATCAGTAAACCCTACACAGGTTTCCTTCTCAGCTCTAGATGCGGTTTTACACAGATTCGTCATCAAAGTAACCCTACACAGGTTCCTTCTCCATTTCAGATGCAGTCTTATACGGACTCATTATCAGTAAACCCTACACAGGTTTCCTTCCTTCAAAGATGCAGTTTTACACGAGCTCATCATCAGTCAACCCTACACAGGTGTCCTTCTTTCCAAGATGCAATTTTACACGAGCTCATCATCAGGCAACCCTACACAGGTTCCCTCTTTCAACTTACAAAATTACAATTCAACAGACAACCTCCAGATGGAATCTATAAGCCCGTCCACCTACCAACAGTCTCCAAATGGCATCTATAAGCCCATTCCCGACAAGGTTCTGTCACATCTCCAGATGGCATCTATAAGCCCATCCTCCCATACCATCTTTCCAAATGGCATCTATAAGCCCATTCCCGACAAGGTTCTGTCACATCTCCAGATGGCATCTATAAGCCCATCCTCCTATCCACCATCTCTCCAAATGGCATCTGTAAGCCCATTCCCGACATCACATTGCTGATATTCTACTATGTGAGTGCAAATTTCTGGGCACTCTAGTGTTCAATCATCTTCCACCTTCGGATCACGAAAGGCACGCTAGCCAATCTACATCCTCAGGTCTAAGAAGATTGAACAGGGGCAACTGTTGTACCCCAAAATTTTCCCTCACATATTCTTCAAAGTTTTGACAAGCATCATCTCAATTTGCTCAAGTCTACTCAAGGGTTGCACAGTTCAAACACCCTCCTAAGCCAGTCAAATTAGGGTTTTGGTTCTTGCAAGGAAGTTGAGGTTTTCAAGGGCTCAATCAAGTCTCATATGCTCATATACATTGTCAAGCACCTACATGTCAAGTTTCAAGGCTCACAAGGTCAAGTTGCACAGTCAAAAACCCTAATTGCTTCACAGTCAACTGCAGGGGCAAAATGGTCATTTGGCAGTCAAAAGTCAAAAAATTTGGTCAACATCTCATTTTGAAGCCACAATAATCATTGGATCAAATCTTGATCATGATTCCACAAGAATGGCTCAAAAATCATTAAGATGCAAAAGTTTCCATTTTTGGACAGCTGAAAAGCCAACTGTAACTTGACCAAGGCATAACTTTTTCATGGTTCATCAGAAAAATACCATCCAATGCTCATTTTGAAGGGGAGGACATTTCCTACAACTCATCTTCACATTCCAAGTCCAAGAAACGCCCTCGCAAAAAGTTATCAATTTCAACATTATAGGTCATTTTCAAAAGTCAACAAAAAGGCATTTTAAGTCAAAGACCATAACTTGAGATTGGTAAATCAAAATTACATGGGACCAAATGCATTGTTTAGAGGACTTCAAGACCTTTCCAAAATGTCCAAGAACATGTTCATATGATCAAAATTGAGCAAGATATGCATTGGAGAAGTTGGAAATTTTTTGTGAAATAGCAAAAGTCAACTATCCTTGAAACTTCAATTTTTGACAAAAGGGCCCACTTTTTTCCACTTGATTCAGCCTTGTCATGCCACCCACGTGTCCCATGATCAATTTCAAGACCAAATAATTATTTTTCTATTTTTATTTAATTTTTATGGATTTAATTCATTTTAATCCATAATAATTCAAGTAAATCTAAAAAAATTAATTAAATGATATCTTATGGTTTGAATAGCCTTCATGAAGCATTTGCAACCTACCAATTTCGTGCTAAGCTCATTTAGGCATGAAAATTCAAATTTTGAACAAGCTTTGAAAGGCCTTTAATGGTGGTTAAGACAAAATCCAAAGCTTAATTGCAATGGTTAAAGGCTCCTAAATGTGACTTATTCTCACTCATTACTATATATACAAGCCTTGCAAGCCTTATTCACAACCGATAGTGTGCACAAACGGCCAGAGCAAAATCCAAAAAGTGTCAAAAAAAAGTGTGAGATCAAAAGGAGTGTTGCAAGTATTTTCAGGCCAAAAGGAGAACGTGACTCTCTTCTTTGCCATACTCTGAAGCTAAAGCAACCCTTGCCACGTCCTAAGGTCCATCATACCGCGCTGTAAGTTTTCCCAGGTCCCCTCAAAATCCCATATTATTTTTTCTTACGTATTTGTGTGCAGGCTTCAAAGAAGGCTTATCATGCGCCTCACAAATCCAAAGCGCCAGGTGGCTACAGGCATGCATCCAAAGGCCAGGAAGTGATCCTCACCATGCACTCAGTCAACCAACAAACACTTGATCCAAGGAGTCAACGTGGCTGGATGAGTAATGGGCCTCAGATTCCAATTTTCACCTCCATATTGGGCCCAGACCCCCTCCCTTGGTTTATTCTTTTTCTTTTCCTTTTTATATTTTCTAATTTAGTTATTAACTTTTTTTTAATTATTATTATTATCACCAAAATTAATTATTTAACCCTTTCACAATAAAAAATAAAAAAAAAGAACTAATATTATTATTATTATTAATTTCATTTTACTTTTGTAAATAAATACTAATAAATTGAATTAGTTTTAATTAGGCAACTTTAACCTTTTTTTCTTAATAACTAAAATAAATTTAGAATTAGGTTTTTATTAACTTTTAATTTTATTTCCTTTTATTTTATTTCATTAAAAACATAAAAATACAAAAACATTTTTCTTTTAATAAATTAATTAATTAGTTATTAATTTTAATTTCATTTAATCACAAAAAAGGACCAAAAAAAATTCATTTCTTTTCTTAAAAGGGTCAAAACCCTTAGGACGTTCCCGATTAAATTTCTTCTCGCGCGCATCTATTTATTTTGATTATTTATGTAACTGTCTCCAGATATGTAATAGTTAAATAGGAATTTTTCCGCTTTATTTAATTTCTCGCATTTATTTACCAAAATGGGTTTTTGTTTTTGGCGATGTATAGACCTGCGCCTTGTAATAGTTAGAATTTATATTTCTGCAATTTATTTTCCGCACCCCTAACCGTTAAAAAATGCATGAAAGAATGTATGTAAATAAAATTAATCTGTAGCTCACAAATAACATGTACAAGATAACCTTAACTGAAACACAACACACAAAGCACATGCCACTCTTAGGGTACGCCTCACTGGTTGCCTCGACGTGGTCATCAAGTATAGGACGTCTTAGAGGTCGCCCTTTGTCTAAAGATCCAGTTGCCTCAAAATGGTTGCCTCGAATAAAAGGATCTAGGACATTAGGGTTACTTCTAAGGTGTCCTACCATTGCTTCAGTGACCACACTGTCCCTATAATCGAATTGACCCGAACACCTCCAATGATGGTGTTACCTACCTCTCAATGGCGGGATAGCACTATCTAAAGGACTCTTACACAGCCTAACTCCTTAGAGTAGGTAGATTCTCCTGGGTACTTGCTCTTTCAAACAAACAAAAACATCTTTTCACACCACACTTTCTAAAAGTTTTCAAACAAAATTTTCATACACTCTTGAGGACTGATACAAGAGTTACTTAGAAATCTTTCAAAACGAAACTTTTTCAAAACCCACACACACTTGAAAAGAAAACAAATTTTGAAAACATAAGAGCAAGTACCTAAGAGCCCGTGGATAACCACGGATAGAAAGGGTGCTAACACCTTCCCTTTCTATAAATCTACCTCCCGAACCGAGAAACATTCTCAAAGAAGGAATTTTGCTGTGCTTTTGTCCTTTCCAGGTTGGAGAATATAAAAGACGGTGGCGACTCTTGCTTACCGCGACATTTTGCGAAACCAGCTAAAAAACAGTCAGTTCTATTTCCACCGATCACAACAGTAAATCAAAAAAGCAGTAAAGAACACAGTCAATTGTTTACCCAGTTCAGTGTGAAACAACACCTACTCTGGGGGCTACCAAGCCAGGGAGGAAATTCACTATAAGAGATATTAATTCAGGAATAAACCAACCAGTTTATCTCCTTCACTTAAGACCTACCCAATGCAACTTCAATCTAAGTTCAACTTAAACCTGAGTTCCTACTCACTCCCCCTCAATCACAGCAGTGATACTAAACAATTGACTAATGAAATAATGAAGACACTCTTCAGAACAAACACTTGATTATGCTTCACAACTTTTAATCAAGTAACACAAACACTCGTGCTTCAAAGCTTTGAGTGATACTTAAACCTAACTTGACCTTGCTTCAAAGCTTTAATCAAGTGACACAAACACTCTTGATTCAAAGCTTTAAGTGATACACAACCCTTACAATCAAAACCTACTCCAAGTCACTTATCACAATGATACTTGCTTGGATTATAGTAGTTAAAACTATACAGCCCCTAGTTGATCTTCTGTCAAAGAGTTGATTTTCTAACAGCTTTCCTGTTGAATATATATGCAGCTGTTTCTTCAGTTAGGGCTTCCACGAAAAGCTAGTGTTAATTAGGGTTAACCTCAAGACTTGGTCACAAGACTTTATCAACCAGATTAGGGTTGAGCTAGGTTAACCTAAAGTCCACGTGAGATTCTGTTCTGAAAAGTATGAACCAAATTCCTGAAAAATCTCATAATTAACCAAACTGCATAACTGTTAGATCAGTACAGGATGTTTTAACATTTGTTATGACAACATAAATCCTGTTTATTGATTTTGGTAGAAAGTGATAAATGTGATCATTGCAAAATGCTCAGATACACACTCATAAATAGCAGCTACTGTATGCCATTCTTTTTCTGCATAAAATACCTAGTAACCCAGAATGTTATGACATCAGTCATGACATTCACACACCTGGTTTTACCAAAAATACATGCCAATAACTAAAGACTTACAATTTTGAACTTTTAGGTTAGGGAAAATAGTGAAAAGAAGTTCAATTTTACATTGTAGTGTATTTGACAACGCTCATGACTTTATTTATTAGTTTTATTTTTTAAAATTTTTATAATATGAATTAGATTTTGGTGTCTTAGTGAAAGTTTTGTCTCTTGCCCGTTAGATTTAATTTTCATACAAACATCACTATATTAGGTGATCTTATTGGTGATTAGAACTTATAATGGGTCGATATATGTGTCTGTAAGGTTAGAATCACAAAAGAGGGGAGTGTACCTGCAAGGCACTCCGATGCTCCAGTAAGTAAGAGTGCGAATAGATATTAGAGAGCATATAGGGTTTTAGAAGTGAATATTGAATACTCGACCCTCACAAGTATAAGGGTTTATATAATACCCCCGGTACTTGACCATTGGTTCCTATTTTTGAGCCTAGATATCAGACCCCAAAAATAGGTACCTGCCAGGATTTCTGCGTGAAAGCAGGAGAGGGCAGCTAGTGCTTATTATCTTGGGAGAGGTACCAGAAACTAACCGTTATAACAGACAGAGGTGCCTGAAACTAGTCGTTATAACATGCAGCAGTGAGGTCACAAGCAGGCATGGTGTTGTCGTTTCTGGGGCCACACAGCCACGCGACTGAAGCTGTCAGGAAGATGGAAAACGTGCCCTTTGCTAGCTCAAAGCTGATTGGACCAATGCTTTTGGGGTGTTCTGGAGCAGGACTGGATTGGGCCGTGTATAGTTGTTGGCCTAGTCCAGAACAGGAGCCCCCTCCCCCCAATTCATTACTTCTAGACAAAGGAGTAATGACTTTGAACCGGTCCGTGCATTGAAGAGGGAAATACTCTGTTCATGTCCATTTGACCGAAGAAACATGGAAGATTTATGCCAAGGTTTCAGTCGATTTGAGTTAATGTCGAGCATGGGACTTTGCTTGCATTCTTCCGAGCAGTTATCGGGTTTGTTTTAAGTTTTTCTCCGAGGCCATGCTCGCGTGAGAACATGGGAATTTTGTCGTTCGTGCTCGACAAGGGATGTTCGTCGTCCGGGAAGGTGGAAAGCTGGTGAAGATTTTGAAAAACAACATGTGACATCCCTAGGGACACGCGTTGCGTGTGTAATGATGGCTACCTAGACTAGGGTTGTTGGCGATACACTTCCTTAATCATAGGCACGTGTTCCCGTGCCCTGGGAACAAATTATGAATAGGGGAAAGAGGGATCACTTGCAAAGTTTTCCACATTTTTCTTCTTATCTTGCTCTCATCTGTTTCCACCTGCTCACGATCCTTTGAGGATTCTGCCACTGTTGAAGCTGCTCTTTCCGCCTTAACATCTCCACCTATCACCCTACCTTCGTCAATTAAGTAAGTCTCTTAGCTCTTTCTTGGTATGTGCATTCATAATAGTCAGAATGTCAGTTAGGTGAGCTTTTTAGGTTTAGTTCCGGTGAATTGTTGTTGTTTGACGATGGTTAAGCCATTTGTTCAAACGTCGACCGCCTTGTAATCTTCTCTGGAGGGCAACCAAGAGTCGTTTAGGGAGGCAAGTGGGGTTGGTGCTGATGGTTCCCATGGAGGTCGTCATGATGAATATGGGCTTCAGGATGAACTCATGAAATTTTTGGTGAATCTCATGTGTTTTTCGATGAATCACATGAAGTTTCTGATGAGTCTCATGAAGTTTCCGATGAGTCTTGTGATACGGTAGGAGAACTGACTTGGGTGTTTTGCGTTTTATCGCAAATGTTGCGGTTAGCAAGAGTCGCCACCGACTTTTCTTTTATCCAAAAGGAAAGGATAAAAAGAACAGGAAAGACCTTTGAGATTATTTCTTGAGTTCAGGGGCTAGATTATGAAAAGGGAAGGTGTTAACACCCTTTTCATCCATAGTTATCTATGGGATCTTAGTTGCTTTCTAGATCACTTGCTTTTGTTTGAAAATGTGCTTTGTGGTGGTTTTTGAAAGTATTTTTGAAAAAGCGCATTCGTTTAGGCAAACTTTATAATGGTTCTTGTTTTGTAAGAACGTATATAAAGTGTTGGACTTTTGAAAATATTTCATGTTTTGAAAGTGTTTGGTGTGTTTTTGTCATTGTATAGTCATGATAGCAATGTTGTGAGATATCTTAGCATTTCTCTTTAAGGGACTAAGATCATTTGAAAGACGACTTTTGAAGCATCATCGAGAGACTATGATCTTGTATTTTTGATGGTTTTTGCTAAGACGTCTCTCACATGCATAACATGACCATTTTTTAGACAACAAGTGGAGTTAACCCTAGAGGTGTAAGTGTGCAAGTGTGTTTGATTTGAATGCATTGTTTATCTTGAATTAAGGTTTGCTACTTGTTGATCTTAGTCTTTCCATACAAACCCTAATTACTAACATTTATATAGAAAGCGATAAATTGCATAAATGTAAAATTCTACGCTATTACATCATTTGAGGATGGAGACGCAATTTACAAATGGGGGATGAAAGCAATAAAATTCTAATTATACTATTACAACCATATTGAATATTGCAAGATAAAATGTGCAAGAATATAAAAGCAATGTGAAAGGAAAAGAAAATTATTTTTTTGTTTATGAAAAGTCTTGATTTAATTAAACTAATAAAAGGAAAGAATTTAATTAATTAAAATCCCTAAATTCTAATTTTAATTAAAATCCTTGTGTAATACACTTAGGGTCTGTTTAATTAGTTAATTATGGAGAGATTTAGAAGAAACATGGCCTGAAAAGTGAGATTGAATGATAAGGTTATGAGATTTGATTATGAGTTCATCACAAAAATGACTTATAATTCAAGTTTATCATATCAACTTCAAGTCTTCGAATCTCCTAGCTAAAAATGATCTCTTCAAGTGCTTGGACATTTTGAAAGGCTTGGAACATCCTCTACAACTTTTATGTTGGAAAATTTTGAAAATTCAATTTGGAACTAGGTGAAAAGTTACCATGAAGTTAGGTCAAAATCCTGACTAAAATACTCAAAATTTCACTAAGTATTTTAGTTTCATGGACATGTATTTATAAATTTATAACTTGAAATCCAAGAATTTCTAGAAAAAGTTCTGCCCTACAATGTTTTAGATCTCATTGAGATCTACAACTTTCATGTTGGAAGTCTCCCTTGAATCATCTTGCATCATGGTGGAAATTTGGCACAAAGTTATGAAAAAATGTTAACTTTCCAACACTTAGAAAAATTTCGAAGTCCTAGAATTTTGACTTTTCAAAGATAACTTTTACTTTTCAAATTCTTGATGAAAAAGTTTCATATTTTCACATGTCTTGATGAAATATAATTTTTGAAACTTGATTTTGATCAAAAAGTCAAAGTTTTACTTTTTAGTGTACAATTGACTTTTCATCAGTTGACTAAAATTCATCTGTCAATTCAATGACCTTGAGAGGTGATTTGAACTATACAATTAGGTCAAGATGGTTCATTTGAGTCCTTGAGATCATTTCTTAAACCAATAAGTCATTTCCTTGGTCAAAAGTCAAGAACCGAGTCTTCTCAATCAAAACCCTAATTTTGACCAATTTACCCTTTTGGTGTTCTGATCAAATTTCTTTGAGGAATTGTGATTCAAAGCTTGAAACTTAACATGAGAAATCTTGGGGATCCAAAATGATCCATGAAGGTCATACAAGGCATTAGAAGTTCAATTATCTTTGTACGAACTAAAACCCTAGTTTTGAGTTGTTAGTGCTCAGGAGGTGTCTTGAGCTGATCAAACCTTGTATAGTCTTGAATCAATGGAGATCTTATGAGAAATTTCTTGATAAGTGAGAGGGAAAATTTTGGGGTACAATAAGTCTCATGAAGTTTTTGATGAGTCTCATGAAGTTTCCGATGAGTCTCCTTTGATGTTCATATCCCATTTGTTGGGGTGTTTCTTCCCTGCAGCATCTGATGTCTGGCTTCGGTGTCCGGTCTTCAGCGCTGATCTTCCCAAAGTATTGGTCGCGGGAAAGTCTGGTTGTGGGAACACTTTCCCGAAATTGTCATCATCGACCGAGGGTCTTGGTCGGGGCGTGTGATACGGTGGCAGAACCGACGGTTGATACTGGTTTGCGTTTTGCGTTTTTTGTTCGCAAAATGTCGCGGTAAGCAAGAGTCACCACCGACTTTTATTTCATCCAATCAGGAAAAGGAAAAAGAACAGAAAAAACCTTTTTCGAGAATATTTCTGAGTACGGGGGGTAGATTATAGAAAGGGAAGGTGTTAGCACCTTTCTATCCATGGTTTTCCATGGGATCTTAGGTTCTTGCTCATCTTTTTAAAATTGCTTGTGTGTGCTTGTTTTGAAAAAAAGTTTACTTCGTGATAACCCTTGTATCAGTCCTCAAGGGTGTGACGAAGTTTATTTTGAAATATTGTTTTGAAAGGTGTTTGTGTGAAAAGTTTTGTTGAGCAAGTACTTAAGACAACGCTATCCTACTATTAAGGAGTAGGTAGCCCCGTCGTTGGAGTTTGTAAGGGACATTCGAAAGGGACAAGTAAAGTCACCAGAGCAATGGGTAGGAGACCTTAGTAGTAACCCTAGAGTCTTAAGATCTTTCTGAGGAAACATTTCCGAGGCAACATTCAAATGAGACATTTGATCTTTTAGACAGGAGGGAAACCACTAAGATCTCCTATGCTTAAATGACTATTTTACCGAAGGCAACCGAAGTGAGGCAAACCCTAGGAGTGAAATATGTGCACGTGATTTTTTCAGTTAATTAGTCTTTGCACATTAAGTGAGCTACCGTTTTAATTTTCAAACATCTTTCCATACAATCATATTAACCATGCATCTAACAGTTAAAGATTGCGGAAATTAAAAGTGCGAGAAAATAAACCTAGCTATTACAAGGCTTCGGGGAGGGGATTAATTACATAATCAAAATCGGGGGACAAAGCGATAAATGAAAAAACCTAGTTTAACTATTACAAACCATTGGCAGTTACAAAATCAATTAAACGCGCAGCGAATTAAATACGAGGACGCTTAAAAAATAACCTAAAACCCTAATTGAGAAAAAAAATATTTGTTGTACATTTTTTATTTGAGAAAAGAATTTACGAACACAATGGGCACAACCCTCATTTCCCCAACAACAAAGCCAACACACATCAACCTCCCACCAACCCCCCAGACGAAACAGAACCACAAACACCCAACCACAGTCGCCAACACAATACAATTACACCCACATACCCCACAACCAACCACAATCACCACCTCAGTACCCATACCCCCATATGCCTCACACCTAACCGCAATTTCAATCACAATACCAACACACCCGCATACCCCACACACAATTTCAGTCTTCTGTATATCCCAATATGGGCCCCTCAACATCCAACTTTAGCCCTGATATGGGAATGTCGAAAGATTATGAACCAACCGACCCAACTTACTATCAACCACAATATCACCAAACCACCCAACATCCTCAATACCAAACACCCCAAGATCCATTTCCTTTCTACCCCCCATACTCAGACGACCAATGCTACAGACCAACCATGGAACCCCACTGTGATCGGTGGATCTGGAACTGACTGTTTAACGCTGGTTCGCGAAATGTCGCGGAAGCAAGAGTCGCCACCGTCTTTTATTTTCTCCAACATGGACAGGACAAAAGCACAGCAAAATTCCTTATGAGATAGTTTCTCGGTTCGGGAGGTAGATTTATAGAAAGGGAAGGTGTTAGCACCCTTTCTATCCGTGGTTATCCACGGGCTCTTAGATACTTGCTCATTGTGTTTTCAAAAGTGTTTGCTTTTCAAGATGTGAGTGGGTTTGAAAAAGTTTCGTTTAAAAGTTTCAGATCGACTCTTGTATCAGTCCTCAAGAGTGTTTGAAAAATTGTTTTGAAAGCTTTTTGAAAAGTGTCGGTGTAAAAAGAGTTTTTTGATTTGTTTTTGAAGAGAGCAAGTATCTATGAGTCATCTACCTACCCTAAGGAATTAGGCTGTGTAAATGTCCTTAAGGTAGTGCCATCCCACCATTGAGAGATAGGTAGCACCACCGTTGGAGGTGTTCGGGTCAATTCGTTTGTAGGGACAGTGTGGTCACCAGAGCAACAGTAGGACACCTTAGAAGCTACCCTTATGCCATTGATCCTTTTTTATTCCGAGGCAATTTTCTGAGGCAACTTGTTTTGAGGCATATGGATCAACGGACATAAGGACTTACTAAAACGTCCTATACTCGATGACCACGTTTCGAAGGTAAGGCAACAGTGAGGCGTACCCTAAGAGTGGTGTGTGAATTTGTGTGTTATTTTCAGTTATGTTTTATCTTGTACATGTATCATGGTGATCTACGCTTGTTTTTAATTTAGGCCATACATTCTTTCATGCAAAGTTTAGAATTTAAAAGTGCGGAAATTTAAATGACGGAAAGGTAAATCCTACGCTATTACAAGGCGCGGGTCTATACATCGCCAAATTAACAAAGACCCGTTTTAATAAAAGATGCGGAAAGTAAAACCTAGTTACTATTACAAGGCTTGAGCAATTACATAATATTCACAAAGGAAAATAAGAATAAATGCGCGAAAGGAATAAAAATAGAACGTTCGAGGGTTTTGGACCCTTTTTGAAATTAAATTGAAATTAAAGAGCTAATTAATTATTTAATTAAAAGAAAAGAAATGTTTTTTTTATGTTTTTTGTATTTAATGAAATAAGAAAAGAATTTAAAATTAGAAGGAAACCCTAATTCTAAATATTTTTAATTATTAAAGAAAAGGTTAAAGTTTAAAACCTAATTTATGCTAATTAATTATTTACATATTATTTACAAAATATTTAGTAATTAATAATAATAATAATAATGATGAGAAAATTATTTGTTAAAAAAAATGAAAAGGTTAAAAAACCTTAATTTCTACATATTTTATTAATTTAAGAAAATATTAAAGTTTTAAAACCTAAATTAACTAAGTTAATTGTTAGAGTTTATTTACAAAATAAATTAATTTAAATATTAATTAAACATATTTTAGTTTCTGATTTTTTTATTTATGAAAATTAATTTATGAAATTAAAGAAAACAATTAAAATAATTAATAGAATTAAGAAAGAAAAACAAATTAAAAATTAAAAATTGATGCAAACCATGGGGGGTATCAGGCCCATTCAGGAGGTTTTTTGGAAGTAATTTGGCCCATTAGACAAAAAGCCTTGTTTGACTTTCTGGCATCACGTGCGTGTTCATTGACTCCTGAGTACCGTGGTCTGTATTCTTTGGACATTGGATTGGGTTTCATGCATAAGTTGTTCTACTTTGGCCATTTGGCCATTTGGCTTTTGGCTTTTGGCTTTTGGCTTTTGGCCATTTGTGTTATGGCCTCAACGTTCCTTAATCTTCTCAGGATGTATGTCTCGCCATGTATTGGTGTCATGCATAAGTTGTTCTTTTTTGGCCATTTGGCTTTTGGCTTTTGGCCATTTGGCTTTTGGCCTCAACGTTCCTTAATGAACCTGCATGGGATCCTGTCTAAATCTGTAGTGTTGAATCTCATGAACACATTAAATAAAATCATAAAATGCAAATAAAGCCAATATATGAAGAAATTTAATGTTTAGGCACAATATGGCATGTATGAATGATTATACCCTTTGATTATGGAGATCAAATCAATCTTACCCTCACTGGAAAATTAGTGACATGAATGCTTTTATGCCTTTTGGATCATGGAGATCAAGTCAGCCTTACCCTTACTGAAGAAGTAGTGAGGTGTTGGTTTGTAACTGTGATGGCTTGTTTGTAGTGAGAGAGGGATTTGTAATAAAGATTTCAAGGTTTTGGGGTTCTTGAAAGAATTTGATATTCTGACAGTGTTGTGGCCAGGTTTTTTTTCTCTCATTTTTTCTCCTTCCTGGTTTGTGTGAAAAGAATGTGATTATATAATGGAAATTAGGGTAAAGAAAATGGGCTTTGAATGTGCAATTGGGCCTCCAATGTTCACTTGAGTTCGTCACTTTCCAGGCTAAATCGCAGGGACTTAAGTGCAATTTTTGAAGTTGAAATGTGAAAAAAAAATGTAGCTAACATCGAGAACTAACTCTTTTCCGAAAATCGGCTCAATCGGATAAACGGTGAATTAGTTATGAATTTTTGAAGTTTCAGCTCAGACAAACTTATTTTGGGCTCCAGTGTCGACTCTGACACGTTCTTCAATAAAAAACTGGTATTGATCGGAGCATAATCCGGTCTCGACTTTTGAAGAAAAGTTGTAGATCTATGAGTCAGTGACCTTGTGTAAAAATATGAGCCCAATCCGATAAAAATTGACCGAGTTATGAATTTTCGAAGTTTCGGCCCAGATGAAATAATATTCAGCAGTCAGGATTTTTGGTGCGTCACGCACTATGAGTAAAAAACGAAGGCCTTTTGAATACCGTTTGAACTCAATACCTTCTATGAAAATGTAGCCAACTCAATTTGTGAAATTTTGGCGCCGGAACCAGCTCGATACGATGAAAATCGACCAAGTTATGATTTTCTGAACATGACGCAAATAAACTTCTGTCACAAATTTTCTGTATGAAAATACTTGATAAATCCACATTTTTGAAGACCTTCTGATCGAAATTGGCTTCCAGCCGTGAGAGAAGAAAATGTAGATAATGTCAAAACGGAATTTTGGCCACCGGAACAGGTTCAAAATGAGCCACGATCTTCAATTTATGAATTTTTTAGCGCGTAAAAACTGCACTTTCAGCACACTTTTTCACCATATTTCTTCGAGAAAACTCACACATTCGGATACCTTCTTTAAAGAATTGACTCTTGAGCCGAACCTGAATTTGAGCATAAGTTAGGAAATTAAGGAGCACTTGAGGTCATTTGGATGTAAGGACCTTGATGCAACACAAAACCCTAATTTTGACTTGACTGCCTTAGGAGGTGATTTGACTGTGCAACCTTTGAGAAATCTTGAGGAATATGGGAGGGCAAATTTTGGGGTACAACAGTTGCCCCTGTTCAATCTTCTTAGACCTGAGGATGTAGATTGGCTTGCGTGCCTTTCGTGATCCGAGGGTGGAAGATGATTGAACACTAGAGTGCCCAGAAATTTGCGCTCACATAGTAAAGTATCAGCAGCGTGATGGCGGGAATGGGCTTACAGATGCCATTTGGAGAGGATGATGGGTAGGAGGATGGTCTTATAGATGCCATCTGGATGTATGACAGAACTTTGTCGGGAATGGACTTATAGACGCCATTTGGAGACTGTAGGTATGTGGATGGGCTTACAGATGCCATCTAGGTGTCGATCGCGTAAGAGATTCCTTAGCGAGAACTTGCGTACCTGAGAAAGAAAGATAATTACCTGGCCTGTTACAGGGATTGATCCTCAAACTCTTTATGTAGATGTGCCCTGGCTAGTGACAGGAATCAAATCTTTAAACTCTTCAGACGTGCCCTGGCGAGATACATGAATCGAGTCCGGAGAATACAGTCGTCAACAGATACACCCTGGCAAGATACAGGAATCAGATCTTCGAACTCTTCAGACGTGCCCTGGCGGGATACAGGAATCGAGTCTGGTAATGTTAGTCGTCAACAGATACACCCTGGCGAGATACAGGAATCGGATCTTCGAACTCTTCAGACGTGCCCTGGCAGGATACAGGAATCGAGTCTGGTAATGTTAGTCGTCAACAGATACACCCTGGCAAGATACAGGAATCGGATCTTCGAACTCTTCAGACGTGCCCTGGCTGGATACAGGAATCGAGTCTGGAATTCAGAAAGGTTGGTGAGTTGTCTCTACTGACAGGTTATTTCCATGGATGGGTGGTCTTTATCGACGGGTGTCTATAACGGCGAGTGTCTATAACGACGAGTGTCTATAACGACGAGTGTCTATAACGACGAGTGTCTATAACAACGAGTGTCTATGACGACGAGTGTCTATAACGACGAGTGTCTATAACGACGAGTGTCTATGACGACGAGTGTCTATAACGACGGGTGTCTATAACGACGGGTGTCTATAACGACGGGTGTCTATAACGACGGGTGTCTATAACGACGGGTGTCTATAACGACGGGTGTCTATAACGACGGGTGTCTATAACGACGGGTGTCTATAACGACGGGTGTCTATAACGACGGGTGTCTATAACGACGAGTGTCTATAACGACGGGTGTCTATAACAACGGGTGTCTATAACGACGGGTGTCTATAACGACGAGTGTCTATAACGACGAGTGTCTATAACGACGAGTGTCTATAACGACGAGTGTCTATAACGACGAGTGTCTATAACGACGAGTGTCTATAACGACGAGTGTCTATGACGACGAGTGTCTATCACGACGAGTGTCTATAACGACGAGTGTCTATGACGACGAGTGTCTATAACGACGAGTGTCTATGACGACGAGTGTCTATAACGACAAGTGTCTATAACGACGAGTGTCTATAACGACGAGTGTCTATAACGACGAGTGTCTATAAAGACGAGTGTCTATAACGACGAGTGTCTATAGCGACGAGTGTCTATAACGACGAGTTGGATCAGAGAAATCTTTAGGCATTGATTTAACTGGATTTGTATTCTTTGACTGGGTTGGTCTCTTTTGACTGTATTCGTCTACATAGCTGATCTTTTAACTAGATCCTTCCTGAAAGGTAAAGGTCAGTCATATGCAATGCATGATAATATTTTTCAACACATGAGATTGTATGATATGATGCGTATATGCATGTATCATGATGTATAACAATGTGATGTTTATGAATGTATCTGCATCTAGGAAAATAGATCCTTGACGGATGCCGAGAAGTCAAATCCTGGGCTGATATTGAAGAGTGAGATTCTTCGTTTCCGTTGGGGATGATGATTGCAAGAATACCGGTCGGAGAAGATAACTCCGTTGGGGAATAAACTTGGCGAAGAGATTACTCTGCGGGGAATTACTCTGTGGGAAGAGATACTTCGCTGAGATTTGATGATAACTCCGCTGGGGATTTCGTTGTTGTGCTCTGTTGGAAATGAAGGTATCTTGGTCGCATTCTTCAGCTGAACTTACCTTGGCACTTCGGTGGACAGGGCAACCGAATCATTTAGACAACTCATTATTGCCCCAGTTTCTGTTGGAGAAGAAGGTACCTGTGAAGGTGTTTGATGACTGCCAATTGACAAATCTTCTTCTGGTAGGCAAGTGATGAGATGACAGGACATAGTCGTACGCTTTGATCCCTAACTTTTGCCTGGACCGCCCTTTCGGGTTTTCAGTCCACCGGGATACCCATTTTTGCCCAAGCCGCCTTTTCAGGTGTTCGACTTGCCGGGTATACAGATTTTTTTCATTTCATCCCTCATTTTTGCCCGAACCCTTTTGGTTCGCCGGGAAGCCCTTATTTTTGCCTAGGTGTGTCAACCTAGCGGGTCTTTGATTACGCGTAGTATTTTTTCCGACTATGTCCATGCTCTCAGGATGTAGGGAGGTGCCCCTGTTATTGTGTTGCCACGCTATCAGAAGATGTTTGGTCATGCAAGATTTGTTGCTGGGAATTCATGTCCAATGCCCCAAGTGGCTCAGGCGGAGGTTTGCCCCTGGCTGTTTGGCCTCTTGAGAGATTCCTTGAATCTTGACTGGACTGCCCCAGATGATGGACAATGATCAGGCCATGCCCCTTGATTGGAGGTTCTTTTGTTCATTAGGCATTCGTCGTGCGAATTTCTCTGCTGTTCAAACAAAAAGTCATATGCAAACACAGTCATGTTGAAAATGCAAAGCTTATGTCTGTCTTAGATTTTTTTGAAAATGCATTTTTTCATAAAAACAAGTGAATTTTTTTGTAAACTGTGATGTCAACTCGTTATTTTACCGCAAGCCTTAAGGAATCAGGATACCTTTCGTAACAGTATGCTTTCGAACTAACCCATGCTTCAGCTAGGACTTTTTAGGGTTATAACGTGTCCTGGTTCATGGTTTAAGAAACAAAGGATAAAGGCTCAAAATATTTGTACCCACCCACTCTTCGTGATGTTCTTCAAACCTAAACTCAGTTGATCATGCGTTAGACCTTGTTTGAGTCTTTGCTTTGATATTCCGGTGATGGTTCGGATACTGACAATTTATTTTGAATAGGCAGTCGTTTTTTTTTTGTTGAGGGTTTGTATGACCTCTTTCTTTTTGATTTCGTTATCCCTATTTTTCTTTTGCCTGAACTGTTCTTTTGTGATTACAGTCAGCGGGATGCCCCAGTTTTGTAAGTCTCCTTCATAGGTTTTGACTTAATGGGTTTTTATTTTGAGAAGTAATGACTGCCTGTCTTTATGATTGTTCGGAACCATCACTGTCTTTCTTTGTTTTGTAAGGACCTCTTTGGTGCCATTTGTTATGCACTTGGATCAACTGAGAGAACTACCCTGCCCCAGGTTATGATTAAGGGTTTTAAATTTCGAAAAGAAAAACTCCTACTTCTTTGGCTCAAAGGGGTTGACGATGGATTATCTTCCTTATAACTCCAGTGTTTAGGAATTGAAACAATGCATGTACCTCATCAGCAGGGTCCGTTCAAAAGCATACTGTAGATTGTGGTATCGTCTTCGTCATCCTCCCTCAAGAGGCTCAGAATTATTAATTGAGAGTTGACATCAAAAAATGAAAGCAGTTTGAATATAGCGAATGCGAATATATTGATTCAAAACAGACATATGCGATGCATTAATGACATAACAGCGTTTGACATGATAATTGTTTGAATAATCAAAAGAAAATTACAACTTGAACATTCGAATAAACAAAAGTCTTCTAGTCTCAGGGCTGGTCACTTCAAATGGTGAATCCTGTAGGGATGGTAGAAGCACTCAGCCTGACCCACTTGGGTGAAATCCACTACTCCTTCATTAATCAGATCTTGGACCTTGTTCTTCAGAGCCCAGCAGTCGGTAGTGTCATGTCCAGGACTATCAGAGTGGTATGCACATCTTTTGTTGGGATGATAGTTAGGAGCAGAGATGTTGGGGTTCCGGGGAGGAGCCCTTAATGTAACCAGATTCAACCTCAATAGGTGTTGTAGAGCTTGAAACAGCGACATGTTAAGCTGGGTGAATTGCCTCTTGGACCTGCTTGGCTTATTCTGATCAACTTGTTGCTCTGGGCGGGGTTGTGGTTGGACCTGTGAAGTGGTAGCAATTTGGAGAGGTCTATTCTTCACCATACCAGACTCTTGTCCTCTTAGAAGCTGATCAATGACCTGGTCCCTGACTTGGGCTGGTTACTTCATGTTGTATCTGTCTTGATGAAGTTGACTGATCATGGTCCTCAACTCTTCTTGCTCCCGAGCTAAGCCTTGAATGAGAGCCATTTGCCCCAGCATCTGGGTTTTCATTGTATCTACCTCAGCTTGTAGGCGTTTCAGCCGTTCGTCCTTGTCATCTTCAGCACTGTTCCTGGCCAAAGTCCCCATGAGGAGTGTCCTTAACTCTTCTTGCCCCTTGGATAGGCTTAGAAAGATCTCCCTAAACTGAGTCTCTTGAGCATGAAGGTCCTGGTTATCTTGTTGGGAATCCATTGCTGAAATAAACAGCGAAGAAGGTAAATGACCTGTCAAAAAGAGTACCTGTAATGCAACAATATGTATGATATGCGTGCAATGTTTTCAAGGATCTCGCGGGGTAGACAAGAAAAATTGTTAGAATTTGAATCCGGTAGCTTGATTGAAGGAACTTCATGTTGTTGAGAGTCCTTCTTCAAGGGTCAAGGCTCACCATATCTAGTGGGTCATAGCCCCTGACTTTAGTCATCATGTCTGGTCTTGATTTCCAAACAACCTTGGTTAGGGGAACCTTCTTCAAGAGTCAAGGCTCACCATGTCAAGTGGGTCATAGCCTCTGACTCAGATCATCAACCTGGCTAGAGGAAAATAAATCCCCTTTGCCCCTTGCTAGACATTCTGATTCATCATGACCTGCATCACAAGCCCTTGAGATCCTTGAAACGGATTAGTCCTTATGCGGGATGTATGCAATGGTATGATGTTATGCTATGCATGGGGTAATGTAGGCAAATCCTATTATGAGTCCCAATTAAGGACTGTAAACAAAACCTGCAAGAAACTCAAGTGTCAGATAACAAGCATGCAAATAGTCAAGTTGGAAGGCACACAAGTCACACAAGAGAAGCCCTTAGAGTTTAGGCCAACATGGGGTCTAGGTATTACCCTCTTTCAGTTTGTTGGTTAAGACCTGTCCTATCAGAAGTAACCGGGTTCTAGAGGATCCAAATATCACTGACTACCCTCAATCGGTCATAACTCCAGCATCGCTGTGATCGGTGGATCTGGAACTGACTGTTTAACGCTGGTTCGCGAAATGTCGCGGAAGCAAGAGTCGCCACCGTCTTTTATTTTCTCCAATTGGAAAGGACAAAAGCACAGAAAAATTCCTTTAAAGAGATTGCTCTCGGTTCGGGAGGTAGGTTATAGAAAGGGAAGGCGTTAGCACCCTTTCTATCCATGGTTATCCATGGGCTCTTAGATACTTGCTCAATGTGTTTTCAAAATTGTTTGTTTGCTTTTCAATATGGGTTTAAAAGTTTCTTTGAAAAAATTTCAGATCGACTCATACGTCAGAGTGTTTGAAAAGTTTGTTTTGAAAGCTTTTGAAATGTGTCAGTGTGAAAAGTCTTTTGATTTGTTTGAAATTAGAGCAAGTATCCTTGAGAACCTACCTACCCTAAGGAATTCGTCTGTGTAAGAGTCCTTTGAAGTAGTGCCATCCCACCATTGAGAGGTAGGTAGCACCACCATTGGAGGTGTTCGGGTCAATTCGAGTTTTAGGGACGTGGTGATCACCAGAGCAATGGGAAGACACCTTAGAAGCTACCCTCATGCCAGGTTCCCGGATCATGAGGACTTACTAAGACGTCCTCTACTCGACGACCACCTTTCGAAAGGCAACAATGAGGCGTACCCTAAGGGTGGTGTGTGCGATTCGTGTGTCGTGTTTCAGTTATTTGTCTTGTCATGTTTATTTGTGATCTACGCTTGATTTTAATTAGGGCCATTCATTCTTGCATGCATATTTAAGAGTTATAAAGTTGAGGAAAAATAAATCTACGACTATTACAAATGGCGCGGGTCCACATCGCCAAAATTAAACCGGACCCGATTTAGCAGGAAAGTAAATAAAGCGAATAAATAAAAGTGCGAAAAGTAAAGTTACATGGCTTTGGGAGATTTACATAATTATTTAAATGATTATAAAATAAATGCGCGAAATAAAGGAATTAAACAAAACCAGGGCGTTGGACCCTTTTACAAACAATTAAAATTAATCAAGGAATTAAAAATTAAAATTAAATGAAAAAATGGTATTTTTGTGTTTTTTAGATTTAATGAGAAAAAGGAGTTAATTGAAATTAAATTAAACGGCAAACCCTAATTCTAATATTTTTATTTATTATGAAAGAATTAAAATATAATCTACATTAAACCCTAATTTATTTATGTACAATTTTTAATTCATGAAAATAAATAACTAATATTATTATTCTGAAAAAAGGGAAAAATAAAAAAAGAAAATAAAAAGTTATTAAACCTAAATTCTATTTTTTTGGATTTTAGTTATTAAAAAGAATTAAATTTGTAACCTAATAAAACTAAGTAATTACAAGCATTTATTTATGAAAATAATTATAATATTAATATTTATTATTTTTTGGCCTTTTCTGATTTTGAATGTTTTTATATTTTGTAGAAAAATAAATTAATTAAATTAAGACAATAAAATAAATAAAACAACAAAAATAAAGGTAAGAAGAAAAATATAAAAAATGCAAACCAGGGTGGGGTGTAGCCCCAATTTAGGAGGTTCAGGCCTGGGATTTCTGGCCCATTTGATTTTGAATTCGCTGACTTTTCAAGATTCCATATGGTGCGTTGACTGGAGTTTATTGTGCTCCTGGGATCCACGCCTTTGGTTTGGTCGTCTGGGACACGTGTGTGGCTTGATGATGAGAGGACATGATGTACCTGGATGTTAGCATAGCATAGGATTTTATTTTGAAAAATAATATGGAATTTTGCCAGACCTGGGACTTGAACCCAGGTCTTTGATGTCATATACATAACGTGTTACCACTGAGCCAATGAACGTTAATTGATATATTATGGTAAACAAATAATGAAAAAGCAAAACCAACGCCTAGTAACTAAAACGCGCGCAAATTTGAATGGGCCTGTCCCCGTGTGACACGACACCATCGTCTTCGTCCTCCTGAAACACTAAACACATTGGCCACGGTTTTTGAAGCGTAGCATTAGGCTAGCTACCAGAAAATAGCGACTAGCGCTATGGCATATATAAATCGATCGCGAGATATGTTTCTGGTTCATGGGAACACGCTGATTGCAATGGTCTTAACCTCAACTCCTAATTTTGCTTCATTGTAAAAACCCTAATTTGGAAAACCTGCAACCCTAAAAAACGCGCATGGTGGATTCACGTATGGTTAATGAAAATGCAATCAAACACAATGGTTAGCTCAGAAACATCATTATGAATATGAATACATAAACAAAAATGCAAAAATATGCTTGAATCATGCTATACGATTTCAGAATTTTTGAGGTACAGTTTGACTTAGGGGTACCAATTCAGGGGGTTTTGGTTGATGTTAGTGATTGAGAAACGTTCAATGATGTCTCAGGATGATGATGGAACAAAAATTGAAGCTTGAATCGACCTAAAACCCTGATTTCAGTATTGGCTTTCTTGGAGATTTTTTCAAGTTTGTATGAGGTTTCTGAGCGCAGCTTGCAGTCTTCTTTCATTAGGTCTTGGTTCCTGAATATGTATAGAGCATGCTAGGTCAAGAAAGTTGTACAAAATCTCTTGCATTGATGATTTCACATATTTGATTTTGTAAAAATCTTTTTGAATCTTTTTTCATGGTTTTTGGTTCAATCATGCTCAAATCTCATCAAAACTTGCCTAATTGGGATATGCACGTGATATTGAGAATAAACATGCATGAAAAGATTTTTTTAGGTTAAGTTTGATATTTTTCATGTATTTAATTAATTTAAATGAATTAATATTAATATAAATTCAAATAAATAATTAAAAAATGAGAGAATACTTCCCTTTGGGCCTAATGGTCGTGCATAGGCTTGGCATGAAGAAACTTGGAAGAAAAATGGGCCCATTTGCATTTTTAGGTCATTTGAACCATTGTTGACTTTTCAAAATTCCCAAAAATTTCCCAACTTCCACAAGGTATAACTTGCTCAATTTTAAAGCTTTTCACATGTTCTTGGACATTTTGGAAAGTTCTTTGAGTCCTTTAACCAATGCTTTTGGTCCCATGTCATTTTGATTTACCAATCTCAAGTTATGGCCTTTGACTTAAAGTCCCTTTTTGTTGACTTTTGAAAATGACCTATAATGTTGAAATTGATAACTTTTTGTGAGAGCATTTCTTGGACTTGGAACATGAAGATGAATTGTAGGAAATGTCTTTATCTTCAAAATGAGCTTTGGATGGAATTTTTCTGATAATCCATGTGAAAGTTATGCCCTGGTCAATTTCAGTTGATTTTTTCAGCTGTCCAAATATAACAACTTTTGCATCTTTGATGATTTCTGAGCCAAATTTTGAGAATCATGATCAAGCATTGATCAAATGATGTTTGTGGCTTCAAAATGATATCTTGACCAAAAATTTGAACTTTTGACTGTCAAATGACCATTTTGCCCCTACAGTTGACTGTAGTGCAATTTAGGGTTTTGACTGTGCAATTTTGAGCTGAATGCCTTGAAACTTGACATGAGGATGCCTGACCACATTTGTAGGCATATGAGACTTGATTGGGCCTTTGAAAAGTTCATTTTCTTGATCAGGACTCAAACCCTAGTTTTGGCTGTATAGGAGACAGTTGAGCTGCACAACCCTTGGGGAATTTTGTGGCCTGGCTTGACAAATCTTGGAGAATATGGGAGGGCAAATTTTGGGGTACAACAGTTGCCCCTGTTCAATCTTCTTAGACCTGAGGATGCAGATTGGCTGACGTGCCTTTCGTAATCCGAGGGTGGAAGATGATTGAACACTAAAGTGCCCAGAAATTTGCGCTCACATAGTGACAGTGATGGGGGAATGGGCAAATTTTGGGGTACAACAGTTGCCCCTGTTCAATCTTCTTAGACCTGAGGATGCAGATTGGCAGATATGCCTTTCGTAATCCGAGGGTAGAAGATGATTGGACACTAGAGTGCCCAGAAATTTGCGCTCACATAGTGGCAGTGATGGTGGAATGGGCTTATAGATGCCATTTGGAGATTGCTGGATAGGATGATGGGCTTATAGATGCCATCGGGATGTTGATCGCGTAGGAGATTCCTTAGCGAGAACCTGCATACCTGCAAAAGAGAAAATGAGTACCTGACACGTTGCAGGAGCTGATTTTAGATGCTTGGTATAGGTGTGTCCTGACTGGTTACAGGAGCTGAGTCTGGAGCTTCAAACGCTGATGAATGAACCAGGGATGGTTACTACCTTAGCATGAATGGTAAGAGAATCTTGGACGATTACTACCCCAACAGGAACGCTGAGAGAATCTTGGGTGTCTTCTACTGGGATAAGAATCAGGGAGATCTTAGGGCCGATCTGACTGAACCAGAGAAGGCCTTTGACTGGATAAGAATCAGGAAAATCTTAGGGTCGATTTAACTGAACCGGACAAGGTCTTGGAATCTTCAACTGGATAAGCATCAGGGAGATCTTAGGGTCGATCTGACTGAACCAGAGAAGGCCTTTGACTGGATAAGCATCAGGAAAATCTTAGGGTCGATTTAACTGAACCGGACAAGGTCTTGGAATATCTTCAACTGGATAAGCATCAGGAAAATCTTAGGGTCGATTTAACTGAACCGGACTAGGTCTTGAAATATCTTCAACTGGATAAGCATCAGGGAGATCTTAGGGTCGATCTGACTGAACCAGAGAAGGCCTTTGACTGGATAAGAATCAGGAAAATCTTAGGGTCGATTTAACTGAACTGGACAAGGTCTTGGAATATCTTCAACTGGATAAGCATCAGGGAGATCTTAGGGTCGATCTGACTGAACCAGAGAAGGCCTTTGACTGGATAAGAATCAGGAAAATCTTAGGGTCGATTTAACTGAACCAGGCTAGGTCTTGAAATATGATTGAGAATTTCAACTGCATCTTTCCTGAAAGGTAAAGGTCAGTCATATGCAATGCATGATATGGGTCAAGCAATGATGTTCTCGATATAAATGAGACTTGTATGATGCAATGTGTTATGCATGCTATAATGATGTATGTGATGTTTTATGTATGTTTTTGTCTAGGAAAGTGAATCCTTGACGGGTGCCGGGAAGTCGTATCCTGGGCTGATGTTGAAGAATAAGCTTTTACTCCTGCTGGGGATGATAACTGCAAGAATACCGGTAGGAGAAGATGACTCCGTTGTGGAATAAACTTGGCAAATGGAATATTCTGCGGGGAGAGAAAATACTCTGACGACCATGCTGGGAAGCAATACTCTGTGGAGAGAGGAATGCTTTGCTGAATGTTGATAGTAACTTGCTGAGGATGTCTTGTTGTCGGAAGTGTTAATGGACTTCGCTGGGGATAGGAAGACTTTGTCGACGACGCTCTTTCCATGGCTTTTGGCTGAGGATAACCCAGTTATATCCTGTTAAGGAAATAACTCTTTAAATAAAGCCGGGCGACGCGTTCGTGCTTTGCGAGGGGATAAGCTTCCAGAATCTACTGGGGATAAGCTTACTGCTTGGGGATATGGCTTCCAACTTTGCTGGTGAAGCTGGATTGGACTTTCTGGGGAAGTTTGAACTGTAATTGCTGTAGGTTGAAAGAGGGAACCTATGTAGGGTTGCCTGCTGATGAGCTCGTGTAAAACCGCATCTGAAAATGGAGAAGGAACCTGGGTAGGGTTATTTTGATGATGAGTTCGTGTAAAACTGTGTTCTTGGAAAGGGAGAACCTGTGTAGGATTTCTGGGTGACGAATCCATGTAAAACTGCATCTTGGAGAGAGGGAACCGGTGTAGGGTTGCTTGGTGAGGTAAGTTCATGTAAAACTTCTTGATGAACCGGGGTGAGGTTATCTTGAGCCAAATCCATGTAAGACTTCTGGGGGGAACCGGGGTTAGGTTACTTGGGATAAATCCATGTGAGACTCTTGGAGGAACCGGGGTTAGGTTACAGCAGGATAAGTTTGTGTAAAAAATTCTTGACGAACCGAGGTAAGGTCATCTTGAGATAGGTCCATGTAAGACTTCTGGAGGAACCGGGGTTAGGTTACTTGGATAAGTTTGTGTAAAAACTTCTTGATGAACCGGGGTTAGGTCATCTTGAGATAGGTCCATGTGAGACTTCTGGAGGAACCGGGGTTAGGTTACTTGGATAAGTTCGTGTAAAAACTTCTTGATGAACCGGGGTTAGGTCATCTTGAGATAGGTCCATGTGAGACTTCTGGAGGAACCGGGGTTAGGTTGCCGCAGGATAAGTTCGTGTAAAACTTCTTGACGAACCGAGGTAAGGTCATCTTGAGATAGGTCCATGTGAGACTTCTGGAGGAACCGGGGTTAGGTTACCTTGGGATAAATCCATGTAAGATTTTTGGAGGAACCGGGGTTAGGTTACCTTGGGATAAATCCATGTAAGATTTCTGGAGGAACCGGGGTTAGGTTACTTTGGGATAAGTTCGTGTAAAACTTCTGGATGAACCGGGGTAAGGTTACTTTGGGATAAGTTCGTGTAAAACTTCTGGATGAACCGGGGTAAGGTTACTTGTGGAATGTGAGTCTGTGTAAGACCTTGTCTGAAAATTGAGAAGGAACCGGTGTAGGGTTGCTTGATTTTGATTAAGTGGATGATTGTCCTGTTTGGTTTTAGATGTTAACCCACAATCTGGAGTTTACAAAGGTAGATGGTAATCATCCTGATGTTGATCTTTCCTTTGTACTTTGGTTGACAGAGAAATTGGATCGCCTGGATAACTCATTATTGCCCCTGCTTCGGAGATGAGGGAAGAGGATACCTGTGTGGGTGATTGACAAATCTTCGGGTAGACAAGTGATGAGATACCGGAACATAGTCGTATGCTTTGACCCCTAACTTTTGCCTGGACCGCCCTTTCGGGTTTTCAGTCCACCGGGATACCCATTTTTGCCCAAGCCGCCTTTTCAGGTTTTCGACTTGCCGGGTGTACAGATTTTTTTCATTTCATCCCTTCATTTTTCCCGAACCCTTTTGGTTCGCCGGGAAGCCCTTATTTTTGCCTAGGTGTGTCAACCTAGCGGGTCTTTGATTATGCGCAGTATTTTTCGACTATGTCCCTGTTTTCATAATGTAGGGGAGTTGCCCCTGTTGTTGAACTTTGCCATGCTCCAGATAATGAGCAATACTCCTACTGTGCCCCTTGATTGGAGGTACTTCTGTTCCCAAGGTGTTCATCGTGCGAATTTCCCTGCTGTTCAAACAAATAGTCATATGCAAACAAGGTTATTTTAAGAATGCAAAAGTCTATGTCTGTCTTGAATTTTGAAAATGCATTTTTTGTAATATAGTGCGGTGTCAACTCAAGATTTTACAACAAACCTTCAGGAGTCGGGATACCTTCGTAACAGTATGCTTTCGAACTAACCCATGCTTCAGCTAGGACTTTTAAGGGTTATATCGTGGCCTGGTTCACGGTTTAAGAAACAAAGGATAAAGGCTCAAATTATTTGTACCCACCCGCTCTTCGTGATGTTCTCCAAACCTAAACTCAGTTGATCATACGTTAGACCTTGTTTGAGTTTTGCTCTGATTTTCCGGTGATAGTTCGGATATTGCTAATTTATTTTGAATAGGCAGTCATTCCTTTTTTGTTGAGGGTTTGTAAGACTTCTTTCTTGATTTTTGTTATCCCTTTCTTTTTTTGCCTGAACTGTTTCCCTTTTTGGAATTACAGTCAGCGGGATGCCCCAGTTTCATAAGTCCCTTTTATAGGTTTTGACTTCTTGGGCTTTTCGTTTATGATTTTTTTTTGATAATGACTGCCTGTCCTTATGATTGTTCTGAACCATCACTGTCTTTTGTTTTGTAAGGACTTCTTTGGTGCCATTCGTTATGCACTTAGATCAACTGAGAGACTACCCTGCCCCAGGTTATGATTAAGGGTTTTAAATTTCGAAAAGAAAAACTCCTACTTCTTTGGCTCAGAGGGGTTGACGAGGGATTATCTTCCTTATAACTCCGGTGTTTAGGAATTGAAACAATGCCTGTACCTCATCAGCGGGGTCTGTTCAAAAGCATACTGTAATGATTGCGGTATCGTTTTCGTCATCCTCCCTCAAGAGGTTTAGAATTTTCAATTAGGAGTTGACCATTGCAAAAATATGAAAGCAGTTTTAAGAATAGTAAACATAATTAAATCAAGACAGACATGTGTAATGCATTCATGAAATAAAAGAGTTTAACATAATAATTGTTTATCTGAACAAGAAAGGAAAAATACAACTTGAATTCAAATGAACAAAAAAAATCTCAATCCTAGCCATGTTTTGGCAATGGAGCATTGATCACGTTGGGAGTCTCAGCAGGCTCGAACTCGATCTCTTTGGCATCGATCATGTTCTGAATTTTGTACTTTAGTGCCCAACAGTCCTCAGTATCGTGCCCCGGGCTATCGGAATGATAAGCGCATCTGGCTTCTGGATTGTAGCTAGGAGAGGAGGTCTTAGGATTGGCAGGAGGGTTGATCACTGCAATCAGGTTCATCTTCAACATATGTTGCAGTGCTTGCGACCACGGCATGTTAATGTTGGTGAACTGCCTTTTAGGCCCGTCCGGCCTTTGCTGGTTTCCCCTCTGTGGTTGGCGGCGTGGTGCAGAACCAGAGATCATGACTGCCCCTGCATGTTGATCACGGCGACCCTTTTGACCGTATGCAGCATTAGATTCCTTCTTTCCCGTGTGAGGCTTTTTATGAACATCAGAAGGTGTGGCCTCTTGAATTTTCCCGCTCTTGATACCAGCTTCAATTCTTTCGCCGGTCAGGATGAGGTCGGTAAATCCAGCAGATGAGTTACCAATGAGGTGGTTGAAGAATGGACCAGACAGGGTCCCCAAGAACATGTCCACAAGTTCCCGGTCAGTTAATGGAGGTTGTACCCTTCCGGCAAGGTCTCTCCATTTCTGTGCATACTCTTTGAAACCTTCACTTGATCCTAACGACATACCCTGGAGTTGGGTACGCGTAGGAGCAAGGTCGGCATTATACTGATACTGCTTGTAGAAAGCAGTAGCCAACTCCTCCCAGTTACGAACCTTGGTCCCATCTAGCTGATAGAACCATTCGAGATGAGTCCCTGAAAGACTCTCCTGGAAGAAGTGGATCCACAAGTTTTTGTCCACCGTATATGGTTGAATCTTCCGAACATAGGACCTTAGATGCAGCTTGGGGCAAGACGCCCCATCATACTTAGTAAAGGATGGTGCTTTGAACTTCCGAGGGATAACCACACCAGTTGACAAACCCAGATCTCCGAAATCCAGCCCAGGTACCTGTTGAACCTCCATAGCTTTCATTCTGTCCTCCAGTTGCTTATATCTGTCATCAGCAGGAGGGTACTGCTCTTCGTCAAAATCTGTCTCGTCGTCGGAGACCACTGGACTGGGAACCTCTCTCTCATGATGACTGCTTTTTCCCACAGATGGGGTTG
The DNA here is from genome assembly GCA_948472305.1 of Vicia faba. Lineage (NCBI taxonomy): Eukaryota > Viridiplantae > Streptophyta > Magnoliopsida > Fabales > Fabaceae > Vicia > Vicia faba. The sequence goes on from OX451739.1 coordinate 1,424,407,744, forward strand.
TCCTCTCAGTTTCAATTTGCGGTGCGTTCCCAGATCTGCGTCTAGGGCTGAACAAGACAGTCCTCTTCTTTTTCTTGTCCTTCTTCAAGAGCAGAGCCTTCAGATCTTGCTGCCCCTGGGTCAGATTCATGACCAGCTCTTGGAACTGGGCGTTCTGAGCCTGGAGATCCTTGATAGTCTGCTCGGCTGATGATTCAGGATTCATGACGAGCGGCTGAAATAAACAGCGGAGAAGGGTAAGCAACCTGTCAAAGGGATACCTGCAATGCAATGAGATGTATGACATGCATGTAGTGTTTTCAAGGACCTCGCGGGATAAACAGAGAAATTGTTAGAGTTGAGAACCGGTAACTTGATTGAAGGAACTTCATGTTGTTAAGAGTCCTTCTTCAAGGGTCAAAGGCTCACCATGTCCAGTGGGTCATAGCCCCTGACAACCTTGGCTAGAGGAAAATAAATCCTCTTTGCTCCTTGCTGGGCAGTTGGTTCATCATGACCTGCATCACAAGCCCTTGAGATCCTTGAAATGGGTTAGGATGCATGCAATGGTATGATGTCATGCTATGCATGGAGTGATGTAGGTAAACCCTGTTATGAGCCCTTATTAAGGACTACAAACAGACCCTGCAAGAAACTTGATAAACTTGTTATGAGTCCTGATTAAGGACTATAAACAGGACCTGCAAGTAGTTAGTACACCCTGTTATAAGTCCCAATTAAGGACTATGAACAAAACCTGCAAGAAACCTAAGTAACACCTGTCATGAGTCCCAATTAAGGACTATAAACAGAACCTGCAAGTGGTTAGTATACCCTGTTATAAGTCCCAATTAAGGACTATGAACAAACCCTGCAAAAATTTGGTAAACCTTGTCATGAGTCCCCATTAAGGACTATAAACAACCCTACAAGAAATTTAGTACCCTGTTATGAGTCCTAATTAAGGACTATAAACAAGACCTGCAAGAAACAAGTGTCAGGTAACAAGTACGCAAGTAGGCAAGTACAAAGGCATACAAGTCACACAAGAGAAGCCCTTAGAGTTTAAGGCCAGCATGAGGTCTGGGTATTACCCTCTTGAAGTTGGTGGGTTCAACCTGTCCTAATCAAAGTAACCGGGTTCTAAGGTTCCCAATATCACGGGATTACTTTCATTGTTCATCGTTTCGATTTAGCCACTGAACTGGCGACCGAAATATTCCAAGAAAGCAACCCTCAATTGAGCGTAGTATCGAGTATCAACCAACCTCGGACTGCACCAAAGTCAGTTATCTCACTACCCTAAAGAGGCCAAGATAGTTCAATTAAGGTTCCTAAGGTCTGTTGATGCTTCATGACACCACGCGGAGGCCCCGTACTCTCCTTGACTGAACTCAAGGGTTACCGGTACACACCAAAGTGCCACATCAACGTAGCAGACTGTTTCAACCATGTCGGTATACCCCGCACAGTTCCCTCACAGCCTTGTTGCTACTTTCTAAGAAAGGTATCCCCCAGATCCGGGTTTAGGATCTATAGAACTCCCAAGCAACCCACAATTTAAAGCACACAAGGAAACAATTGAAAACATAGTTATAAGCTAGCCCTAAGGTACACCTCACTTTAAGATAGTCCCCAGCAGAGTCGCCAGTTCTGTGATCGGTGGATCTGGAACTGACTGTTTAACGCTGGTTCGCGAAATGTCGCGGAAGCAAGAGTCGCCACCGTCTTTTATTTTCTCCAATTGGAAAGGACAAAAGCACAGAAAAATTCCTTTAAAGAGATTGCTCTCGGTTCGGGAGGTAGGTTATAGAAAGGGAAGGCGTTAGCACCCTTTCTATCCATGGTTATCCATGGGCTCTTAGATACTTGCTCAATGTGTTTTCAAAATTGTTTGTTTGCTTTTCAATATGGGTTTAAAAGTTTCTTTGAAAAAATTTCAGATCGACTCATACGTCAGAGTGTTTGAAAAGTTTGTTTTGAAAGCTTTTGAAATGTGTCAGTGTGAAAAGTCTTTTGATTTGTTTGAAATTAGAGCAAGTATCCTTGAGAACCTACCTACCCTAAGGAATTCGTCTGTGTAAGAGTCCTTTGAAGTAGTGCCATCCCACCATTGAGAGGTAGGTAGCACCACCATTGGAGGTGTTCGGGTCAATTCGAGTTTTAGGGACGTGGTGATCACCAGAGCAATGGGAAGACACCTTAGAAGCTACCCTCATGCCAGGTTCCCGGATCATGAGGACTTACTAAGACGTCCTCTACTCGACGACCACCTTTCGAAAGGCAACAGTGAGGCGTACCCTAAGGGTGGTGTGTGCGATTCGTGTGTCGTGTTTCAGTTATTTGTCTTGTCATGTTTATTTGTGATCTACGCTTGATTTTAATTAGGGCCATTCATTCTTGCATGCATATTTAAGAGTTATAAAGTTGAGGAAAAATAAATCTACGACTATTACAAATGGCGCGGGTCCACATCGCCAAAATTAAACCGGACCCGATTTAGCAGGAAAGTAAATAAAGCGAATAAATAAAACTGCGAAAAGTAAAGTTACATGGCTTTGGGAGATTTACATAATTATTTAAACGATTATAAAATAAATGCGCGAAATAAAGGAATTAAACAAAACCAGGGCGTTGGACCCTTTTACAAACAATTAAAATTAATCAAGGAATTTAAAATTAAAATTAAATGAAAAAATGGTATTTTTGTGTTTTTTAGATTTAATGAGAAAAAGGAGTTAATTGAAATTAAATTAAACGGCAAACCCTAATTCTAATATTTTTATTTATTATGAAAGAATTAAAATATAATCTACATTAAACCCTAATTTATTTATGTACAATTTTTAATTCATGAAAATAAATAACTAATATTATTATTCTGAAAAAAGGGAAAAATAAAAAAAGAAAATAAAAAGTTATTAAACCTAAATTCTATTTTTTTGGATTTTAGTTATTAAAAAGAATTAAATTTGTAACCTAATAAAACTAAGTAATTACAAGCATTTATTTATGAAAATAATTATAATATTAATATTTATTATTTTTTGGCCTTTTCTGATTTTGAATGTTTTTATATTTTGTAGAAAAATAAATTAATTAAATTAAGACAATAAAATAAATAAAACAACAAAAATAAAGGTAAGAAGAAAAATATAAAAAATGCAAACCAGGGTGGGGTGTAGCCCCAATTTAGGAGGTTCAGGCCTGGGATTTCTGGCCCATTTGATTTTGAATTCGCTGACTTTTCAAGATTCCATATGGTGCGTTGACTGGAGTTTATTGTGCTCCTGGGATCCACGCCTTTGGTTTGGTCGTCTGGGACACGTGTGTGGCTTGATGATGAGAGGACATGATGTACCTGGATGTTAGCATAGCATAGGATTTTATTTTGAAAAATAATATGGAATTTTGCCAGACCTGGGACTTGAACCCAGGTCTTTGATGTCATATACATAACGTGTTACCACTGAGCCAATGAACGTTAATTGATATATTATGGTAAACAAATAATGAAAAAGCAAAACCAACGCCTAGTAACTAAAACGCGCGCAAATTTGAATGGGCCTGTCCCCGTGTGACACGACACCATCGTCTTCGTCCTCCTGAAACACTAAACACATTGGCCACGGTTTTTGAAGCGTAGCATTAGGCTAGCTACCAGAAAATAGCGACTAGCGCTATGGCATATATAAATCGATCGCGAGATATGTTTCTGGTTCATGGGAACACGCTGATTGCAATGGTCTTAACCTCAACTCCTAATTTTGCTTCATTGTAAAAACCCTAATTTGGAAAACCTGCAACCCTAAAAAACGCGCATGGTGGATTCACGTATGGTTAATGAAAATGCAATCAAACACAATGGTTAGCTCAGAAACATCATTATGAATATGAATACATAAACAAAAATGCAAAAATATGCTTGAATCATGCTATACGATTTCAGAATTTTTGAGGTACAGTTTGACTTAGGGGTACCAATTCAGGGGGTTTTGGTTGATGTTAGTGATTGAGAAACGTTCAATGATGTCTCAGGATGATGATGGAACAAAAATTGAAGCTTGAATCGACCTAAAACCCTGATTTCAGTATTGGCTTTCTTGGAGATTTTTTCAAGTTTGTATGAGGTTTCTGAGCGCAGCTTGCAGTCTTCTTTCATTAGGTCTTGGTTCCTGAATATGTATAGAGCATGCTAGGTCAAGAAAGTTGTACAAAATCTCTTGCATTGATGATTTCACATATTTGATTTTGTAAAAATCTTTTTGAATCTTTTTTCATGGTTTTTGGTTCAATCATGCTCAAATCTCATCAAAACTTGCCTAATTGGGATATGCACGTGATATTGAGAATAAACATGCATGAAAAGATTTTTTTAGGTTAAGTTTGATATTTTTCATGTATTTAATTAATTTAAATGAATTAATATTAATATAAATTCAAATAAATAATTAAAAAATGAGAGAATACTTCCCTTTGGGCCTAATGGTCGTGCATAGGCTTGGCATGAAGAAACTTGGAAGAAAAATGGGCCCATTTGCATTTTTAGGTCATTTGAACCATTGTTGACTTTTCAAAATTCCCAAAAATTTCCCAACTTCCACAAGGTATAACTTGCTCAATTTTAAAGCTTTTCACATGTTCTTGGACATTTTGGAAAGTTCTTTGAGTCCTTTAACCAATGCTTTTGGTCCCATGTCATTTTGATTTACCAATCTCAAGTTATGGCCTTTGACTTAAAGTCCCTTTTTGTTGACTTTTGAAAATGACCTATAATGTTGAAATTGATAACTTTTTGTGAGAGCATTTCTTGGACTTGGAACATGAAGATGAATTGTAGGAAATGTCTTTATCTTCAAAATGAGCTTTGGATGGAATTTTTCTGATAATCCATGTGAAAGTTATGCCCTGGTCAATTTCAGTTGATTTTTTCAGCTGTCCAAATATAACAACTTTTGCATCTTTGATGATTTCTGAGCCAAATTTTGAGAATCATGATCAAGCATTGATCAAATGATGTTTGTGGCTTCAAAATGATATCTTGACCAAAAATTTGAACTTTTGACTGTCAAATGACCATTTTGCCCCTACAGTTGACTGTAGTGCAATTTAGGGTTTTGACTGTGCAATTTTGAGCTGAATGCCTTGAAACTTGACATGAGGATGCCTGACCACATTTGTAGGCATATGAGACTTGATTGGGCCTTTGAAAAGTTCATTTTCTTGATCAGGACTCAAACCCTAGTTTTGGCTGTATAGGAGACAGTTGAGCTGCACAACCCTTGGGGAATTTTGTGGCCTGGCTTGACAAATCTTGGAGAATATGGGAGGGCAAATTTTGGGGTACAACAGTTGCCCCTGTTCAATCTTCTTAGACCTGAGGATGCAGATTGGCTGACGTGCCTTTCGTAATCCGAGGGTGGAAGATGATTGAACACTAAAGTGCCCAGAAATTTGCGCTCACATAGTGACAGTGATGGGGGAATGGGCAAATTTTGGGGTACAACAATCGCAATCTTTTCTTGCGGCCAGAACCATCACCAGAGTTTAGCCTCAATGGGCGTAGCATACTGCTACTGTTCTATTGGCCAAGTTGGGTCATTTAAGGTTCTAAGGTCGGTTGGTGCTTAATGACTCCTCAGAAGACCCATATTCTCCTCGTTGCAACACAAGGGATATCGGTACAGACCAAGGTGCCACACCAACGTAGCCACTGCTTCACCCATGTCAGTCTACGCCGGACAGGTCCCTCACAGCTTATGCTACCTAACAGGGTATCCCCAGATCCGGGTTAGGATCTATGTAACTCCGATGCAGTGCCCACAAATATAAAGCAAACAAACACAGCAATTGAAAACACAAGTCTGAGCTATCCTAAGGTACACCTCACTTTATAAAGTATCCTCAGCAGAGTCGCCAGTTCTGTGATCGGTGGATCTGGAACTGACTGTTTTAACGCTGGTTCGCGAAATGTTGCGGAAGCAAGAGTCGCCACCGTCTTTTATTTTCTCCAACATGGACAGGACAAAAGCACAGCAAAATTCCTTATGAGATAGTTTCTCGGTTCGGGAGGTAGATTTATAGAAAGGGAAGGTGTTAGCACCCTTTCTATCCGTGGTTATCCACGGGCTCTTAGATACTTGCTCATTGTGTTTTCAAAAGTGTTTGCTTTTCAAGATGTGAGTGGGTTTGAAAAAGTTTCGTTTAAAAGTTTCAGATCGACTCTTGTATCAGTCCTCAAGAGTGTTTGAAAAATTGTTTTGAAAGCTTTTTGAAAAGTGTCGGTGTGAAAAGAGTTTTTTGATTTGTTTTTGAAGAAAGCAAGTATCTATGAGTCATCTACCTACCCTAAGGAATTAGGCTGTGTAAATGTCCTTAAGGTAGTGCCATCCCACCATTGAGAGATAGGTAGCACCACCGTTGGAGGTGTTCGGGTCAATTCGTTTGTAGGGACAGTGTGGTCACCAGAGCAACAGTAGGACACCTTAGAAGCTACCCTTATGCCATTGATCCTTTTTTATTCCGAGGCAACTTTTCCGAGGCAACTTGTTTTGAGGCATATGGATCAACGGACATAAGGACTTACTAAAACGTCCTATACTCGACGACCACGTTTCGAAGGTAAGGCAACAGTGAGGCGTACCCTAAGAGTGGTGTGTGAATTTGTGTGTTATTTTCAGTTATGTTTTATCTTGTACATGTATCATGGTGATCTACGCTTGTTTTTAATTTAGGCCATACATTCTTTCATGCAAAGTTTAGAATTTAAAAGTGCGGAAATTTAAATGACGGAAAGGTAAATCATACGCTATTACAAGGCGCGGGTCTATACATCACCAAATTAACAAAGACCCGTTTTAATAAAAGATACGGAAAGTAAAACCTAATTACTATTACAAGGCTTGAGCAATTACATAATATTCACAAAGGAAAATAAGAATAAATGCGCGAAAGGAATAAAAATAGAACGTTAGAGGGTTTTGGACCCTTTTTGAAATTAAATTGAAATTAAAGAGCTAATTAATTATTTAATTAAAAGAAAAGAAATGTTTTTTTATGTTTTTTGTATTTAATGAAATAAGAAAAGAATTTAAAATTAGAAGGAAACCCTAATTCTAAATATTTTTAATTATTAAAGAAAAGGTTAAAGTTTAAAACCTAATTTATGCTAATTAATTATTTACATATTTATTTACAAAAAAATTTAGTAATTAATAATAATAATAATGATGAGAAAATTATTTGTTAAAAAAAATGAAAAGGTTAAAAAACCCTAATTTCTACATATTTTATTAATTTAAAAAAATATTAAAGTTTTAAAACCTAAATTAACTAAGTTAATTGTTAGAGTTTATTTACAAAATAAATTAATTTAAATATTAATTAAACATATTTTAGTTTCTGATTTTTTTATTTATGAAAATTAATTTATGAAATTAAAGAAAACAATTAAAATAATTAATAGAATTAAGAAAGAAAAACAAATTAAAAATTAAAAATTGATGCAAACCATGGGGGGTATCAGGCCCATTTAGGAGGTTTTTTGGAAGTAATTTGGCCCATTAGACAAAAAGCCTTGTTTACTTTCTGGCATCACGTGCGTGTTCATTGACTTCTGAGTACCGTGGTCTGCATTCTTTGGCCATTGGATTGGGTTTCATGCATAAGTTGTTCTACTTTGGCCATTTGGCTTTTGGCTTTTGGCTTTTGGCTTTTGGCTTTTGGCCATTTGTGTTCTGGCCTCAACGTTCCTTAATCTTCTCAGGATGTCTGTCTCGCCATGTATTGATGTCATGCATAAGTTGTTCTTTTTTGGTCATTTGGCTTTTGGCCTCAACGTTCCTTAATGAACCTGCATGGGATCCTGTCTAAATCTGCAGTGTTGAATCTCATGAACACATTAAATAAAATCATAAAATGCAAATAAAGCCAATATATGAAGAAATTTAATGTTTAGGCACAATATGACATGTATGAATGATTATACCCTTTTGATTATGGAGATCAAATCAATCTTACCCTCACTGGAAAATTAGTGACATGAATGCTTTTATGCCTTTTGGATCATGAAGATCAAGCCATCCTTACCCTTACTGAAGAAGTAGTGAGGTGTTGGTTTGTAACTGTGATGACTTGTTTGTACTGAGAGAGAGATTTGTAATAAGGATTTCAAGGTTTTAGGGTTCTTGAAAGAATTTGATATTCTGACAGTGTTGTGGCCAGGTTTTTTTTCTCTCCTTTTTTCTCCTCCCTGGTTTGTGTGAAAAGAAGGTGATTATATAATGGAAATTAGGGTAAAGAAAATGGGCTTTGAATGTGCAATTGGGCCTCCAATGTTCACTTGAGTTCGTCACTTTCCAGGCTAAATCGCAGGGATTTAAGTGCAATTTTTGAAGTTGAAATGTGAAAACAAAATGTAGCTGACATCGAGAACTAACTCCTTTCCGAAAATCGGCTCAATCGGATAAACGGTGAATTAGTTATGAATTTTTGAAGTTTCAGCTCAGACAAACTTATTTTGGGCTCCAGTGTCGACTCTGACATGTTCTTCAATAAAAAACTGGTATTGATCGGAGCATAATTCGGTCTCGACTTTTGAAGAAAAGTTGTAGATCTATGAGTCAGTGACCTTGTGTAAAAATATGAGCCCAATCCGATAAAAATTGACCGAGTTATGAATTTTCGAAGTTTCGACCCAGATGAAATAATATTCAGCATTTAGGATTTTCGGCGCGTCACGCACTATGAGTAAAAAACGAAGGCCTTTTGAATACCGTTTGAACTCAATACCTTCTGTGAAAATGTAGCCAACTCAATTTGTGAAATTTTGGCGCCGGAACCAGCTCGATACGATGAAAATCGACCAAGTTATGATTTTCTGAACACGACGCAAATAAACTTCTGTCACAAATTTTCTGTATGAAAATACTTGATAAATCCACATTTTTGAAGACCTTCTGATCGAAATTGGTTTCCAGCCGTGAGAGATGAAAATGTAGATAATGTCAAAACGGAATTTTGGCCACCGGAACGGGTTCAAAACGAGCCACGATCTTCAATTTATGAATTTTTTAGCGCGTAAAAACTGCACTTTCAGCACACTTTTTCACCATATTTCTTCGAGAAAACTCACACATTCGGATACCTTCTTTAAAGAATTGACTCTTGAGCCGAACCTGAATTTGAGCATAAGTTAGGACATTAAGGAGCACTTGAGGTCATTTGGATGTAAGGACCTTGATGCAACACAAAACCCTAATTTTGACTTGACTGTCTTAGGAGGTGATTTGACTGTACAACCTTTGAGAAATCTTGAGGAATATGGGAGGGCAAATTTTGGGGTACAACACCCACCCACCGCCAACACGACCAAACTTTGAGGATATGGGTAACTGACTGTACCAAAGCGGATCTTCTAGATATGGAGATCTGACTGATTTCATGGATCCGAAACACATTGACTTCGCTGGGCCATCGACCCTGCCACAGCAGGAAACGCGACGAAACTCAGCACGGGAAAGGCGAGGACGGGGATGCGTAACCGGAGGTCATTACCGGATTCCGGGGGACCACTGATTAATCTGTTATTTTTATGTAATACTTATGTGTGTAATCATATTTTATAAATAAAAAGTCAATTTTGTTGATCCTATATCGAATACGTAACGCACCGCATTGAAAAAAAACGCGAAAATTGCCCTAGCAAATGCACTAAGGCGTCATCTCACTTGACTTAGGGCTTGTCCTAAGCACCTAGGCGCCAAGTGAGATGGCGCCTCCCCTTAAAATGTAGGTGTAGGCGCCAAGTGAAATGGCTCCTCCTTTGAGGAGTCATCTGAAACATGGTTATTTGCGTAATTTTTTCTGAAACATGGTTATTTGCGATTTTTTTTTAATACATGATTATTCCAAAAAAAAATTCACATTTTGACATTGATGTAGAAGTTTAAAAAAATGTAATATAAAATATTAAAATTATTAAATCAAATTAATTTATTAATTACAAGATTAAGGAAAAAATATTTACAATATTATATTTCTATTTCAGTGAAGATTTTATGGCATTTACTAATAATATTTTACCATACGAATTAATACTTGACACTTAAATACAATTTAATTTTGATTTCTTTATAGTATAACAGATATTTATCAACTTTTATTATTTTCAATTTCATAATTTTCGATTTGTTTTTTCCTTTTTTTATGACTAATTTTTCTTTTCTTTTTTAAATCTAATAAAATTTACATAAAAACATATTTATTTTCATTTTTTTGCAGGCCCCGCTTTATAATGATATTAGTAAATAAATGAAAATATGGAAATGTTTTTGAAAAAACTTATGGTTCGTTACAAAATTATATGTAGCATTTGAAAAACTGAAAATAAATTTAGTTTTCAATGATAATAAATTAACTCTGCTAGAATAATGTATTGTTTTTTTTACTAAAGAATAATGTATTGTTAAATATTGAAAAAATTCACATCAAATAACTTATTTCAAATATTATCTGTAATTTATATTTATTGTCTGATATTAAAAAGACTAATATTATTTAATCATGCAAATGATTTTTGAATTTGGGTAATATCAACTTCTATTATAAATATATAAAAATTAAAGTATCTAATAATTTTAAATTAACTCCTCTAATTAAATATTTAAATTAATCTAATTCTAAGGTTATAATTAATTTCTTACTATATTGTTTCAACCATATATATTTGACATTAACATTTACTGAGTCTTGAAATTATATGCTCTTTTTAAATTATTGTCTGGTTATTTTTTATTTTTTTATTATCATCGTGGCTTTTGTAATACTAAGCATGCACGACGATTATGATGGTCACTTAAGATCATTTGCTTGAATCAAAGCATGTCTAACATTCACTTCAATAATGGCTTCAATTGCTCTGAAGAAATGAGGACTCTCAACTGGAGATATGGCAGCATTGTACAAGTATAAGGAAACCCTTATTGATATCAAACTTGACACAGTATAAACTGTGGATTACTTTGTCTTTTTAGATTATAATGATGTTATACACTCTTAAGTAAATCCTCTTATTTGGTTCTATCTTTTCCAGATCAACACGACCCTCACATTCACCGACCTTTTTCCATCCATGAAGACTAAAGTTTCTTTTAAGCTGCCTGATTATAATTCTGGAAAGGTACATAGTTATACCTCTACTTTATGATAAATGACTGGACTGATCTACACTGTTTCTGAAAATTTGTCTAATTTTCCTTTGACAGTTAGAGCTTCAATACTTCCATGACCATGCTACCATAGCCTCAGTCGCTAAGCAATCCCCTATCCTTGATGTTTCTGCCACTTTCGGTACCCCAACCCCTCCATTTGGTGTTGAGGCAGGCTATGATATTAAATACAACACTAGGATTAGTTTCACGAAATCCGATTCATCTACACATCAGTAATCATGTAAGATTCTTGCTTTACCCAGATTTCTATTACAAATCTCTTGCAATAGCTCATGATCGTTGAACATGGTATTTCCTATCAGTGGTGACAAGGGTGACAATATTAAAGTATCTTACCTCCACCATCACCATCTAGACCAAATCAGTGGCGGATCTCTATAGGAGCGGAAGGGTGCTACTGCACCCCTCAGAAATTAAAAACAAATTTTAGAATATAAGAGAAACAGGACAAGATTAATTAATAAGCGGTGGTGGTGGCATTTAGGTATCTAATATTAGGGGTGTTCGCGGTGCGGTTTGGGCGGTTTTGAAGCAAAAAATCCTCCGAACCGCAAGAGAAAAAAATGTGCGGTTTGGTTTGGTTGACTTTTAAAAATCAAACCAAACCAAACTAATGCGGTTTGGATTGGTGCGGTTTTTTACAAAAAAATTATTTAGCCATACATATACATATAGAGAAAAATATAATTTTGTGTTTAATCGTTCATACATTACCATAAAAAATTTCTAATTGTCAAAATAAGTTTATAATTTTTACATAAAATTGCGTATTATAATTTTATCTAAATCTAAAGAATGGTATACATAAGATTGCATTCTTAAATAAATATTATACAAAGAATACGATAAAATATATTTTATGAGAATAATATTTATAAATGAATAATATTTCATTTTTTATGATTTGTAAATTAAAATACATATCATACAAAGAATATGATAAAATATACACATAATACATGTTGATTTCTCTAAAGAATTAAACAAATATATTGGTTAATAAGATTTAATAACATAATGCGGTTCAGTTTGGTTTGGTTCGGTTTACAAAATACAAACCGCAAACCAAATCAAACCATGCGGTTCCATTAGAAAATGACCCAAACACATCCGAACCAAATGCAGTTTTTTGTGGTTTTGGTTTGGTTTGGTTTGGTTCGGTTTTGCGGTTTTCTATTGGGTCGGTTTGGTTTTGAACACCCCTATCTAATATAATACCAGATTACCAGTTACACTTTGAAAAGAGAAGTTAGTAATGTCTAGCATCATTATTATTTGAAAGGGATATGATCCTACTTGATCAGAAGGAATTGTTAAGAGTCACAAGTTTCAAGTCGAGCAGTGATTAAATGTGAAGTAGGAAGAGTACTTGTAAGACACTTTGATGCTAAAGTAAAGTTCAGAGTAAGTGCAAGTAAGTGTAAGAGTATGGGTGAATGAATGAATACCTGATATTTTCAAGTGAGAGGGAATTTATATTCCCTAGCGTTGGGCCAAGGTCCTCATTGTTGGGCTAACCAAGCAGGTCCAAAATGGAGACTGTCAGGTCCTACGTGTGTATTGGAGGCCAGCATGTGGTCTCCAACCTAAATGGACTTCTCTGAATTATCAGGAAGACGTGGATGCGGTCCTTTCGGGGTCAAGAGGACTCTGTAATATTCGAGGGCATTGGGTGCCTGCCCTATGAGGAGGGTGCTCGTGAGAATCTTGTGGGTGTCGTTGGTCCTCCTCGCCAGTCATGAGGTTGTCCCTGGAGGACATATCCTGGTCGACAAGAGGAGTTGAATCACTGCCCGACATTGTCAAGGGCAGACTCTCTCATGCTGGTTTTCTCCTGCATCATAGTCTGATTGAGCCTCGTATGATATTTGGGCCAAGTGTAGGCCCAGTCCAGAATATGAGCCCCCTAAGTCGTCGCTCCTGAGAAAAGGAGTTATGACTTAAGACCAACTTCCTCGTATCGTGAGCATAGTTTCGCCGGGGTCCCCTATCACGTCGAAGGATTGGGCCATTTTTATACGCGACTACTCAAGCGAAGATTGGAGTGTGTTCACGGAGAAAATTTATTTTCTCTTGAATCACGGGGAGACAGGTTGTTCGCAAGATATTTACTTCCTAAGCCACGTGGTGTAGCTTTTGGGATAGAATGACGGCCTAGGGAGTAGGGGTCATTATGACCCTGAGCGCGTGGACGGTGGAGAGACGAATAGTTGATATGTTATTCGAAGCAACACTTCGTCTTTCGTGCTAACTTTATAAATAGTTCCTAAGGGCTCATTTGTAACGTTTCCAAACTCTCGCTCTCTCCTTTCTCCCTAGTGTCCTCCGTTTTCTACCGCCCTTAATTTCCTTATTCAACCGTAAGCGCTGCCATAACTTCCACCGCATAATCTCTACCAACCTTAATCAAGTAAGTATTTTCCAGTGATTATTCTCGTTTATAGTTGGTTTTTTTGACAAATTTCATGGATTTCCTGATGAATTTCACTACCCGGTGGACTTTTACTCGGGATATTCATACCTCTCTTCATGATACTCACGAAATGGCTTGTGAAATTCATCTGCTCCTCACAGAACTCATGAAATTGCTCGGGGAATTCATCCCCTCCTCGCAATGTTCATGGGATTTCTTGGGAGATTCATCTTATCCTCATCACCTTCATGAGGTTGCTCGAGAGATCTGTATTCTCCTCGTGGGGTTCACGAGTTTTTTTGCTTTTACTGAACGAGGGTTCGTCACCCTGGTTTGGTCGTGGTAACACCCTTTCACTTGTATTGCGGTGGAAGGGTGGATTTGATTTAGCTGTCGAATTCACTGGTTTCCTCTGCTTTACAGGTGAAATGGCCGAACCAGTCGAGACACCCGAGTAGGTCGAGATAGAAGAAACGAATGGAGCCAATGAGGGTGTCCACTTGATCGACACTGTCACTGATCCATCATTGTCTTGGGTCGGGCCAGAGCCTCGAGGAATAGCCTCGATCTTTAGCCATACAAGGAGGGAGGCGTATACCATCGTCGAATATGGTGGCGACCAAGAGGGTTTCAGGTGAAATTTCATGATCTTTCGTCTGACACCTACGGCCATAATATACTCGTCTTTCCCAGAAGATCGCTTCCCCGTGTATGAGATTGTCTTTGGGGATCTAGGGCTTCGTCTACCCTTCAGTGACTTTCCAATGGGCGTCTTCAATCATTTTTCGTTGATGCCCTCCCAACTGCACCCCAACGCGATTTCTTTTATATGGGCTTTCGAGATTACTTGCCGATACTTGAGGATTGGGGCGATGATTCCTTTGTTCTTCAGGGTTTTCCATCTACAACAACAGTCTAGGGGAAGGAAAACAAAGTTGGGTTTCTTTCAAGCAATCCAAGAGGCTGTTCCGGATGTATATGGACTTTATCCGTGACTTTAAAGACAAGTGGTATGTCATGCATCTTTCATCCCAATAGGTCGTGGACGCAGTGTCCGACCCAGTTTCTCTCGTCAATGAGACCGAGGAGGTTTGTTATGACGAAGAAGGGAATGAAGAGATCGGAAGGCTCTCTAAGTTCCTTATCCATTGTTGTCAGGCTCACTACGACCACGAGCCTGGCCACTATCATACTCCTGCTAGCAACATGGGCGGCGATGATGAGAGGGCCTTCGGTATTTATAAAAAGCTCGTTGATGGTTTCTTCCCCTTCAGATGGGTGACAAGTGAGGGAGATGACGTTCTTGATGAAGATGGCGAACCTACATTTGAGGCCCGCCCGATCAACACCAAGGTGCTTGTTGATTGTCGTACATACGAGGACGTCTTGGTTCTTCTGGGTCTCTGTCTGTGTGACTTTATTGCATTCTGTTTTTAACTTGTTTCGGGTATGTACCTCTAGCGGTACTGACTCGAGCATATTGTTTTTGTTTTTGCAGGTAATATGGTCGAGCGTCATGAACGCTTGCTGAAGTTGACCCAGGACAAGAATAATAGCAAGAGGTTAATGAAGCCTAACCAGCCTACGCGCCTTGGCCCTATTATCGAGAAGGTAAGGTACAGGTCTAGTGGTTCGTCGGGGCCTCGTGATATCGCTCAGCGTGCGGCCGTGTCGGGGAAAAAAAGGAGTCGCCCTAATGGTGAGCCTGTGGATTTGACTTACGACGGGTCAAGTGCTCGAGCCTATACCATTCCTTCTTGCTTTGTCGAGAAGGATTTCTTCGAGGGATTTCTCCTGGTCGTGTCTGACGGTGAATCTGTTGTCATCAAGCAGCTCGATGAGGAAGGCAGGAGGAAACATCTGGCCTCAGGCATGGTCGGTCTGATGAAGGTCGCGGAGATGGCTATCGTCCTCACAGGTGAGGGTGCCATTTCTTCTGCCATGGAGCAAACTGGAGTCGGAGAAAGCGACTATTCAAGAAAAAGCGCGGAATTCGAAGGCCTCTCTCGAGCGAGGCGGAGAAAAGTTCCGGGCGCAGGCTGATGAGTTGGCGAGAGAGAAGGAGAAGGTGGTAAAAGCCTCCGAGGCGAGGGACTCATTGTTGTTCGAGAGATAAAACCGGGAGAAAGAGGTCGCTGATTTCAAGGCTTCCATGCTTCCCGTAGAAGATGAATCCGAGGGAATCGCCAGCTTGAAGACTCGTGCAGTACTGGCTGCTCAAATCCATATCCATGAGTCGGATTACGTGGACGCGTTGTCCAACAATTTTGAGACTGTAATGGTTCAGTTGGCCGTGTTGAATTTGGGGCTCAATATTGAAGGTGTTGGATTTTTGTCTCAAGTGGTTGATGGTAAGGTAGTTCCTCTTCCTGAATCTTCCGAGCCAGAGATCGAAGAGGGTACTCTGAGGAGTGACTAATATTTTATTGATGGCTTGGTGTTTTTGTTTGGGGTATGTGTGCCTGTAATTTGTAATTATTTGTATCAAGGCCTGGGTGCCCATATTTTTGTAATATTTGGACAACATTGGCCTTCGTGGTCGGCTCTTGTAAATGCCTTTATTTTGCCTCTATTATATTGTTAAATATTTGCTTGTTGTTGTGCTTGACTTGTTTATTTCGTGAAACGTGGATTTCAAGAGTGGAGGAAGCAGAGTAAGAGTCTGTAGGGAAAAGGTCAAGATTACAGTCAGGATCTTGACTTTGTGGCGTGAACTGTCCATCGTGAGCCGGGTGTTCTTCCTGTTGGGTACTTTGACGGTGGATCTCGGTCGAGGTGTCCCTGTCGGGATAAGGTTTCGCTTGACCAATGAGCAAGAAACTCGCCTTTCATTATTGGTTAGAGGTTATGTTCATACCTCAACATGCTTCTATGGTTGAGTGAGCCCTGTCGTTTATCGGAGAGATTACGTCGACTGTCGGGCCCCGACGTTCATCAGGGACCTAGCTGTAATATTATTTCAGCTTTATAGCATTCCATGGTTGAGGTGGTGGTTCTCCACTTAGGCCTTCGAGGTGGTAGGATCCAGTTCCCGTTACCCCGCGGACGCGGTACGGTTCTTCCCAGTTGGCGGCCATCTTTCCTTCACGGGAATCTTTCTGATTTCTTTGCAAGACTAGGTTGTCGACCTGGAATTCACATTTTATGACTTTGGTGTCATGACACGGGGCTATCTTCTATTTCAGTGTGGCTTCCTGAAGAGTCGTTCCTGATCATATTTCTTCGACCAGGTCAAGCTCTTCCCTTAGGACCTCGTCATTTAGTTCCTCATCTAAAGGGACTTCAGATCGCCTTGATGGCTCCATGATTTCCACGGGAATTATGGCTTTGATGCCATAGGTTAGTCGAAACGGGGTTCCACCAGTCGCTGAGTGTGGTTTCGTTCGATAATCCCACAGGGCACTATGCAGCTCTTCAACCCACCCCTTTTTGGCTTTGCCCAACCTGCGCTTGAGCCCTCGTAATATGACTCTATTCGCGGCCTCGGTTTTCCCGTTGGTTTGAGGATGTTCAACGAAAGTGAAGTATTGTTTGGTGCCAAGATTGGCGGCGAACTCTTGGAAGCTTTTTATCAGTGAATCGCGTCCCGTTGTCGGTGACGAGCACTTGTGGTATGCTGAATTGGGCAAGCACGTTTCACTTGTAGAAGCGAAGGATGTTATGCAATGTGATTCTGTCCAGGGCTTCGGCCTCTATCCACTTCGTGGAATAGTCGAAGGCCATGATCAGGAATTTATTTTGATATGATCCTTATACGAATGGTCTGAGGATGTTCATCCCCCACCAGGTGAACGACCACGAGGATGACAATGTTTTGAGATCGTGTGGGGGTGCGAGGTGCATGTCCGTGTGTTTTTGACATTTGTCGCATTTTTTGACGTACTCCTTCGTGTCTTGCTGCATGGTGGGCCAATAATAGCCCGCTCGCAGCACCTTTCATGCCAGAGATCTATCGCCCAGGTGTTGGGAGTTAATTACTTCGTGAATTTCTCGTAATATCTCGGGGATTTTGGATTCCTCGACGCATTAGAGTGGGATGGAGAATCCACGTCGATATAGTTTATCCTCGACCACTACGTAAGAGCGGGCTTGTCGTTTGGTCGCATTGGCTTCTTTTTGGTCAGCAGGTAATTCTCCCTTCATGAGATAGTTAAATACTAGGGCCATCCAACACGAACCGTCCTCGATGGCATTCACCTCGGGGGTCGCTGTGGGCTTTTCAATACTCAGACGAGAAAGGGATTCTTGGATAATGGATTTGTTCCCACCTTTCATCTTTGTGCTCGCGAGTTTTGAAAATATGTCGGCCCGCGTGTCCTATTCGCGGGTTATGTGTTCGATTTCCGCCTGGTCGAATTTCTTCACCCTTTCTTTGACTAGGTTCAGGTATTCGATGAGGTTATCGTTATTAGCCTGATATTCTCCTCGAACTTGAGATGCAACAAGTTGAGAGTCCGTGAATACTTGTACTTCTCGGGCACCCAGTTCTTTGGCCAGCCTTAATCTTGCAAGCAAGGCCTCATATTCATCTTGGTTGTTTGATGTGAGAAACGACGGGGCGAGCAAATGTTCGATCACGACGCCTTCTTCCTTTTCGAGGAGGATTCCTGCTCCACTTCCCGTCAAGCTGGAAGCTCCATCTACAAAGATGGTCCACTTGTGTTTCCCGCCTACAGGGGGTTCGTAGGTGGTCATCTATGCAACAAAGTCGACCAATGCGTGGGCTTTAAGGGCTTTCCTACTCTCGTACTGAACATCGAACTCTGAGATCTCTATGGACCATTTCAGCATTCGACCGGCCATGTCTGTTCGACCTAGGAGCTGTCTCACAGGTTGGTCTGTTTGTACGACGACTGTATGGGCCAGGAAGTAATATATGAGTCTCCTCGTTGTGTTGATAAGGGCTAAGACTGCTTTTTCAATTTGTTGATATCTGACCTCGGGGCCTTGTAACTCTTTGCTAGTAAAGTACACTAGTTTCTGTCTGTCTGGTGTCTCGCGGACAAGGGTCGTGCTTACGGACTTGGTGGATACAACCAGATATATGAACAAGGTTTCCCCGCTCTCTGGCTGTGATAACACGGGAAGTTGTGAAAGGCTTCGATTGAGGTGGAGGAGGGCTTACTCGCACTCCTCGGTCCACTTGAAAGCCGCCTCTTTATGCAAGAGTTTGAAAAATGGGAGTGCATGCTGCGCGGACTTCACCACAAAACGAGAAAGTGAGGTGAGCATACCATTTAGGACTTGTATAGATTTTTTCGAGCTTGGCGTGGGGAGCTTGGAGAATGCTCGGCATTTATCAGGGTTGGCCTCAATTCCGCATTCGGTCAGATAGAAACTGAGGAATTTTCCCACCTTGACCCCGAATGTGCATTTCTCTGGGTTGAATCTCATTTCACATTGCCTTGCTTGGGAGAAAACTCTTTTGAGGTAGGCAGCATGGTCGGTTTCCACTCGAGATTTGACGATCATGTCGTCCATGTATACCTCGAGCATGTCCTCGATCTCCCTGCAGAAGACATTGTTCATCATCTGCTGGTATGTTACTCCTGAGTTTTTTAGGCCGAAGGGCATTACATTGTAGTAGTAATTACCCGACCCGATCATGAAGGTGGTGCATCATTTGTCACTCGAAGTTGTTGGGGATGTGGAAGTCCTCGGGCCTTGAGACGAAGAAGGCTACCTGGAGGGGACCCGATTCATCGGATGATCGGGTATCCTCCTCGATTTCTTTAACCTCACGGGTATCTTGTCGAGGGGCATCGTTTAACCTGTATTGCCCGAGTCTCATTGCCTTAATGAGAGTCTCGATGGCATCTTTCAGGTGGACGCAATATTTGGTCAAGTGATCGTCTCTTCGGTGGTATTGAAAGTATTTTGTTCTGTCGGCCCTAGGCTTTGCAGGGGTGGGTCAAGGATGCCTGATACAACTGTCCTTGAACTCGGCATTGGAGCACTTTGAAAGGATACACTCGCGAGAAGCGGTCAGTGGGGTGTACTCGGTGAACCGTCTGGCTGGTCCTCTGTGCTCGCGAGACTCATGAGGTTTCTCCTCCCTTATCTTCTCCCCGGTCTGTCAAAAAGGGGCCTGCGTCATGGTGCCGTGGGATGTTAGTTGGTATGCAGTTCCTCAAATCACGGGCTCTGTTGGATGCCTCTTTTTCCTCGTAGTCCATGTATTCCCGGGCTTTTTCGAGGAGATCGTCAAAAGACCTGGGGGTTCAATATTGACAGCCTTTCTAAATTTAGTGCCCAGGAGAAGACCCCTCTCGAGCAGTTATCTTTTCATGTGGTCACCGCATGGGACCTGAATGGCCTCGCGGTTGAACCGATCAATGTACTCTCTGAAGGTCTCATCATTTCTCTGGATGATTGCTTCGAGGGCGGTCTCAGTTTTCAGATGTCGCTGAGACGCAATGAAGCTGCTGATGAATTGGTTTTTGAGGCTCCTCCATGAGGTGATCGACCCAGGGGAGAGGTTCTTATACCAATCCATGGTTATTTTCCTCAGCATCATGGGGAACAACTTGCATTTAATTGGGTCCCCGACGTTGTGGTAGAGGAGCATCGCTTTAAACCCGTCAATATGGTCGACATGATCGACAATGCCGTCATACTCCTTCAATAAGGGATGCTTCTCCATTCCTTTTGGAATGGGAGCCTCAATGATGGCTTGGGATAGTGGACCGCAGGGGTCGTCTTCGTCGCTTCTTTCTGGAGAGTGAGAGGGGGACCGATTGTAGCGGCGGTCGTTGTGTCGGCATTTTCCAAGGGGAGGGTCCCTTGATCGAGACTACTTTTCTTCATTCCTGCAATTTCTTTTATGTTCTGGAGATCGTCTCTCCTTGAGTGAGGGGTGTGAATGCGCTTCCTAACAACTTCAGGTTGGCTCCTCTCCAATCCAGGGCTTAGCCTAGTTCGGCAGGGAGAGGGGCTTCGAGAGCCGTCCCGTCTGTGTCTCCGCGGGGGATATCATGGGAGGTCCTCGTTCTTTCTGGGAGGAGGAGTTCGAGAATTAGGTCTTCTGTGCTTTCTGGGGGCCCGACGAATTTTCTCGAGCGTCATCAGTCACTCACCCTGTGAGAAGATCATGTAATTTGTCTGGTTGATTTCCACGAACAGGGCTCTGGTCGTGGCATTAGCACCTGCAGAAACGGGGATCTCCTGATATGTATTGGGTTCATGATTCTGCGGGGGATGGTAGTCGTCATCGCGTGGTTGCGAGCAGATGGATGAAGAGACGGTTGGTCCGTCTTTGTGGTCTTGCTCGGGACCGGCCATGTCATTGTCGTTTCCCGCATTGTCGTCTCCAACATTGTTGTTGGCATTGGTGAAGTGGACATTTTGGTTATCATTGACAACTTGGTCGGCCATGACAATCAGAAGGTTGATAAAGAGTTGCTTTGGTCTTGAGTGGAAGACGGGGAAGTTGGTTTCTTACAGACAACCCCACTGATCGTACCTGATCAGAAGGGATTATCAAGGCCCACAAGCTTCAAGTCGAGAAGTGGTTGAATGTGAAGTGGGGGATACCTGCAAGACACTCTGATGCCAACGTAAGGTTCAGAGTAAGTTCAAGTAAGTGTGAGAGTATGGGTGAATGAATGAATACATGACTCTCTCAAATGAGAGGGTATTTATATCCCCCAACGCAGGGCAAAGGTCCCTATTGTTGGGCTAACCAAGCAAGCTCAAAATGGAGATTGTCAGGTCCTACGTGTGTAGTGGAGGTCAGTACGTGGTCTGCAACCTAAATGGACTCATCTGAATTATCAAGAGGACGTGGATGCGGTCCTTTCGAGGTCAAGAGAACTCTGTGATATTCGGGGGCATTGGATGTCTGCCCTACGAGGAGGGTGCTCACGGGGACCTTCTGAGCGTCGTTGGTCCTCCTCGCCAGTCATGGAGTTGTCTCTAGAGGATATATCCTAGTCGACGAGAGGAGTGGAATCACTGCCCGATATTGTTAAGGACAGACTCTCTCGGCTGATTTTCTCCCACAACATAGTTAAATTGGATCTCGTATGATGTTTGAGTCAAATATATGCCCAATCCAAAATATAAAATATCTTATATATTATATTATATAATTTTTTTTTTTTTTAGTTTAATTCATTTTTTAAGTAATGAAACAGAACCAATGAATTTGAGTAATGACTAATAAATATCATGTGCATTTTAAATAGTTAAAGTTGGTATTGATGTTAAAAGATGAGCTCAAATGAATTGAAATGGTAAAGTGTTGAAAATTACAAAGTTTTTGAGGAAGACAATAAAATTATTTAAAATAATTATAATTAACTAGGAAATTAGTGTTTCAAAAATATAATTAAAGAATATTGCTCTAGATAACAAAATTACGTAACGATTTTAGTTTAAAAATTAAATTAAATTAATATTTTAAGAGGTTTTTAATTTTTGAATTCACTCTTATATTTTTAAAATAAATCAATATTCTTCTCTTCTCTATTTATTGTATATCAAAAATATATTAAGTATATTATTTTTCTTTTATATTTTTTTTGAGTAAAAGATAGCGTACTGACAGTGTAAAATAATTTTAAACTCTCATTCAATAAAAAATAAATATTCTATTTTATTATTAAAAAATTTATAATAAAAAAGTAACTTAATTGAATACATAGTTGTAATTAATTGATATTATAGAATTATATTACACAATTAATGTATGAATTATTTTCTCTTTATTTTTTTAGATTATTTCTCATATTTTTTTAATAACTTGATTAAAATTAAATTGATTAAAAAATATTAGCCTTTTGAAATGGGTTTGCAATTCAACGTAAAAAAATTGACGAGGATTATTATTTGAATCTATTTAATGAAATTGCATATTTTTTACATTATTATTTAAAATTTATGTTTTTAGTGCTTAATATAGTTAGTAATTAATATACGCATTCATTAAAAATAAATAATAATTAAATATAAAAGATATAAATATATATTATATATATCTCTTATAAATTGTAATTATAAAAGTTTAATTAATATTTACAATTCTCCTATACTTTTAAATAAGATCTGTCACTAAACCAACTCTGAAAGAGCATTGTTGTTGTGGATATTATTAGAAGGTTCTCAGCAAATCAGAATATTATTACGGTTAGTGGGTCTTTTGCTATCGACCCTCTGACATAGACCAAAGTAAGGTTCAACAATTATAGAAAAGTTGGAGGTCTATTATAGCACGATATTTTCCTCAAATTAGTGCTGACTATTTCTGGTGAGATTGATTATTTTTGTTGTATTGATTTAATATTTCTTTCACTCTCTTCAATGCATTAAATAGTAAAAAGGTCATATTGAGAGTTGTTGTAATAAAACACTCTTTTTATCTCATGAAATTAAGCTCCACAAATTTAAATTTGATTACTCTCCAACACCGTTCATAGTTTTTTATTTAATTTTACATTAATTTTGTTTGGTTTCCAACAATGTTAAAAATCTTTATCTAACTTTCACTTTTTTTTAGTATTGAGATCTTGTATAAGAGAAGAACACTTGAATTCGTAGAGGTTGTAATGATCTAAGACATAATTGGGAAATTTTTAATATCGGCTTATTTAAATATACATCGTTAAAATAAGTATTTAAGTTGTTTGGACCTTGTATAAGTTCGAAATTATCTCAATAAACAAGTTTCAATGGGAATTGAAACCACAAACATTTCCACAATAGCCAAACGTCCAACCACTAGATTATCGACTTTTATTTGTAAACAAATTCCGTCAAATTATATTTATTCTCTGATACCTGATTGAAAAAAAGAAGAACAAACTAAATGTAAATAAATTCACGCACTTCCTATTACAATTGAAAATCAAATAAGTATAAAAATGATTTTAATATTCAATTCAAGTTGTACATAACATAATTGCTTTGGACTCCAAAATTCTTTAAAGATCATAAGTAAATAATTTTTATATGCTGGTCTTTAAATTCTTTGAAAAACCATGAGTAAATAATTCACTTGCTGTGCACAGTAGTATTGCTATTATACAGCTTTCAGATTTGAGGTTTAGCTCTTAATCAGCCCGATTAGAGTTAGCATTTACAAATTATTAATTGACTTTACCGATCCCATGTGGGAAAAATGCTAAAATCTCCATCCATATTAATTTCTTCCAGTTTAAGTTTAACTAACTCTAATATTTAAATTCATCAAATTCATCTGGAGCATGTGCACGGTGGAAGCTTTACTGCTGAAGTTCATTGTATTTAACTAAACCAAATTTCAGATGATAGGTGTTTAGTTTTATTGTGGTGAAGCTATTTTATCATTGAAGAAGAAAATACTTCAGCATTTGAAGATGAAAACAGTAAGAAATATAAAAGAAGAGGGAAGAAGATAATGAGCAAGAATGATAGCCTTTTGTTGTATTACACATGTGATAGCCTTATCCGTATATAGTGTTGCTATCACTTATTAACCAATCAGAAAATTGTAACTAACTATCTAAACATAGCAAAATAGTAAAACTATATTCATCCACAGAATTACAGTAAAACTATCCTATTTTCTATAGTTTTAACAGACCCTCTCAAGGTAAGCATGGTGAATGTTGACCATGCCAAGCTTGAAAATGAACTTGTTGAAAGTTGAAGTGGATAAAGCTTTGGTTAGGAAATCAGCTAGTTGCTCATGAGTTGAAATTGGTAGAAGCCGAAGTAAGCCTTGTTGTAGTTTTTCACGGACTAAATGACAGTCAATCTCAAGGTGCTTGGTGCGTTCGTGAAATATCGAATTGAGTGCAATATGCATTGCACTTTGGCTGTCACAGTACAGAACAAAGAGTTTGGTACATGTGATGTTCAATTCTTTCATGAGAGCTATCAACCAAAGCAGTTCACATGTAGCAAAAGATAGTGCCCGATACTCTGCCTCTGAAGATGATCTGGAAACAGTATCTTGCTTCTTCGCACGCCATGATATAAGAGAAGTTCCAAGAAAAAAACAATAGCCCGAAATAGACTTTCTTGAATCAATACACCCTGCCCAATCTGAATCTGAGAAACCAAGAAGTTGCAATTCAACATTCCTTCGAAACAGAATTCCTCTACCAGGGCTATTCTTCAAGTAGCGTATGACTCTGCAAGCAGCATAATAGTGTGCCATTGTTGGATTGTGAAGAAACTGGCTGAGTTGTTGGGTGGCATATGTAATGTCTGGACGTGTTGTGTTAAGATACAACAAGCGACCTATTAAACGCCTATAAGCTCCAATGTCTTCAAAGGCTTTGCCACTATCAGCATGTAGCTTGACAGATGGATCAAGAGGTGTGGGAGTTGGTTTAGATCCAAGCATACCAGATTCCTGCAAAAGATCAAGAGGTGTGGGAGCTGGTTTAGATCCAAGCATACCAGATTCCTGCAAAAGATCAAGACAGTATTTTCGCTGTGATAAAGAAATGCCTGCCTTTGAGTGAGCAACCTCGAGGCCAAGAAAATACCTCAATATTCCCAGGTCTTTGATACTAAAAGTTTCATCTAGAATGAGCTTGATACGATCAAATTCAGACATAGAAGTGCCAACTAAGATTATGTCATCAACATATACTAAAATTGTTGTGAAGTGTGCATCAGTTTTCAAAGTAAAAAGGGAGTAATCAGAAGTAGATTGAATGTACCCTTGGTGAAATAAAAGAGAAGTTAACTTTTCATACCATTTGCGAGTTGCTTGCTTCAGACCATATAAGCTCTTCTGAAGTTTACATACCCGATTAGGTTTGTGACATGGAACCGCTTCAGGTATGGTCATGTACACATCTTCTTTCAATTCCCCGTGTAAAAAAGCATTGTTAACGTCAAGTTGGTGTAAAAACCAATTGTTGATAGTTGCAGTCGCAAGAAGGGTTCTGACAGTTGTAAGCTTTGCTACTGGTGAAAATGTGTCAAAAAAATTAAGTCCTTCGATTTGATTGTAGCCTTTGGCCACAAGTCGCGCTTTATACCTCTTTATCGTGCCATCTGCTCTATGCTTCACTTTGTACACCCATCTGTTACCAATTGGTTTGACATGTGGTGGAAAATCAACTATATTCCAAGTTCTATTCTTGTCTAATGCATCTAATTCAATCTTCATGGCTTTGGTCCAATGTTCAGATAGACATGCTTCTTTGTAAGTATTTGGCTCATGAATGAGAGTGATATTAGATGCAAATGCACGATGAGATGTAGATAAAAAATGTAATGAATCATAATTTGAAATTGGATAAATAACTTTAGATGTACTTGATGATGACTTGACTGCTGATACATCAGATGCATTGCACACATAATCTGAGAGATAATGGGGTGTCTGTTTTGTTCTAACAGGTCTAGACTGAGTTTTGCAATTTTCAGTATTAGGCATATGTTGGAGGTCATGGTTCTCATCAGTGTTTCTACAGTTTCAGGGTCAGTGTTAGAGTGATATAATGTGTCATTGGCTATGGTATTGTGATGATCATGTTCTTCAATAATAGGTTCAATATTCTGTGATGGAACATGTTGAGGTGAGTCAATGGATTCTTTGTGAGGATGACAGTCCCAGTTAATAGAATTGGTATTTGGATAGGGAAATATGCATTCATGGTGTATGATATTTCTAGAGACAAGAATGGTATGATTATTAATATCATAGAGTACCACACCCTTCATTCCATTATTGTATCCTAAGAAAACACATTTGCGAGCTCTTGAATCAAGTTTTGATCTATGCACATTTAAGGAGGATGCAAATGCTAAAGATCCAAACACTTTGAGACTATGCATATCTGGATGCTCATTATGTAGTATGAAATAAGGAGAAAGATTATTTAAAGTTTGGGTAGGTAGCTTATTTATGATGAAGGTGGCATGCAAAATGGCATATGACCAAAATTTCTTGGGAAGCTTGGACTGAAAGAGAAGAGCTCGTCCAACATTTAATAAATGTTGATGTTTCCTCTCCACTCTACCATTTTATTATGGAGATTCAACACAACTGGTCTGATGAATGATTCCTTTAGAAGCATAAAATTCAGGAATATGAAATTTAGCACCATTATCAGTTCTGATAATTTTGACAGAAAACTGATGTTGGTTTTCTATGAGGCTGACAAAATTTTTGACATGCTGTCTAGCTTCAGACTTAGCTTTCATTAAGGTTATCCATGTGAATCTGCTACAATCATCAACAGCAGTTAAAAATTATGAATGACCATGCAAGGATTGGAAAGCAAGAGGTCCCCAAATATCAAAATGAATCAATTCACAAGGATGAGCAGCTCTATTATTGCTAATAGTATAGGAAAGTTTTCTTTGTCTAGCATAACTACATACATCACAAACATCTTTATGGTTAACTGTGATGAAGGGAAATTGGGAATGTAGGTACAAAAGTCTGTTATTGGATAAGTGTCCTAGTCTAAAATTCCATAAGGCTTTTTTAGGTAAGGTGATTGTGGCTGCTATAGCAGATGAAGCATTATCTCTTAGTTTTAAGTAGTACAGTCCATCCTTTTGCTCAGCGGAACCAGTCATCCTCAGGGTGACTTTGTCCTGTATAAAACATTATGAGTTGAGAAAACTGACATTACAATTAGAAGATTCACAAAGTTTGGAAACAGATAAAAGATTTAAAGAAAATTCAGGAAGTAAAAGGACATTGTGCACAATGAAATCAGGGGAAAAATGAATTGTACCAGAATAGCTAGCAACAAGACATTATCCATTTGGCAATCTAACACTAATTGGAACAATTTGCTTATATGAGTGAAACCATCTTATAGAACTACATATATGATCAGAAGCTCCAGAATCAATGATCCAAGAACTATTACTACTACTATGCATGCAATGAGAGGTGTTACCTATTGATAGATGACCAACAACAACTTGATTAGAAGAAGCACATCCTGAAGATTGGCCAATGCTGGATTTATGAATTAGCTCCATTAGAGTATTGAATTGACCTTAAGTCATAGGTGAATTATCACTTTTGATGTCAGCACCATTAGAAGAAGATCCACCATCATTGCCATCTGATGCAACATTGTTAGCTGGATTCTGAAACTGCTTCTGCATATGTGGTGGAACACCATGTTTCTTGAAGCAACTTTCAACAATGTGATTATTCTTGCCACAGAAAGTGCAAACACGAGTTCCATGTCTGAATGTATTGTTTCTTGCACCATATTTCTTAGAATCAACAACATTAATCAAGGTTTGGGACTCATCATTGGAAATAGGAAGCTGGAGTTGTCTCTCATGTTGAATAACCATGGAGAATATTTTATTCATATTTGGCAGAGGATCCATTAACAAAATTTGGGACTTAACAACAAAAAATTGATCATTCAAACCAGTCAAAAATCTGATAAATTGCATTAGTTGATGATTGGATCTTGCATTGCGCATAGCTTCACAAGAGCATTTGATGCGGCATGTGCAAGTTGGTAAAGGCAAATACAAATCTAATTCTTCCCAAAGAATTTTAAGTTCAGAAAAGAATTCAGTTACCGATTTGGTTTCTTGCTTGAGGTTGTATATTTCTTGTTGTAGCTCAGAAATACGGATGAGATCGCCCTGATAGAATCGTTCTTTCAAGTCATTCCATATATCAAGCGCATTCTCCAAGAAAACGATGGACTGTGAAATGGAATCTGAAACTGAATTCATGATCCAAGAATGAACTAGCATGTTGTAGCGATTCCAAGCACATAAGGAGGGATCAAAAGAATCAACGGGAGCAGGAAGAGATCCATCAATGAACTCAATCTTCATTTTTCCACCGAGCGCCCTCTTCATGCTTCGAGCCCATGAGTGATAGTTAGAGCCAGTAAGCTTAGGAAGAACTGTAACAGAACCGGGACCATCACTGGGGTGAACAAAGAATGGTGAAGTTTGATCCAAAGCTGGATCAATAGGTGAAGTTCGAGGAGGAGCCATGGATGCAGAGGGAAGGAAGCACGAAATAAATATTCAATTGAGAAACAACGGAATAAGGATCGAATTGGTGAATGATACCATATTATGGTGAAGCTATTTCACCATTGAAGAAGAAAATACTTCAGCATTTGAAGAAGAAAACAACAAGAAATGTAAAAGAAGAGGGAAGAAGATAATGAGCAAGAATGATAGCCTTTTGTTGTATTACACATGTGATAGCCTTATCCATATATAGTGTTTCTATCACTTAATAACCAATCAGAAAATTGTAACTAACTATCTAAAAATAGAAAAATAGTAAAACTATATTCATCCACAGAATTATAGTAAAACTATCATATTTTCTATAGTCTTAAATAGTTTGGCTTTGTTTTGATTTTGGTGTATGCATTAAAAGTAAAATTGTCTTTTGTTTACTGAGACATATTTTGCATACTTTTTGACCTTTATATAATTTGAATATCTTCAAGTAAATACTGAATATTGATGATCATGTGAAATTATGTCTACCAAGGCTCTGAACCACTGATTCAACTGTATGAGATCTTACTGAGAGCTCCTGGTGTATCGGGAGCACGTTTCAGTGGTGCTGGATTTAGAGGAAGGTGCATTGCACTTGTAGAGGAGGCCTTGATTTATTGTATGGTTTGAAAATCAATTTATAGGTTGTTGTGAAGTGACGTGGTAGTGGTAGTGAAGTGTGGAGAGACGAAGTGATGGTTGGGAGACTGTGGTGATGTTTTGAAGAAATTTATTAAAGATATTTATTTTAATTTTTAAGGTAATTATTTGTAACATTAAATTTGATGGTGCAATGGTTGGATGTTTGATGAATGAGAAAAGGTTCTTGGATTCAAATCCTTGAAAATGCAATTTTTTGAGATTTTTTCATATGAATTTCAAAAGTACCCTTTAGAATTTTATGCACGCACTGATGTTTAGTAAACACATCCTTCTAAATACACATAAGCATATTTATCCACAGAAGATCATGAAGTGCAACATTTGATACTGTTTTTAGTATTTATTTAATTACTTCAAAAATTTATTTACAAGTTATTTTATAGAGTTTGTCATATTAATTTATTTATTTTGGAAAAAAACTCATCTTTATCTACACTACAAAAAAAACATTCATTTGCGACGTGAATTTCACGTCACAACATGAGGAATCACGTCACTACACAATATTTACAACGTGTACGTTCACGTGGTTGGGGAGGGGGTGGCCAACAGTTTGCGACGTGATTTTCATGTCATAAAGTTGTGACGTGAAAATCACGTCGCAACAAAGTTTTGTAGAAAACACAACTCTGCAAGAAAGCAGGCGCAACAGACATAAAGTTACTCTAGTTGCAACGTATTTTTCACATCACAAATTAGTGACGTGAAAAACACGTCATTAAATAGTTTCAGTTATGTGTTTTTTTTAACAACGTCTGCCTTCTACTTTTGTATTTTTTTATATAAAAAGTAAGTTGCGACATGATTTTCACGTCACAACTTGTGACGTGAAAATCACGTCACTAATATTTTTTTTTTTTAATTTAATAACTGAATTTGTTTTTCTTTTATATATTCAATTTAATAAATTCAATATAATAAATTAAAATAATAAATTCAATATAAAATAAATTCAATATATAATAAATTCAATATATTAAATTTAATATAATAAAATTAATAAATTAAAATTATAAATTTAAGAATTAATTAGTATGGTATACAAATTCAAATTTGAAAGTAAAATAAAAAAAATTAAGTTTACGGGTCATAATTATCAATGTCAAAATTATTTTGTTTCCGTCATTCTCCGGCTCTTGACCGCGAAAGTTTGGATTTCCATCAAACTCTTGTATAAATTGTCTCATTTGTTGCTCCATATCAGCTTGCCTCTTCGCCATGGCCTCCACTTGTCGTTGTTGCTCTTGCCTCATTGTCTCTATTTAGGCCTTCATTTGAGTTTTTATTGCCTCCTCACGTTGCGCTAACTCGCGTCTCGCCTCATTTAACGCCAATGTCTTACGGTTTCAAGTTGTTTTGGTGTCAAATTTGGTTGACGTGACCCCCCTTCCCCATCTCTAACCCTTTGAAATAGAGTTATATCCCCACTTCTCAAGGTGCCCGCCAAATTTCTACCATAAAAAAAAACAACCGTTAGGGTCTTTTTCGCCAATGACTTGATCCCAAATATAAAAGTCTACATCTGGATGAAGCGATTCTCCATCTCCCGGAGTATATTGAGGATTATGACTCAGAAAATTTGCGAGCCAATGTCTGATAATCCTCCTATACATTCAATAAAAAATAAAAAAATTAAGTTAAATATTTAATAAATTAAATTAAATTAAATTAAATTATATTTAAAAAGTTGTCACGTGATTTTCATGCCACGACTTCTCAATTGTCACGTGATTTTCACGTCACAGTTTCTCAGTTGCCACGTGAAAATCACGGCACAAAATTGTCATTAAATAAAAAAAAATATAAACAACAACGTAAATTAAATAACTTACAAAAGCTTTTAGAGTGCGTTCGTCAACAAAATCCCCGATTTTCTTTGTCCGGGTCTTTTTAGCCAACTCAGTCATCAATGGAGGTCTCCCCAAATTCCTGGTCTAAATAATAAAAAAATTAACATTAATTAATAAAATATGAATCAAAATATAACTTAAAAATGTGGTAATATTTACCATGCGTCAAACATGCTCTGCGGTACTTATACTTCCAACTGCATTAACGCAGCCCCTTTTTCAGATGCCCTCATCTTCTTAAAATTTTCAGATTTAGCCCGAAATTCGAGTGACTCTTAATATTTAAGAAGTTCCTCAAAAACCTTTTTCCCTATCCAATTGGGATGGATACCCTGGAGTTCCCAACGCTCTCTAACATGACGCATTATGTCAGAAAGTCGTCTTGAGGTTCTGCCATAATAATTTTTTTATCATCTTCTCGTTCAATGAGTCCCACACACATTTTTTCTGAAATATTGTATGACATTAAAATAAATAGTTAGATAATTATAATGAAATAATCATTTAAATAACAATAACTAAAAAATAAATTAATTATACCTTAAATTTGTTAAATCAAGCTTCTTTATTTTTGACATCTTTGAAGGTCTTCCAAAATTGTTTATACATCTGCTGAGTACTGGCCATGGACATAGGATCGACCTGAATCTGCGGGAGAGGGCACGTGGCTGACTGAGGTGCCTCACATGTTACTAACCTCGGGCGTTAGGACTTTTTTACCACTATCCTTACTCTTATCAATTCGAGGTGGAATTTTACCTATTTATATAGAATACACAATTTATATATATATATATATATATATATATATATATATATATATATATATATATATATATATATATATATATATATATATATATATATATATATATATATATATATATATATATATATATATATATATATATATATATATATATATATATATATTCATCAACAAATACTAAATTTGAAAAATACATTCTCTTCAATACATATTCATTAACACATTCAATAGATAGTTCATTATTCTAAATCTTCATGCTCGTCATCCATATCATTGTCATCACCTGATGTGATATTGTCCTCAGATCCAAACTCTTCATCATGCTCTTCGTCCATATTATTATCAACCAACAATATAGACACATCAACTTGATGTCCCTCAACCATTGTATAAGACAAACTTGCAATTTTTTCATCTGCAATTACATCATTAATTTGCTCAACTTCATCAACTTGGTAAGCAACATCTTCCACTAGATCGCTAGTTTCAATATGACCCAAGGGTTTTGTTTTCATTACAACACACCATCCTCATTTACGTGATACAAATGAAGGACAAGGAACATAATAAACTATCCTAACAATATGTGACATTATAAAAGGGTCATACTCTTTGTATCTCCGATCCATTTGAATCTCAACAGTACCATATGACTTATCTATTTTTGTGCCTCTAGTTGGATCATACCATTCACAATAAAACAAGACAACTTTATTTTCCGAGTCCAAGTAATTGTATATCAACTCGTAGATATGTTTAACAAAGCCATAGAAGTCATCTTTATTGTCATCTATAACTCCTTTTACAAATACACCATTTTTATGGTTTTTTTACCTTCAGTCCATGTCTTAGTGTGAAATTTATATTCGTTCACGAAGTATGTGTGCCAATCATTAATGCTTTGAACAGGGCCTTCAGACAAGTTTATTAAATGGAGTATTTCTGGAGTCAATGCAACAATGCTAGACAATCTCTCCTTAAACCATGCTGGAAATTGAGCATGAATGACACCGAATGTTGATTGTACACCGACACGATGAAAATAGACGATGTTAAATTCCCTAAAAAAGAAACACACTATAAGTTTCAAGATAATAAGTTTTATATTAACACTGCAAAGAAAATTAAACATTTAGGGTATACTTACTCAAGATATGGTTTAACTTCAACGCAATTGACCAAGACATGAACATGTGCGGATTGCATTTCTTTTTTGGGTCAACCAATGCACACCCTTCTTTCCAGAGGGACGACCTGGACGCCCGAAGACTGATAAGGTGAATTGACTTCTCTCGTTGACATTTACAGGATTTCGTATGATTCTAGTAGTTAACATCAAGTGATTGAAATAATGACTGCAAAAATGTGATGTTTCCCGATGCTAGTAATATGCACATATAAATCCTTCAACTCTAGCTTTTTTTCCAGTGATCGCTTTGAATCACCCCTGAACCTTTCAAACGGATACATCCACCTATATTGAACAGGTCCACCAAGATAAGCTTCATATGCAAGATGTACAGGTAGATGTTCTATGGAGTCAAAAAAACTAGGCGGAAATACTTGTTCCAACTTACAGAGAATGAGTGGAATGTTTCGGTCCAACTTAATGATGTCATCCACTCTTAAAGTGGACACACAAATATCTCTAAAAAATTGACTAATTTCAGTTAGTGGATTAAACACATGTTTGGGTAGTGAACCAAATGCAATTGGTAGCAATTATTCCATAAAAACGTGGCAATCATGACTTTTCATACCATGCAACTTCCCAGTGTTAGCGTCGGCACAACTTGCTAAATTTGAATAATACCCATATGGCATTCTCAAATATTTTAACCATCGATAAGCCGCTTTAGCTTCTTGGGAAGTCAGACTAAAACAAGCTTTGGGTTTTAATAATTTTCCATTCGGTTGAGGCTTCAACTCCAACTCTTTCCGATTACACCAAATTTTCATGTCCTGTCTAGCCTTCTCGTTATCTTTTGTTTTGTCTTTAACATCCATCACTATGTTAAATACATTATCAAAAAAATTCTTATCAATATGCATAACATCAAGATTATGGCGCAACAAATTATCTTTCTAATACGGGAGGTCCCAAAATATACTTCTTTTTGTCCATTTGTGTCTGACTCTATATCCTTCAATTCTACATGTTTTGCCAGTATCTGTAAATTTTGGTAGTTCACAAACTTGGTTCCATATATCACCTGGTGATAATCGAGGTGGAGGCAGATCTGATACTCGTTTGTCTTTTTTAAAATTTGTCTTGTTTCTTCTATAGGGATGATTTATTGGTAGGAATCTGTGGTGACAGTCAAACCACGAGCTTTTCCCCCCTTTATCCAACGTAGACGCTTTGGTGTATGCCATGTAATGCAGATAACCCATTTTTCCATGCGTACCCTAACCAGACAACATGCAACGCTTTTGCTTGTTGTTAATGGCTCTACTGCGAACTTGATATCTTGGACTCTTATAAAACTTGCATTCCTCCAACAATCCATCTTGAGTACCAAACTCGTTGTCATAAAACAACATGCAACCACTAATGCAACAATCAATCTTTCTTACTTTTAAACCTAACTTCGACACCCACTTCTTTACATCATAAAAACTTGTAGGCAAGTTGTCTTTTGTTGTGGTGGAATCCAATATCATTTTTGCAAAATGTTCCAAACACTGATCAGGAACATTCCAATTTGACTTGGCGGCCAATAATCTCACACACATTGATAACTTTGAGTCTGATGACTCCTCGAACAATGGTGTATTCATCTCATTCAACAACTGATAAAATCTCTGCGCTTCCTCATTCGACAACTCTTCCCCGTCAAAATCTTCAGATTGATCATATGTCACGTTCACACCAAAAGCATCCTCAACCATCTCACCGGTCAGATTAAAGTTTTCCTCATATTCCATAGGCGGTCGACTACTTGAAGCATGCGTGTTGCTAGTATCTGGTACGTTACTTGGCAGTTCTTCACCATTATATGTCCAAACCCAATAATTTTCAATGAAACCCCTTCTATGCAAATGACGTGCTACTTCTTCCGAGTCACTAATTATTGGTCTACATTCACATTTAAGACAGGGACACCTAACTCCTCCTTCGCTTCGACAATATTCCTGAGCAAACGCCCACGTGGTAAACTCATTAACTCCTTCTATAAAATGGGATTTAAATGCACGTCTTCCTGAATACAATCTATCGTACATTCAACTACGACCACACCGATAATATTCCATACTGCACATTTATACAATGATTATCTTATTATTAACTATAAATAAACATTTAACTATAGTAACTATAACTAAATTTTATAACTATTTTGAATATATATATATATATATATATATATATATATATATATATATATATATATATATATATATATATATATATATATATATATATATATATATATATATATATATATATATATATATATATATTACCATACATTTAATAAATATATTGAATATATATTAACCATATATTTTTTAACAAAGATATTATTCCTTTAAGAAATATAAAATATAATTATATTTTATTTAATTTTATTTTAAATATACATATTCTAATTTTAATATATAATTTATAAAAAAAATAAATGACTCAATTTTAAAATAATATATAATATATTTAGTTTTTTATTATATTTTATTTATAATTATATTTTTAAAAATTAATAATATTTTTTATACCTAACTATTATATTCATGTTAATGTTTTTTATTAAAATATAATTTTTTTTATTAAGATAAATATATATTCTATTTTGACTATTATATTCTATTTTGACTATAAATAAAAACTGTTTTTATTAAAAACTATATATATATTTTGTTATTGTGTTTAAAAATTGTTTTTATTTTTAAAATATATATTTTTTGTTATTGTTTTTAAATATAAAACTGTCTCTATTTTTAAAATATATTGTTAAAATATATTTATAAAACTGTTTTATTATATTTTTTATTATATTTTTTATTATATTAAATAACTGTTTTTATTAAATATATAAAACTGTTTTTAAAATATATTGTTAAAAATATTTACTACATTACATTTTTTTATATTCTGTTTTAAAAAAATATATTTATAAAGTTATTTTTCTATATTCTTTATTATATCTAATAAAAAAATAGTATATTTCTGTTTTAAATAAATATATTCAATTTTTTTCTTGTTACACTATATACACATATACCGAATAATATATCAAATTAAAAAAATTCAAATAACAACTAACAATTCAATTTATATATATATATATATATATATATATATATATATATATATATATATATATATATATATATATATATATATATATATATATATATATATATATATATATATATATATATATATATATATATATATATATATATATATATATATATATATATATATATATATATATATATATATATATATAATAAATTCAAAATATAAATAAATAACATAAATATCAATTCTTCAAACTCCTTCAATTTCTTGTACAATTCTTTTGTTGAATCTTCCTTTTAATCTCTTCAATTTCTTGACAAAAAAAATCCAGTCAATCATAAAACATAATTAACCTAAAACGAAAATATTAAAAATAAATTGAAAAAATATTATACCTTTGTTACAAAATAAATTTGGAATTGATGATGGAATTGGGATTTGATTATGGAAGAATGGAAGAATATAGAAAAGGGAAAGAAGAAAACAGAAGAGAGAAAGAAGAAAAGAAAGAGGAGGAAGAAACACAATGGTTTCTGGAAAGAGAGCGTGCAAGTATAATAGTCTGTCAGCGACGTGAATATCACGTCGCAACCTTGCCACGTGATATCCACGTCGCAACTCCTCCAACGATTATATTTTTACACTTAATCTGCACATTTCAGAATAGTTCAGAATGACATCTTGTCAAAGTTTCCTCTAAATTAGTTGCGACGTGTTTAACACGTCACAATATATTTTTTTAAAATATTTAAACTTTCCTCTTCAAAACGCCTACAGCTTTAATATTTTTTTATTCAACTTTTCATGTTGTGACGTGTTTCCCACGTCGCAACTTTTATATATAAAAAAAACAGACTGACGCAGACTATGCATTACTTTTATTATTTAATTTATAAAATATTATAGTGACGTGATTATCACGTCGCAACTACTAAATTTTAGTGACATGATAATCACGTCACTAAATCACGTCGCTGAGGAGTATATTTCTTTTAGTGCTAGCTCCATCTTCATTGCCCAATTTGTGATTCTTATAAGTCATTATAATCATTTATTGATATTATAAAAATAGTATATACTCATTTTAAAATATTAATTTTACAACTCTGGATTACATTATCAATAAGGGGAAAAGTTATAAATATTTTTTATAAATTGAAAAAAGTCAATTGTTGATTAAGTTATTTTTATAAACGGGAAAATTTTATAAATATTGTTTTACTTTATTATATTGGTCAAGTACACTGGCGGAGGCAGCCCATTTGAGGGGTTTAATTGAACCTCCTGAATTTTAAATATTACATCTAAATGTTCATATAAATTGCACTTTGAACCCCCTAAAATATTTTATTTGTATCATTTGTTCTTTTGATCTTGAGTTTATTTACTTTTGTACCTTCAGATCTAACATTTTATCTATATAAATTTCACTTTAAACTCCTAAATTTTTTTATTTGCACCATTAATTTAATTCGTACCAAATTTATTTATTTTTGTACCCCTAACCTAAGGTCCTGGCTCCGCCACTGGTCAAGTATATTAATTTAAGAGTTCTTTTTATTTATCATTTTATTTTTAAATTTAACCGTTATAGATTGTTCATCGTAATGAATGTCCTTGCATGCTTAGACTCACAGGTAGATGCAAACGTATCTATGAGATATCAACTGTAGAGTGTTAATTTTAATGTTCGTGTCATCTTTTAAATCTTTCTTTGCCGCTGTTTTATGTAATTAAAGTTAGAAAATCAGATGTACGATTTATTATAAGTATGGTTCAATGCTTAAAAATTGATGCTTATTATAGTCTATATTTGTAACTATGTGAATGTTAACCAATTGAAGAATGAATTCAAACTTTATAATTGGTAGATGTGTAAGAAGTTGGGTTTGTTGGATTTTGAGAAAAGTAGATATAATTCTTTACGGACAATCCATTGAAAGTGGACAAATTTTGGAAATAAGAGCTTTGTTGCCTCATTTACGAGTTATTATTTTGCACAGTCCGATACTTTCTGGCTTAATGGTTATGTATTCAGTAAAAAAAAATTATAAATTCTAGCAGAGTGTTATTTATGATAAATTTTATATTTCTTAACATTTATTTATGCAGGTGTTGTGGAATGTAGGTGTTATGGAAAAGATTGAAATAATTGATAGGCTAAATATTAAATTATAAGGAAGTCTTCTCTATTAGAAGTGGATGCATATTCTTGAATGGATCTACACTCAATGCTCTGTTTTATTTAGTTCAGATCAAACTGTCAAATGAACTAGACCGCAGAATTACTCTCAATAATTAAATGTTAGGATGAGATATTTTATCATATAATTGTTTGAGTTTGTTAATCTGCAATATTTAGGGTTTAAAACTAAATAGAATATTTTCATCAGCTGAAGAGAATAACAACAAAATTGTTAAGGCAAAAGTTAATATTATACTCCGTCCTATCATTTTCTTAATTCATTAATTCGGTGTAATTTATTTTGAAAATTAATATATTTCAGTTTCAATTCATTTGGTTATGATTTTCGAATAAAAATTGAGAATAATTGATCTCAATTTAATGGTAATTCAGTGTATTGTGAAAAATATTAGATGGAAAATGTAAAGAAAAAGTTGAGTTTGATATTAATAAAAAAAATAGTTTACTTAATAAAATAAAAAAGATAATTTATAAATATTAATACCGTTTATAAAATTTAATATTTTAAAATTTTATAGACATGATAAGTTACAAAATATTTTATAAACGAAAAAAAATTTATTTGTTAATATAATTATTTTTATAAATGAGAATAAATTATTAAAAAAATTTATAAACGTTAAAAGTCTATTGTTGATACAATTATTTTTACAATCAGAAATAAGTTTTTATAAACAGAAAAAGTCTATTGTTGATATAATTATTTTTGCATCTCAATTTAATCTAAGAATTCTTTTTATTTCTCATTTTATATATCAATTTAACCGCTATAGGTTGTTCATCGTAATGAAGGTCCTTGCAGACATAAGATCCACGCTTACACGTGGACATATCTATGAGATACCAATTGTAGACAGTTCATTTTAATATTTATCTTTAAATTTTTTTTACTGTTGTTTTATATAAATTGACTACATAATTCATTTTAGACTAAATTATAGAATTTTTTTAACATAATCCGATTAACATTAAAGACTTAATAGTACTCTCTTGGTCAAGTGTATTAATCTAATAGTTATTTTTACTTCTCATTTTATTTCTCAGCTGTAGATTCACGGGTAGATGTGAATGTATCTATGAGATATCAGTTGTAACTGTTTATTTTAGTGTTCATCATTTAAACATTTCTTTTGATGTTATTTTATATAATTGAAGTTAGAGAATCAGTTGTACAATTTATTATAAGTATAGTCGTTGCTTAAACATTTGTGTGTATTATTAGCCTATATTTGTAACTATGTAAATGTCAAACAATTGAAGAATAAATTCATATTTTATAAATGATAGATTGATTAACATATAATGTGAATCCAAGCGCGATCCGTATAATAACACATATTTCTTATTAGTATGTCTTAAAACTCATGTTAATCAGCTATGAATGGAAGGTTTAAGTTGAAAAAGAAAAAGAAAAAGTATTATAAACTTTTACCTAAATCAATACACAATTTTAAAACACACAATTTCTATATTCAACATAAATATTTTATTTATAAGTTTCTTAACCTGTGTTCTTAAAATATAAGTTAATATTACCTTTTAAGTTTAATTAATATACATTATTTTTAATATAAAAAAATTTACACCATCGTCAAATGATAAACTATCAATTTATCCGATAATTCTAATCATTTTAAAATATCAAGATGATGTGGAAGATGAACGCTGTTCGTTGAAGGCATTAATGCATTTTTTATCATCTCATTTTTTTTAAAATAGTAAAAAATTGCATTCTTTTTAAGTCAAAATTTATAATTATTCCTTCTTTTTTTTTTTTGTCTTAAAAATATTTCATGTTCATAAATCGTCAGTTACATTTTGAGATTGATCTAGAAGTTTTAAAAAAAGTAATAATCGATATAAAAGTTATAAAATCCCATTTAATTTATTAATTACAAGATAGAGTAAAAAATATTAATCTCAAGCTGGTTCAATGAAAAACCTTTTATATTATTCTCTATCTTCTTCTTTCTTTCTAGCAACAAAACAAAACCAGTGAGTACTTTTTATCAAAATGTACTCGACAAATCAAAATACTCAAAAGCAGAAACAACAACAACGACACTGTTTTTGTTATGGTCTTCCTTTAAACTCGTATGTAGCTTCTATCATGCAACAACTCAAGGGTCACGGTTTTACCAACCATGAAATTTCTATCATCTTTGCCAATTACATTCAAAGAGACCAAAGAATATATAATGTTGAACCTCTTCGCAACAGAGAAACTGAAGATTGTTATTATCCAGGTCTTTCTCGTAGAGAACCTTGTGATTCTTCTGAACCAATAATATGGTACAATTTTTTAGATCACACTGTCGTTGTTATTTCTGACAGAGATGAAGTCAAGAAAATAATTGGAGGAAACAAATAATTGGTGAAAGTTATAGTTGTTAATTATTGTTTCATTTTTAGGTTTTTTTGGTGCTTCTTTGTTATTTGTTATTTGGTTTTCTTTGACAGCTTTATTTTTTTTTTCTCTGTTATGTACAGGGTTTTTGTACCAAATACTCCTTTATGTATTTTGATAATTTTCACTTTTTTTATTATATATTATTTTACCATTAAAAAAACTAGTGTTATTTGAATGCATTATATATTGTTTAATTTTTTATTTATGTTTCATATCATTGGGTTTACTGCAGTATTCATAGGTGTGGCAATAAACTTTAATATAAATTAGGATTAGAAACATAAATTGGTATATCTAGTAGGTTGTTTTTCGAAGATACGTGAAAATTACTCTAATGTCTGTTTTTTTACTTTATATGTTATTGACCATAGTTGTAATCGGAGAAGATGACAGTGAAAATTATATTAATATAAAAAATAAAATAAAAATAAAGGTTAATAGTTATTTCGCTCTCTGTCATTTGATGAGATTTGAAAAAATTTCGTAAATAAAAATTAGATTCTCACCCTGTCATTTAAAGATTTTACTGTTGTGGTTCTTAATTAAATCATCTCACCCAAAAAGTTTATGTGGCATTGACAAGTTGGCATATTTAAGACTTAAAGTCATTTTGAAACTCAGCAACCCTAATTCCTAAATCGTATTAATCTCTAAACTGGAAACTTCTCAATCGTCTTCTGAAGCGTGTTCTTCTGTTCTTCTGTAAAATCCTGAGTCAATTATCTTCTCAATAGTTTGATTGCACAATGGGATGCTTCCTTCAGTGCCTTTAGTGCACCCCGCAAACGAGCAACATTTCCCACCACCGTGTGTCTTGCAAAATATGGTGCTCCCCTGGGCACCCTTTGAACATTCATGGTACTGACATACACGTCCACTCCCATGAGAGATACACAACCAGCTTGCCCTTCAGCACTTCTGGTTCTTTAATTTGGTTGAAAGTAGATTGGGGGTAATCATATAAGTGGTGTTATGCCTAGTAACTGTTGGCTGAAGATTTTGATAATATTAGTAGAAGCAAAACAAAGTGGACGTTTCGATCGAAATGAAATAAAACGTCATGTTTCGAATGAGCATATCAAAGCTTGGAGCTTCGAATGACAATTATGGGAATATATCCAAAGAAGCCTCGAAATGACAACAAGGCTGTGTCTAGGAAGTGCGTTCGAAGCGAAGAAGTACCAAAACATTTGAAATTCAAATGCAAGCGGGATGTTCGAAATTTGAAATATATGCGCTGGAGCATTCGAAGACACGTGGAAGCAAGAGAGAGGCATTGTTCTGCATGTTCTGAACGTGGCAGAATCTTATAGCAAGACCGTTATGGTCGAAGTAGTATAAATAGAAGTCTTAGCATTAGGATTTCGTGTGTCGTATCTGTTTGTACAAAAAACTCAGTAAACATTCAAATTACCACATGGCTAGGGAAACGAATGCAAGAGCAATGTACGTATGATAACACCATATGTTTTGATTTAATGAAAACCCTTTATCATTTCCAGTACTTTCCTTTATCTTTATGTCAAATACCATTTACAAGTTTTCTCATTTAAAGTCTTTTCATTCGAAATCTTTTACTGATGCCTTACATTTAAATATTTTCTTTCCGTTTCAAACACTTTACATTTCAGAAACTGTTATACATTTTATGCCTTTATATTCAAGTTTTTATCCTTCGAACACCTTTTTCATTCAAAGTCATTTTACAGTTTTCTTGTATTAAACGCTTTCTTCGTATTTCGAATCTTTTACGTTCCAGAGCATCTTTTACATTGACTGTTTTTATAATTCGAAGCCATTTACTTGTCTTTTATGCAGTTTTACCTGTCTTTACAATCAACATTTATTCATGCAATTTAGTTTCACGCACATATGTTTTGATTACACCTTTAGATCTTTAAGAGAGAAATCGAAATAAGTCAAACACCTACACAACACTCTAAATACCAACCATGAATACCTGTTCGATCATGAGAGTTACCCTAATGACCAACACGTCCTAGGATCAATCTAGTCGATCCTGCGAGTTACCAGAGAAATTGAATAACAGTCAGTAAGTTTATTCGATAGTTTGGAGGACTAGCGGTTGTTTACCAGAAATCACTGGAAACAAATTGGCACACCCGGTGGGACCAATCGTTGGACATTATAGAATTTAGAACAGAAATAAAGATTGTTGAGACATAACCATTATAAAAACGTTGGAACGTAAGAAGTTTGCTGTTTTATGAACCTAAGAAGTGGTAAAATAACCAACAGCAACCAACCCTTATCCAGAAGAA
Organism: Vicia faba; assembly: GCA_948472305.1. Taxonomy (NCBI): domain Eukaryota; kingdom Viridiplantae; phylum Streptophyta; class Magnoliopsida; order Fabales; family Fabaceae; genus Vicia; species Vicia faba. Next base: position 1,424,450,748 of record OX451739.1, read on the forward strand.
AACGTTTGAACAAGATGTCTAATTCTGACAATCAACAAGGGGAACAAAATGCCCCACATACAACAGGCACTAATGTATCCGCTTCGATGGGAACATCTAATGTGATCCCTTCGAATGCACAGTCTGTTGCGTCTTCTACCAGTAATATAGCCACTAATGGAGTAAGTGGCATATCAACTAATAGTTCGATCTTAGGAAATACTGGAACCATTGGTTATCCTGGGGGATTCGTTCCACCATCAGGGACACAAACCCATTTTGCTACTCCACTAACTAGACCACTCGGTTTCGATGGTAATAGAACCAGAAACTCCTCTTATGGAATGCCAACATCCTTTATGGCAGGCTTACACAATTCCACATCGAATTCATCACCACAATTAGGGTCTGGGTCTGGGGCGAATCAGTTTATGACAAATAACCAAGGGTCAGTGGGTTATAGCACAATGCTTATTTTAACCACAGAAAACCAGTTGGCCTTTAGGCAATTGATGGATGACAGTAACCATAATATGATAGGGGTATTAGCACAAACTATGCAGGAAATATTTGCCCCAATAGTACAAAATGTGACTGTGACAAACAGAGAAAATGCTGATAACATGAGTCGGATAGCAGATTTCTTTGCTCCCCCAGAAAGGCGTAGGCAGAATCAGGCGGGAGTTCGAGCAAACATGCCTGTTATGGAACAAATTGTTAACGACCCAAACTATAGACCACCTAGAGAAGAAGTTAACTTGGGGGCAAGGGCACAAAGGCTAGAAGCCCCAATAATCTCAGGCCCACAAAGAGAAATTATGGAACCAGGGGCAAGGGTCGAAAGGCTGGAAGTCCCAGAGTTTCGAGAAGAACAACCTAGGGGGGTTGTCATGGTGGGTCGAAATCAAGATGCTGATGCTGTCGTTCATAGAATTCGAAACGATAACATCTTGGCAGAAAACAATTTAACCACCATGATAGAGAGAGTCATGGCCCAGAATGGCCTCAACACAGGAATGAGAAGGCCAAATTATGCTTCTCCTATATTGGATTGCATAATGCATACTGATTTACCAAGGGGATATAAAGTCCCTAAATTTACAAAGTTCGCTGGAGATACCAATGAGTCAACAGTCGAACATATAGCCAGATATCTAACCGAAGCGAGAGATATAGCCAATAATGAAGACCTCAGGATCAAATACTTCCCAAGTTCCCTGACTAAAAACGCCTTCACATGGTTCACCACTTTGCCTCCTGGGTCTATTGATACTTGGGCTCTTTTGGAGAGATTGTTCCATGAACAGTTTTACATGGGACAGTCAAAAATAAGCTTGAAGGAATTAGCCAGTGTCAAGAGAAAGTTCACTGAACCCATAGATGATTACCTGAATAGATTTAGGCTTTTGAAATCCAGATGTTACACAGTGGTGCCCGAACATGAGTTAGTCGAAATGGCCGCTGGTGGCCTGGATTACTCTATTCGAAAGAAACTAGACACTCAATATTTGAGGGATATGGCTCAGTTAGCCGACAGGGTTCGACAGGTCGAAAGGCTAAAGGCCGAAAAGGCCAGAGTCTTCAAAAATAGCAAGAAGGAAAGGATCTCCTACGTTGGAACTGAGGAAGCAGAAGATTATCCTGAATTCGAATTCGAAGAGGTCGAAATCGACCTCGCTGAATTAAAACAGGCACCACCTTACTCCTGCAAATTATTAGTTCCCACAAAAGGGAAAGAGATTGTTGAAAATGAGAAGAGTGACAAATTCCCAAAGAAGGTTTATACCTTCGATGTCACTAAATGTGACGAGATTTTCGATTTGCTTGTCAAAGATGGCCAACTCATTGTGCCATTAAATGTCAAAATTCCTCCTTTAGATCAAAGAAAGAAGAGAGGATTTTGCAAATATCATAGTTTCCTAGGCCACAAAACCTCACAGTGTTTTCTTTTCAGGGACCTAATTCAGAATGCAATCAAGGATGGCAGACTGAAGTTTGCTGATAAAGCAAAGATGAAAGTGGACGAAGATCCTTTGGACGTGGCAGACACCAACTACTCCGAGCCTGCATGCATTGGAGAGATTAACATGGTGGAAGCTGACCAAAGTGATGCCCCAATAGGAGAGAAAGGTACTGAAAACGAAAGCTGGGTGATGGTCGAAGTCGATAAGGAGGTCACTGAAGACGTCCAGAAGCAACTAGAGGCTTCGATTGAAGCAGCACCCTTAGTGGTTGCAAAAGAAATCCAGGCTACTGAAGGCCAGGAAAATCATAACCAAGAGTTAACACAGGTCACTGAAGGCCTGAGGCTGGAATTGGAGAAAGTCCAAATCACGAAGCCAACTTTCCCTCAGAAGGAAATATGGGACACTCTAGGGGAACCCAGTGGAAAATTTGAATATTTGGTCAAATATTCTGCCCCAGAGAGTTCGAAGGTCCACATTGAAGATATAAAACCCACAGGATGGGGAGATGATGATGCTGAAGGGGAGGATGTTGAGGTGAACACGGTGGACATGGAAAGACCTCACTCTGAGATGGAGGAGGTAGAAAGATACTTAGAAAAAGAGAAGTATAAAATGAAGGATAATCATGCTGGAGATGCTAGTCTCAAGGATTACCTCATGACGTGCCACAAGGGAGATACAAGAATGATACTGTGCCCTAGGTGCAGCATCCTCTGCAATCAGAGAATCACTGCGAACTTCGAAAGGGTACAGAGGGCTCGAACTGGTAACAATTTGCGCCAGGATAACCAGCTGTTCAGGTGTTATCCTAAGGCTGGAGAAAGTTTGCTGGAATTTGTGTTTCGCTGCTACAAAGGGGCAACCAAGTGCTTGATTTGCCCAAGGTGTTCCGTTGTGTATGATCAAAGCATGGCCAGAGCCTTCGAAACGATTCCCTTCGCCCCTTGCTGGAACCATCAAGAAAATGTTCAGATGGGCCCACGTTTCGATAGCAGACACAAACAACGAAGGCCTGATAGCCCTCATCCCAAGGCTGCTCGAAGAGTAACTTTTAAACTCCCTGCTGAAGTGCCAACCGACAGATGGTTGCAAGTCAGAAATAACAAAGGCAAAGACAGATGGAGAAACACCGAACGAAATGCACGCCATGCTATGACATACAGAAGGTAATTCAACAAAGCAAAAAGGGAAGAGGTAAGATTAGAAAACTACAAAGGAAGGAACCCCATGTCGAGATCCCAGTGGCGCAGGCAATAAAGGATTCGAAAGGCTAAGAGGGAAGCTGTGGCAAACAAAGGGGTCACTTCAACAAAGAACCAAGGTGAATCTAGCACCAACAAACCAAAAAATCAAACTGAAGACAAACCTCCAGTTAAAAGGAGGCTTTTCTCTGAAGTGCAACTAGATGAACCAAAGGAATACACTCCAGGCCCAGAAGAAGATGAAGATATGATAACAGATAACTTCGAATCGGAGGGGGAGTCTTCTTTCAACCTAAACTGCAACGTGGTATCTGTGTTTCCCTGTGAATTTGGGCAGGAAACCGAAATTGATGAATATGAGGAAGAAGATACCACAGATTTGATGAAGCATAGGCCTGTGTGCTACTATGTGATGGACAATGGGGCTGTCGAGGAGCAAAATGCGTTCTTCGAACGTCCAGAACCTGCTATGAAGAACCATCTTAAGCCACTATTTATTCGGGCAAAAGTTGGTGCCCATGGTGCGAATAAGGTTCTAGTGGATGGGGGTGTTGCAGTCAATTTGATACCCCACTTCATGCTGAAAAGATTAGAGATCCGCGAAGGAGACATCAAGCCCCATAATATGGTTCTGTCCAATTATGAAGGGAAAGTGGGCAAAACACTGGGAGTGGTTCAGTTGGAATTGACAATAGGCTCAAGCTGTAGGCCCACCATGTTTATGGTGATCGAAGCCAAGGCCAACTACAACTTATTGCTGGGAAGGGAGTGGATCCATGGCGTAGGGGCAGTTCCTTCGTCAATGCACCAGCGATTAGTTCTATGGAGAGATGATGGGATCGTGGAAAACATCGAAGCAGACCAGAGTTACTTCATGTCAACAGTCAATTTAGTTGACAAAAGGAATTATGATAAACATCTGGCAAAGATTGCTCCGTGTGTTCCAAATGATGAGATCAACGAAACCAGAAACGCCCACTACTACATGACCCTTCGCCATGATGGCCTATACTAGGATAGAACAATAATCAGTGAAGAAGAGGGAGTCGAAAGTACTATACAAAGACGGCCAGCAGGCTGGGACTTCGACAACCTTATCCATGACTGAGTCTACCTTTTTCGAAAGGATTTCGGCCTATATGGATGAGAACGAATCAAAGGTGGCCTTAGAGGCTGAAATAAATAAACTAGCTGTAAAGATGAACGAAGTAAGTGGGGATGGCTCGAAATGCTCACCCTTCAAAGAATTTGAGATGGATCAAAGGTGGATGCCATCTACGATAAAGAACCCTTAGGCTTCGAAAGGGACCCCATAGACTCAGGTGCCAAAATGTTGGCACAGGATCCACTTGAAGAAGTCAACTTAGGGGATGAAAAAATGAAAAGAATAACCTACATAAGTGCAAAACTTAGCCCAGGTCTCAAGTAGGAAGTAATCGAAGTCCTCAAGAAAAACAAAGATTGCTTCGCATGGGATTATGACGAAATGCCTGGTTTAAAGAGGGAGTTGGTCGAACACAGACTGCCAATCAAAGATGGCAAGAAGCCCATCAAACAAACTCCCAGAAGATTCGCACCAGCGGTTCTCACGAAGATTAAAGCTGAGATCGAAAGGTTGCTGCGTTGCAAATTCATCAGAACCACAAGGTACGTCGAATGGTTAGCAAATATAGTATCGGTTATTAAGAAAAATGGTTCTTTAAGAATTTGCATAGATTTTAGGGATTTAAACACTGTGGCAGAAATGCTAGTAGACTCTGCTGCAGGGTTCGAATACTTAAGTATGTTAGATGGATACTCTGGGTATAATCAGATTTTTATTGCTGAAGAAGATGTTGCCAAGACAACATTTCGTTGCCCAGGAGCCTTAGGCACCTACGAATGGGTGGTGATGCCTTTTGGTTTGAAGAACGCTGGGGCAACTTATCAAAGGGCAATGAATTCGATTTTTCATGATTTCATTGAAACCTTCATGCAGGTGTATATTGATGATATAGTCATCAAATCTATAACTGCAGAAACACATTTGCATCATTTGAGCCAATCATTCGAACGAATGAGAAAACATGGCTTAAAGATGAATCCCCTTAAATGTGCATTTTTTGTGCAGGCTGGAGATTTCCTTGGTTTTGTGGTTCACAAGAAAGGGATTAAGATCAACCAGAACAAAACCAAAGCCATAATGGAGACGAAAGCACCTACGTCAAAAAGGGAGCTGCAATCTCTGCTAGGGAAGATTAATTTCCTCAGAAGATTCATTTCGAATCTGAGTGGAAGGACCCAAGCTTTCTCTCCATTGCTTCGTCTAAAGCAAGGCCAAGCCTTCGAATGGAACGAAGCCCATAAGGAGGCATTTGACAGGATAAAAAGATACCTCTCTCAGCCTCCTATCCTGTCTCCACCTTCATGGGGGAAGCCCATGAGATTGTACATATCTGCCTCTGAAGTTAGTATAGGTAGTATGTTAGCACAAGAAGATAGCAATGGTATCGAAAGAGCCATATACTATTTAAGTAGAGTACTAAATGATGCAGAGACCAGATATAGCAATTTAGAAAAGCTATGTCTCTGTTTGTATTTCTCTTGTATGAAACTCAAGTATTATATAAAGCCTGTTGATGTTTATGTTTCATCTCATTCCGATGTCATTAAACACATGCTTTCAAAACCAATAATGCATAGCAGAGTTGGTAAATGGGCTTTAGCCTTAACAGAATATTCTTTGACTTTCATGCCTTTAAAAGCTGTGAAAGGTCAAGTGATTTCTGACTTCATTGTGGACCATTCATTGGTTGAGCAGACTGTCATGAGTTACGTCGAAATGCAACCATGGAAATTGTACTTTGATGGTTCAACCCACAGGAATGGAAGTGGTGTTGGAGTCCTTCTAATTTCTCCTGAAGGAATTCCAACAAAATTCAAGTATAAATTAGATGGTCCTCGTTGCTCGAACAACGAAGCTGAGTATGAAGCGCTCATTGTTGGACTTGAAGCTTTGTTGGAATTGGGGGCAACTAGAGTCGAAATTAAAGGAGACTCGAAATTAGTGGTCAAACAAATAACAAAGGAGTATAAATGCATAAAGGAAAACTTGATGATATACTTCGTCATAGTCAACAAGCTACTTAGGAAATTTGAATACATGGATATTCAACACATACCAAGAATAGAGAACCAAGAAGCAAATGACTTAGCACAGTTGGCTTCAGGTTATAAAGTTTCTACCAGGAACTTTAAGGATTTAGTTGAATTAAGGGGTAGAGTTATGGCTACTAGATTCACACCATCAGATCTAGAAAGTATGAAATTGGGATATGCTGAGAAACAGGGATTCGAAATATTGGGCATAAACACTTTATCAGATGCAGATTGGCGAAGTCCACTGGTGAGTTATTTAGCAAACCCAACTCTGAATGTGGATAGAAAGACAAAATACATAGCATTATCATATCTCCTCACGGGGAACGAATTGTTCAAAAAGACCCAAGAAGGCGTGTTATTGAAGTGCCTAGGAGAAAGCGAGGCGTATTTAGCATTGTTAGAAGTCCACAGTGGGGCATGTGGGGCACATCAAGCAGGTCATAAAATGAAATGGCTATTATTTCGATATGGCATGTATTGGCCTAACATGCTCAAAGATTGTATAGACTTTGCTAAAGGATGTGAGGAATGTCAGAAGCATGCAGGGATTCAACATGCCCCTGCAAGTGAGTTGCATTCAATCATCAAACCATGGCCATTTAGAGGATGGGCATTGGATTTGATAGGAGAAATAAATCCTGCTTCGTCCAAAGGACAGAAATATATCTTGGTAGGAATAGATTATTTTACCAAGTGGATTGAAGTTGTACCATTAATAGTTTCTGATCAAGAGGCTATTATTGAGTTTATACAGAAACACATTATCTATAGGTTCGGATTGCCAGAGAGCATAACCACAGAACAAGGCTCTGTGTTTACTGGTAGAAAAATGCAAGAATTTGCCCAAGAAATGGGGTTTAGATTACTAACATCAACGCCATATTATGCTCAAGCAAATGGTCAAGTCGAAGCAGCCAATAAAGTAATAATAGGGTTAATCAAGAAACATATTGGTAAAAAGCCAAGAAACTGGCACAAAACTTTGGACCAAATACTATGGGCTTGTAGAACATCTCCTAAGGAAGCTACTAACACTACGCCTTTCCAACTCACATTTGGTCATGATGCAGTGCTGCCAGTAGAAATTCATCTACAATCAGTTCGAATTCAAAGACAAAACGAAATCACAGCTGCATTATATTGGGAAATGATGATGAATGAATTAGTTGAGTTGGACGAAGTCAGATTACATGCATTGGAAATCTTGATGAGACAAAAAGAAAGAGTGGCCTGGACGTATAACAAAAGGGTGAAGAGAAAAGCATTCATTATTAATGACTTAGTCTGGAAAGTCATATTGCCCATGGACAAGAAAAATAAAGCATTAGGTAAATGGTCACCTCATTGGGAAGGACCTTTTCGAATATTAAAAGCATTCTCAAACAATGCATATGAAATCGAAGAACTGATGGATGATAAGCGTATCCTAAAGGTTAATGGGAAATATTTAAAGAAATATAAGCCACGCTTGCAGGAGATTCGAATAGTAACAACGTAACCAAAATATTATAAAAGTGCCAAAATGGCAAGATGAGATGCCAAAATGGCGTTGTTCGAATATTACATATAAAAAACCAAATTGTAATCAAATAAACACTGAAATTTAGAAATAAGAATTATTCTTCAGTCTGTTGAAGGTACTTCGAAAAGATTCAAGTCTCTGTTGAGCGAAACGCCTGGCTCCTTCCAAGGTTGCCACTTCTCCCTTGAGTTGTTCTACAGTTTCCATTTCTGCAAGCCCCTGGTTGAGAAGCTCTTCGAATTGGTTACCAGCAGTATTGGTTTCGAAGGCTATTTGTTGTTCTTTAGCCTCTTTAACCTTCTGTTGAAGTTCCTGAATCTGCTTTTCCCAGAGAAGGATGGACTCAGCTTGAGCCTCATAATCAGTTTTTGCTTGCTTTAGATGCATAGCTTGATCCTCAGCTTCTTGAGAGAGTTTCGAAGCTTGTTCATAAGCAGCATCCATTGCAATGCGTTTTTCTTGAACCTTCCTGGCAGCAGATTCATCTTGGAGAAGGTAACCAGTTACGTTGTCCAGCAAAGACTGAAGATCGAACAAGATAGTACTAACTGGCAAGGAGCAAGTAGCAAGGTTGACTTTTGTAAGCAACTCCTTCATAGTGTAGCAAGCAGTGTTATCCTGTTTGAGCACTTCGAATATATCCACATTAAGAATTGTTTTCCTGATCTTGTTAAGAAGTACAATTCTTTCATCTGTGGGAAGAGGATAGCTGGTCGAACTTGTGCCAGCCCTAGCAAGTGGAATGTCCCTTTGAGCCAGCTTCGCCTTCATGTACCTAATAGGGTCATTTCGTCTCAGGATTGCAAGCTCCTCGTCAGTCATTCGAGACAAAGACGGTTGAGGGAGTTCCACACGTAGGGGAGTCACGTCCATTTCAACCTCCATGGGTTTGTTGGTTGTGTCACCATCCCCTTCATTTGTTTCGTGCTCATGATCTTCTTCATCGTCATCCAAGTCCACCACTTCGATGTCTTCTTTTTCGCTGCTATTTGCATTGGACTCTGTCCCGGCAGTCGAACCATCGTTGGCATCCTCCTCCTCAGACTCTTCGTCTGCAGATTCTTCGTTTCTTTGGCCAGAATCAGCTTTCTCTTCTTCAGCATGAGTATCCTTTGGGTCCTCTTGAAGGGTTTCAAGAGGGGACTTTTGAAGAGAAGTTCTTTGCAAAGCCTCTGCAGATTCATGAAGTGATGTTTCATTTGTCTCTTTCAGAGGAGGAGAAGTACTCTGATCATCCTGCTGCTCAGAAGTTCCAGCCAGAACCGCCATATTGGAGGAACCTTTGTTCTGTACAAGGTTGCTGGAGTCTCCTTGAGGAGAGGAGTTGAGTGGAGCAGCAGCTTTTGATGGTGAGTTCGAAGTGGTAGAAGCTGGATTTAAGATATTCTGCAAGGAGCGAAAGAACATTAAAAGCATGCACCAAGGTAATGAGAAATTATTTCCAAAAAAGTTTAAAGTTCAATTTACCTGTGGGCTCTCGGAAGAGAGGTTGCTAGCTATGCGTTCCAACATTACGTTGGAGGTCGAAGATGGAATTTTGGATTTGGGTGAGGGAGCAGCATCCCTGGAATCAAGTCCAGAGATACTAGTTGGTACGGTATTTTTCAAAATATCCTTCTTCTGCTTCTTCTTCGAAGCAGTTGGTAAGTTTCCGCCAGCCTTGGGATCTTCCCCAGTGGTGTTTGATTTTCGTTTCTTTGGAGTAGTAGGCGGAAGTTTGTTGGTCTGAAAAGATTTAAACAAATAGTTAGATGCAAATCATGAAACATTAGTAAATTCGAAACATCAAGGCTAAGTGATTACCTGTGGAGTTGGAACATTGGTTGTTGTTGGTATTGTTGTTGGTATTGTTGTTGGTATTGTTGTTGTTGTTGCAGCAATGGTTGTTGTTTCAAATGGAGTCACATTGTTAGTGGTTTCGATAGAGGCTTGAGAGGCACTCCCTTCTTTCGACTTCGAAGCGGTTGTCTTTATCCTGATGTCTGAAAATCGAAACAATTAAAGCAAAGGTTAAAGATATGGAAAATGAAAAACGTTTGGGGTTTTCCCAAGCATTCGCACCTGTGCCTTGATCAGATTTAATCGACATGGCAGAAAGGTCGTAACGAAGGTGTCCTGGGAAATCATGGAGCCAGTGTCGAGCCCATGTCACAGTCTCAGATGGCTTTGGTTTCTTTTGAAGATGTTTGAACATCTCTTTGCAAGTGAACCACCAAGGGTATGGGGGAAACCAAGCCAGAGCCAGTTCTGAGGTAGGTAATCTAGGAAATTTAGGTGGATGCATTTCGAATGCCAACCTATACCTATCCTCAGGTGACAGCCCTGAAGGAAGTTTTAACTTAGAAACTTTTTCTTTGAATTTTTCCTTCAAGGTCTCAGCCGCTTGATGCACAGTGGATTCCAAGTGTGTGGGATCATAAGTAGTTTCGAAATAATTTTGAAAAGCTTTAATCTCTTTGGCATGAGTGAACATACCTTTCTTGGTTGGTACCTGCACATCGAAGGCATCAATTAGTTTCTGCTGAATTGTAAGAGTATCGAACATATAAGTTTGATAAAACTTGGTCCACCATTCCAGAAACCCCTTAGCTGTAAGATGGGTAGGTTCGAAGGTTATTAGCTCAAACTGGGCAAAGCCTTGGTATTGTTCTTGCTTTAATTTGGCTTCCCGTGCCTTGAAGGTTCGCCCAGAGGTAATGGCACTCTCAGTTTGAAATAAGGGTTCAGGAATTAGTTGGCACAAGCCAAACTGTCTCGAAACAAAATTTGGCTGGTAAGCGAAAAGGAAAATCTGATTCTTGGCAGGAGTTATTCTTGAAGAAATGAGTTTAGGTAGCAAAAAGGCTCTCCATACATCTTGAATCTTCTTGCTCTTGACAGCTTCTGAGAGAGCCATGGTGAACCATGAAGGTCCATGAGCCCTCGAAGCAAAAGGCGCCATGGTCTCTTCGAACTTATGCCTCTTAGAGAATATCATGATGTACTTCAAGAATAGGACTTTGAAGTCATCCTTGTCGTCATATGGAGTTAATCTTCGCAGCCTAGTGCCTTCGACTATTCTATCAGTTATTTCAGGATCTTGTTCATCAATGGTGTTGGCAGATGACAAGGAAGGTTCGAACATGGCATTTAGCCATAGCTGAAGTAACCAAAAAGGGCCAGCTAACAGAATATTCTTGGAGGTATGAGATTTTAGGCTCGAAACAGCTGACCTTAGGCTTTCATAAAGATCAACTAGCAGCAATTCGCTCAAGCACACTCTTCGATTCTCATGCAAATCCCTAGCTAGAGGAATAAACCTACTGGCTACCTGTAGGGATCTACTGCAGAAAACATATCTTGACAGCCACAGGGTAAGGAAAGCAATGTGTTCTACATCAGACACACTGTCTCCTTCAGCATGGTAGTGGCTGATAAACTTGGAAAAACTTGCTAGTTTGACTTCGAAGTCGATTATACTCGAATGTTCTTCGTTGTCAGGGATATATGTTTCTCCTACTGGCGATAGACCAGTGATGGCCGCTATGTCAAAGAAGGTAGGGGTAATCATTCCACCATGGAGATGGAAAGTATTATAGGTACTGTCCCAGAAATAGAGGGACGCGAATAACAAAGGGTGGCTGTAAGTAAAACCCGGTTTCGACAGCTTAATCAAGTTGTAGATACCTAATTCTTCCCATTGCTGGGATTTCTTAGCTTCTACCTTATTGAACCAGTTTTGATAAGCAGTGTCGGAGGTGGGGCAAGATCGAAACGGTTTAAAATTACTTTTTACATAGTCTAATACAAAAGGGTCCTTAGGAGGAACGGTTGGATTTTCCATGGTGTTTGAGCCTGAAGATTCTATTGCCTTAGGGGCGTCCATTTTATTGAACAGGGGTTTGAAATTATAGCAAACTGGGAAAATTTTCCTGGTATCTTTTAAAATTTCAAAAACTGTAAGAGGGCCCATTAAAGCTAACCTCTTACCAGCAGCGGTGGTAGGAATAAGTACCTGGGATGCATAAAGCATTTCTTTTTCCTTTGAAATCATCTGGGGAACCAGAACAGATTGACCTTGGTGAGTGACAACCTTACTTTCCATGGTAGTTCCTGCGGTCTTTCCTTTCTTCTTGGAAACCTTTTTGAGTTGGGATGAAGTAGAAGAAGACATTGTTGGGAGAATGTTGAAAGCTTAGGGTTTTCGGTGAGAAAAGAAGGATAAAAGATTCAGAATATGGAAAGAAAGGAAAAAGACTAAGTTGATGGTTTTTATAATGTGGAAGTTTAAGCATCCACTGAATAAGGTTGTGATACGTGGAAATCATGGGTTGGTTTGATGAAGAGGTGGCGTAAAGTTAACATGGGTAATAGGCGTGATTAAAGATAATCATTGTTTTGTAACTGCACCATACTGTGAAGTGGCTCCAGGAGGTTAAAGAATCCAAAAAAGTGTTATGATTGACGTGACTGGAGTCAAATGCATTAAATGTTACGATGATTCGAAGGTCGCATCAAAATCTTGTGTATATGTTTAAAATAAGTATTTCTCAAGAGAGATCGAAATACATATTTTAAAGGGGCATTTTGTTGGCTGAAGATTTTGATAATATTAGTAGAAGCAAAACAAAGTGGACGTTTCGATCGAAATGAAATAAAACGTCATGTTTCGAATGAGCATATCAAAGCTTGGAGCTTCGAATGGCAATTATGAGAATATATCCAAAGAAGCCTCGAAATAACAACAAGGCTGTGTCTAGGAAGTGCGTTCGAAGCGAAGAAGTACCAAAACATTTGAAATTCAAATGCAAGCGGGATGTTCGAAATTTGAAATATATGCGCTGGAGCATTCGAAGACACGTGGAAGCAAGAGAGAGGCATTGTTTTGCATGTTCTGAACGTGGCAGAATCTTATAGCAAGACCGTTATGGTCGAAGTAGTATAAATAGAAGTCTTAGCATTAAGATTTCGTGTGTCGTATCTGTTTGTACAAAAAACTCAGTAAACATTCAAATTACCACATGGCTAGGGAAACGAATGCAAGAGCAATGTACGTATGATAACACCATATGTTTTGATTTAATGAAAACCCTTTATCATTTCCAGTACTTTCCTTTATCTTTATGTCAAATACCATTTACAAGTTTTCTCATTTAAAGTCTTTTCATTCGAAATCTTTTACTGATGCCTTACATTTAAATATTTTCTTTCCGTTTCAAACACTTTACATTTCAGAAACTGTTATACATTTTATGCCTTTTGTGATACGGTGGGAGAACTGACTAGTGTTTTGCGTTTGTTTTCGCACTTGTTCGGTTGAGCAAGAGTCGCCACCGACTTTTTATTTTATCCTAAAGGAAAGGTTGAAAAAGCACAGCAAAAACCTTTTGAGATATTTCGTGGGTTCGGGGGGTAGATTATGAAAAGGTAAGGTATTAGCATCCTTTTCATCCATGGTTATCCATGGGCTCTTAGTTACTTGGTTTTTTAGATCACTTCCCTTGATTTTCGATTGCTTGAAATTATGGTGTGTGTGTGTGTGTGTTTTGAAAATGTTTTTGAAGAGATGCCTTGTTTTAGGCAACCAATGTATTTGACTCGTGTTTGAGTGTTTTACAAAAGTGTGGATCTTTTCGAAAAGATGTTTCAAATGTTTTTGAGGGTTTGTTTTGAAATTGTTTGTGAAGTGTGGTTTTTGAAAAGAAGGCAAGTGTTTTTGCAAGTTGATCTTAAGTAACTAAGAGTTTTGTCTACCCCTATTGTACTCAAAGGTTTTCTCTATGTTTTCAACCCTTTTTTAACAATTTTGTTCCACCATTGAATTTGGTGGACAATCTTGCGTTTAGGATGTTTAACGGGACAGGCGCGGGTCATCGTATAGACCATGAATGCAATGGTGCCAAGTATCTTTGGCAATTTGCTTTGAAGGGACTATGATCATTCCATTTAGGCAACTTTCGAAAGTGTCATCGAGGGACTTATGATCATTTGAATTTGTTTTGCCAAAGAAACTCGACGTGCAAGCATGGCCCATTTTGGAAGGCAACATGTGGGATTACCCTAGGGGGTGCAAGTGTGATTGTGTATTGATTTTGTGTATTTGTCTTTGTATTAGGTTATCTAGCGTTTGATTTTATGTACATACAAACCCTAGGTCTAACCATGGTATAATTGGAAAGCGATAAATTACAAGAATTTAAAGTCTACGCTATTACAAGTAGTATCCGGGAGTGGGGGTACAAATTCATAAATGGGGATGAGACTTTAGGAATGTAGTATCCAATAATTTACAACCAAATCGAATTGCGATAAAAATGTAAATAATGTAATGTAACGTATAAGAATAGAAAATGTATGTGTATCAAGTGTATAATATGAAATGTATTGTATATTGTGTAAGTGTAATTGTATATGTGTATGTATTTTATTTACAGGTGCGGAAATGTGAATTTTTACATGTATTATTAAGCATTGTTTAACCTAAATGAAAAGAATTAAATGTTTTCTTTATTTAATTTGTAGTCTCGTATTTTTCTTTAATATGTACAAAAAGAAAATTTAAGAAAAGAAAATGTTCTAAGTTTGAAAATTGTCATTTATATTTGATATAAATTGGTATCTTTATATTTTGTGTTTAATATATACAAAAGAATATTTTGATTAAATGTTTAAAAAAACTTAAATTATGTATATTAAAAAGATGTATTTTATTGATTATGTATTTTATGTATTAAGATATTAATGTACAAATAAAGAATATTTTAAGTTAGAGGAAAAAATATTGTGTTCAAAATTATGTTATAAAAAAGTTTGATGTAAAAAAGTTATATTAATTTATTAACAAAAATAAAAGGTTAAGGTTAAGTTATGTAAAATTTGTTTTATATAAAAAGGTTAAGTTTTTGAATGGGCCTTTGGGAGGTTATGGCCCAAACAGAAAAGAAATGAGGGGGGTGTTAACTGGAACGTTTGGGCTTAGGCGTAAAAAATGGGGTGAGGCCCAATTGCAAATTGACAATGTTTTTTAGGGTTCTGATATTTGTTTTCATTAGGGAATTGCTTAGGGTTTTGTTGAGACAGAGGCGCCGTTTGTTCATCTCTCTTTGCCATGGATTCAGAGCATCGTTCTTCTTGTGCTTAGTTGTCATGCGCCATCACCCTTTCTCTTCCCTCCATGGAGCGTCCAGACAACCGTTAAAAGGTAATGATTTTATTTCTATCGCATTTGGGTTTCAAATTTCTGCTTTGTTACTTTCATGTACTGACTTTCTATGGTGGTATTTGCTCGCTTATTTGAGGCGTAAGAAAAGGAAAGGAGATATACCTTGGTCGGAGATGGAGGAGGAAGGGTCGGAGGCGCGTAAGACGGTTTTGACGACGAGGGTTTGACGATGAACACTTGAGCTCCCTGGTACTCTGTACTCTTTACCTTCTTTAGCCTTTTGCTGGGTTTAATGATGATAATAGTTGAGAACCTCTTTGTTGATTTCACTTCTTTCTTCTTCGTTGCCTTAATGCTTCGCCTTGTATACTTCTGTTTGCCTCGTTGCTTGCTTAGTATGCTTGTTCTGAGTTTGACAATGTTGATGTTGTTGAATTGTTGCTTTGTATGCTTTGTTCTTTTCTTGCCCAGCGATGAGTATTCTGAGGGCCTTTGATGTTTGACACTGAGTTGCCTTGAATGTTTGCCTCTCTTCTTCCTACCTCACTTCTGTTGCCTATTTTGTATATTGGCCTATGATGAAGTTTTTCTGAGGCCCTTCATGTTGCCTCTTCTGTTGCTATGTGTTGGATGCCTTTTGATTTGCCTGTTGATGCTTGATACGCTTACGTATGCTTCTGGGTGTTTGCTAGCTTGATGGCCCTATGATGGCGTTGAATTGGTGTTTTCTGAGGGCTTTGATTTCTGTTTGTATCTCTGTGACAGTTTTTTAGAGTTTGACTCTTTTGGATATGGCTTTGGGTATTTAGGTAGGTATCAGGCACAGGTTTACTGAGTTTTGGTGAGGCTTAGCAGGTTTGTTGCCCGAGACTTGAAAAGCTTATGCAGATTAGGCTTTTACTGGTTTTAGCTGTTGGTTTTTGCAACTGGTAAGGCTGGACAGTTCAGGTTTTGGCTTTTGATGTTGTTTTTGTTTGGAGTTTACAGTGGTTTAGGCTTTAAGGCATATGCAGGATTTAGGCTTTAGGTTTGAAACTGTCTTGCTTCAGCAGGGTTTGGCCTTTTTTCTCAGCAGGTTTTGCCTTTGGTTCTTATACTTGTAAAACAGGTTAAAGGTTTTTGAGACTGGAGGCTTATGCAGGTTTTTTGATCTTAAGGCCTTTGGCAAGTTTTGTTTAGGCTGGAGGTTTTTACAGTCTTTGTTTCTTCTTCCTCCCTTTTACTGTTCTATTGCAGCTTCTTTTATATATTTCCTTTCTTTCAAGCCTAAAGCCCTGTAAGCCTGCTTTCTTTGCTCTCTTCTTCTCTCTCCAGTACAGTCAAAATATTAAAATATGTTTGCATTTGTACTTCTAACTGAAAAAGCAATGGCCTAGGGAAATGATGCTTTGATGCTTGCTTGCAATACATGTTTCCTCTGCACTTTATGTCTTCTTTTCCATACTTTCTGCTTCTTGACAGCATTGATGGCCTTTTGTACTTGTTTGATATCTTGCCATATCCCTTTTGACAGCTTTTGGCAGAAAGTTTGAATTTGGACTTTGGTTGGCAATTCAGTTTGTAACTTGGACTTTGGTTGGCAATTCAGTTTGTAACTTGGACTTTGGTTATTTGCATATGCTGTCTTGCTTTTGGACTATGCAGTTTTGACAATTTGAAATGTGCAATTTTAACTTTTGTGCATTTATTTAATTTGCAAACATTTTCACCCTTCTTTGTGAACCGGGAGAAATCCTGTGATTTGCAGAGAGGGCTAACTGATCTCGACCGTTGCTTTTAATGATGAGTCTAAATTAAACTGTCTGTCTCTTTAATTCAATTTATCTGTTTCTAACTTTTCTTCCTTTCTTTGCAGATAAATAATTAAAATGGAGAGGAATAGCAAAAGATGAAGAATTTGAAGATTTAGAAAAAATTAGGATAGTCTTATTTAGGTTTAAATTACTGTAAAATCATTGTTGTAAACAAATTGTAAACAATAATTGTACGAATAATTTAAAAATAAATAAAAAGTTTTTATCCAATTAATTCTTTTTTCTCCAATTGTTTATTTATTATTTATAATTCTTTAATTATAATAATTGAAAATAAATTCCAATCATTTAATCTTAGAATAATAAATAATTTAAATAAACAATGCTTTAGCATTTGATCAGTTAAACCTGGCATTTCCAACATCCAAAGAAAAACAACAGTTAATCACAACAACTGATAAGACGCATTCCCCTTTTTACTGATTTTTACCAAACACTGCAAATTCAAACTGAATGTATCCTTTCACTGATTTAATCACACAGTGCGAACTCAATCCAAATGTTTCAATCCATATCTCAGCATAACTTGAAAAGTGCTGTAGAATTTAAATCTTTCTGAGAACGCGCGCACAAAAACCCTAATTCCTGATTAAATGCCAAAGAAGCGTTCGCCTGATCGAAGTTGAGCCAAAATTAACCAAAACCCTAAGCCAACTGTTTGAAACATTCTAGAGCCCTGCAAATCAGTAAAACCCTAATTGTGTCTGACTGACGAGAAAAGTCTGTTTGACCGATTCTTGAGCCAGTTTGAAAAATCAGGAAAAGCCTGAAGTTGTGATTTCTTGTGGAAAAAATGCGAGGGCAAATTTTGGGGTACAACAGTTGCCCCTGTTCAATCTTCTTGGACCTGAAGAGTTAGATTGGCAAGTTTGCCTTTCGTGACTTGAAGGTAAAAGAAGATTGGACACTAAAGTGCCCAGAAAATTTGCACTCGGCGATGTGATGGTAGAGGTGAATGGGCTTAAAGATGCCATTTGGAGATGGGCTTAAATATGCCATATGATGCGATAGAATCTTGTCGGGGGATGGGCTTAGAGATGCCATCTGGGAGTGCTGGTAGGAGGATGGGCTTATAGATGCCATCTGAGAATGGGCTTAAAGATGCCATTTGGAAATGTTGAACTGTATGTCAATGGTGAGTGGACGAGTATCAGAAAGGCATCCATGTTTTGGAATATCTCTGAACTGGGGGTCTGAATAAGCAATAGATTAACATCCGTGTCCGGAGAATCCGTGAACTGTTTTCAGGAGTTGAGATTGAATAAGCAATAGATTAACATCCATTGTTGGGAAGAATCCGTAAACTGTTTTCAAAAGTCTCGAGGTTGAATAAGCAATAGAGCAGCATCCATTGTTGGGAAGCGTCCGTAAACTGTTTTCAAAAGTTGAGAAGAGTCTGAACAAGTGATAGGTTAACATCCGTTACTGGAGAACCCGTGAACTGTTTTCAGAAGTCTTGAAGTTGAATAAGCAATAGAGCAACATCCGTTGTTGGGAAGCGTCCGTAAACTGTTTTCAAAAGTCGAGAAGAGTCTGAACAAGTGATAGGTTAACATTCGTTACTGGAGAACCCGTGAACTGTTTTCAGAAGTCTTGAAGTTGAATAAGCAATAGAGCAGCATCCGTTGTTGGGAAGCGTCCGTAAACTGTTTTCAAAAGTCGAGAAGAGTCTGAACAAGTGATAGGTTATGTAGTTGTTTAGTTATTGGCTTGCATTTTTGGTAAAACCCAAGTGTATGTGTGAATGTCATGACTGATGTCATAACATTCTAGTTTAGTTGTACTGATTCATTAGGTACCTTTGCAGAAAAATATTGTCATTGAGGTACTGATGTTTATAAGTGTGTATCTGAGCATTTTTCAAAATGATCACATTTTCCTAAATCAGTAGACAGGTTTTCTCAGATGTCATAACAGATGTTAAGACATCCTGTTCTGAACTAACAGGTTTTCAGTTTGGTTAATTCTGAGTTTTTTCAGGAAAATAACTCAGTCTTTCCAGAACAGAATCCTGCGTTTTCTTTGGGTTAACCTAGCTCAACCCTAACCTGGTTAATAGAGTCCTGTGACCTAGTCTTAAGGTCAAACGGAATTAACCCTAGGTTTTTGTGGAAACCCTAACTGAAGTTGCAGCTGCTATATATTCAACAGAGCTGCTGTTTTGCAAGTAATCCCTTTTTGGTCAGAAGATCATTTGTAAACTGTATAGGTTTAATTATTGTACTCCAAGCAATTATCATTATGATAAGTGACTTGGAATAGGTTTTTAATTGTAAGGGTTGTGTAGCACTCAAAGCTTTGAAGCAAGAGTATTTGAATGTTTCTTGACTAAAGCTGTGAAGCAGAGTCAAGTTAGTTGTGTGTATCACTCAAAGCTGTGAAGCAAGAGTGGTTGTGTTGCTTGATTAAAAAGCTGTGAAGCTTAATCAAGTGTATGTTTTTGAAGAGTATCTTCATCAATTCATTAGTCAAATTGTTTTATGTATCACTGCTGTGATTGAGGGGGAGTGAGTAGGAACTCAGGTTTAAGTTGTACTTAGATTGAAATTGCATTGGGTAGGTATTAAGTGAAGGAGATAAACTGGTTGGTTTATTCCTGAATTAACATCTCTTATAGTGGATTTCCTCCCTGGCTTGGTAGCCCCCAGAGTAGGTGTTGTTGCACACTGAACTGGGTAAACAATTGACTGTGTTCTTTGCTGTTTTTGTATTTACTGTCTTATAGAAAGTCAGATACGGTGTCATAACATTAAACGTGACATTGAGTATCTGTAGCCAGAATTTCAATTGGCATCAGAGCAGGCACCCTGCCTGTATTACTGGGTGAGATATAGGGATATCACTTTCTGGAACTATGGACAAAGAAGGAGTTTTTGGAAATAGACCACCCATTCTGGATGGAACTAATTATGACTACTGGAAACCTCGTATGATTGCCTTCTTAAAATCTCTGGACAAAAAGGCTTGGAGAGCTGCTGACAAAGGATGGATCCATCCCACCATAACTGAGAAAGATGGGACAATCAGTCTGAAGCCTGAGGAAGATTGGAGTAAAGAAGAAGATGAGTTAGCCCTGGGAAATTCCAAAGCTTTAAATGCCTTGTTCAATGGAATTGATAGAAACATTTTCAGACTAGTACATCAATATGAACTGGCCAAGGAAGTTTGGGACACTCTCAAAACTACTCATGAGGGCACTTCCAAAGTAAAAATGTCAAGGCTTCAGATGTTGACTACCAAGTTTGAGAATTTAAAAATGATGGAAGATGAAACCATTCATGAGTTTCGCATGAACATCTTGGAGATTGCCAACACCTCAAGAGCACTGGGAGAAAAGATGTCAGAAGAAAAACTGGTGAGAAAGATTCTTAGATCCTTGCCTAAAAGATTTGCAATGAAGGTAACTGCCATAGAGGAAGCCCAGGACATCAGCAAGTTGAAAGTGGATGAACTTATTGGGTCTCTTCAGACTTTTGAGATGGGGATCACTGATAATGGTGACAAGAAGAACAAGAGCATAGCACTTGTATCCAACACTGATGTTGAAAACAAGGAGGATGAAGAAGAAAATATTTCAGAAGCTATAGTCATGCTTGGAAGACAGTTCAACAAGCTCATCAAAAGAATGGATCCAAAGTCAAGGTCTAATGTTCATAACATTCCCTCTGACATTGACAGTTCCAGCAGAAGACCAAGATCAGAAGAGAAGGGAAATCAAGGCAGAGGAATTCAATGCCATGGTTGTGAAGGATATGGGCATATTCGAGCTGAATGCCCTACCTTTCTTAAGAAGCAAAAGAAAGGAGTGACTGTTACTTGGTCTGACTGTGATTCAGAAAGTAATTCTGAAGAAGAATCTGCCAAACTAGTTACTGCTTTAACTGGTGTTTATACCTCTGAAAGTGACATCAGTGATGAAGAGGTGACTTTTGAAGAACTGGCTGATACTTACAAGAAATTGTGTATCAGAAGTACTGAAGTCTGTGTGCAGAATGAGAAACAATCAAAACTCATCATAAAGCTGGAGGCTGAAAAAAGGGCAAACCTTGAAACTATAAGTCATCTAGAAGGAGAAGTTCAATTGCTGAACTCACAACTGAATCAAATGACCAAATCTGTCAAGATGCTGACAAATGGAACAGACAAATTGGAAGAGATCCTCCAGGTTGGACAAAATGTGGGAAATAAATCTGGACTAGGATTTATGGAAGCAAAGAAATCTGGTACAGATAAGAAGATCAGACCTGATAAGCAAATGTCAAAACAGATGTCTCAACACAACTCTCAACATCAGGAACAGAGACATATGAAGAAAAGGTACCAAAGATGGAGATGTCATCATTGTGGGAGATATGGCCACATAAAGCCCTTCTGCTTCAGATTGCATGGATACCCTAATCAGAACTCAGGTGTCAAACCTAAGTCAAAAAGGGTACCACATACTCCTCATTGGAAGAAAAAGGCTACTGCCCTGATAGCCCATACTTCCCTGAGAGTGTCTGCAAAGGAAGACTGGTACTTTGACAGTGGATGTTCCAGACACATGACTGGAATCAAGAACCTCCTCAATAATGTTAAGCCTCACACCACCAGTTTTGTGACCTCTGGAGATGGTGCTAAAGGTGAAATCAAAGGAGTTGGTGATTTGGACTGCCCTGGAGTTCCAAGTCTGAATGAAGTACTGCTGGTAAAAGGGCTGACTGCTAATCTCATTAGTATCAGTCAATTGTGTGATCTAGGATTCAAGGTCAATTTCTCAAAATCTGAATGTCTTGTAATCAATGACAAACAAGAAATTGTAATGAAAGGAGTCAGATCTAAAGACAACTGTTACTTGTGGGAGCCTGAGAACACTAAATTCTCCTCTGTGTGTTCAATTACCAAAGAAGAAAAAGAGATGAAATTGTGGCAGCATAAGCTTGGTCATCTTCATCTAAGAAGAATGAAAAGAGCTATCTCTATGGAAGCAGTCAGAAGGACTCCAGAACTACAGGTTGATAATGTCTATGATGTGGCAAATAAACTTGAAGAAGGATGTGTTGTCAGAACCATAAGTTATCATGACAAGGATGTTGGAAATAACAAGTCTAATAAATTCTGTTTCCCTGAAGAAATGAGGCGTGAAGTCTCCTCTCCTATAACTCTCCATCAAAATGGAGTGGACAAAAAGAAAATCATTCAAGAATCAACCAGAACTATGATTCATATCAAAAGAATGCCTTCCCAACTCTGTGCGGAAATAGTTGTTGCTAGGAAAAACTGTTCTCAAAATATCTGGTCAAAACAGATGCTCACTGAGTATAATGTCTCACAAGATGTTGTGACATTGTGTTGTGACAATCTGAATACAATCAATATTTCCATGAACCCTGTTCAGCATAACAGGACCAAGCACATTGACTTTGTAGAGAAGAAGTCATTTAAACTGGAACATGGTATCTTTAAGCTTCAGCTGACTGATTCTTCTACCAAGGCTCTTGTTGGAAATAAACTTGAAAACTTGAGGGGCAGGTTGGGTATTTACCAACATGGGAAATTATAGCAATTAATTTTGCTTAAAACAAGGGTTGAAGGAGTTAATTTTATTAAGTCTATTTTTAGTGGGTTAATCATATGTTTTCCCAATTCTTTCAAAATCCTTAAGAAGTTGAAAAGACTCTCGTTTGCCTCCTACCTCCCTCGTCTTTGCAACCTGTTACCTCCTCTCAATCAAAGTTTTTTCTCAAATTGCTACTGGTGCTCAAAGTCAATCAAAATGTCTCAGACATCATCTTCAACCAAGGCGACTTCATCATCCTCATCATCTGACCAAGACTCTAGAGCAATCACCACATGCATAGAATTTGAAGTTCTTGAGGTCACTCCTCTCAGAGAGATGGCAACTGACCCAGCCAAAGTCAAAAAACTAAGAACTAGACATGCAGGAAGAGCTCAAGCTGCAGCCTCTGGTAATCCTTCTCATCCTTCTTCTTCTGTACCAAATAGAGAAGGATCAATTCAAGTTCATCAAGCTATTGCTAGGCTTGTTACTAGTATACTAAGCGGAAACCAACCTGTACCGGGGATTTATGTCCCTTTAAATCAATCAGGAAGCCCAAATGTGGACGTCTCTAAGAATGTAGATGTCTCTGAGAATGTTGTGACACAAAATGACAACATTCATAACCCTTCAGAAAAGACTGCTGATCCACCTATCATTGATGTGGATGAGGATTACTCAGATAATGATCTGATTGCCAATGTAAACCCTAGCATAGCTAGGAGATTGATGAAAAGAAAGGGTAATCAGAATGATGCAAAATGTGTGTCCAAAGATAAACCCGCTGTTAAGAAATCCAAGGCTGAAGGCATGGCTGAGAAAAGTATTCAGACAAAAGGGAAGAAGGCCCAGGTGCATACTGCTAGACAACCAATTTCAAAGAAGAGAAAAGAACCTGAATCTTCT
This sequence comes from Vicia faba, assembly GCA_948472305.1. Classification (NCBI taxonomy): domain Eukaryota; kingdom Viridiplantae; phylum Streptophyta; class Magnoliopsida; order Fabales; family Fabaceae; genus Vicia; species Vicia faba. The sequence goes on from OX451739.1 coordinate 1,424,473,959, forward strand.
GATTCTGATGAGGAATCAGAATTTGAGATTGATGCTGAAGAAATTCCTATCAGAAGGAAGCTCCCCTCCAGCAAAATTGCTAGAGTGCCTGAAGTCCCAACAGACAACATCTCTTTTCATCATCTTGACAATGCAAACAGATGGAAGTATGTTTGCTTAAAGAGAATAGCTTTAGAAAGAGAACTCAACAATGATGCCTTGGAGTGCAAAGACATCATGGACCTGATCAAGAATGCTGGACTGATGAAGACAGTGATAAAATTTAACAAGTGTTATGAAAATCTGGTCAAGGAGTTTGTAGTGAACTTGTCTAATGATTGTGCTGATGGAAGGTCAGCTGACTTTGAAAGTGTTTTTGTTAGAGGAAGAAGGGTCAAGTTCTCTCCATCAGAAATTAACAAATTTCTTGGAAGAACAAATGAGGATTGTCCTGATCTGGAGGTCACTGACAATGAAGTTTGTCAAACCATCACAACAAGGCAAGTGAAGTGCTGGCCCTTGAAAGGCAAGCTGAATGCCAGCAAACTCAGCATGAAATTTGCCATCCTGCACAAGATTGGTGCAGCCAACTGGGTGCCTACAAATCATAAATCAACTATCTCCACAGGATTGGGGAGATTTATTTATGCTGTGGGAACCAAGACTGCTTTTGACTATGACAGGTACATCTTTGAACAAACTTTAAAGCATGCTGGTAGTTATGCTGTCAAAGGACCAATCGCCTTTCCCTCCCTCCTTTGTGGAATTATCCTTGCACAATACCCTGATATCCTGGTGGCAAGAGATACAGCCTACAAAAGAGCTCCTGCCCTTGGGTTGCACTACAAACTGTTTCAGGGATCTCATGCTCCAGATATTGTCATAACATCAGCTGAGACATCGTCTGTGAAGACCCAGTCCAAGACATCTGATGTCATAGCTGTTTTAAAAGAGACCTGCAAAGAGCTGGAAGCTAGGAAAAAGACCCTAGAAATCCTAATTGCCAGGTTAGAAAAGGAGGAAGCTGAAGAAAACAGAAGGGAAGAAGGTGTAGAAGCTGAAGGTCATCTCAACATTGAAGAAACTAGCTCCTCTGAGTCTGATGACAGTGCTTAAAGGTTGGTTGCTGTTTGGTGGTGTTGCTGGTTGGTGCTGATATCTGGTGGAGTTTGGAAGTGTGTTCAGTTTTTTTTTCTCTGCTGCTGCTCTTATTATTTTTGGATAACTGTATAATCTTTATGAACATGTATCTTTGGCCCATTTGTGGCTAAAGAGGGGGAGAATATTTTGGTAATTACTTAATTAGTACCTGCTTAATTAGACATTCTATTTTTCTGCAGTCACTTCTTTCTGCTGCTATCTATCTCTGATTGCTTAGGGTCTTTAGCCAAAAATCTGCCAAAGGGGGAGTTTGTAGTTGTTTAGTTACTGGCTCGCATTTTTGATAAAACCCAAGTGTATGTGTGAATGTCATGACTGATGTCATAACATTCTAGTTTAGTTGTACTGATTCATTAGGTACCTTTGCAGAAAAATATTGTCATTGAGGTACTGATGTTTATAAGTGTGTATCTGAGCATTTTGCAAAATGATCACATTTTCCTAAATCAGTAGACAGGTTTTCTCAGATGTCATAACAGATGTTAAGACATCCTGTTATGAACTAACAGGTTTTCAGTTTGGTTAATTCTGAGTTTTTTCAGGAAAATAACTCAGTCTTTCCAGAACAGAATCCTGCGTTTTCTTTGGGTTAACCTAGCTCAACCCTAACCTGGTTAATAGAGTCCTGTGACCTAGTCTTAAGGTCAAACAGAATTAACCCTAGGTTTTTGTGGAAACCCTAACTGAAGTTGCAGCTGCTATATATTCAACAGAGCTTCTGTTTTGCAAGTAATCCCTTTTTGGTCAGAAGATCATTTGTAAACTGTATAGGTTTAATTATTGTACTCCAAGCAATTATCATTGTGATAAGTGACTTGGAATAGGTTTTTAATTGTAAGGGTTGTGTAGCACTCAAAGCTTTGAAGCAAGAGTGTTTGAATGTTTCTTGACTAAAGCTGTGAAGCAGAGTCAAGTTAGTTGTGTGTATCACTCAAAGCTGTGAAGCAAGAGTGGTTGTGTTGCTTGATTAAAAAGCTGTGAAGCTTAATCAAGTGTATGTTTTTGAAGAGTATCTTCATCAATTCATTAGTCAAATTGTTTTATGTATCACTGCTGTGATTGAGGGGGAGTGAGTAGGAACTCAGGTTTAAGTTGTACTTAGATTGAAATTGCATTGGGTAGGTCTTAAGTGAAGGAGATAAACTGGTTGGTTTATTCCTGAATTAACATCTCTTATAGTGGATTTCCTCCCTGGCTTGGTAGCCCCCAGAGTAGGTGTTGTTGCACACTGAACTGGGTAAACAATTGACTGTGTTCTTTACTGTTTTTGTATTTACTGTCTTATAGAAAGTCAGATACGGTGTCATAACATTAAACGTGACATTGAGTATCTGCAGCCAGAATTTCAGGTTAACATCCGTTACTGGAGAACCCATGAACTGTTTTCAGAAGTCTTGAAGTTGAATAAGCAATAGAGCAGCATCCGTTGTTGGGAAGCGTCCGTAAACTGTTTTCAAAAGTCGAGAAGAGTCTGAACAAGTGATAGGTTAACATCCGTTACTGGAGAACCCGTGAACTGTTTTCAGAAGTCTTGAAGTTGAATAAGCAATAGAGCAGCATCCGTTGTTGGGAAGCGTCCGTAAACTGTTTTCAAAAGTCGAGAAGAGTCTGAACAAGTGATAGGTTAACATCCGTTACTGGAGAACACGTGAACTATTTTCAGAAGTCTTGAAGTTGAATAGGAACCGGTGTAGGGTTTCCTGATGATGCGTCCGTGTAAAACTGCATCTGAGTGAATCTGGAATAAGTATCAGAATGTCGCCGTGCCCGGGTCACATCTGAACTATTTCTGGATGAATCTTGGAAGATGATCTTTGTCTGTCGACTGATCTTACCTGAAAAGGTAAAAGGTTAGTTGTATGCAATGTTATGATGCATGATGCAATGTATGTGACATCAATGTTTATAACATGAATGTGATGAATGCGCATGTAAGCTGATGAGCTATCTTGCTGAGGATAAATGAATCCTGGATGGCTGAAGATAAAAGAATCTTGACTGCTGCCGGGGAAAATAATTCCTTGGCTGCTGCTGTGGAGGGCAAGAATCTTCTGATTGTTGAAAAATGAGAAGTCTTGGGACCACTGTTGGGGAAATCAGAAGCTTGGGTTGTATGCCAAACTACTGGGGACTTCCTGTTTTGAGGAGATCTGTGTAGGATTTCCTGATGATGAGTCCGTGTAAAACTGCACCGGGTTTTTGAACACTTTTGACATTCGAATGCCCCAAGTGGTGATGTAGATAATTTCCTGGCTTGTTACAGGTGTTGATCTTCAATCTCTTCACGCAGACGTGCCCTGGCTAGATACAGGTGTCGAGTCTACAATTGATTGCTCGCAGATATGCCCTGGCTGGATACAAGTATCGAATCTGGAATTAGTTGTCAATAGATATGCCCTGGCTAGATACATGAATCGAATCTGGAAATAGTCGTCAACAGATATGCCCTGGCTGGATACAGGAATCGAATCCTCAAACTCTTCAGACGTGCCCTGGCTAGATACAGGAATCGAGTCTGGAAATAGTCGTCAACAGATATGCCCTGGCTGGATACAGGAATCGAATCCTCAAACTCTTCAGACGTGCCCTGGCTAGATACATGAATCGAGTCTGGAAATAGTCGTCAACATATGCCCTGGCTGGATACAAGAATCGGATCTGGAAATAGTGATAGTTGATTTGTTGGTGGTTGTAAATTCCAGCAGGTGGTGAAGGAATGATTGAACACTTTTGGCATTCGAATTCCCCAAGTGATGATGAGTCTTGAATCAGATTACTCTGCATATTGAGAGATTTCTTGAAATCTTGACTGGACTGCCCCAGGTTAACTGAATTTTGAAAGATCTGTTGGACCTTGACTGGACTGCCCCAGGTTAACTGGATGGTGACATGTCATGCCCCCTTGTTGATAGGAGATTCGCAATGGAAGTGTCATCCTTTTGAAGTGATTCTGTTCACTGAGAGAGTTTTCGTTCCTCCGAACATTCGCTGTATGAATTTCTTCGCTGTCAAACAAAAAGCCAAATGCAGACAGTGATATTCAAGCAATGCAAAGTTTATGTCTGTCTCGAAGTTTTGAAAAATTCGTTTTTAGCAGAAAACTTTTTATAAGACAGATCAACACAAGATTTAGAGCAAAGCCTTACAGGAGTCAGGATACCTTTTGTAACAGTATGCTTTCGAACTAACCCATGCTTCAATTAGGACTTTTGAAGGGTTGTAACGTGGCTTGGTTCACGGTTTAAGAAACAAAGGATAAAGGCTCAAAGTATATTTGTACCCACCCGCTCTTCGTGATGTTCTTCATACCTAAGCTCAGATAATTGTGTGTCACACTCTGTTTTGAGTTTGGAATGACTTTTGGGCGATGGTTCACCAGTTGAATTTGGGGAGACAGTCATCATCTCCTCTTTTTTTCCAACATTTTTCATGTTGTTGAGGATTTTGTAATGACCTCACTATTTTGATTTTGATTTGTTATCCCTAACTTTTGCCTGACTGTTCCCATTTTTCGAGATTACAGTCAGTGGGATGCCCCAGCTTTCTTAAGCCTCCTTTACAGGTTTTGGCTTGGTGGGCTTTTCTCTTTTGAGAGATTGACTGTCTATGTGATAGGGAACCACCCTTGTCTTTTGATTCCAAAGGAATGCTTTTCTCTTTTCTTTTTTTTGACGTCGTTCGTTGTATTACGAACTGAGAGTTTGCGACTTCAATGCACGTTTATCTTGAATTAACTGAGATACTACCCTGCCCCAGGTTTATATCAAAGGTTTTGATCGTTTTAGAATAGAAAACTCCTACTTCTTTGGCTCGAAGGGGTTGACTAGGGATTAACTTCCTTATAACTCCAGTGTTTGGGAATTGAAAGAAATGCCTGTACATCATCAGCAAGGTCTGTTCAAAAGCATACTGTATGAGGTTAGGGTATTGTTTCGTCATCCTCCCTCTAAAGGCTTGCAGCTTTTTATCAAGAGTTAAACATCGTAGAGAAAAGCATAAGAGTAGTGAAACGAATGGATGAATTCAAGACAAACATGTGCAATGCATTAATGAAAACAAAGTTTAACATCAACAAATAATTGTTTGACAGCAAAAGAAATTACAACTTTGAAAATTCAAAATGAAGCAAAAGTCTTTCAGTTCGAGCTTTGTCACTCCAGGTGGAGAACTCCTTAACGGAAGATTTTCATCTCGCCGTCTGGCATGAATTCCAGCACTCCAATGTCGATCAGATCTTGAATCTTGTTCTTCAAGGCCCAACAGTCGTTGGTGTCGTGTCCCAGGCTGTAGGAGTGGTAAACACAAAATGCGTCGGGACGATAGTTAGGAGAGGAGGTATTGAGCTTCTGAGGAGGATCCCCTAAGGTAAGCAGGTTGACCTCCAACAGGCGCTTTAGTATGAAGAATGATGGTATCTCAATCTCTGTGAACTATCTTCCCGACGTTTCTGGCTTACGCCGATTACCCCGTTGACGCTGGCGAGGTTGTTGATGGGCTTGTGACCCTGAAGCAAGCGAAGGAGCCTTCCCCTTGTCTTCTTGAGTGGATGGAGGCTGAGCGGTGACTTGCTCTTCAACCTCAGATGTTTGCCCCAATTGGTTGTTTTGAATCAGTTTACGGACAAGAACTCTGAGTTCCTCTTGTCTTTGAGATAGGTCTTGGATGAGAGCCATCTGGCCCACCAACTGTCCCATCACTTGGGTCCTCAATGTTGTCAGATCAAACTGCAGCTCCGCAAGCTGATCACTCCTGGCATTGTTTGAATTCTCCAAACTCTTTGTGAGGAGAGCTTTCATTTCTTCTTGCCCCAGAGACAAGTTCAGGAACATTTCCTGCAGCTGAGCAGTCTGGTCTTGGATGTCTTTGACAGACCTTTCTAGAGCCATCTCTTACTGAAATAAACAGTATGAGAGTAAGGAAACCTGAAAAAGGAAAAACTGTCAAAATGTAATGCATGATATGTGGATGCATGCTTTCAAGGATCTCTTGGGGTAAACACCAGAAAATGTTAGAGGTTGAACTTTGCTCTTGAATTGGAGAACTTCGCACCGGTGGATGTCTTTCCACTAGAATCAAGCTCACCATGTCAAGTGGGTCATAGCCACTGATTCAAGTTGTTGTACTTGATCTTTAATTTGGAGAAATTTGTATCGGTGGATGTCTTTCCACGAGAATCAAGCTCACCATGTCAAGTGGGTCATATCCACTGATTCAAGTTGTTGCACTTGATCTTTAATTTGGAGAACTTTGTATCGGTGGATGTCTTTCCACGAGAATCAAGCTCACCATGTCAAGTGGGTCATAGCCACTGATTCAAGTTGTTGCACTTGAACTTTGATTGGCATTTGTTAGAGGAGGAACCTCTTGCCCTTTGGTAGACGTCTGGTTCAACGTAACCCTGCATCAAAAGAACCCTCGAGATCCTTGAAATGGTTATTGAAAATGCTATGGTATGATGTCATGATGTTATGTACATGTATGCGAAAAGCAAGTGAGTGTATATACAGGCAAACATATTCACACAAAGCAAACAAGTCCTTAGGTTTAGGCTTGCATGGGGTTCAGGTACTACCCTCTTTCAGTTTCGTTGGTTAAAACCTGTCCTATCAAAAGTAACCGGGTTCTAGAGGATCTCAAATCATTGGCTACCCTCGATCGGTCATAACTCCAGCATCGCTATCTTTTCTTGCAGCCGGAACCATCGCGAGAGTTTAGCCTCAATGAGTGTAGCATACTGCTACTGTTCTAATGGCCAAGTTGGGTCAATTTAGGGTTCTAAGGTCGGTTGGTGCTTAATGACTCCTTGGAAGACCCATATTCTCCCCGTTTCAACACAAGGGATATCGGTACAGACCAAGGTGCCACACCAACGTAGCCACTGCTTCACCCATGTCGGTATACCCCGGACAGGTCCCTCACAGATTATGCTACCTAAAAGGGTATTCCCCATATCCGGGTTAGGATCTATGAAACTCCGATGCAAAGCCCACAAATGTAAAAGCAAACAAAGCAATCAATTGAGAACAAAGGTGATCTAAACCCTAAGGTAACCCCACTTTTAAGTCATCCCCAGCAGAGTCGCCAGTTCTGTGATACGGTGGGAGAACTGACTAGTGTTTTGCGTTTGTTTTCGCACTTGTTCGGTTGAGCAAGAGTCGCCACCGACTTTTTATTTTATCCTAAAGGAAAGGTTTAAAAAGCACAGCAAAAACCTTTTGAGATATTTCGTGGGTTCGGGGGGTAGATTATGAAAAGGGAAGGTATTAGCACCCTTTTCATCCATGGTTATCCATGGGCTCTTAGTTACTTGGTTTTTTAGATCACTTGCCTTGATTTTCGATTGCTTGAAATTGTGGTGTGTGTGTGTGTGTTTTGAAAATGTTTTTGAAGAGATGCCTTGTTTTAGGCAACCAATGTATTTGACTCGTGTTTGAGTGTTTTACAAAAGTGTGGATCTTTTCGAAAAGATGTTTCAAATGTTTTTGAGGGTTTGTTTTGAAATTGTTTTTGAAGTGTGGTTTTTGAAAAGAAGGCAAGTGTTTTTGCAAGTTGATCTCAAGTAACTAAGAGTTTTGTCTACCCCTATTGTACTCAAAGGTTTTCTCTATGTTTTCAACCCTTTTTTAACAATTTTGTTCCACCATTGAATTTGGTGGACAATCTTGCGTTTAGGATGTTTAACGGGACAGGCGCGGGTCATCGTATAGACCATGAATGCAATGGTGCCAAGTATCTTTGGCAATTTGCTTTGAAGGGACTATGATCATTCCATTTAGGCAACTTTCGAAAGCGTCATCGAGGGACTTATGATCATTTGAATTTGTTTTGCCAAAGAAACTTGACGTGCAAGCATGGCCCATTTTGGAAGGCAACATGTGGGATTACCCTAGGGGGTGCAAGTGTAATTGTGTATTGATTTCGTGTATTTGTCTTTGTATTAGGTTATCTAGCGTTTGATTTTATGTACATACAAACCCTAGGTCTAACCATGGTATAATTGGAAAGCGATAAATTGCAAGAATTTAAAGTCTACGCTATTACAAGTAGTATCCGGGAGTGGGGGTACAAATTCACAAATGGGGATGAGACTTTAGGAATGTAGTATCCAATAATTTACAACCAAATCGAATTGCGATAAAAATGTAAATAATGTAATGTAACGTATAAGAATAGAAAATGTATGTGTATCAAGTGTATAATATGAAATGTATTGTATATTGTGTAAGTGTAATTGTATATGTGTATGTATTTTATTTACAGGTGCGGAAATGTGAATTTTTACATGTATTATTAAGCATTGTTTAACCTAAATGAAAAGAATTAAATGTTTTCTTTATTTAATTTGTAGTCTCGTGTTTTTCTTTAATATGTACAAAAAGAAAATTTAAGAAAAGAAATTGTTCTAAGTTTGAAAATTGTCATTTATATTTGATATAAATTGGTATCTTTATATTTTGTGTTTAATATATACAAAAGAATATTTTGATTAAATGTTTAAAAAAACTTAAATTATGTATATTAAAAAGATGTATTTTATTGATTATGTATTTTATGTATTAAGATATTAATGTACAAATAAAGAATATTTTAAGTTAGAGGAAAAAATATTGTGTTCAAAATTATGTTATAAAAAAGTTTGATGTAAAAAAGTTATATTAATTTATTAACAAAAATAAAAGGTTAAGGTTAAGTTATGTAAAATCTGTTTTATATAAAAAGGTTAAGTTTTTGAATGGGCCTTTGGGAGGTTATGGCCCAAACAGAAAAGAAATGAGGGGGGTGTTAACTGGAACGTTTGGGCTTAGGCGTAAAAAATGGGGTGAGGCCCAATTGCAAATTGACAATGTTTTTTAGGGTTCTGATATTTGTTTTCATTAGGGAATTGCTTAGGGTTTTGTTGAGACAGAGGCGCCGTTTGTTCATCTCTCTTTGCCATGGATTCAGAGCATCGTTCTTCTTGTGCTTAGTTGTCATGCGCCATCACCCTTTCTCTTCCCTCCATGGAGCGTCCAGACAACCGTTAAAAGGTAATGATTTTATTTCTATTGCATTTGGGTTTCAAATTTCTGCTTTGTTACTTTCATGTACTGACTTTCTATGGTGGTATTTGCTCGCTTATTTGAGGCGTAAGAAAAGGAAAGGAGATATACCTTGGTCGGAGATGGAGGAGGAAGGGTCGGAGGCGCGTAAGACGGTTTTGACGATGAAGGTTTGACGATGAACACTTGAGCTCCCTGGTACTCTGTACTCTTTACCTTCTTTAGCCTTTTGCTGGGTTTAATGATGATAATAGCTGAGAACCTCTTTGTTGATTTCACTTCTTTCTTCTTCGTTGCCTTAATGCTTCGCCTTGTATACTTCTGTTTGCCTCGTTGCTTGCTTAGTATGCTTGTTCTGAGTTTGACAATGTTGATGTTGTTGAATTGTTGCTTTGTATGCTTTGTTCTTTTCTTGCCCAGCGATGAGTATTCTGAGGGCCTTTGATGTTTGACACTGAGTTGCCTTGAATGTTTGCCTCTCTTCTTCCTACCTCACTTATGTTTCCTATTTTGTATATTGGCCTATGATGAAGTTTTTCTGAGGCCCTTCATGTTGCCTCTTCTGTTGTTATGTGTTGGATGCCTTTTGATTTTCCTGTTGATGCTTGATACGCTTACGTATGCTTCTGGGTGTTTGCTAGATTGATGGCCCTATGATGCCGTTGAATTGGTGTTTTCTGAGGGCTTTGATTTCTGTTTGTATCTCTGTGACAGTTTTTTAGAGTTTGACTCTTTTGGATATGGCTTTGGGTATTTAGGTAGGTATCAGGCACAGGTTTACTGAGTTTTGGTGAGGCTTAACAGGTTTGTTGCCCGAGACTTGAAAAGCTTATGCAGATTAGGCTTTTACTGGTTTTAGCTGTTGGTTTTTGCAACTGGTAAGGCTGGACAGTTCAGGTTTTGGCTTTTGATGTTGTTTTTGTTTGGAGTTTACAGTGGTTTAGGCTTTAAGGCATATGCATGATTTAGGCTTTAGGTTTGAAACTGTCTTGCTTCAGCAGGGTTTGGCCTTTTTTCTCAGCAGGTTTTGCCTTTGGTTCTTATACTTGTAAAACAGGTTAAAGGTTTTTGAGACTGGAGGCTTATGCAGGTTTTTTGATCTTAAGGCCTTTGGCAAGTTTTGTTTAGGCTGGAGGTTTTTACAGTCTTTGTTTCTTCTTCCTCCCTTTTACTGTTCTATTGCAGCTTCTTTTATATATTTCCTTTCTTTCAAGCCTAAAGCCCTGTAAGTCTGCTTTCTTTGCTCTCTTCTTCTCTCTCCAGTACAGTCAAAATATTAAAATATGTTTGCATTTGTACTTCTAACTGAAAAAGCAATGGCCTAGGGAAATGATGCTTTGATGCTTGCTTGCAATACATGTTTCCTCTGCACTTTATGTCTTCTTTTCCATACTTTCTGCTTCTTGACAGCATTGATGGCCTTTTGTACTTGTTTGATATCTTGCCATATCCCTTTTGACAGCTTTTAGCAGAAAGTTTGAATTTGGACTTTGGTTGGCAATTCAGTTTGTAACTTGGACTTTGGTTGGCAATTCAGTTTGTAACTTGGACTTTGGTTATTTGCATATGTTGTCTTGCTTTTGGACTATGCAGTTTTGACAATTTGAAATGTGCAATTTTAACTTTTGTGCATTTATTTAATTTGCAAACATTTTCACCCTTCTTTGTGAACCGGGAGAAATCCTGTGATTTGCAGAGAGGGCTAACTGATCCCGGCCGTTGCTTTTAATGATGAGTCTAAATTAAACTGTCTGTCTCTTTAATTCAATTTATCTGTTTCTAACTTTTCTTCCTTTCTTTGCAGATAAATAATTAAAATGGAGAGGAATAGCAAAAGATGAAGAATTTGAAGATTTAGAAAAAAATTAGGATAGTCTTATTTAGGTTTAAATTACTGTAAAATCATTGTTGTAAACAAATTGTAAACAATAATTGTACGAATAATTTAAAAATAAATAAAAAGTTTTTATCCAATTAATTCTTTTTTCTCCAATTGTTTATTTATTATTTATAATTCTTTAATTATAATAATTGAAAATAAATTCCAATCATTTAATCTTAGAATAATAAATAATTTAAATAAACAATGCTTTAGCATTTGATCAGTTAAACCTGGCATTTCCAACATCCAAAGCAAAACAATAGTTAATCACAACAACTGATCAGACGCATTCCCCTTTTTACTGATTTTTACCAAACACTGCAAATTCAAACTGAATGTATCCTTTCATTGATTTAATCACACAGTGCGAACTCAATCCAAATGTTTCAATCCATATCTCAGCATAACTTGAAAAGTGTTGTAGAATTTAAATCTTTCTGAGAACGCGCGCACAAAAACCCTAATTCCTAATTAAATGCCAAAGAAGCGTTCGCCTGATCGAAGTTGAGCCAAAATCAACCAAAACCCTAAGCCAACTGTTTGAAACATTCTAGAGCCCTGAAAATCAGTAAAACCCTAATTGTGTCTGACTGACGAGAAAAGTCTGTTTGACCGATTCTTGAGCCAGTTTGAAAAATCAGGAAAAGCCTGAAGTTGTGATTTCTTGTGGAAAAAATGCGAGGGCAAATTTTGGGGTACAACACCTTTATATTCAAGTTTTTATCCTTCGAACACCTTTTTCATTCAAAGTCATTTTACAGTTTTCTTGTATTAAACGCTTTCTTCGTATTTCGAATCTTTTACGTTCCAGAGCATCTTTTACATTGACTGTTTTTATAATTCGAAGCCATTTACTTGTCTTTTATGCAGTTTTACCTGTCTTTACAATCAACATTTATTCATGCAATTTAGTTTCACGCACATATGTTTTGATTACACCTTTAGATCTTTAAGAGAGAAATCGAAATAAGTCAAACACCTACACAACACTCTAAATACCAACCATGAATACCTGTTCGATCATGAGAGTTACCCTAATGACCAACACGTCCTAGGATCAATATAGTCGATCCTGCGAGTTACCAGAGAAATTGAATAACAGTCAGTAAGTTTATTCGATAGTTTGGAGGACTAGCGGTTTTTTACCAGAAATCACTGGAAACAGTAACTCGACTAGTTTGATGAATATGAAATTGTTGGATCTGAGTGATAATGATATTTCTACTCCTTTGCCGATTTTTAGTAATGGGTTGAAACCTATGGTTGATGGGAATTCTTTATTGAATGGTGGTGGGCCGAAACCTTAAACCCTAAACGGTGATGATACAAAGGGAGAGTTGAATTCAAGTTCAGGGGATTCAGTTCAAACGGAGAAATCCAAAAGGAAAAGCTTGGTTTTGATTGTAGCTCCCATTGCTAGTGTTGCGACTGCTGCTTTTCTGTTGATTCTGCTTTACGCGTTTCCACTTTGACAGGGAGCGGGATTGGGAGTAGAAACAACAACGCGTTTGGGGAGTATCATGTCATTGAAGCTGGAAATCGTGTGATATTAGTTCAAGTTTTAAGAACCGTGACAAAGAATGTTTCCCCTGAGAATGAGCTCGACCGTGGTGGATTCGGATTTTTTATAAGGGAGAGTTGAACGACGGGACTAAGATTGCGGTAAAAAGAATGAAAGCAGGTGCGATAACCAATAAAGCCTTGGATGGAAAGGGAAAAGAAGAAGATCAAGAAGAGGGAAGATGAAGAAGATCTGAATTTATTAAAAATAAATTGAAATAAAAATAGAAAATCCATATGGAATTTAAAAATATAGAAATTAAAAAAAGCGACATAATGCATGACACGTCAAACATTCTGATGATTGGGTATCATGAGGGACTAAAACAGTGGAATCTTTAAATGACAGGGTGGAAATCTAAAATTTTTTACGGGGGATTTTTTCAAATCTCGCCTAAATGGCAGGGGGGAAATGGCTATTAACCCTAAAAATAAATGATGTTTTGAATTGGATAATGTAACTAGGGTTTTAAGGTTTAGATGGAGGCGTCATCTTCTCATTTGGTCATTTTGGATGTTGCTAGTGCTAGAAGCATTACCAACAAGGATATATGGGACTTTATGTTGTATAGAGAGAGAAGGTGCTTAGACAAAAGTCTAGGTGCAGATGGATTTTAGAGGGGTGCGAATTCTAAATCCTTTCATCGATTCATGAAAGGAAGATTTAGAGGGAATAATATTCTTGTATTAAACTCGAAGGTTGGTAGACTTGAGGAGGTTGCGAAGATCAAGTTAGAAGTTTTGAATCATTTTAAGAATCATTTCTCAGACTCGTTTCCCACGCGGCTGGCCATGGATGAAGTGTCTTTCAAACCCCTTTCGGAGGTTGATCGAGCCTTTCTTGAAGCTCCTTTTTCGTTTGAAGAGATTAAGATGTGGTTTGGTTGAGTGATTGTGATAAAAGTCCGGGTCTAGATGGGTTTCCTCTCGGTTTTTTCAAAAGATGTTGGACGTTAGTGAAAGATGAGTTGGTGACTTTCACTCATGAGTTCTTTGTTCTTGGAAAACTTCCTAAAGCCATTACTGCTTCTTTTATAACTCTTGTTCAAAAGTCTGACAATCCTCAGAGTGTTGATGAGTTTAGGCCTATTTGCTTGGTTAGTTTGTTTTATTGTCTAATCACAAAGTTGTTAGAGGCTAGGTTGAAAGTCGTTATTGGGAAATTAGTTGCCCCTTCTCAAACGACTTTTATTGAAGGAAGACATGTGTTGGATGGTGTATTCGTTCTTAATGAGATTCTTGATTATGCTAAAAGGATGCGGAAGAAATGTATGGTGGTTAGAGATAATTTTGAGAAGGCTTACGATTGTGTTTTATAGGGTTTTCTCTGTCAAGTTCTTTTGAGAATGAATTTTGGTCATAGATGGATGTCTTGGATGAATGCTACAGTTTTTTCTAGCTCCTTATCTATCTTGGTTAATGGTAGTCCTACGAAGATTTTATGGCTACTAGAGGTCTTAGACAAAGAGGTATGCTTTCTCCTTTTCATTTTCTTTTGGTGGCAGAAGGCTTATCGGGATTGATGTGTAATGTGTTGACATCCGAAAGTTTTAAGGGGTTTCATTTTAATGATCTTATTCACTTTGAAATGTTATAATTTGCGAATGATACGGTGCTTATTTGTGATGGGTCGGGGTCTAATTTATGGTGCATCAAGGCCATGTTGAGGGGGTTTGAGCTTGTTTTGGGTCTTCACATTACTTTAAATAAAAGTAAGATCTTTTGTGTTCATTTGGATAACTTGATTTTGGAGGCGACATTGAACTTTTTATCTTGTGAGATTGATAAGCTCCATTTCATGTTTCTTGGTATTCTGTTGGAGGCTAATCATAGGCGAAAGGAAACTTGAGCTTTTATTCTTTCTAAACTTAGGAAAAGATTTGCTTCTTGGAGTGGTAAACATTTGTCGTTAGGTGGTAAGGTTTCTCTTCTTAATTCGATGCTTAATAATATTCTCATCCATTTGCTTTCTTTTTTTAAAGCCCTGAAAGGTGTGGTTGGTGAAATAATCAAGATTTAAAGGGATTTTTTGTGGGGTAATAGTAAGTAGAGCGGGAAGGTTTATTGGGTTAATTGGGAGAGGATTTGTCTTTCTAAGGAGGGTGGAGGTTTATGAGTCAAACACATTGGTTTTATCAACCATTCTTTGATTTGTAAGTGGGGTTGGAGACTTTTGTCAGAAAAAAGAAGCGATTTGGTCCAATATTTTACATTTTAGGTATGGTGATGGTTGGGGAATTTTTTTTGGTATTGTTGCTAATCGCGAGATGAAGAAGTCTTCTCTTTGGTGAAGGGATGTTTTTAATTACAAAATTGATGTTCATTTGTGGTTTTCAAATTGTATCTCGTTCAAGTTGGGAAATGGTGAATTCATTAACTTTTGGGATCATTGTTGGCTAGGTATGGTGGCGTTCAATGATCTTTTTCCGCTTTTGTTTGATTCTTGTTCCTCATCTTGTTCTAAGGCGGCGGAATTTGGCTTTTGGGTTGATTCAAGTTGGAATTGGGACTTGGGCTTTGTAACCGAAGCATTTTTGGGTGAAGTAAGAGATGAATGGTTGATGTTATCTTCTATTTTGCGGGATGTTAGTCTATTGGTGGATGAGATAGACAAGGTAGTTTGGTGGAGGGATAATGATGGTTTTTTGGTGAAAATTTGTTATAGGAGGATTTGTGACTTGAAAGCAAACATTTTTGTCTTGGATGAGGGGTATAGGTGTCTTGAACCGTGTTTGGAAAACTTTTATTCCAAATAAAATGAAGTTGTTTGGTTGGAGATTTCTTCTTAAGGGTTTACCTACTAGAAGTGAATTATGCAAGAGAGGTATGGATTACTTGTTGAATAATTTATTTTGTCCTTTATATGAGGTGGAGGAGGAGGAGGAGTCCATTGGTCATCTTTTTATTTGTTGTAGCAAATCCGAGGGTGGAGGTTTTTAAGTGGTTATCCGGTGATTCAGTGATAGGGATTGAAGCGAATATGGGGTGGTTACATGCCTCGGTTATTCATATCCTTTCGAATCTCAAATAAAGGCTTTGTAAGGTTATTAAACCTTATTTTTTCGATTTCTTTTGGTTACTTGTTTGTTGGTGCATTTGGTTGGATATGAACAATGTTGTTTTCAACAATAAGGATCGGAATGGTGGTGATACTTTGTTGTTAGTTAAGACATTGAGTTGGGATTGGTTCTCCTTGTTATCGAAAGAAGTGTGCAATTGGGATAAAGACACTTGGTTTACCAATCCTAGGATTTATGTTGGTTTATAATTGTCTTCCTCTTTTGATGTTTCTCCTTGTATTGGATTAACACCCTTGTTCTTCTTAATATAATTTTGCTTATAAAAAAACTATCAGGTACCTATGGCCTTAGCCTACACAAGCCTAGATCAGACCAGACTTTTTTTAAATAGAAAAGACTCAGGTTTTCTTATAACCCTATTTATCTAAATAGATATGCCACATACCATAAAAAACCTCTTAAGCCTATCAGGCCAATCTATTTTAATAAATATAAAAAAATTATTATTTTTTATATTATATTTTATACTTTATATTAAAATACAAAAGTAAAGTTTAGTTATTTTGAAGAACTTGTGAAAATAAGTTGAAAAAACCTTAGGAATAATGTCATAAATTATTTTCATAAGTTATCCCCCAACAAATAATCTCACAGAACTTATTACTATGTAAGTTCAAATAAGTCAATATAAACAAACATTTAGTCTCATTGTACTTTTGATTCTCTAGTATATTTAAACATTAATGGAATTACTTATTTACATATGTTCAAATGATATATGATTTTTAAGCATGTTAATAGGCTAATCAGACTTTCGAAAAGACCAAACTCAAGATGCGTTTTAATATTCGTTGCTCTGATTCGTAACACTAGGTGAGCGAACGCTATGTTTTATTGTTTATCATTACTTTTGAGTTGTTGTTGCGGGAGTTAAATGTTATAACTTTGAATGTTATGTGTTTATTTGATAGATGAAGACATTTTTCCGTAACTAAGTTTTATGCTTTCAAAAGAAGAGTTATTATGAGATTTAATATGATTGTTGAGTTATTTTAATTCAGCTGCGATGAGTCTATGTAAAGACGAGCATGTGATGACAAGTTTTTATATTATATTATGTTTTATTTAACACGTGTTACGGAGGTTTGTGTTGTGTTTGAGTGATACCCTATGTGAATAGTTGTTTAAATTTATATTATTAGGCGTTACAATTTCTGTGTGTTACACAATTTCAAAGATACTAATTATTGGGTTGAAGTTGATTCTTATTTTTAGCGCAAGATATTTTTTGCTTGTTCTTCAAGAAAGAAAACAAAGTCTTATTTGAAACAGTTTAATCACTGAATTGAACTAAACTAGTGGAATATGTTTGTTTTGTGAAAATGTTTTATTTTCTTCCTTATTTTCAAGCTAGAATATACATCAAGACCCTACTAGTGTACATGTGGATGATGGAGAGTTTGGTTAGCCGTGTGTATCATGATTAGAACTATTGGTGTTTTAGAGTTATGATTTGATGATTATGGTTCATGTTAAACCTCAAAAGTGTTTCTTGAAGAACAAGCAACAGTATTATGCATCTCAATTCAAGAAAAAAAATCCTGTGTGCATTAGAAAGTCTGCTAAAGTATTTGTCTAAATGTTTCCAGAAAGGAAAAACGCCATCTTCTCCCGTTACAACTCGACTACAGTCGATAAACATATCACTGAAACAAAAGTCAAAAACCAACAACAGAGTAATTTTCATGTCTCTTCAGAAAACAGCAACAATGTTTACAGCAAGTTATGCCAAATCTCACCATCTACATGTTTTATTTCTGTTTCTAATTTATATCAAAGTTTACGGCAAGACTCAAATTGCTGAAATAAAGGACTCAACTTCAACCCAATGATCCGAGTCCCTGTGTTCGAGTGTCTGAAAAACATATCTGTTAACTGCAAAAAAAAAGTACATAACATTCAAAATCTTCCCCAACAAAGCAGATAATTCCTTCGTATAAAGACTCGACGAATTCATGTTTATATATTTCTTCATGAGCATGTCAAATTGATCACTGAAAACGCCTTTGGGAGAGTTTTATACCTGCGAGCATCCGAAAACTTTAAGTGACCTCAGCGACAAGCAGCTATCGACAATTAAACCAAGCTCATTGTCAGACAGATTTCGACACCATGATAGATCCAAGGTATGCAAATTTTGGCCATTCTTTACTAGTGATGAGGCTGTCAATAGGCCAACCTGGATTAAACCAAAATGTGACAGACACTCAAAAAATTTCATAGGATTTACAACATACTACAAATTTCTAAGCCAATTGAGAAAATATGTAATACATTACCTTGTTAATGCTATTAAGTGAAAGTTCTTCCAAGGTTTTGCCAGCTAACTCCAAAAATACCGAAATTGCTTCATCGCTGTAACTTAAAAAAGTTAAAAGTAGTATTATTAAGTAACAGGAGTTTAGGATACCAAAAGCAATACATCAAAAAGTACAAAAATTCCACCTGAATGGATTGCGGCAGAGCTTCAATGTACGCAATCCTCGACAATTATTCGCAAGATATTCAATGGATAAATCCGTCAATTTTCCCAAGTTCATAATATCAAGCACGCGCAAACCAGGACAATTTTTAGCAATGACTCTAATGGACGCATCTGTCAAATTTCTGCACAACAAGAAATTTAATCAGTACTTTTAGCAATACGCGAAAAAATAACGAATCTTACTGATAAACTTTACTTACACACAGTCCTTTAAAACAAGATCCTTAATGTTGTGACCGCACGCGATGAAGTAACTCTTAATAAACTTATACGAAACAGATGGAACACCGGCTAGTGACAAAACTTCTAATTGTTTGAATTGCTTCAAGGCAGGCAAAATCCGCGCAACATCAATGAGTATGCAATCATCAATTCGCAACTCTTTCAAAATTGATCCTAATGAATCAGCCAAAATTTCAAGACTAGAATAAGTGAGAAGTGAACACTGGCTTAGGTTTATGGATCTAAGTTCGGTTGCAGACGAAACTAGTAACCGCAATCCTTCATTCGTAAGACGACATGCACCAGTAAGCGATAGAATGGTTAAGTTAGACAAGGAGTTTGGTGACTTTGCCAATGTAGCAGGTAATGTATATTCACTCATAAATCTTCCACACTTGTCAAGTTGCAGCACCTGTTTGATAAATAAACGTATAAACACGAATTCGAATATGAAATAATGAAACAATTAAACTTAATGAACATACCCCGATTTCAGAAGTGACCAAAGTTCCGAAATATTTAGTAAACTCTTCTTCTGTCAACCACGAACAGTCTTTAAGCCGAATTTGAGTAGGAACATCAGCAAGAAGTAGTTCAAGAAAGTGACTGTTCATTTTTCTTGAATCACACAGCAGATTACTAAGCCTGTGTCTGAGCTCGTCGCAGACACAATCGAGCGAAACGATTGCGTCAGAATGCTTAGCAAGAATGTAAACAGTCAGTTCTTGCAATGATGGAACATACAACCTTCTCCTAACCGAATCTTTTCCGTTTCTTTTTGGAATCCATACAGGAGGTTCTTCAACAATCCCTCTTTTATGGTTTCTCTCGGCGCGATCTTGAATAGCCTTGATTGCTTCAGAGAATGGAGTTGGAGAATCATCATCAACTTCATCAACTTCACCTTCCACATCATCATCATCGAGTTTATCCGCGGCATTGCTCACAGCATCATGAATGCGTGCTGCATATCTTCTTGCATTATGAACGCGTGCTGCATATCTTCTTGCGATATTCTTGTTATGCTCCTCTTGCTGATTTGTAGGAAACAATGTCAATGTCCGCGCGACAATGCGTCTATCATCATCACTTTCAGTTTCAGTTTCACTTTCACTGTCATGTTGAACTTCCTCATCACTGTCAGAGATAACGATGGTTTCGCGTTTTGGTTCGTCGAAAGCGGCTAAAAAATCGTGCGTTTTGATGCGTTTGGAAGTATCATAAGCTTCTGGAGGCAAAAGACCGAGGTAATATGCATCAGTATCATCTTCCTGTTCAAGTAGTCTCTTGCGAAGAGCAGGAGAACATGGGTGTTCTTGATTATTTTGATCGGTTGGATCCATTCTGGTTGATTGATCAAAGATTAAAATGTTAAAATATTCACGGGTTTTGTTGCGGAAAGAAAGAAGAAGATAGAGAATAATATAAAGGGTTTTGCTACAAACTAGCTTGAGGATTTGGAATGGTAGCAAAAAGAAAGAAAATAGCGAGAGAAACGGTTGTTTCTGTTGCCAATAACATAAACTTCTTCCTTATATTATAAAACTATCTCAATTAATATTTTGTTTTACACATTCAATCAAATCAATAAAATGTATTAATTTTTTTAAGACTATTTTAAAATATCTCAATAAATATTTATTTGATATGATTCAATTATGTATTTGTATTCTTTTCTTCAAATAGATTAATTGCAATGTATTGTCAGTGTAAAATTCTTTACACAATCGGTATATTATAATCATTTATAAATATTATTTTATAAATAATAAAAATAAAAATATTTAACTACAACGATTTACTGACAATGTAAAATTAATTTACACTATCACTGAATATTGTTGGTGCAAGGTGATGAAATTGAGGAAGAATGGAGAAAATGATGAATGATAAAAGCTGCTACAAATAATTACAAAATGGATTGTGTTTTTAATTAATGAAACCTAGTACACCTATTTATACACAAAAATAGTAAAGATAAGAATGTCACATAGTCCCTAAGAGAGAATATTTCAAATATAGTAAATACTAAATTACCCCTTTAATATCATCCCTTAATTTAGTATCTATTAGAAACTAACAACACCAATTTCATTTCTCAAATGAAGAAATTGGTCTGCTTTGATTGCCTTCGTCAGAACATCTGCCAGTTGTTTCTGGGTGCTATAGTGCAGAACTTATAACACTCCTTTCTGCACTTGACTTCTCAGGAACTTTTACCTACAGACGTTTGTTCGTAGCTATAACCATGTTCATCTCAAAAATTGCATACAAGCAATATAAATGAAATTGGTGACCATGAATCAACTGGGCTTGAAGCCCTGATCATCATGGTACCTGTTGTACCCCAAAATTTTCCCTCCCATATTCTTCAAGATTTATCAAGAATCATCTTCAAATGGTTCAAGATTGACTCAAGGATTGCACAGTCAAACCACCTCCTAAGCCAGCCAAAATTAGGGTTTTGGTTCTTTCAAGGACTCTGAGGTTTTCAATGGCTCAATCAAGTCTCATAGGCCTATATACATTCTCAAGCACCTACATGCCAAGTTTCAAGACTCACATTGCCCACTTGCACAGTCAAAAGCTCCATTTGCTTCACAATCAACTGCAGGGGGCAAAATGGTCATTTTGCAGTCAAAAGTCAGAATTTTTGGTCAACATCTTATTTTGAGTCCACAATCATCATTTGATCAAGTCTTGATCATGATTCCACAAGGATAACTCAAAAATCATCAAGATGCAAAAAGTTACTATTTTTGGACAGCAGAAAAAGTCAATTGTATCTTGACTAGGGCATAACTTTTTCATGGTTCATCAGAAAAATCCCATCCAATGCTCATTTTTAAGAGGATGACATTTCCTACAATCCATCTTCACATTCCAAGTCCAAGAAATGCTCTCACAAAAAGTTATCAATTTCTACATTATAGGTCAATTTCAAAAGTCAACAAAAATGCACTTTAAGTCAAAGACCATAACTTGAGATTGGTAAATCCAAATGACATGGGACCAAAGGCATTAGTTAGAGGACTTCAAGACCTTTCCAAAATGTCCAAGAACATGTTCATATGATCAAAATTGAGCAAGATATACATTGGAGAAGTTGGGAAATTTTTGTGAATTTGCAAAAGTCAACTTTGCTCAAAACACTTTGTTTTTGCTAATGGGCCTCAAATTTCTTCTTGAAACTTTATCCAAGGCCTATGCACGACCCATTAAGCTTAAATTGAATTATTTTCTTATTTTTTATTAATTAATTGGATTTTTAATCAATATTAATCCATTTAATTCATTTAATTGTAGGAAAATATAAAGATATGGTTTTCCAATCTTTTTGTGAAGCAAGAATGACCTAAAAGAGCTGGCAAATTCGTGTATCAATTAAGGATATCAAAATCTCCCAATTTAGCAACTTTCTTCAATCAAAAAGATCCAAAAATATTTGATTTTCAATCAAATATACAATCATCAATTCCACGGATTTCTTGGCAAAGATTTGACCTAATTCTATTCTACTATAAGTACACAAGCCAACCCTAATGCCACATACGAGAATTTGCTGCAGAAGAAGCCATAGCAACATTAAAAAAAACTCAAGAAACTTGAAAACTGTTTTCTATCTTCCAGGCTAATTCAAGGACTTTGGTTGTTTCCAACACATTGCTGGAAGCGTCAGGGACGTGTTGCAATCGAAACCAAGCGCTAAAGCTCGATAAACCCTCAAGAACAGTCTCACGGTTTGGCATTTTTTCTCATAATCGTAACTCATATTTCAGGCATAATTAACATGTTTTAATAATTGTTTTGTGTTGCTTGAATTCATATAAAGCTAATGGTATTAGTTAATTGCATTATAATGCCCAGAATCACAAGTTACCATTGAAGAATTCTAGGGTTCTTCAGTTCTCAAATTGGGGCTTTACAGTCCAGTAAAAATTAGCACCTCTAAGGCATATGGTTGAAACCGCCAGGACAAGACGAATGCACTGGACTATTCGCGAAATATTTATATAGAGCACAGCTCTATTCGCTATTTTTGGTCATCCTTGTTTTGTGGGGGTTAAAAACCCCCGCTATCTAACACGTATTCTGCAGGTTCAGCGAGGAAGATGACTAGGTGGTGACATGCCATTGGTTGGTTCAAAAAGCGCGCGCTTGTTTTTTGTGTTTACAGCATAGTGATTAGTTTTGATATATTATATTTGTTGCTTATCATAATATAAAAGCGTGCAAGTTGGTGGAGTGGTTGGCCAGGTGTTCAGTAGGCGTTGGGACCTGGGTTCGAATCCCAGGTCCCCCAAATAATTGTTTCTATTTTTTCTTAACGTGATCTCATGCAGGCTTCAAAAAGTAGTCTATCATGCATTCCAGGCATCCAAGCGCCAAGTGGCCACAGCCACAAATCCAATGGCCATGAGATGCTGACCATGGTACTCCCAGTCAAAGCATGCGCTGGACAATCAAAGAAAGTCAACAAGGCTTGTGTACAAATGGGCCAGAATTTCCAGATTAACCTCCTAAATGGGCCAGTACACCCCCTGGGTTCTTCTTTTCTTTTCTTTTTCTTTTATATTCTCTTTTAATTATTTTACTAACTATTAATTATTATTATTATTATTTAATTAACCCAAATTATTTATTTTCATAATAACTTCAGAAAATTAAAAATGTAAATATTATTATTATTATTATTATTAATTTCACCTTAATTTAATTATTTTGTAAATAAATTCTAACAAATTAATTTAGTTAATTAGGATAAATTTAACTATTTTTTGCAATAAATAAAATCCATGTAGAATTAGGTTTTGACAACTTTTTTAATCATGTTTCCTTTTTTTTTATTTCATTAAAAACATTAAAAAGCTTAAAAACTATTTCTTTTATTTAATTAATTAGAATTAGGTTTAATTAATTGCAAAAAAGACCAAAATTCCATTCTTTCTCAACAAGGGTCAAAACCCTAAGGACTTTTTCCGATTCAATTTCTCGCGTGCATATTATTTTGATCATATTTATGTATTTGCTCCGAGGATGTAATAGGTAATTAGGACCCTTTTTATCGCTTTCTTTATTTTCTCGCAATTTACTTTTCAAGGGTTATGTTTTTGGCGATGTAAATACCCGACGCCTTGTAATAGTTAGATTTACTTTCCGCAATTTACTTTCCGCACAATTATTAACTGTTAACTATGCATGACAAGACTTGCCTGAAAATTAAAATCAACTCGTAGCTCACCATAATACATGTGCAAAGATAATATGAATTGAAACCTGACACACGTGCACATGCCACTCTTAGGGTACGCCTCACTTGGTTGCCTCGACGTGGTCATTGAGTATAGGGTGTTTTAGAGGTCGCTCTCTTGTCTAAAAGATCCAGTTGCCTCGAAACAGTTGCCTCGGATAAAAAAGGATCTAGGACATTAGGGTTACCGCTAAGGCGTCCTACTATTGCTTTGGTGACCACACATGTCCCTATAATCGAATTGACCCGAATAACTCCAACGACGGTGCTACCTACTTCTCAATAGTGGGATAGTACTGTCTAAAGGACATTTACACAGCTTAATTCCTTAGAGTAGGTAGATTTATCCTGGGTACTTGCTCTTTCAAAACAAAAACCACTTTTCGCACTTACACTTTTTCAAACAAAGTTTTCAAACAAACACTTCATGACACTCTTGAGGAGTGATACAAGAGTTAAACAAAGTCTTCCAAACAAACTTTTTCAAAACCCACAAACACAAGAAAAGCAAACATTTTTTGAAAACATAGTGAGCAAGTACCTAAGAGCCCGTGGATAACCACAGATAGAAAGGGTGCTAACACCTTCCCTTTCTATAATCTACCTCCCGAACCGAGAAACATCTCGAAAAGGAATTTTGTTGTGCTTTTGTCCTTTCCTTGTTGGAGAAAATAAAAGACGGTGGCGACTCTTGCTTACCGCGACATTTCGCGAACCAGCATTCCAAAATAGTCAGTTCTATTTCCACCGATCACAGTACCCAATATGAGAGCCAATTGTTCCTCCATTGAAAACCCCTAAAATAAACTCGTAAACCCTAGCAATGGCATTACGTGATTCCTGTGCAGAAACTCAAATTAAAGCATTCAAAAACGTTGCAAGCATGACAATAAACATGGATATGTGATTAAAATAGATTTATGATGCGTAAATCAATGGATTCAAACTTTAAAAAAAATGAAAACCGTGATATCTCTAGGGGCGATTTCTGGATGCTTTGAGGCTAGCAAATGATGTTGTTAACTTCCTGAGATGTCCAGGGATGGATTAGAAGCCTTGGAATGGTTTGAACTGGCATGTAGACAAAGATAGGTCTTACACTTTTCTTACAAAATTTTAATTTCTCTCTTGCTGTTTCACGCCTCCAATCCTTATGCTTATGGTCTGGAATTGTTGTGTATATGTAGGAGACTGAATTAGGTTAACAAAATTGACATGAATCTTGAGAAATAATGGAGATTTGATTTGATTTACTTCATGTATGATTTCTTTCAAAAACTGGCTTCAATCCAATCTTTTTCAACCCTAATGAGTCTTGAATGAATTGGTTGGCATGCTAGCTGTATGTGGACTCAAAATATGCACAAAAATTCCAAGATTTGATTTATTTTCATTATTTTACCATTTAATTTGATTTATTTTGATTTAAATGAATAAAAATCAAAATAAATGATAAAAGTAATAAAATAATAGGTGGAAAAGCTCAGGGGTCGTGGGTCCTATTAGAAACATGTTCCAAGCAAGAAAACATGGTCCCCTTTGGAAAAAATGCAAATTTGATCAATGTTGACTTTTGACAATTTTCCAAAAATTGCCAACTTTGACAATGCACAACTCTCTCAATTTTGACCATAGGAGGGTGTTCTTTGACTTTTTAGAAAGATTACAATGTCCCCTAACTAACACTTTTTGTCTCATCTCAATTGAGTCTTCCATGTTCATGTATGAAGCTTTGGCCCAAAAGGTGTTTTTGTTGACTTTTCAAAAGGACCTATAATATCAAAATTCATATCTTTTTGTGAGTGCATATTTTGAACTTGTGAGATGAAGATGAGTTGTAGGAAATTGTATCCTCTTCAAAATGAGCTTTGGATGGAAAATTTCTGATAAAGTATGAAGAAGTTATGCTTGGTCAAAGTTGGGTCGACTTTTACTAAGAAACCCTAATTTAGCAACTTTTGGATTTTGATGAATTTGGAGCATTTACTGAGGAATCATGATCAACCCTTGATAAAATTATGGATATAGCTTCAAAATTTTGATGTTGACCAATGAGGTTTGATTGTATGTGGGCCACAGTTGACTTTTGACCTAGTATAGTCGATTCTCAAGCATCTGAGCAGTTGACTGAGCAAACTTTTTGTACAAGGCTTGAAACTTGACATGGATGATCTTGGGGAGCATATTAGTACCTTGGAAAGAATTTGGGATTTTTGGAGTCCACCTATCTTGATGAAAATGGAAACCCTAATTTGAGACACCCTGCTTTAGGAGAGAGTTTGTCTGGTCAACTCTTGGGCAAACTTGAGCAAATTGAGGATCTCTAGGAGTATGTGTTGATTAAAATGAGAGAGAAATTTTGGGGTACAAAAGATATGTATCACCATGTTAAGCTTCTAAAATCTTCGATTCTCAACCAAAACGAAAAGTGTAAATATCAAACTTGTCTAAAATTTGAATACAAATCTAACTATGTAACTTTCAAAAGCTACAGATCAGAGATTAACACAAATTTGTTTGGTACCAAAATCAAAATCTAACTAGTCAGAGTTGAAATTCTCAACGTATAAGAAGTTATAATCAAAACTAAGAGCATGGTCAACTTCCTAGATATGATACCTACATCTTTTCTTTTATTTGTATATACAAATGATGTTTGAATGAAATGTTCCAAGTTTAAGAAAACTTACCTCTTGGAGTGAAACTTGAGGGAATTCGACAAAGCCTCCAGGAACAGTTTGATAATGGGTTAAGCCTACTTCGACCCCCTGAAGCTATTTCAGTTGCTACTTGGCTTTGAAAGTCACTTGAATCAAAGAGCTGGTATATAGAGGTTTAGTGAATTGAAAGGCCAGAAGAAACAAGGAGGTATTTGAGATTTTGTGTGTAAGGTTAGAATGTGCCAAGTTTGTTTTGTGCTTGTGTGCAGGTTCTGAAGTTTTGAGAGTTTGGGAGTGTTCTAGGCTAATAATCTCTCTCTTTATGTGGTGTATGGATGACGTTCGAATGGAAGAAATGGGAGATGCTCGAAGGATTCTGGAGTGGGTTTTTCAAAAGCCAGAAATGGCAAACAATATGGCTTTGGATGCAGATTATGAGTTTTTGAGAGTTTGGGAGTGTTTGAGGATTTTTTTTAACACAACAAGAATCTGGATCTTTAGCTTGCGAATGGTCTCTCTATTTATAGAGAAAAGGTTTGGGAAGTTGGAGTAACCATATTTGTAAGAAAATAAAATATGGTTTGGTTGGAAAGCAAATATCCACTTGTGTCAACTTTTCATGATCCCAAGATGAAATACCAAAGTTAATGGTTATGAGGGGTTGCCTTCTGTGTTTTATGGTGGGGCCAAAATCAAAAGCAAACAAAGTTTGGGCTCAAGACAGACTGGTACCAAAAAGTTTGCTTTCCAAGAATAGCAATGATAACTTTATGCCATAAATGTAAAGATCTTTTGGACAAAGGCTTAAACCCTTGGGTAATAACTCAAAAGTGGGTGTAAGCATTAAATTATGATGGGATTTGCCAGCAAGTGGGCCTGCAACACAAGATTATGCACCATAACATAAGGATTTTGTTATGTTCTTTGAATGGGTCATATTCATCTGAATATACCATTTTGAGTCCTTTCATTTTGATCACATAGATCCAACCTCCGACCAAACTCAAAGGCAGACAAAACTAATTATTTTCACCGATTGCATGTTTTTCGAATGGGCCATATTCATCTGAAAGTACCACTTTGAGTCCTTTTGTTTTGATCACGTAGGTCCAATCTTCGACCAAACTCAAAGGCAGACAAAACTAATTGTTTCCACCAATTGCATGTTTTTCAAATGGGCCATATTCATTTGAATATACCACTTTGAGTCCTTTTGTTTTGATCATGTAGGTCCAACCTTCGACCAAACTCAAAAACAGACAAAACTAATTGTTTCCACCAATTGCATGTTTTTCGAATGAGCCATATTCATCTGAATATAGCACTTTGAGTATGCAGGATGATCTCAATGGCATAGTCAAAATGAAAGAATTTTTGTATGGCTTTCCTACCAGTAACCATCAGTTGTCCAAACCTCAAATTGTAATTCATAGTGTAGAAACTTTATGGATCGAAGCAAGCATAAAGGAAGCCACTTCTTTGTGGATTGAAGCAGGTTGAAGGAAGCCAATGTCCAATCGAAACTTATGAACCAAGCTTGCTCGAAGGAAGCCAAATGCCCAATCCAAGCTTATGAACCAAGCTTGCTCGAAGGAAGCCAAATGCCCAATCGAAGCTTATGAACCAAGCTTGCTCGGAGGAAGCCAAATGCCCAATCGAAGCTTGTGAACCCAGCTTGCCCGAAAGAAGCCAAATGCCTAATCGAAGCATAGGAACCAAGCTTTCTAGAAAGAAGCCAAATGCCCAATCGAAGGATAGGAACCAAGCTTGCTCGAAAGTAGCCCAAATGCCCAATCGAAGCTTATGGATCAAAGCAAACTTGCTCTTCTTTGATTTGATGCTTGAGAGCCTAATAATATCCATGGAAACTACATGGGGCATTAAAATTCCAATGGTACTTGTGCAAATTTGAAATTTTTGAAAACCCTTGTAAGAAAATTTCTTGAGAAAAGAGAGGGAAAATTTTGGGGTACAACAGTGTGAAATGAAGTTTGGAGGGAAATCGTGTGAAGTTGCAAACATGAAAATTGTGACTTCTATTTTGCTCAAAACTCAACCAAAGCTTGCGTTTCAATGTGCTAATCATTTTTGGAAGTTCCTTAAACATAATTAGAAGTAAAAACACGCAGAAATTTTGTGTTTAGAGGCCAAATCAAGGATTTCAAATTCTGACTTTGGAGAAAACTTCAGTTTCAAGGTACCATCTTTGAATCAATGGTGTGCATGATTTAGGCAACTTATGACTTGATTCTTGATGCATTGGCAAGATGAGATCACAAACTTTACAATGTGAAAAGAATGTAATCAAATGGATGCTTGAGCTAAAATTTGTGATGAGTCAAAGTTGAGAAAAAGATGTTGACTTTTGTACTTAGAAAAAATTCTAAGTTTTTTCTTCAAAATGACCTATAATATTTTGCATCCAAAAATGGCCTTCCATTTAAAATTTTCTCTTGATAAAAAAATATGGCATGAAGTAGACCTCTTGATTAACATTTTGAGACTTGAACCATTCAAAAACTCCAAAAATTGAGAAAGTTATGACTTGGTTAAGTTGGTGAAAATTCATGAGATGACCTATAATCTTTTGCATACTTAGGGAATTTTCCATGCATTTACAAGCTTAGCACATAAAATAAGAGTTGAATTTCACATCTTTAAGATCATTGTGGAAAAATATTGGGCTTAAAGAGATAAAAATTGACCAAGTTATGATCTTTTGAAGTCACACAAGGGATTTTGATGACCTATCTAGAGGACTTGTAATCTTTCTTCATCATTAGGTATCCTCCACACAAAATTTTCTTGAAACTTTTGAAGTGATTTATTGATAACCCTTTGAAGAGAAACATGTTTTTGGAATCACTCAAAAATACCAAAAGATGAGCAAGATATAGCCTTTAGAAGTTCAAAACCTTAGCTCCTAGAGCAACAAAATGCCTTGGAAAACCTTCTCAATTTTTACAAACCTTCTTGTACAAATACTTTTTTCATGTAAATATAAGTTATTAAGGATGATAATTAGAAACCATGGCAACCATAACCACTTTCAAATATTGAGAATTTAGGGAGATATGCACTTGTGAACAAGAAATCAAAGACTTGTCCAATTAGGTTAAACTTCTCCAATCAACCCTTGCATCTTTGGACTATCTTTGACAACTTAAGCCGTGATGGATCATAATAGACTTTGTCATGATATTACTTCAAAACATCTTCAATGAGGAAGCTTGAATCTCAATGAATTTTGTTGAAGAATGCATGAGAATAAACTCATGAACCTATAGATCAACTTGATGGAATGTGTTATGCTTTCACCTATAATATCATCAATTAGGGCAAACATTCATCATATTTATTAGTTAAAATTTAATCAATATAAAACATGGATGTTCACAAAATACAAGTCAAGGTGCTTGGTTATTCCCCATGAGCAAAGCTAAAGATAAGGAGAAGAACCAAACCCTAGTGTGATCTTGTTGTGATTGAGTTTATATGATATGATAAAGGAATCTTATGAGCAAAAATTGGGGTACAACACACGTGTTGAACCCCAGTGTTGAGCTTAATACCTCAGGAATGAGGGTCAATTATTATGTGGCTACCGGTAAGATTCTGGTCTTCGACTATCTCAAGGAGCTTTTCGTTCAGCCGACCAGGGGTCCTGCCCAACTGTCGCCCGTTACCGAAGGAGAAGTTGAAGGATGATTGTCCTATAGTTTATTCCGGCCTACGTGTTGTATTTGTTATATTTTTGTTTCTCCGAGATTTTGCATGTTATGTAATTTTCAAATAAGTGTGGTCTCTGGCCACAAATTTATTCTTTTTGGATGGGGAGTTAAAGGCCTCTTTGTTGTAATATTCGCACATTAGCGGCCCAAGTGGTCATTTTATTTGAATATTTAACTTGCGTTGTTTACATGTTTATTGATAAACTTGCTCGTTTAGGACATTTTTTATTTTGCTAAGAGTTTATAGTGGGGTTTTGCTCGTTCAGTATGTTCGTCGGTGTGGGGAAACTGATCAAATGGTCATGGCGAACACCAGGCGTGGGCCGGGACCCAGGTCTCGTTTCGAGGAACCCGGGTTCGGTGGCATGAACTCCCGTTGTGAGTCAGGCATTCTACCTTCGTGGCACAAGGACTATGGAGCTCGATTAAATTATCCATGTCGGGATGAAGGTGTGCTCGTTATAAGAGCGGAGCTTCACCCCTTCTGAATATTTTGGGTGCTATGCTTGTGACTAGGCATGCACGCGTGGTTGGGCGGTGAGTTTGTCTTATTGACCAAACTCGCGCGACTGCTCAATGTCTTTAACTGTAATATTGTTTTAGATTTTCAGCGTTCCATGATCGAACGAGTTGTTCCCCTTGTAAGTTTTCCAAGTAATACGCTCCAGTCCCCGTTTTTGCATAGACGCAGTATGGACCTTCCCAGTTTGCTGCGAGCTTACCCTTGGGAGATTCTTTGTGATTTCTCTTCAAGACAAGGCTGCCAACCTCGAGCTCTCGTCGTATGACTTTGGCGTCGTAGCGCATGGCTATCTTTTGTTTGAACGAAGCCTCTCGTATGGATGCTCCCGTTCTGATTTCTTCTATCAGATTTAATTCCTCCCGAAGGGCGGCATCATTCATCTCCTCGTCTGGAGGAGCCTCGGTTCATCTAGAGGGTTCTTCGATCTCCACGGGAATGACGGCCTCTGTTCCGTAAGCTAGTCGAAAAGGGGTCTCCCCGATTAACGAATGCGCAAATGTTCGGTATCCCTAGAATACACTGTGTAACTCTTCGACCCATCTTTTCTTGGTTTCATCCAATCTTCACTCGAGGCCCCTGAGTATTACTCTATTTGTAGATTCGGCTTGGCCGTTTGTCTGGGGATGGTCGACAGAGACAAAGTGTTGGGTGGTGCCCAGTTTGGTGATGAATTCATGAAAGGTGTGGTCTGTGAACTGAGTCCCATTGTCGATGACTATCGCTTGTGGAATGCCAAACCGAGCGAGGATATTTCTTTTATAGAAGCGAAGGACGTTTTGGGAGGTGATTTTGGCCAAAGCTTCGGCTTCTATCCATTTGGTGAAGTAGTTGACTGCTACGATTAGATATTTGTTGTGATTGGTTCCGACCACGAATGGACCGAGGAGATCCAATCCCCACCAGGCGAAGGGACAGGGAGAGGAGAGGGATTTAAGCTCGTTAGGTGGAGCTAAATGCATGTCTCTATGCAATTGGCATTTATCACATTTTTTCACGTGCTCTTTCGCGTCGTGCTACATGGTGGGCCAATAATATCCTACTCGCAAAGCTTTTCTCACGAGGGATCTCCCGCCTAGATGTTGGCCGCTAATTCCCTCGTGGATTTCGAGCAAGACATGATCTGCCCCGCTTCGGTCGATGCATTTGACAAGAGGAATGGAAAATCCCCTCCTGTAAAGTTTACCCTCAACCAAAACGTACAAGCAAGCTCTTCACCTAACAATGGCCACTTCTTTAGGATCGTTGGGGAGTTTTCCGTCGATGAGGTAATCGTGTACGAGGGTCATCCAGCAATCGATGTCCCCAATGGTGAACACTTCTAAGGTAGAGGATGTCTTCTAGGTGCTTGGCCGAGGAAGGAATTCTTGTATCACCGACTTATCCCCCCCCCCCCCTTTCCTCTTCATACTTGCCAGTTTAGATAGAATACATGCGTAGGCGTTATGCTCGCGGGGAAGCAACCAGCTAAGAGTCAGACTCGGACTTGAGAAGCGACCAACTGAGAGTCGGTGAAGATCTTTACTTCCTTGACTCCCAGATCTTCGGCCAGTCACAAACCTGCAAGGAATGCCTCATATTCTTCTTGATTTTTGGAGGTCAGAAAATATAGAGAGAGGGAGACCTCGATCAGGGTCCCTTCCTCGTTTTCCAGAATGATGCCCGTGCCGCTTCCAGTCGAACTGGAGGCGTCATAGACGAAGATCGTCCAGCAAGGTGATCCGTCAGGATCTGCGGGCAAGGTCATTTTAGCTACGAAGTCGGCCAAGACTTGAGCTTTAAGGGCTTTCCTGCTCTAGTATTGGATATCAAATTCAGAGAGCTCCAATGACAATTTCAACATTCTGTCGGCCATGTCTGGTCTCCCGAGCAGCTGTTTTATTAGATGGTCAATTCGGACCACTATGGTGTGGGCCAGAAAGTAGTGTATGAGTCTCCTCGCTACGTTAATAGGGGCTAGAGCTACTTTTTCAATTTGTTGATATCTTGCCTCAAGGCCCTGAAGGGCCTTGCTCGTGAAGTAAATTGGCCTTTGTCCCTCTGGAGTTTCTCTAATTAGTGTCGCGCTTATCGCCTCGGAGGCGACGGCCAGATAAAGGTAGAGGACCTCGTCTTTCTCTGGTCGAGAAAGGACGGGTGGCTTCGACAGTGCTTGTTGTACCCCAAAATTTGCCCTCCCATTTCCTCAACATTTTCTCATCACAAGACATTTGAAGATCAAGATACAATTAGGGTTTCCTCTGCTCAAGACTTCTCCTTGCACTGTGGACTCAAATTAGGGTTGGTGTTTGCACAAAGATGTTTTGACCTAAAATGCCTAAGATGACTTTCATGCTTCATGTTGGACTCCCAGGTTTACCTATACCAAGTGTCAAGTCTTGATTCCAAGTTTTACCCAGTCAATTGGACAGTTGACCTAGAAATCAGCTGTATTGGGGAAAAAGTCAACTGTGGCCAATTGACAGTCAAACCTCATGAAATTTGATCCACATCAACATTATGAACTCACATGGACCATTTGATCAAGTTTGGATCACAATTCCACAAGAAATTTGATCAGATCATCAAAAGGGCAAAATGGTCATTTCTAGGGTTTTGACTGCACAAAGGCAATTTTTGACTGTTTGACCTAGCCAATGGCAAACCAAGCTCACATATGGACTCAAGGACCCCATGGAATTATCTTGACATGTTCATCAAGCTCAAAAGATCCCAAGTACACAAGATTGACAGTTGAATTTCCCAGTCAATTGATCAATTTTGACTGTATACTGAAAAGTCAAACTTTGACTTTTTGGTCAAAATCAAGAGTCAAGATTCATTTTTCATCAAAACATGCCAAATCATGAAACTTGTTCACCAAGAAATCTCAAAATGCAAATTAGGGTTTGAAAATGGAATTTTTCATAACTTAGAATTTTTCTAAGTTATGAAAAACCCTAATTTTTTCCCAACTTTGCCCCATCTTTTCACCATGATCCATTTGGATTCAAACCAAAGTCAAAACATGAAAGTTGTAGCTTGTTGCATAATCTACAACTTTTATTCACAAAGTTTTCTCATTTTAAGCTTGTATCTCAAGTTATGATTTTTTGAATAAGGGCACTAAACCATCTTTTAACTTAGTGAAATTTGACCTATTTTGACAAGGTTTTCTACCCTACTTCAAGGCCACTTTTCATACCCTTCCACTTGGAATTTTGATTTTCATTTCAAAGATGGATTGTAGTACACATTCCAAGCTTTCCAAAATGTCCAAGAACTCATCAAACAACCTCATAACTTGAGAGATTCGAATTTCACAAGTTGGCAAAAATTCACTTTTGTTCTTCATCAAGACATGTTCACAAACTTGCAAATTTGAATTCAGTTTGCTTTATGCTTAATTACAGGTCCTTGAACCAATCCATACTCAATAATTTAATGCATATTCTTTGTACTAAGACCAAGTTCTTTGAGTTCAAGCTTTGTCTAATGGTTTAATCCTAAATTAGATAAAGTAAACTATCCATTTTTGCAAAAGTTCACTTTATGTCAATTTGAAAATCAAACAAGTACAAGCTAAATCTGAATGGCACAAGATTATGGACAAATTGCTCTGATCAAGAGAAGATTATGCAGCCCATTAGGAGGTCCCCTACATGCCTAGAACATCAACTTGCATTTCTTTGCTTCACATAGAAGAAACATCCATAACTCATGCCAACTGTCTCTTCAGCTTAGAAACACAAGAACAAAGTTGTCAAACACATTACACATAACATATCCAAGCTAACACACGAGCTTTTGACCTCCAATACACCCTCCATATCAGAATCATCCTCAAACTGCACAAACAGGGGTGCCCCTGCAGTTTGAGTGCAAACTCCCAATCCCTTCGAGCATTTTGATCAAGACCTGTTCCTCTACCTTCCCTACAACATATGCAAGCTAACCATGGCCTAAAACCTGACCTGTAATCACTCTAACAGTTTCCACCATTTTCATTTTTTCCTTTTGCAGTTGAAGTTCCATAGCTTGATTCAGAAGCTCTCAAGACAAAGTAAGCATTGAAACAGCATCCCTGGACCTCAAGGAAGCTTTTCCAATCATCACCTTGCACTGAAAGTTCCTCATTCTCCAGATTGAAGTTCAACTGCACAGGTAAGAGTTTGAATTCGTATCTCTCTTATTAGGCATCTTTAGTCTTAAGTTTGTGAAGAAACAAGGTCCTACTCATAGCCCTGAACATGTACATATCTTTACATTTCATTTCTTTTGCCTGAGTAGAGAGAATTTAAGCTTTGAAAATGGTAGAAAAATTAGGTCAGAAAAGAGGGGGAGAGAAATTCTCCCTCATCTTAGAGAGATAGTTCATGTTCTTTATATGGTTAGAACCGTCTCTTCATGCTTAACATCTTTTGTGTTGGAAGTTTGTTCAAAAAATCAAGGAATCAAGAGTTAGAAGAAGCTGAACATGGCGCGCGTTTTTCAAATATTTTGTGCTGGAGGTTGAAGACAGTGTTGCATTGGGCTGGGCTTTTGTGTTCTTTCTTTTCACACCATCTTTTTTGGCTCACACCCCCCTGAGCCCATTTACTCATTTTTTAACATTTTTGACTTTTTCCTTTTTTGCTGACTTTGTTTATTTTTTCTCATGCCATTAAAAAAATTAAGAATATTTTTTTCATTATTTTTTGCATTTATTGCATATTTATTTGATTTATTTCTTTGTTTATACATAAATATATATATATATATGTATTATTATTAGAATAAATAAGAAATAATGTAAATACAATTTTTATTTTTATTTACTCTCTGAAAATATTTCACACAAAAAATACTCTTTTATTTATTTTATTAAAATATTAAATAAATATTTATTTTTTAGAATAATACATATTTAGGGTTATATATATATATATATATATATATATATATATATATATATATATATATATATATATATATATATATATATATATATATATATATATATATATATATATATATATATATATATATATATATATATATATATATATATGTGATTATTAATATATTTAAGACAAAAATATAAAAATACTTGATTTTTTTCATTTTATTAATATTTGATATAAAAATACCTTTTTTTTCACAATACACTTCATTTTATTTTATTTTTGTACATAATAAATAAATAGTTGAATTAAATTAGAAAATAATACCTTTTCTTTAAAATTAGGGTTTTTGCCCTAAATTCAAAATATTCAAAAAAAATAATATATTTTTATTTTCTTTTTTCCTTTTACATAAATAATATTTTCTCATACACATAAAAAAAAACTTTCTTTTTGCATTTCACATATTTATTTAATTTCCATTTAATTATGTATTATTTAAATTGCAAATATTCAATTGATGTAATAATTTAGATTTAAATTCTTGTCAATATCCCCCATTTGAACATTTGTACCCCCCTTCCCATATTTGGTTTTGTAATAGCTTAGTAATTTTAATTTCGCACTTTATCGCTTTCTAATGATAACATGTTAGAATTAGGGTTTGTATGCAAAAAACGATAAAAAATAGTTTGACCTAATACAAGATAAACAAGCATGAAAATGGACACACAAATCACACTTGCACCCCCTAGGGTATTCCACTTGTTGCCTTCAATAATGGGTCATATTGCATGTTAGGTGTCTTTGGCAAAACAAAACAATATCAAATGATCATAGTCCCTCGATGACGCTTTCGAAAGTTGCCTAAAAAATGATCAAGTCCCTTAAAGAAAAAAATGCCCAAAGACACTTGGCACCATTGCAATCATGGTCTAAACGATGACCCGCGCCCGTCCCTTTCACATCCTAACACAAGGTTGCCCACCAAATACAATGGTGGAGCAAACTTGTTAAAAGGGTTAAAAGTATAGCAATGATCTTTTGAGAAATTTAGGAGTAGATAACCTCTTAGTTACTTGAATCAACTTGCAAAAACAAAACACTTGCCTAATTTCAAAATCACACCTCACAACACTTTCAAAACAAAACTTTCAAAACAAAATGAAAACTTTTTTCAAAAGACATACATCTTTGTATACATCCCCACATGGATCATTACAAAGGTTGCCACCACATTGGCCTCTTTTCAAAAACATTTTCAAAACCCACACACTCAAGCACCATTTAAGACAATTGAAAACAAAAGGCAAGTGATCTAAGCAAGTAACTAAGAGCCCATGGATAACCATGGATAGAAAGGGTGCTAATACCTTCCCTTTCTATAATCTACTCCCCGAACCCAAGAAAACATCTCAAAAGGTTTTTGCTGTGCTTTTTAACCTTTCCTTAGGATAAAATAAAAAGTCGGTGGCGACTCTTGCTAACCGCAACATTTGCGAATACAAACGCAAACCTCAAGTCAGTTCTCCCACCGTACCACAGAACTGGCGACTCTGCTGGGGAAAACTTTTAAAGTGGAGTAACCTTAGGGTTTAGATCACCTTTGTTTTCAATTGCTTGCTTTGTTTGCTTTTACATATTGTGGGCTTTGTATCGGAGTTTTATAGATCCTAACCCGGATCTGGGGAAACCCTTTTAGGTAGCAACAAGGCTGTGAGGGAACTGTGCGGGGTATACCGACATGGTTGAAGCAGTCTGCTACGTTGATGTGGCACTTTGGTGTGTACCGGTAACCCTTGAGTTCAGTCAAGGAGAGTACGGGGCCGCCGCGTGGTGTCATGAAGCATCAACTGACCTTAGGAACCTTAATTGAACCATCTTGGCCTTTTAGGGGTAGTGAGATAACTGACTTTGGTGCAGTCCGAGGTTGGTTGATACTCGATACTACACTCAATTGAGGTTTGCTTTCCTGGAATATTTCGGTCGCCAGTTCAGTGGCTAAAATCGAAACGATGAACAATGAAAGCAATCCAGTGATATTGGGACCTTTAGAACCCGGTTACTTTTGATAGGACAGGTTGAACCCACCAAGCTTCAAGAGGGTAATACCCAGACCCCATGCAAGCCTAAACTCTAAGGGTTGGTGTGACTTGTGTGCCTTACCATGTTTTGCCTCTGTGAATGTTTATAGTGCATTTACTCATCACATCATTACATCATACAAACATCATGAGCATTGACTAACCATTTCAAGGGTTTCGAATCTTCATCTTTGTTCTTATTTTATAGGACATGGAAACTGCTCGCAGAAAGACAATTCAGATTAGCCTTGTAAAGATCCCTCCTCAGCTTAAGGAGCTTCTGTCCAGGATTCCCGAGGGTTCTTCATTCAGTGAGAGACATGGGAGACTCATCAACTTGGTTAACACCAACATTGAGGAGGACTTGATAAAGGTCCTGTTCCAATTCTTTGACCCTCTGCATCACTGCTTCACCTTCCCGGATTATCAGTTGGTGCCTACATTGGAAGAGTTCTCCCGACTTCTGAAGGTCCCTATCCTTGATCAACTACCCTACAACGGTATGGAAGAGGAACCCAAGCTTGAAGAGATTGCTAAAGCCTTGCACCTACAGACATCTGACCTCAAGGGACATTGGGAAGTTAGAAGTGGTATCAAAGGATTCTTAGCTAGATTTCTGTTTGAAAAGGCTCAAGAATGTTGGAACTCTCTTGACCTACGAGCTTTTGAAGAAGTCATGGCCCTCCTTGTCTATGGTTTGGTGTTGTTCCCTAACCCAGATCAGCTTATTGATATCAGTGATGTCCAGATCTTTATGACCAGGAATCCTATACCTACACTGTTGGGGGACATCCTTCACTCATGTTACACTCGAACCATGAGGAGAAGGGGTGTCCTTATGTGTTGCACTCCTCTCTTGGGAAGGTGGTTTATTTCGCATCTTCCACAATCAGTTTTGAAGAACGAGCGGGGTTTGAGATGGTCACAACGGTTAATGACTCTCACGCATGCAGATATACATTGGTGCCCTAGGTCTAGGGAAGACATCACTATCATTGATCGTTGTGGGGAATACCCTAATGTTCCTTTATTTGGAATCAAAGGAGGTATCACCTACAACCCATGCCTGGCTTGGAGACAGTTTGGTTATGCTCGGAAGGATGGCCCTCATGACATGTTAATTCCTGACATAGTTTTCGATTTCGACAACGATACTCAAGGACTTCGTCAGAGATTTATCAGAGCTTGGAGGATGCCAAGTAGGATAGACAGCAAGACGTTGGGGCACCGGAACTCCATCCCGTTGGAACCTTACCTCAAGTGGGTACGAGCCCTCTCCCAGAAGTTAGTAATGCCTTACCCTCACATGCTACCTGTAATCAAAGAGCCAGTCTTGGAAGGAGAAGCATCCTACACCATTCAACATCCCGACATGCCCACCTCCTGGGAAGAGATGCAGAAGAGTTGGATCCAACTTAAGGAAGAACGGAATTCTCTTGAGACCAGTCTACATGCTAGTGAAAAGAAGGTCCTGGAACTCACCCGCCTGCTGCACGAGGAAAGGAATCTCAACACCTACATCGCGCCAAAGAGGATGCGCAATGTCTTTTTACCTTAAGGAGTTATTTTGTAATATTTGGCCCATGAGGCATTTATGTACTAACGAATTCCTCCTTATTAATATGATGTGCGTTCCTTTTTGTCTACAACAAATTTTGAATGTTCTAAATCCTTGAATGCATTGCATACATACGCACTCCATTGCACCATATGCATAGCAGGTACCCTATTTCACAGGTTGCTTAATTTTTCGCTGTTTGTGTGCACAGTCATCATGAATCCAGAGTCCTCCAGTGAGCAAGCAATCAAGGCCCTTCAGGCCCAAAGTGCACAGTTTCAAGAGATGGTCCTAATCCTAGCCCAAGGTCAGCAAGAGTTGAAGACTCTACTCATGAAGAAGAAGAAGAAAAAGAGGACTGCATTGTTCAACACCGGACGCAGATTTGGGAACACACTCCACAATGAAGCTGATCCAACCACTTCTTCTGCTGAGAAAAATAGTCCCCAAGGGGGAGGAGCTCCTAGCCCCGCAGTCTCCGACAACGAGACGGACTATAACGACGAACAATACCCACCTGCTGCTGACAGATACAAACAATTGGAGGACCGCTTGAGCGCCAT
The DNA here is from genome assembly GCA_948472305.1 of Vicia faba. NCBI lineage: Eukaryota > Viridiplantae > Streptophyta > Magnoliopsida > Fabales > Fabaceae > Vicia > Vicia faba. The sequence goes on from OX451739.1 coordinate 1,424,513,596, forward strand.
GGAGATTCAGAATGTGCCGGGACTGGATTTCGGAGATTTGGGGTTATCTTCTGGGGTAGTCATTCCACACAAGTTTAAGGCGCCTGCCTTCGCCAAGTATGATGGGGTCTCCTGCCCAAAGCTGCATCTGAGGTCGTATGTAAGGAAAATCCAACCTTACACGGCGGATAAGAACCTCTGGATTCACTTCTTCCAAGACAGCCTCTCGGGGTCTCAGCTTGAATGGTTCTACCAATTAGATGGAACTAGCATCCGACACTGGGAAGATTTGGCAACCGCATTCTACAGACAATACCAATACAATTCTGATCTCGCTCCTACGCGTACCCAACTTCAGGGTATGTCTCTAGGAACGGGTGAAGGGTTCAAAGAGTACGCTCAAAAATGGAGAGATTTGGCTGGCAGGGTGCAGCCTCCATTAACTGATCGAGAGCTGGTTGATATGTTTCTGTGAACGTTGTCTGGTCCGTTTTTCAATCATTTGGTTGGTAACTCCTCCGCTGGGTTCACAGATTTGATATTAACGGGAGAAAGAATTGAAGCTGGCATCAGGTCAGGCAAGATACAAAAGGCTGCCTCTACAAGTGCTGAGAAGAGGCCGTTTAAGAAAGAAGCAAGTGCCGTCTACGGTCCTAGAAGACAAGTCAAGCCCGAAAGTCGCCAAGCCGTCAATGCTTTGGTCATCTCTAAACCTGTTGCTGCTCCTCAGCAGTACAATCAACAAAGAAGTGAAAGGCCCAAGAGGCAGTATACCCGATTGAGTATGACATTATCTCAAATTTTACCCCAACTGTTATCCACCAACCTGGTGACCCTCAAAGAAGCTCCTAAAGTCGTCAACACTGCGTCTCCTAAATACAACCCAAATGCCCGGTGTGCTTATCATTCTGATAGTCCCGGGCACACTACTGATGATTGCTGGGCCTTGAGAAACAAAGTGCAAGATCTAATTGACGCAAAAGAAATTCAGTTTGAAGCGCCGGAAAGACCGAATGTTGTAACGGCTCCTATGCCCCAGCATAGGGTAAATGCCATTGAGGAAGAAGTGTACGCTGTTTCGGTAGATGAAGTTGTTACCCCTTTGAAGACTGTTAAGAAGAACCTACTGCGGGCCGGTTTATTTCCGGGTTGCGGCGAAGGTTGCCCATTCTGTGCTATTTCCCTATCTGATTGTCCCTTGCTAAGGTTAGGCATCCAAGGCCTAATGGATAGCAAGGAGATTCTATTCAAAAAGACTGCTGTTCAATTGGTTCCGATGAAAGAAGTTTCCGTGATTACCATCTTCAAAAATCCAATCAAGGCTCCCCCAAAGAAGCCTATTCAAATCTTGACAGTTGCGCCTGTGATCATTACTGTTCCAGGACCCCTCTCCTACGTGTCTGATAAAGCTGTCCCCTGGCATTATGGGGCAGACGTATATGTAAATGGAATCAAGCAAGAATTTGATGCTAGTGCCAGTATCTGCGATATCACCGGTCCAGCTAAAGTCACCCGCAGTGGCAGGCTCTTCTCGCCTGACATTGCGCCGCCCGCTATTCGAAAACCCCTCCTCATAAAACCTGCAAGTTTACCAAGTCCTGTTGCTGATCAAATTGTGTCCCCTGCTGCCGAGTCATCAAATGCTCGGGGCAAAGGGATTGAAGAAGAGCCTGCCCGGATGGAGGCACCAATACCCGTAAATGCTGAGGCCTCCCGACAAGAAATGGAGGAGATTCTGAAAATAATAAAGAAAAGTGATTTTAATGTTGTCGAGCAGTTGGGGCATACACCCTCCAAGATCTCCCTGCTCTCCCTATTGCTATGCTCCGAGGCTCATGCTAAGGCCTTAATCTCATTTCTCAAGACGGCCCACGTGCCGCAGGAGACGTCTGCAGTTCAGTTCACTGACTGCATAGCAAATCTGACGGCGGACAACGGCTTGGGCTTTTCAGATGCTGACCTGACCGCAAAAGGGAGAGACCACAATGATGCCCTGCATGTCTCTATTGAATGCAGGGGCACTACTCTGGCACATGTATTGGTGGACACTGGTTCTTCCTTGAATGTTCTTCCGAAAAAGGCTTTAGATCGTCTGGATTATGAGGGCCTGGAGTTGAAACCCAGCAATATCATCGTCAGGGCCTTTGACGGTTCCAAAAGGATGGTTCATGGAGAGGTTAACATCCCTATTCGTGTGGGCTCTCAAGTGTTTGACTCTACCTTTTACGTGATGGATATACGTCCATCATACTCTTGTCTGTTGGGTCGACCTTAGATCCATAAAGCTGGGGCAGTGACCTCCACCTTGCACCAAAAGCTGAAGTATCCCGTCAGGGGGAAGATCGTCACTGTACAAGGAGAAGAGGAGTATATGGTGAGCCATTTGAATTCCTTCAGGTACATCGAGATGGACGGAGAGTTCATTGAAACCCCCTTCCAGCATTTCGAGGAGGTGCATCCAATTTCAGCAGCTGTAGAGACAACGGCCGAAGAGTTTGATTCCTTGAAGATGGCTTCCCTAAGGGATGCCCGGGCTGTAGTTCAGAAAGGCAATTGTGCACACTGGGGTCAGCTTCCTGACTTCACTCAGAAGAACGACAAGTTTGGGCTAGGCTTTACTGCAGAGGCTCAGAAGGCGGTGCGCAAAGAGAAGATCGGAAAGGCTCCGGTGTTTATTTCCAGCTCAAGGGTGAATGCTATCGAGGAGGATGTGGAGGAAGCTGAGTTTGACAGTTGGATATACCCGACTGCCAGCGACGGACCGAGCAACTGGACAGCAAGGGATTTTACCCCTATCACATTTGTCACGCAGTAATTGATTTCTTTTGATTTCCAAATTTGTAACAAACAATATGTTAAAACTTTGTTGGCTCGGTGTCCTGCCCGGGACATCGTAGCTCCATTTGTGAGGGCTTTTTGTATGACATTTTCATATATCGTCAATCAAAACATTGGACGTTTGTTGCATTTCAAATCTTGTGCTCTTTTTCTTTCTGTGTTATATATATTGAAAAACAGCTATATTTACACACACTCACTTATACAGGTTTCAATCCACTCTGGATCTCACTGGTAACAGCTCTGCTACCGCCAGTTATGACTTCGAAAATCCGATCAACTTGGCCGAAGACGAAGGTGAAGATGATTGCGAAGTGCCTGGTGAACTTGCAAGACTGCTACTCCAGGAAGAGAGAGCTATTCAACCACATGAAGAGCCTGTGGAGACCATTAACCTGGGTACTGAGACAGATAAGAAAGAGGTCAAGATTGGTGCCAATCTAGAGCTCAGCGTGAAGCAACGATTGATCCAGATGCTACAAGACTACATGGAGATTTTTGCTTGGTCCTATGAAGATATGCCTGGTTTGGATGCCGACATTGTAGTTCACCACCTGCCAACCAAGGAATATTGCCCTCCAGTAAAGCAAAAAGTTCGACGGATGCGCCCAGAGATGTCTGAGAAGATTAAAGCCGAGGTGATGAAACAGTTTGATGCGGGTTTCCTTGCAGTAACTTCTTACCCTCAGTGGGTTGCCAATGTTGTGCCAGTGCCGAAGAAGGACGGTAAAGTCAGAATGTGTGTCGACTACAGGGATCTGAACAGGGCCAGCCCCAAGGATGACTTCCCCCTACCTCACATTGATGTCCTTGTTGACAATACAGCTCAACACAAGGTGTTCTCCTTCATGGATGGTTTTTTCAGGGTATAATCAGATCAAGATGGCTCCAGAGGATATGGAGAAGACTACCTTCGTGACTCAGTGGGGTACCTTCTGTTATAAGGTCATGCCATTCGGATTGAAGAATGCTGGGGCAACCTATCAACGTGCCATGGTTGCTTTATTTCATGATATGATCCATCATGAAATTGAGGTATACGTAGATGACATGATTGCAAGGTCTCAAACTGAGGAGGAGCACCTTGACCATCTGAAGAAGTTGTTTGATCGACTCAAGTTATACAAGCTGAGGTTGAATCCCAACAAATGCACCTTTGGGGTAAGATCCGGAAAATTGTTAGGTTTCATCGTAAGTGATAAAGGTATTCAGGTGGATCCTGCCAAGGTAAAAGCCATACAAGAGATGCCGACTCCAAAAACAGAGAAAGAAGTCAGAGGTTTCCTAGGACGACTGAATTACATTGCCCGATTCATCTCACATCTGACTGCTACTTGTGAGCCAATCTTCAAATTACTGAAGAAAGATCAAGTGGTACGCTGGAATGATGAATGTCAGGCCGCCTTTGAAAGAATAAAGGAATATCTCCAAGAGCCACCCATTCTTATGCCACCGGTGGAAGGAAGACCTCTGATACTTTACTTGACAGTGCTTGATAATTCAATGGGGTGTGTGCTGGGGCAGCATGACGAGTCTGGCCGAAAAGAGCACGCTATTTATTACTTGAGCAAAAAGTTTACCGACTGTGAGTCTCGTTACTCACTGCTTGAGAAAACTTGCTGCGCTCTTGTATGGGCTGCTCGCCGGCTGAGACAGTATATGCTGACTCACACTACCTTATTGATTTCAAAGATGGATCCCATTAAGTACATATTTGAAAAGCCCGCTCTGTCTGGGAGAATAGCGAGATGGCAAATGATCTTAACAGAATATGACATCCAGTATACAACTCAGAAAGCAATAAAGGGAAGTGTACTGGCTGATCATTTGGCACACCAACCTGTGGACGATTATCAATCATTGAACTTTGATTTTCCGGACGAAGACATCATGGTGGTAACTGACTGTGAAGTACCTGGACCGGATGAAGGACCTGAGGAAGGACCCCGATGGTCTATGCATTTTGATGGAGCCTCCAATGCTTTGGGTAACGGCGTCGGCGCTGTAATCATATCTCCCAAGGGAACTCATACTCCCCTCACCGCCCGATTATGTTTCAGCTGTACCAACAATATGGCAGAATATGAGGCATGTATCATGGGTTTACAAGCTGCAATCGATTTGAGGATCAAGTTTCTAAGTGTCTTCGGAGATTCCGCTCTCGTGATCAATCAGATCAAAGGCGAGTGGGATACGAAACACCCGAATCTCATTCCTTACAAGGAATATGTGTCGACCTTGCTCCCTCACTTTGAAGAGATAACTTTTGAGCATTTCCCCAGAGAGGAGAATCAGCTAGCAGATGCACTAGCCACGATGTCTTCAATGTTCAAAGTTAAATGGGACAATGAGGCTCCCCGAATCATAATCTGGAAGTTGGATGAACCGGCATACTGCTGCGAGCTCGAGGCTGAGAAGGTGACTGAAAAACCCTGGTATCACGAGGTGAAGAGGTACTTGGAAGCCCAGGAATACCCTGAAGGTGCATCTGTCAATGATAAGAAGTTCATGAGGAGGTTTGCTGCAAAATTCTTCCTCAGCAACGGCATTCTCTACAAACGGAATCATGATTCAACTCTGTTACGTTGTGTGGATAAGGCTGAAGCAGAGAAAATTATGATGGAACTGCATGAAGGTACATTTGGGACCCATTCCAGTGGACACACCATGGCTAAGAAAATCCTTCGGGCAGGATATTTCTGGTCCACGATGGAAGCCGATTGTTACCAACACTCCCGAACTTGTCATAAGTGCCAGATCTATGCTGACAAGGTGCATATCCCTCCAGTTCCTTTGAATGTCCTAACGGCACCTTGGCCTTTCGCAATGTGGGGCATCGATATGATCGGTGAGATCCGACCAACGGCATCCAATGGGCATCGCTTCATCTTGGTGGCGATCGATTACTTCACGAAATGGGTTGAGGCAGCTTCCTATGCCACAGTAACCAAGAGCGTCGTGGCACGTTTCATCCGGCATAATTTGATTTGTCGGTACGGCGTCCCAGAAAGAATCATTACGGATAATGGTACCAATCTCAATAACAAAATGATCACTGAACTCTGTGAACAATTCAAGATACAGCACCATAATTCTTCCCCCTACCGGCCGAAGATGAATGGGGCTGTAGAGGCAGCCAATAAAAATATCAAGAAAATTGTGCAGAAGATGACAGTGACCTATAAAGATTGGCACGAGATGTTACCGTTCGCTCTTCATGGGTACCGCACCTCAGCAAGGACATCGACCGGGGCAACTCCTTTCTCCTTGGTCTATGGCATGGAGGCAGTCTTGCCAATCGAGATCCAGATACCCTCTCTCCGAATAATGAAGGATGCAGACTTGAATGAAGATGATTGGATCCAAACTCGACTTGATCAACTAAATCTGATTGACGAAAAGAGGCTCACTGCTATCTGTCATGGTCAAACGTATCAGAAACGGATGATCAGGGCATTTAACAAGAAAGTCAGACCGCAAGAGTATCAAGTTGGGGACCTGGTAATCAAACGCATCATCCTTCCTCAAAGTGATCCCCGGGGCAAATGGACCCCTACTTACGAAGGGCCATTTGTGGTTAAGCGTGTGTTCTCAGGAGGAGCCATGATCCTAACCACCATGGATGGTGACGACCTTCCTCACCCCGCCAATGCAGACATAGTGAAAAAATACTACGCATAAATAAAAGACCCGCTAGGTTGACATACCTAGGCAAAATAAGGGCTTCTCGGCGAACCAAAAGGGTTCGGGCAAAAATAAGGGATGAAATGAAAAAATCTGTACACCCGGCAAGTCGAAAACCTGAAAGGGCGGCTTGGGCAAAAATGGGTATCCCGGTGGACTGAAAACCCGAAAGGGCGGTCCAGGCAAAAGTTAGGGATAAAAGCGTAACACTATGTCTCATTGGATCACTTCGCATCCGGAATTCGGCATCAACTATCTGGCTCCAGATTTCGACATTGACCAATCAGCTTCATCTTCAAATTAGGCAGCAAAGCGATGAGACGTTCGAAGACATAAAGGCAATAGCAGAGTTGGAACCCAGTGGGATTGTTCACATAGCTGTTTTGTTTTCTTTTTCAAATTGTAAACTCTATACTTTTTGGCGATGTCCTCTTACTAGGATGTCAGCCTCTTGTACAAAAAACGCCTATTCACAGGCAAAATTTAAATCAATACAAATTCACTTGTCCATACAAATTGCCATTGTTTTCCTCTTTTTGTTTTGTCTTGCGAAGAACGTCCAATGTTCATTTTTTGATATATGCATTTGACATTAAAATTGCTGATTCATAAATATTCGCATATGAAACAAGAGATTGATTACAGGTGACATCAAAGACAGGGGCAACGTGGGTTTGTCTATTGCCGTCTGGTTGTTTTGTTCGCCAAGGCACCAAGGTAGGTTCAACTGAAGAATGTGGCCAAATCATCTTAACTCCCCGCAGAGTAAAAACAAGGTTCAGCAATACTTTCCCCAAGAGAAGTTGATCCCCCGTCGATCCTGAAGAAGCCCAACATTCCCCGGCAGGTCTTAAAGCTCATCCCCAGTAGATTCTGGAAGCTTATCCCCTGCGAAGAACGGACGTCTCGCCCAAGTTTTATTTAGAGTTATTTCCTCACAATGACTTATAACTGGGTTATCCTCAGCTAAAGGCCACGGAAGACCGCTCTCGGCAAAGTTCCTTCAATCCCCAGCGGAGTCTATCTTTGGTATTCCCAAGCAGAGTTTATCTTTGGAGTTCCCCAGCGGAGTTTATCATCATTATCCTCAGCGGAATCCATCATTAAAGTCCTCAGCAGGCCTCTCATCAAAACTTCGGCCAAGTATCTCTTCCGCAGAGCAGCTTCCCGGCCGTTCGTCAAGGATTTGTTTTCCTAAGATGAAATTACACTCATAAACATTTCACATTTTCATACATCTTGCTTACATACATGATGAAATGCATATAAATGTTGAACATCATGACATCATGCATATCATACATCATGACATCGCATACAACTTACATTTTTGCCTTTTCAGGAAAAAGACAATCCCAAAAAACAATTACCGTCAACTGTCGCAATTCCGGATTCGATACCTGTATCTAGCCAGGGAACATCTGAGAGTGACAGCATTTCCGGATTCGACTCCTGTATCCAGCCAGTGCATGTCTGTTGACCACGTTTCCAGACTCGATTCCTGTACCTAGCCAGGGCACGTCTGAAGAGTTCGAAGATTCGATTCCTGTATCCAGCCAGGGCACATCTATCAACTACAACAGCTCCAGATTCAATTCCTGTATCCAGCCAGGGCATATCTGTTGACCACATTTCCAGACTCGATTCCTGTATCTAGCCAGGGCACGTCTGCAGAGTTCAAAGATTCGACTCCTGTATCCAGCCAGGGCATATCTATTGACGACTATTTCCAGATTCGACTCCCGTATCCAGCCAGGGCACATCTGTGAGCAACCGATTGTAGATTCGATTCCTGTATCTAGCCAGGACATATCTGCATAAGGAGATTGAAGATCAAACACCTGTAACAAGCCAGGAAAACATCCGTCCTTCTCAAATACACAAGTTCTCGCTAAGGAATCTCTTATGCGATCAACACTTCCAAATGGCATCAATAAGCCCATTCCCGTCAAAGTTCTGTCACTGCTCCAGATGGCATCTGTAAGCCCATCACCCTATCCACCATCGCTCCAAATGGCATCTGTAAGCCCATTCCTGACATCACATTATTGATACTTCAACATGCGAGTGCAAATTTCCGGGCACTCTAGTGTCCAATCTCCTTTTACCCTCGAGTCACGAAAGGCAAACTTGCCAATCTAACTCATCAGGTCCAAGAAGATTGAACAGGGGCAACTGTTGTACCCCAAAATTTGCCCTCCCATTTCCTCAACATTTTCTCATCACAAGACATTTGAAGATCAAGATACAATTAGGGTTTCCTCTGCTCAAGACTTCTCCTTGCACTGTGGACTCAAATTAGGGTTGGTGTTTGCACAAAGATGTTTTGACCTAAAATGCCTAAGATGACTTTCATGCTTCATGTTGGACTCCCAGGTTTACCTATACCAAGTGTCAAGTCTTGATTCCAAGTTTTACCCAGTCAATTGGACAGTTGACCTAGAAATCAGCTGTATTGGGGAAAAAGTCAACTGTGGCCAATTGACAGTCAAACCTCATGAAATTTGATCCACATCAACATTATGAACTCACATGGACCATTTGATCAAGTTTGGATCACAATTCCACAAGAAATTTGATCAGATCATCAAAAGGGCAAAATGGTCATTTCTAGGGTTTTGACTGCACAAAGGCAATTTTTGACTGTTTGACCTAGCCAATGGCAAACCAAGCTCACATATGGACTCAAGGACCCCATGGAATTATCTTGACATGTTCATCAAGCTCAAAAGATCCCAAGTACACAAGATTGACAGTTGAATTTCCCAGTCAATTGATCAATTTTGACTGTATACTGAAAAGTCAAACTTTGACTTTTTGGTCAAAATCAAGAGTCAAGATTCATTTTTCATCAAAACATGCCAAATCATGAAACTTGTTCACCAAGAAATCTCAAAATGCAAATTAGGGTTTGAAAATGGAATTTTTCATAACTTAGAATTTTTCTAAGTTATGAAAAACCCTAATTTTTTCCCAACTTTGCCCCATCTTTTCACCATGATCCATTTGGATTCAAACCAAAGTCAAAACATGAAAGTTGTAGCTTGTTGCATAATCTACAACTTTGATTCACAAAGTTTTCTCATTTGAAGCTTGTATCTCAAGTTATGATTTTTTGAATAAGGGCACTAAACCATCTTTTAACTTAGTGAAATTTGACCTATTTTGACAAGGTTTTCTACCCTACTTCAAGGCCACTTTTCATACCCTTCCACTTGGAATTTTGATTTGCATTTCAAAGATGGATTGTAGTACACATTCCAAGCTTTCCAAAATGTCCAATAACTCATCAAACAACCTCATAACTTGAGAGATTCGAATTTCACAAGTTGGCAAAAATTCACTTTTGTTCTTCATCAAGACATGTTCACAAACTTGCAAATTTGAATTCAGTTTGCTTTATGCTTAATTACAGGTCCTTGAACCAATCCATACTCAATAATTTAATGCATATTCTTTGTACTAAGACCAAGTTCTTTGAGTTCAAGCTTTGTCTAATGGTTTAATCCTAAATTAGATAAAGTAAACTATCCATTTTTGCAAAAGTTCACTTTATGTCAATTTGAAAATCAAACAAGTACAAGCTAAATCTGAATGGCACAAGATTATGGACAAATTGCTCTGATCAAGAGAAGATTATGCAGCCCATTAGGAGGTCCCCTACATGCCTAGAACATCAACTTGCATTTCTTTGCTTCACATAGAAGAAACATCCATAACTCATGCCAACTGTCTCTTCAGCTTAGAAACACAAGAACAAAGTTGTCAAACACATTACACATAACATATCCAAGCTAACACACGAGCTTTTGACCTCCAATACACCCTCCATCTCAGAATCATCCTCAAACTGCACAAACAGGGGTGCCCCTGCAGTTTGAGTGCAAACTCCCAATCCCTTCGAGCATTTTGATCAAGACCTGTTCCTCTACCTTCCCTACAACATATGCAAGCTAACCATGGCCTAAAACCTGACCTGTAATCACTCTAACAGTTTCCACCATTTTCATTTTTTCCTTTTGCAGTTGAAGTTCCATAGCTTGATTCAGAAGCTCTCAAGACAAAGTAAGCATTGAAACAGCATCCCTGGACCTCAAGGAAGCTTTTCCAATCATCACCTTGCACTGAAAGTTCCTCATTCTCCAGATTGAAGTTCAATTGCACAGGTAAGAGTTTGAATTCGTATCTCTCTTATTAGGCATCTTTAGTCTTAAGTTTGTGAAGAAACAAGGTCCTACTCATAGCCCTGAACATGTACATATCTTTACATTTCATTTCTTTTGCCTGAGTAGAGAGAATTTAAGCTTTGAAAATGGTAGAAAAATTAGGTCAGAAAAGAGGGGGAGAGAAATTCTCCCTCATCTTAGAGAGATAGTTCATGTTCTTTATATGGTTAGAACCGTCTCTTCATGCTTAACATCTTTTGTGTTGGAAGTTTGTTCAAAAAATCAAGGAATCAAGAGTTAGAAGAAGCTGAACATGGCGCGCGTTTTTCAAATATTTTGTGCTGGAGGTTGAAGACAGTGTTGCATTGGGCTGGGCTTTTGTGTTCTTTCTTTTCACACCATCTTTTTTGGCTCACACCCCCCTGAGCCCATTTACTCATTTTTTAACATTTTTGACTTTTTCCTTTTTTGCTGACTTTGTTTATTTTTTCTCATGCCATTAAAAAAATTAAGAATATTTTTTTTCATTATTTTTTGCATTTATTGCATATTTATTTGATTTATTTCTTTGTTTATACATAAATATATATATGTATTATTATTAGAATAAATAAGAAATAATGTAAATACAATTTTTATTTTTATTTACTCTCTGAAAATATTTCACACAAAAAATACTCTTTTATTTATTTTATTAAAATATTAAATAAATATTTATTTTTTAGAATAATACATATTTAGGGTTATATATATATATATATATATATATATATATATATATATATATATATGTGATTATTAATATATTTAAGACAAAAATATAAAAATACTTGATTTTTTTCATTTTATTAATATTTGATATAAAAATACCTTTTTTTCACAATACACTTCATTTTATTTTATTTTTGTACATAATAAATAAATAGTTGAATTAAATTAGAAAATAATACCTTTTCTTTAAAATTAGGGTTTTTGCCCTAAATTCAAAATATTCAAAAAAAATAATATATTTTTATTTTCTTTTTTCCTTTTACATAAATAATATTTTCTCATACACATAAAAAAAAACTTTCTTTTTGCATTTCACATATTTATTTAATTTCCATTTAATTATGTATTATTTAAATTGCAAATATTCAATTGATGTAATAATTTAGATTTAAATTCTTGTCAATATCCCCCATTTGAACATTTGTACCCCCCTTCCCATATTTGGTTTTGTAATAGCTTAGTAATTTTAATTTCGCACTTTATCGCTTTCTAATGATAACATGTTAGAATTAGGGTTTGTATGCAAAAAACGATAAAAAATAGTTTGACCTAATACAAGATAAACAAGCATGAAAATGGACACACAAATCACACTTGCACCCCCTAGGGTATTCCACTTGTTGCCTTCAATAATGGGCCATATTGCATGTTAGGTGTCTTTGGCAAAACAAAACAATATCAAATGATCATAGTCCCTCGATGACGCTTTCGAAAGTTGCCTAAAAAATGATCAAGTCCCTTAAAGAAAAAAATGCCCAAAGACACTTGGCACCATTGCAATCATGGTCTAAACGATGACCCGCGCCCGTCCCTTTCACATCCTAACACAAGGTTGCCCACCAAATACAATGGTGGAGCAAACTTGTTAAAAGGGTTAAAAGTATAGCAATGATCTTTTGAGAAATTTAGGAGTAGATAACCTCTTAGTTACTTGAATCAACTTGCAAAAACAAAACACTTGCCTAATTTCAAAATCACACCTCACAACACTTTCAAAACAAAACTTTCAAAACAAAATGAAAACTTTTTTCAAAAGACATACATCTTTGTATACATCCCCACATGGATCATTACAAAGGTTGCCACCACATTGGCCTCTTTTCAAAAACATTTTCAAAACCCACACACTCAAGCACCATTTAAGACAATTGAAAACAAAAGGCAAGTGATCTAAGCAAGTAACTAAGAGCCCATGGATAACCATGGATAGAAAGGGTGCTAATACCTTCCCTTTCTATAATCTACTCCCCGAACCCAAGAAAACATCTCAAAAGGTTTTTGCTGTGCTTTTTAACCTTTCCTTAGGATAAAATAAAAAGTCGGTGGCGACTCTTGCTAACCGCAACATTTGCGAATACAAACGCAAACCTCAAGTCAGTTCTCCCACCGTACCACAGTGCTCATTTTAAATGAATGAGGGCTTGCTCTCATTCAGGCATCCACTCGAAGGCAGCTTCCTTGTGCAAGAGTTTGAACAAGGGAAGCGCGTGTTGGGCGGACTTTGCCACAAATCGAGAGAGGGAAGTGAGCATGTTGTTTAGATCTGGATGGACTTTTTCCAGGTGGGCGTTGGAAATTTGGAAAATGCCCGACATTTTTCGGGGTTTGCCTTAATGCCTCGTTCTTTTAGGTAGAATCGAAGGAACTTTCCTTCTCGTACACCGAAGGTACTTTTTCTAGGTTGAATCGTATCCGACACTTTTGAGACTACTCGAGTACTTCCTTTAAGTGGGCGGCATGGTCGAGCTCTTCGGTGGACTTGACGATCATGTCGTCCATATAGACTTCGAGCATGTCGCCTATCTCGTTGCGAAAAACTTTGTTCATCATGCACTGATACGTAGCGCCCGTATTATTCAGGCCGATGGGCTTTATGTTGTAGTAATAGTTACCCGACTCGGTCATGAAAGTGGTGTATTTTTTTCTGTTTTCGCCATTGGGATCTGGTTGTAACCAGAGTATGCGTCCATAAATGATAGCACTTTGAAACCGGCTGAGTTATCGACCAGTTTGTCAATATTGGGGAGGGGATAAGCATCTTTCAGGCAAGCCCAATTGAGATCAGTATAATTAATACACATGTGCCATTTTCCATTCGATTTTTTTCACAAGAACTACATTTGAGAGCCAGGTTATGTACTGGGCTTCAGAAATAAAATGTGCCTCTATGAGGTCTTTTACATCTAGTTCTGCAGCCTTCTCTTTCTCAGACGACTGCTTTCTTCTGCACTATGCAACCGCCTTGAGGGCAGGATCTATTGTCAAGTGAAGGCATGCAACTTCTGGATCTAACCTGGGCATCTCGGCTGCACTCCAGGCGAACATATTAACATTCTCCCTTAGGAAAGCTTTGAGTTGCCTTTTTCCAGGCCGGGGAGGTCTGCTCAAATCTTCACACCTCTGGAGGGATCTTCTCCAAGGGGAACTAGCTCGAAGTCGCCGTCCGGGATTGGCCGTGCGTGACTCGAGAGTTCATCGCGATCAACAGAGGGGGTCGATCCTTCACCTTCGACTATAAGCTCCTCCCCTTTCCTTCTTTTCTCGACACGATCCTCCTTGGAAAAGCGGCTGTCAAGGTCAATGGTGTTGACCCTCAGCAGCAGCTTGACTTCCTCAGAGCTGGAGGGCAGTGCGGCTCCAGTGGTCGTTCGAGGTTGAATGCTGATGGAACTGAGGCCCTTAGATGAAGCTTCAAAACACCTTCTTGCTGCTTGGATGTCCTTGTGGAGGGTAGAGACCAAGCCTTCAGCGGTGTAGTACTTCATTTTAAGATGCACGGTAGAGGGAACCACAATGAGTTCGGAGAGAATGGGTCTCCCGAGAATGGGTCTGGTTGTTACCCTCCTCCCGAAGGTAACGATCAACTCGATATATCCCCAGGGTTCGTGCTGGCTCCATTGAAACCCTAGAGATCTAATCCCACGTACGGGGTCAGATGGCTCTCATTCAGCTGCGAAGTGGTGAATAACTTGGCGTACATGATGTCCACGGAGTTTCCTTGGTCGACCAGTATGTGTCGCACGTCGAATTTCGCCATGCAGGCTCTCACGAGTAGTGGGATGGTTGAATTCGGGGCTCCGCCCGAAAATTCCTCTTTGTAGAAGGTGGGGGATGAGAGCCTCCTCGGAATTTGTCGAGCATGGCATCCATATCCGAGTCGGCTTTGATGAGTTGGTCGAATCTCCTCTTTACCGACCCAACCATGTGCCTGTTGAATCCTCCGCTGGAGATGACCATGGCTGCGAGGAAAGATTCCCAGGGAATGTGGAAGGAGAAGTACAGGGGGAAGTTCTCCGTGTTCGGATGATAGAAATCTTCCAGCCGTGAGATGCTCATGGAAATCAGAATAGCATTAAGATCGGGGGACCTCTTCCCTTCCTCGAGGTTTTTGGTTTCTGGTGCTTCCTCGCAGGTGCCCTCCTTCTTTTTATACTGCTTGAGGTGCTCGTCTCTAATCAGTATCTCAATTGTATCCATGAGATGAATGGAATCCTTTGTGTTATGCCCGTGACTTTCGTGGAACCTGCAATATTTTATCTTGTTGGTTCCTGGTTTGGATGGTGTTTATCGGGGGAAGCGCACCCTGGCTTGCTTAAACTCAGAATTGGCACATTGATAAATAATATGCTCCCTTGATGTAGTCAGAGGGGTGTAATCGTGGAAATGACCAGCTGGCCCCTTGTAGTCCTTGGAATCTCGGGATGTATCTTCCTGTTTATTTTCTCCCTAACGGGATGTCAAGGGCTCGTCGTTCTTCGAGGACTTGGCACTCTCTATGTGCCTTGATTCCATGGAAATGTTGGTAGCTTCCTTCTCCTCATACTGTATGTACGCCTAGGCCTTGAGGAGGAGGGAGTCGATCGTGGCTGGCGTCTCAATGCCTACAGCTTTGGCAAAGTCACTGCGAGGACGAAGCATGTGCTCGAGGAGATATTTCTTCATGTTGTTGGTCGTTGAGACCTGGACTGCTTCCTTATTGAAGTATTCAATGTACGCCCGCATAGACTCGTCTCTGCCCTAAATGATTGCTTCGAGCGAAGCCTCCGACTTGGGGTGTCGATGGGAGGTGGTGAAGTGCCTCGAAAATATCCTCCTGAGCTGTTTCTAGGAGGTGATGGATTCATCGGGGAAGCATATGTACCAAGACATCGCCCCCTTTCTGAGAGTAGCTGGTAATAGTCTGCATTTGATGGCCCCTCTGACTCCTAGGTAGTCGAGGAGGGCGTCAATGTTCTCGATATGCTAATCGAGGTCTGTTGTTCCATCATAGGTTCCCAATGGAGGTGGCTTCTCCAGGCCGACAGAGAGTGGGGCCTCTGTAATCTCCCTTGATAGCAGGCCATAGGGCTCGTCAACCTCACTATCCGCAGGAGATAAAGAGGGGGAGTGATAGTTTCTACCCTGTCGATTGTCACGGTCTCGTCGGGGGGAGGGGCTCCTCTGTTTCTATTTTGGTTTGGGCGAAGGCAATCGAGCATGGTCGATTTGTCGGTTGTCTTTCTTCTTCTTGGATGAAGGGGAGTCTTGATCTCTCGCAGGAGGTGTACGGTTGCATTTCTTGAAGAAAGAAACGTTGTGCCTCTCCTTTCTTGGTGGTAGGACATGCCTGGGTGGTGATATACTGGGGGAGTTTCATCGTCGGGTTCTCCGAGGAGGAGATCTTGATCGCCTATTCTCTCAGGGCCTTATCCTTTGATTCTGTTGTAGGATGAGGGTGTTGGTCTAATTGATAGCAATGATCAATACAGCCATAACCGGCTCGGTGTTGAGAGGGATGGGAACTGGTTGCATGATTTCTAGAAGTTCCTCAGTGGGATTCTGGGGCATCCCTTTTCCAAGAATTGGTCATCACCGTGTCGGGCGTCAATTGAATCTGGAGACGCGGTCTGTCTGTCTCGGAAACCCAGGTTGTCCTCGAGGTGAGGATGTTCCTGACTTCCGTCGGTTTTATGAGCAAGGGAAAGAATAGTCTTTCCGGGAAGATGGATATCATCATGGTCGGCCATGATTAGTGAGAGGAATCTTGAAAAGTCGCTTTGATCTTTAAGTTTTGAGGAAAGAAAGATGGGGAGAGCAGTTTCCCACAGACGGTGCCACTGATCTTACCGATTGATCAGAACCTATAAAGTGGCCGGAAGATGATATTAGTCAGGCTTTAATGTCGAGGAGAAAAAGGGGGTTGTACCTGCAAGGCACTTTGACGATCAAGTGAAAGTGGGAACAAGGAGATACAAGAAAAGTGTTAAGGTATTGGTGATGAATAGTGAATATTCGATACCTAGCCCTCACAGGTGTGAGGGTTTATATGATGCCCCTGGCGTATGGGCATTGGTTCCTGATTTCACGCCTGAATATGTGGGTCCATAAAATTAGGTAACTTCCAGGACTTGGTTAAACCTGGCAGATGTGCCTGTAACTAGCCTTTGATTCCGAGGAGGGGGCCAGTTACGGGCATCTCTCTGGTCGGTTCCTGGTGGCCTGCACGAATTCGATGTTGGGCAGGCTGAGAGGATGCTCCTCGATTATCTTAGGTCAGTGCTGGCTTGGGAGGGCAAATGGTCGATATTACACAACAGATAGCGGGAAGTTTGGGTCATGGACATGTGGGTTATACCAAAGGAAAGGTCTAGACTGGGCCCATTCAAGTTATCGGGCCAGTCCAGAACAAAACTCTCATCATTTACCCTTTCCATGTTAATTATCTTTCTCATCCTCATGTTTCACCAATTTATGTTGATCAAAACCTTCTTCGAGGCCATTGAGTATGCCTCTTGAAGATAAACCTACATCATGAAATGAAATACCTTTTTCGAGTATTCTCGGATACAACATCCAAAGTAACTTACACATATTTTGCCAATAAAATGAAACTTGTTGTTGCTTTCTAGATCACATAATCCATCATCTTTCTCGATATTCAATAGAATTAGAATATATTCATATGTCTTGATCCACCATAAATGAGAATTCATATTCTCTTCATAGAGTCAAGATAATGTTCCTACAAAACAACAAGGCAAGCTAGATACTCAATCTTCATTGAGTCCATGGGGATTAGTGAAACATTTGGTTGCATTTGGGCAATACAACCATAGTGACAATTTAAATCTTCATCATCACTAAAATCACTATCGTATTACATGCTCATAATTTGAGGACCTTGAACTTGACATCCTAAGAGCTTTGGACTTTGTTCTTTACTCTTTATTCATGTCTTTCTCCTTTTTATTCTTCTTCTCAAGCTTTTTCTCATGCTTGTCTAAGCAAGTAAGTTCTTGCTCATGTTCTTCAAACTTACCAAACAGTGTAATGATTAAGTGTGGTAAGATCATTAGCTTCCTTGATCACGATGATCTTTGATTTCCAATTCCTAGTAATACATCTCACAATTTTGTTAATATCAATTTCATTGCAAATAAGATTAGTGTGTTCAAACAATTAATGAGATTTAATGAATTTTTTTATCATTACTATCCATAGTGCTTTCGGCTTAGATGTGACAACGCCATTAGCATGGTTTTGAGTAACAGCGTCACACATATTCTTCTCATATGAATTAACATAAATATGCATACAAGCTTTCTAATAACTATAGTTTTCTTTCAAAAAAAATTGGGATTGTTTTGTAAATCTCTTTAGGTTCGTACGTCATTTTCTATTAAAAGTTTCGAAGCACGGAATTAACTGTAGCTCAGATACCACTTGTTAGACTATGGAACCAGATCTAGAGGGGGGTAAATAGATCCCCAAATAAAAACTACCTTTCAAAATGATCATTTAAAACTTATTTGAAAAACAATGTTGAGCGAAAGATTTTTGGCCTAGATCAATATAGTAGTCTAAATGAACCTAGTTATTGGAAACTCGGATATGCACAAGCCATATGGAATTAACATAATGATAAAATCAATCAACATAATAATATCTCAATTAACCGTTTAATATCCAACACAACGGTTTCCTATTTCCAATGAAATCATATTAAAAACATAATATTGAACATGTGGCGCATAATAAATTTTTCAGAATTTTATTTGAGATTCATTGATATGCAAAAGCACTTACTATCAAAGTGATTATAAGCTAATCAACAAATCAATTTAAACTTTAATAATCAAATATAAATTTTATATGAGTCAATCGATCAAACAACACATTCAACACATTGCATTTAGAGAGTAAATGAAAGTCACAGATAGAACATTGTAATTTTCCTTTGAATTAAACAAGCTAAACAATTTGTCAAACACTTGACGTGCAATCAAAGTTTTAGAGTTTTCTTTTGTATTGTGTTGATATGAAAAAGCACTTATAATCAAAAGTGATTATAAGCAACTCAACACACAATTCAAAATAAAAAAATGTTTCTTAAAATTCCTACGCATTGATAAATTACTCAATGATATTTGACAAATAGATGTATAAAGATTAAAGCAAGTAAAGCAATAAAAGAAAAGAGACACAAGGATTTTTTTAGGAAGTTCACCAATCATCCTCTCTATGGCTACATCCCCCCCCCCCCCCCCCCCCCCCAATTCCAAATTTGGAATTAGGATAATTTCTTACTTTGCAAAAGTATGGTTACAAGAGAAGTGTTCAAGAGCAATCCTACAAACCTTAACTGTTTGATGTTGATTCAACCCCTTCTCTTCTTTTGATCTTCAACAAGACCAAGACCGATATATACAACCTATTCTCCGCTTAAGTTACTTTCTTGAAAAGATTTCAAACACTGCAAGGTTCCTTGCAAAGATTTCAAATACTTCAAGGGATTTTTCACTCGAGTGAATTTGATTGCACACTATCAATACAAGATCATAGATTCTATCATCCAATCCTTGCTACTTTATAAAAAAGATCTCAAACACTATAAGGTTCCTTGAAAAGACTTCAAACACTCCAAGGGATTTTTCACATGGATGATTCCTTCTCGCACGATCTTACACAAAAAAAAACCCAATTCAACAAATGATTTTGGAGGATAACCCCGATGGTTTTTCCTGGATGAAGACCCCTACAAATCTCAACCCAAACCAATTAGAAATCCATAATTCTTCGTCTAGATGGAACCCCAACGGAACATCATCACAATGTAATGTTGGTGTGTATGCATAGATTGGAAGGTTGAAGAAGAGGAAATGTAGGCTAATTTTATGGTATCATCAAGTTTGAATGATGCATGAATGATATATTTATAGTTGGAAACATTTAGGGCAAAAAGCACAAATTCAGAATAAAAGAAATTGAAAATTTGACCAAAACAGACTTTATGTGTCGACCTCAAATTCGTATGTGTCGATACATACGTTATAAAAAGAATGCATGTGTTGACCTGAAGAACTCTATGTGTCGACCTGAATAAGTTAGAAGCTACAGTTTTTAAAATGTGAGTAAATGTGTCGACCTGAAATATGGATGTGTCGACATATAAAATAAGAATTTCTGAAATTTCAGAAATCTTTCAGTATGTGTCGATCTGAAGGTTGTATGTGTCGACCTGTGACTTAGAGAAGCTTACAGGCTTAAAAACCAAGTTACATGTGTCGACCTAAAAATCGAATGTGTCGACACATGCAATGCAAAAACATGCAGAAACTATTTTTCAATGTGTTGGGTCAATTTCAAAGTACTTTTTGATGATTCCTAAGACCTATAATACAGAGGAGTACCACAAGACATAAGGATATCGTCCACCAAACTGAAATGCTAGATTTCCGAGTTTTGACATCATGCAAAATACCTAATAGTGAAGTTGCACTCACAAACTCCCCCTTTTTGATGATGACAAAACTTGTGACGATGCATTTCATGTAGTTATCAAAGGCTCCCCCTGACTTTGTGCTTTCCATCTTCATCTCGCATATTATTCTCCCCCTTTGACAACATCAAAAAGAAAGAAGGTAAATTGTGAGAAGCACCATATTTCAATACCAATACTAATATATCACACATAGTCATTTTTGTAAAGAAGAGTATACAATTACATATCCCCATATATATGTAATGATGCAAAAATAATAATAGATAACAAGCATAAAACATTACCAAAGAGGTAATGCAATTGCATGAATAATAATGAATGTGATGCAAGAGCAAGCTAGTTAAGTTGTTTCTATAGCGTCACGATTTCGTAAGACAACACAATGGAACTTCTGATGCCGCACATGCATGCACATAGCATAATGACAATAATGATAAGAGGTAACCCTACATAGGTTTAAAATTATAATAGAATATCCCTCGTGGGAAGGTTTCCTATGAAGGACAGAATGACAATAGTTTCCTTAGTACGTAGGTTCCTAGTTTCGGCCTACGTATATTCTACCCTCCCCATAAGATGGATTCCTTAAGGGTGTCATGGATAACACTAGAGGTAAAGGCTTAAGGGCCTCCCTTAAGAGGTGCCTCATTGTAGCATGATAGTAAATCAAAATAAAAATATAAATAAACCAAAATAAATAACTGTAAAGAAAATAACAAAAATAGAAAAACCCTAAAACTCTAAATCTAAAGAGGGGCTTCTAACCTTAGGGTTGATTCCCCAAAAGAGTCGTCAGCTATTGTAACTGGTTTTTAAATACAGAGTCGCCACCCTTAATTTTTATCCTAAGGAAGGGAATATAAATGAATAACTCTAAAAGTTAGAGATTCTAGGTTGTTGACTCGGTTCTAGATGAATGGAAGGTGTTAGGCACCCATCATCAACCTTGTTCACAAGGATACTAGGTTTAGAAGCGTAATTTTAGGAAATATGGTTTTAATATTTTATTATGGGAACTTGCCACGATTTTAATCGTATGCCTACGTATCCTCTTAGCATGAATAAGAGTCTCATTTCGTAGTTCACAGTTGGTTTGTGTTTTTTATAGGATTGCGTAGAATTGCTTTCGAACTTATCATTGGACCTTGTCTGGGTTTAAAATTGTGTGAGCGTAGACGTAGTTCGCAGTTAATTTCAAAGAAAATTCTCCTTAATCCTTTTTTCAAAAACATTTTTTTTATTATGTTAGTATAAAAATGTTTTATCGTTGGTTAGCTGTTTTGAGACATAGAGCGGTGAGTCTGATATAATCTCCTCATCACATGGTCAGATATTAGCCATGTGTCGCATATTGGTGAGTTGTATGATTTTTAATTGTTTGATTTTTAATAATAAACAGGTAGACAATGCGTCGATCGATTTAATTACTCGGAGATGGACATCCTATTACATATAGAATGTTTGAATTAGTTTGATTTGAAAAGTTTGATTTTTTGTACAAGAATTTGTTTTTGGTATCAATGATAAAATTAGACTAAAAAATCTAAATGAATGTAATAAAATAAACTAAATTAACTTAAAGGTTTAATTTAAAACGAATAATTAAATAAGGACTAAATGACCAAATCAAATGAATGAGTTAGGGGGTGTGGGCATGGATTGAGGATATACATAAGTAAACTAATAGAAAAGTCCAATAAAATCCCAATTATACTGACCTAGAAAAAACCATTACTTAACATAATTCAAATAAACAAAAAATGAAATTCACGGAGACGGGGCGGTGCATCTCAGAGAAGAAAAAAACAATTATTTTTTACTTTTCCACTTCTACAACTAAACCAATAAGTGATTGACAAGTGGCAAGGAGAAATAATAATAAAATAAAAAAGACAGAAAATAATAATAGTATAAACAAAGACAGTAACGTGACCATCTCTTTTCCTCTTTCTCTCACCCCTTTTTTATTCCCGTTCTTCTTGTTGTTGCTTCTTCTTCTCAAATAACCAATGACAACAACCATAGTTCTAATAAACAATACATAAAAAATTAGCATAATAAAAATAGGAAACATGAAAGAGACAAGGATAGAGGAACCTGACGATGGTCGATCGAAGATGCTGTTCGCACAGAGGTTGACAATGGGCTCAGATCCGATTTACTGCAGGTGGAGGGAGGTCGCAGAATCGACAAAGGAATCTGGGTTGTGGTCGTCTTCGCAGCGGAGGAAGGTGGCTCTTCATGTTGGATGTTGGCCAGTGCCGGAGTTCGGAAGTGTGTTTGTCCGGCGATGATGCGAGGAGAGGAGCTTCACCGGTGCTGTAGTGCAGAAGGAGTATGACGGCTTACAGTGAGGATCAGACACGAGATGGCTAAGCGGCTTCGCGCAAAGCTTGTGGAGCACTGCAGTTCGACGGCGTGAATTGGATTCCATGGTGTCTGATTTTGATCTCGCTTCTCTCCATTTTCTGCACATAAAAAAAGACAGAAGGAACTTTGTACAAATTTGCATTATCTGTTTTGTTGTTATTGTTTTTGTTGTGCAAACTGAAATCAAATCTGTAAAACTTTTGTAATTGAAAAGAGTCGAAATAGTGTTTATCCAAACAGTAATAAGCGGCCTACCATATATAAAGAGGTTGGTGTAAAAAAAAAAAAACATCTTGTAGAAATGGTATATTAAAGTGGGGTTAATGGTGGAGATTTGGACTTGGTGTTACAAAAATGTATAGGCTTCCTCAGTTTGACTCAAAAGAACAAAAGTCTTATTTTGTGGAAAATGTATTGTATGTACAAGTGACTGTGGGGTTTTTTTGGAGAAAAATTATTATTTTGTGAACGTACAAAGATGACTTTATCGAGAGAGAGGTTTTTGGTAAGAAGAAAACATGTACATGTATAATGATTGTATATAAAATTATAACGAAATTATTATTTTGTGAATGTACAAAAATGACTTTATTGAGAGAGAGGTTTTTGGTAAGAAGAACAACGTGTACATGTATAATGATTGTATATAAAATTATAACGATTAAAATGTTAGTATATAAAATTAACGAAAATATAAAGAAAATATGTTTGTATATAAAATTAAAAAAAGATTAAAATGTAAGTATATAAAACTATAAAGAAAACATGTGATCCAAATATATTTGTATACAAAATTTGGTACACAAATCTATCATATGATTCATCACATGGAAAAATTATAAAATTATAAATAAAAGGGTGGGGCCTCATATAATATATTTGGTCAAAAATAAAGAAATTGTTGTTGTCTGATGTAGACAACAACCCTAGAATAAACCAAGAATAAGAAGTATAAGAGTTTGAAAGAAAGAAAAAAAGCTAGTTTTTGTGGTTTGTGAAAAATCATGGATTTTATGGATGAATTGTGTGTGTCTGTGGATGATCCTCAAGTTTAAACTTTGAGGGTTATTTATAAGTGAAAAAGATTAGGTTAAGCCCCAAAAAAGAAATTATCCAATTGTAATACAGTGGAAAAACTGACTTTACTGGTTTTACATTTTTTATCGCAAGTGTTGCGGTTAGCAAGAGTCGCCACCGACTTTTCTTTTATCCAATAAAGAAAATTGTGAAAAGAACAGGAAAGACCTTTTTAAAGATTATGAGTTTGGGGGGTAGATTATGGAAAGGGAAGGTGTTAGCACCATTTCCATCTGTAGTTATCTACGGGCTCTTAGTTGCTAGCTCACTTTGAAAATGCTTTGTGTTTGTGTGTTTTGAAAATATTTTTGAAAAGACGCCTTAGTGCGAAGAACTTTGTAATGTTTCTCTTTTAGTTGAGAACGTATACAAAGTGTTTTTTG
Source organism: Vicia faba (assembly GCA_948472305.1). Lineage (NCBI taxonomy): Eukaryota > Viridiplantae > Streptophyta > Magnoliopsida > Fabales > Fabaceae > Vicia > Vicia faba. The sequence continues at coordinate 1,424,537,625 of OX451739.1, forward strand.
TCTTTAAAATAATTTAGAAAAGGGTTTGTATATGTGTAAAAAAATTGTTTTATTTGCTTTTTGTGAGCAAGCAACTATAAGCGGTCTACCTACTTGAACGGTCTTTGTTCTTTTCCTCTTTTCCTTTAGACGGTGCTATCCTACTATTAGTCAGTAGGTAGCCCCATTGTTGGATGTTTTGAGGGACAAGCGAGGGTCATCGTATAGTCACCAAAGCAACTCATAAGATACTTTAGAAATTATCCTAAGGTTTTAAGATCATTTATCGAGGCAACGTCGAAAGGGTCATCGAGGGACTTATGATCTTATAACCAAAGGGTCAATGCTAAAATCTCCTACATTCGAGAGACGTGCCTATTTATTTCGAAGGCAACAAGTGGAGGTACCTTAGAGGTGTGCATGTGTGAGTGTGTTGTGTTTCAATTATTTATCTTTAAACATTTAGGTTTTCTACCGTTTGTTTTCAAGTCTTATCATGCAATCCTATTAAGCATATATCTAGCAGTTAAATATATCAGTAAGGAAAATAAAGTGCAGAAATTTAAATCTACGCTATTACAATACTTCGGGATGGGGGAAATTACAAACCAAAAATGGGAAAAGAAAAGTGTAAAGGGTCCTAGATTAAAGTCTATTACACCCCATATGCAATTACATAATTGTGAAAATAGTGCGAATAAAATAAGTAAATACGCGGAGAAGAGAAAGCCCTAAAAAATCTCTAAGTGATAAAAGAAATATTTTTTTGGTTGCTTTTTTTTGTTTAGGAAAAATAATGATTAAATTAAGAAAACCCCTAATTCTAATTAATTAAGAAAAGAAAGTGATTAAAATTAATTAATTAAAATTAATTTTAATTAATAAAAATCTAAGTCTAATTATTTTTTGTGATTTTATGATTTTATGATTTTGAAATTAATTAATTAAAAAAAAGAAAACGAAGTAAATTAAACCAAACAAAATAAAAATAATAATAATAATAATGGTCTATGCTGCAAAGAGTAATCAGAGGGGTGAGAATCTGAAATTCTTAGGCCCAAAATGAGAAGGCCCAGGCATGGCAACAGGAAATGGGGGGGGGGGGGTGTAAGTCTGAAATCTCTAAGCCCAAAAGTAAGAAGGCCCAAGTGCCTAATAACCTGCAAAAAAAATGTTGAAGCACCAAAATTGAAAAACTTGGGATTCAAACTCGGGCTCTAAGAGAGGAAGGCCTTAAACGCGCGCTTGCTACCACTGGATCACTCTGCTCATTTGTTAATATTATAACATAATAATATTATAATACTAAATCAATTAGAATTATTTAATTAAAAAATGCGCGCCCCAATGGGGCCCTGTTATTTTGAATGAACGAATCAAAATACTGGATTTTGACACGCAGGCTTGGGGAGGGTCGAACCACCACGCATGGTGGTTGACCTCCTCCTTCTCCAATCGTCCCCAAAACCTTATCCTGTAAGATAACAAGGTTCAGAACCATAGATCGAGGCTACCCCCTAAACCGGGGTCTGTGAACTCATTGGTGCCCTCCATTTAGCCTGAAAATGCATGTGAAAAGAGATACAACGAAGCAGAAGCTTCACGCCTTAACAATGGTGTTTTCTCATCCCGGCATCAAACCTCACATGTAATGATTCTAAACAGTCACAAATATTAGTATGAACACATGTATGTATATATAATTTATTTATATTGCACGAGTAATGAGTTTAGATTCACGAAAGCTTTACCAAACGGTGCACTTGGAGGTGAATGTTCTGGGCACGATTTAGCTTGAGGGATGATTGGAAACAAACCCTGGGAATCTCAGGATGAAGACAGGATCCCTGGAATAGATTGAATATGGATGGATCACGTGATATGAACTTGCATTATCCTTTGAAAACTTTGAACACTTTTAGGGTTTGTGTGAGGCAGGTTGCGCCTGTCTTTTTGGCTTGTATGGTATTGTATTTATAGAGGTAAGGATGAGAGCAGACCAACATGGAAAGAATCAATTCTTAACCATGGCTTTAAAATCAAAATAAAAAATCTGAAAAAATGCCAAAATTATATGATTCTTGCCACTTTTTCTTTCTGCATGAACCTGGTCATGTTCCATGTATCTTGCACAAATCTTGGGCTCCATGATGGATCAAGTCAAGCCCAAATGCCTTAGCCCAGTATTTCTTATATTTTTATTTAATTTATTTGATTTTAAATTAAATAAAACCAAGATAAATATAAATAAAAATCAAGACCATGCAAAAATGGACTTAGAGATCCTCTAAGATATTATGGACATGTTTGAAGACCAAAAACTAGGCCCATTGGCTCAAAATTGCAATTTTGCTCAATTTGTACTTCTTGAATTTCTTTAAAATTCCCCAATTTGTGCAACTCATAACTTGCTCAATTCTCACCTTTTGAAGATTATCTTGGAATTTTTGGAAAGCCCAAGATTTCCTTCATAATCTCTATGTTGACCATTTGTGCTTTTGAAGACATTATCTTGATGTAAATTGCCTTGACAAAAAGTGTCTTTTGTTGACTTTTGAAAATGACCTATAATGTATGAGATCATATCATTCAAATGAAGCATCTTTTGGACTTGAGTATAAAAGTAAAGTTGCAGAGAATTGATTTTTCTTCAAAATGGGCTTTGGTTGGGGAAAGTTCAATGAAGCATGTGAAAGTTATGCATGGTCAAAGTTCAGTTGATCTCTCCTAAGGAAACCCTAATTTGACAAATCTTGACTTTTGATGATTTGAGGACTTTCCTTAGGGAATCATGATTAATCCTTGATCAAATGATGAATACCACTTCAAAATGTTGATTTTGACCAAAAATATTGAAGTTTGATTGTATGTTGACCATAATTGACTTTTTGACCAATATAGTTAATTTTCAAACATTTGGGTCATTGACTGAGCAAACTTGTGGTGTATAGCTTAAAACTTGACATCAACCTTTTTTAGGACCTATGAAGAACCATGGAAGCCACTTAAGACCTTTTCAAACCAAATTTCTTTGAGAAATTCCAAACCCTAGTTGTAGGCCTTTGGTTTAGGAGGTGCATATTGACTAGTCAACCCTTGAGTGTCTTGACTATTTGAAGAGCCTTGAAAGAATGCTTTGAGAAAAATGTGAGGGAAAATTTTGGGGTACAACACCAATACCCAGAGCCCAAATTCTTATCTTGGCCAGCAAGATTAAGAATTTGGACATATTTGTGTCCATGTGCAATAATAAAGAAAAATTGATTTGAAAATATTTTATTTATTTATAAGGTATTTTGACTATATTTTTAAAATAAAATAATGATTTTAATAAATATAATATTTATTTAAAATATACTAAAATAAAAACGAAAATAGTATTTTAATAATAAAAAATATGATTTTTGTGGTTAGAAATAATTAAAAATGAAAATAAAGTTAGTAACAATAAACAACAAAAATATCCAAAGTGCGCCAAGTGAGATTCGAACTCATGACCTTTTGTTTGCAAGTCTTTCTCCCTTACCAACTGTGTTATGTTACTTATTTGAAATAAAAAGCCAATTGAAATTATATGAAGGCGAACAATCATCTGTTATTTTAAAAATATAAATAATTTAACATATTTTTTTTTAAACAGAATTGAAAGAGAATATTTATTAAAACCCCAAAATGTTAATGTAATTATACCAAAGGAATTTTAAAATCCAAGTTCGAAAATAAATTTGATGGTAACACTAAGGGCGGGCAAATTTGAGGTATGAAAGACGCCCCAATTTAATCACTCTTCGATTATGGTGCGAGAATGCACAGGTATCGCATATTCAAATCGGAGGGTTATTAAATAATGGAAGACCCCAAAATTTGGACCAAAGGTTGGTTTAATAAGGATACGATGTACAACGTTCTCGTGGGTATGAAGAGTAGGCATAAATGATGATGTATCATCTTACCAGCGTTTGAATCACAATTTATTTGACTTAGATACGACGACGCGGATAACTCATCAGTATCTAAGAGAGATTTAATATTTTACATATTTACCATGACCTAGGAGGTAAATGATACAAGTTTTGAAAAAGCTGACTTACTAATGCTTGGAGACTAATATAGTAAGTTTTGATTTGATTTGATTTGATTTTGTCTGTTCATCTCAACCTAGGGGATGAATAAAACAAAGTCTGATAATACATTGATGCCTGGAGATTGGTGCAATGAGTTACGCAGATTTATTTCGCATATTTATCGCAACTCGGGGGTAGATAATTGAAAAAGCTTGAAACCTACATCGTTGCATGGAGACTGAGACGATGAGTTAGATTACAGATTTCGCACATTGTTGCATATAGCCTAATGCAATGAGCTATATCGCATATTCGTATACCTATCACAACCTAGGGGATTGGATACTACGGGTTTGAAGCTTGAATTTTGAGTTTAATAACCAAATCCTAGATAATTAAATAGAAGATGTAGATCGTAGACATAAGCGTTATGTTTATTCTTAACTAAGGTATTTATTGAATAAGATCGATGTTATACTAGTTGTATCTGTTCTTAACTAAGGTATTTTCTAAATAAGATTGAAGTTATACCACTTGTGTCTGTTCTCAACTAAGGTATAAGATCGAAGTTTTACCGGTTGTGTCTGTTCTCAAGCAAGGTATTTGCTGAATAAGACCGAAGTTTTACCAGTTGTGTTTGTTATCAACTAAGGTATAAGATCAAAGTTTTACCGGTCGTGTATGTTCTCAACCAAGGTATTTGTTGAATAATACCAAAGTTATACTAGTTGTGTCTGTTCTCAACTAAGGTATAAGATTGAAGTTTTACCAGTTGCGTATGTTCTCAACCAAGGTGTTTGTTGAATATGCTTTTAAGGTTTGAAGATTGAACCCGAAGTTTCACCGATGATGTTGGTTGTATCTGTTCTAAACTAAGGCTCGATAACCAAATGAAGAATTAAACTCTAAAGTTTCGTTGATGATGTCGGTTATGTTTGTTCTCAACCAAGACTCGATAATCAAATGAAATATGCTAGATTTGAAGTGATGGTACCTAAAATTCCCTGATGGTGTCGGTTGTGTTGTCCTCAACCATGACTATCAACTGGAAGAAAATAAACCCCAAATTCATTACTGGTTTCAGTTGTGTCGTCCTCAACCATGACAATCAATATGAAAAAAATAAAACCTAAAATTCATCGTTGATGTTGGTTGTGTCGTCCTCAACCATGATTATCAACATGAAGGAATACACCCAAAATTCATTACTGATGTCGGTTGTGTCGTCCTTAGCCATGCATATCAACATGAATAAATAAACCCCAAATTCATTACTGAAGCCAGTTGTGTTGTTCTCAACCATGACTATCAATATGAAGAAAATAAAACCTAAAATTCATCGCTAATGTCAGTTGTGTCGTCTCTAACCATGACTATCAACATGAAGAAAATAGACCCCGAATTCATGATGATGTCGATTTTTGTCCTCAACCATGACTATCAACATGAAGAAAATATACCCTAAAATTCACTGATGACGTAGGTTGTGTCATCCTCAACCATGACTATCAACAGGAATCAATGAACCCCAAAATTCACTGATGATGTCAGTTGTGTCAATTCTTAACCAAGACTATTAATCAAGAAGAATTAAACCCCAAAGTTTCGTTGGTGAAGTCGGATGTGTCTATTCTCAACTGAGGCTTTGGTCAACATGAAAAATTGAAACTGAAGTTTCATTAATGATGCAGGTTGTACATGTTCTCAACCGAGGCTTGATAACCAAATTGGATGTTTTGAAAGCTTTGAATTTGATAATTTCAAGTATAATGCCAAGATACTGGCGATGACTAGGCCTTGGATATGAATCATCGGTAAGCTTCCTAATGAAACTTTGATAGTGGTACATTTGACGGTTGTGTATGTTCTCAACCGAGGTAGCTATAGTGATAGTATGAAGAATGGATAATGCGAAGCTTGAATTTGAAATTTGAGTTCGATTCTATTTGATTCTGATCTCTATTCTCTCCATTTTCTGCACTTAAAAAAAATACAGAAGGAACTTTGTACAAATTTGCATTAGTTGTGTTGTTGTTATTATTTTTCTTGTGCAAACTGAAATCAAATCTGTAAAACTTTTGTAATTGAACATAGTCGAAACTGAGAGATGATTATCGAAACATAACCATAATAAGCAGCTTACGAGAGATAAGAGTTTGGTGTAAACAAAAAATATCTTGTAGAAATGGTATATTAATGTGGGGTTAATGGTGGAGATTTGGACTTGGTGTTGCAAAAACGTATAGGCTTCCTCGATTTGACTCAAAAGAACAAAAGACTTATTTTGTGGAAATATATATTGTATGTACAAGTGACTGAATATGTGAGTGGGGTTTTTTTTGGAGAAAATTTGTTATTTTGTGAATGTACAAGGAAGACTATATTGAGAGAGAGGTTTTTGGGAAGAAGAACAACATGTATGAGTATAATGCTTGTATATAAAATTATAACGATTAAAACGTTAGTATATAAAATTATAAAGAAAATATGTTTGTATATAAAATTAAAAAAAAAAGACTAAAACATAAGTATATAAAACTATAAAGAAAACATATGACCCAAATATATTTGTATACAAAATTTGGTACACAAATCTATAAATGATTCATCACATAGAAAAAATTGTAAAATTATAAATAAAAGTGTGGGGCCTCATATAAATTCCTTGACCAAGAATAAAGAAATTGTTGTTGTGTGATATAGACAACAACCCTAGAGTAAACCAACAATAAGAGTTATAAGAGTTTGAAAGAAAGAGAAAAGCAAGTTTTTTTAGATTGTGAGAAATCATGGATTTTGTGGATGAATTGTGTGTGTATGTGGATGATCGTCAAATGTAAACTTTGAGGGCTATTTATAGGTGAAAAAGATTAGGTTAAACAAAAAAAAAAGAAATTACCAATACCCAAAGCCCAAATTCTTATCTTTCCAGCAAGATTAAGAATTTGGACATATTTGTGTCCATGTGCAAAAATAGAGAAAAATTGATTTGAAAAGATTTTATTTATTTATAAGATATTTTGACTACTTTTTAAAATAAAATAATGATTTTAATAAAAAATAATATGTTTTTAAAATATAATAAATAATTAAAAACGAAAATAGTATTTTAATAATAATAAAATATGATTTTTGTGGTTAGAAATAATTAAAAATGAAAATAAAGTTAGTAACAACAAACAACAAAAATATCCAAAGTGTACCAAATAAGATTCGAACTTGTGACCTTTTATTTGCAAGTCTTTCTCCCTTACCAAATGTGCTATGTTACTTATTTAAAATAAAAAGCTAATTGAAAGTATATGAAGGCGAACAATTATCTTCTATTTTAAAAATACAAATAATTTGACATAAATTATTTTTTTAAACAGACTTGAAAGCGAATATTTATTAAACCCCCAAAATGTTAATGTAATTATACCAAAGGAATTTTAAAACCCAAGTTCAAAAATAAATTTAATGGTAACACTAAGGGCGGGAAAATTTGAGGTATGACAATTGTCCCTATTTAATCACTCTTTAATTTAACAGTGCGAGAATACGCATGTCTCACACATTTGAATCAGAGGGTTATTAAATAATGGAAGACCCCAAAATTTGGACCAAATGTTGGCTAAATAAGGATACGTTGTACAACATTCCCGTGGGTATGAAGAGTGGGCATAAATGATGATGTATCATCTTACTAGCGTTTGAATCATAGTTTATTTGACTTAGAGACAAAAACGCGGATAACTCGTCAATATCAAAGAGAGATTGAAGATTTTTGCATATTTATCATGACCTAGGAGGTAAATGATAAAAGTTTTGAAAAACTTGACTTACTAATGCTTGGAAACTAATATAGTAAGTTTTAATTTGATTTGATTTTATCTATTCATCACAACCTAGGGAATGAATAAAACAAAGTCTGATAACATATTGTTGCCTAGAGACTGATACAATAGATTATGCAGATTTATTTTGCATATCTATCACAACCTAGGGGATAGATAATTGAAAAAGCTTGACAACTACATTGCTGCATGGTGACTGAGGCGGTGAGTTATATTGTAGATTTCACATATTGTTGCATTGAGCCTGACGCAATGAGCTATATCACAGACTCACATACCTATCACAACCTAGGGGATTAGATACTTCGGGTTTGCTGTTTGAATTTTGAGTTTGATAACCAAATCGTAGATAATTAACCAAATATGTAGATCATAGATATACCAGTTGTGTTTGTTCTTAACTAAGGTATTTGCTGAATAAGATTGAAGTTATACCAGTTGTGTCTGTTCCCAACTAAGGTATTTGCTGAATAAGATTAAAGTTATACCAATTGTGTTTGTTCTCAACTAAGGTATAAGATCGAAGTTTTATCGATTGTGTCTATTATCAACCAAGGTATTTGCTGAATAAGACTGAAGTTATACCAATTGTGTGTGTTCTCAACTAAGGTATAAGATCGAAGTTTTACCAGTTGTGTATGTTCTCAACCAATGTATTAGCTGAATAAGACCGAAGTTATACTAGTTGTGTTTGTTCTCAGCTAAGGTATACGATTAAAGTTTTACTGGTTGCATTTGTTCTCAACCAAGGTGTTTGTTGAATATGCTTTTATGGTTTGAAGATTGAACCCAAAGTTTCATCGATGATGTCGGTTATATCTATTCTCAAATAAGGCTCGATAACTAAATGAAGAATTGAACCCCAAAGTTTCATTGATAATGTCGGTTGTGTCTGTTCTCAACCAAGACTCGATAACCAAGTGAAATATGCTAGATTTAAAGCGATGGAACCCAAAATTCCCTAATGGTGTCGATTATGTAGTCATCTTCCATGACTATTAACAGGAAGAAAATAAACCCCAAATTCATTACTGATGTCGATTGTGTCGTCCTTAATCATGACTACCAATACAAAGAAAATAAAACCTAAAATTCATCGCTGATGTAGGTTGTGTCGTCCTCAACCACGACTATCAACATGAAGAAATAAACCAAAAAAATTCATTACTTCTATCGATTGTGTCGTCCTCAACCATGACTATCAACATGAAGAAATAAACCCCAAATTCATTACTGATGTTGGTTGTTTCATCCTCAACCATGATTATTAATATGAAGAGAATAAAACCTAAAATTCATCGCTGATGTCGGTTATGTCGTCCTCAACCATGACTATAAACATGAAGAAAAAAGACCCCGAATCCACGATGATGTCAGTTGTGTCGTCTTTAACCATGACCATCAACATGAAGAAAATATACCCCAAAATTCATTGATGATGTAGGTTGTGTCGTCCTCAACCATGACTATCAACAGGAAGAAATGAACCCCAAAATTTACTGATGATATCGGTTGTGTCATTTCTCAACCAAGACTATCAATCATGAAGAAATAAACCCCAAAGTTTTGTTGATGAAGTCGGATGTGTCTGTTCTAAACTGAGACTTTGATCAACATGAAAAATTAAAACTGAAGTTTCATTAATGATGTTGGTTATGTTTGTTCTCAACCGAGGCTTGATACCCAAATTGGATGTTTTGAAAGGTTTGAAGTTGAACAATTTGAATTTGATAATTGAAAGTGTAATGTCTGGAGGCTGGCAATGACTAGGCCTTGGATATGAAACGTAGGTAAGATGCCTAATGAAACTTTGATAGTGGTACCTTTGACGGTTGTGTCTGTTCTCAATCGAGGTAGCTATAGTGATAGTACAAAAAATGGATAGTGCGGAGCTTGGATTTGAAATTTGAGTTTGATTTTGTCTGATTTTGATCTCGCTTCTCTCTATTTTCTGCACATAAAAAAAGACAGAAGGAACTTTGTAAAAATTTGCATTAGCTGCGTTATTGTTATTGTTTTCCTTGTACAAACTGAAATCAAATCCGTAAAACTTTTGTAACCGAACAGAGTCGAAACAGAGAGATGATTATCGAAACAGAACTGTAATAAGTGACTTACGAGAGATAAAGAATTTAGTGTAAACAAAAAAATATCTTGTAGAAATTTATATTAATGTGGGGTTAATGGTGGAGATTTGGACTTGGTGTTGCAAAAACGTATAAGCTTCCTCGGTTTGACTCAAAAGAAGAAAAGCCTTATTTTGTAGAAATATATATTGTTTGTAAAAGTAACTGAATATGTAAGTGTGGTTTTTTTTGGAGAAAAATTGTTATTTTGTAAATGTATAAGGATGACTCTATTGAGAGAGAGGTTTTTGGTAAGAAGAAAAACATGTACGTATATAATGCTTGTATATAAAATTATAACTATTAAAACATTAGTATATAAAATTATAAAGAAAATATATTTGTATATAAAATAAAATAAAAAAGACTAAAACGTAAGTATATAAAACTATAAAGAAAACATGTGACCCAAATATATTTGTATATAAAATTTGGTACACAAATCTATCAGATGATTCATCGCATGGAAAAAATTGTAAAATTATAAATAAAATGATGGGGCCTCATATAAAATCTTTGGTCAAGAATAAAGAAATTATTGTTGTCTGATATAGACAACAACCCTAGAATAAACCAAGAATATGAACTATAAGAGTTTGAAAGAAAGAAACAAGTAAGTTCTTGTGGATTGTGAGAAATCGTGGATTTTGTGGATGAATTGTGCGTGTCTGTGAATGATCCTCAAGTCTAAACTTTGAGGGCTATTTATAAGTGAAAAAGATTAGGTTAAACCCAAAAAAAAAAGAAATTATTCAATACCCAAAGTCTAAATTCTTATTTTGGCCTGCAAGATTAAGAATCTGGACATATTTGTGTCCAGGTGCAAAAATAGAGAAAAATTGATTTGAAAAGATTTTATTTATTTATAAGGTATTTTGACTATTTTTTTAAATAAAATAATAATTTTAATAGAAATAATATTTTTTTTAAACATAATAAATAAATAAAAACGAAAATAGTATTTTAATAATAAAAATATGATTTTTGTGGTTAGAAATAATTAAAAATGAAAAAATAGTTAATAACAATAAACAACAAAAATATCCAAAGTGCACAAAGTGAGATTCGAACTTGTAACCTTTTGTTTGTAAGTCTTTTTCCCTTACAACCTGTGTTACACTACTTATTTGAAATAAAAAATCAATTGAAGGTATATGAAGGCGAACAATTATATGCTATTTTAAAAATACAAATAATTTGACATAAATTATTATTTTAAAATAAACTTGAAAGAGAATATTTATTAAAACATCAAAATGTTAATGTAATTATATCAAAGGAATTTTAAAACTCAAGTTCGGAAATAAATTTGACGGTAACACTAAGGGCGAGCGAATTTGAGGTATGACAGTTGTCCCTATTTAATCACTCTTTGATTGAATGGTGTGAGAATGCGCATGTCTCGCACATTCGAATCAGAGGGTTATTAAATAATGGTAGACCCCAAAATTTGGACCAAAGGTTGGTTAAATAAGGATACGATGTACAACGTTTCCGTGGGTACGAAGAGTAGGCATAAATGATGATGTATCATCTTACCAGCGTTTGAATCACAGTTTATTTGACTTAAATACAACGACGCGGATAACTCGTCAGTATCTAAGAGAGATTGAATATTTTTGCATATTTACCATGACCTAGCAGGTAAATGATACAAGTTTTGAAAAACCTGACTTACTAATGCTTGGAGACTAATATAGTAAGTTTTGATTTGATTTGATTTTGTCTATCCATCACAACCTAGGAGATGAATAAAACAAAGTCTGATAACACATTACTGCTTGGAGACTGATGCAATGGATTACGCAGATTTATTTCACATATCTATCGCAACCTGGGGGATAGATAATTGAAAAAGCTTGACAACTACATCGCTGCATGAAGAGTAAGGCGATGAGTTATATTGCAGATTTTGCACATTACTGCATGGAGCCTGGCGCAATGAGTTATATCCCAGATTCGCATACCTATCACAACCTAGGGGATTAGATACTACAGGTTTGAAGTTTGAATTTTGAGTTTGATAACCAAATCCTAGATAATTAAACCAAAGATGTAGATCGTAGATATACTAGTTGTATTTGTTCTCAACTAAGGTATTTGCTAAATAAGATCGAAGTTATACCAGTTGTGTCTGTTCTCAACTAAGGTATTTGCTTAATAAGATCAAAGTTATACCAGTTATGTTTGTTCTCAACTAAGGCATAAGATATAAGTTTTACCGGTTTTGTCTGTTCTCAACCAAGGTATTTGCTGAATAAGACTGAAGTTATTTCAGTTGTGTCTGTTCTCAACTAAGGTATAAGATTTAAGTTTTATCAGTTGTGTCTGTTCTGAACCAGGGTATTTTCTGAATAAGACCGAAGTTATACCAGTTGTGTCTGTTCTCAACTAAGGTATAAGATAAAACTTTTACCGGTTGCGTCTATTCTCAACCAAGGTGTTTGTTGAATATGATTTTAAGGTTTGAAGATTGAACACGAAGTTTCGCCGATGATGTCAGTTGTATTTGTTCTTAACCAAGGCTCGATAACCAAATAAATAATTGAACTCTAAAGTTTCACTGATAACGTCGGTTGTGTTTGTTCTCAACCAAGACTCTATAGCCAAATGAAATATGCTAGAATTGAAGCGATGGAACCCAAAGTTCCCTGATGGTGTCGGTTATGTCGTCCTTAACCATGAATATAAACAGGAAGAAAATAAACCCTAAATTCATTACGGATGTCGGTTGTGTCGTCCTCAACCATGACTACTAATATGAATAAAATAAAACCTAAAATTCACTGATGATGTCGGTTGTGTCATCCTCAACCATGAATATCAACAGGAAGAAATGAACCCCAAAATTCATTGATGATGTTGGTTGTGTCAGTTCTCAACCAAGACTATCAATCGTGGATAAATAAACCCCAAAGTTTCACTAATGAAGCCAGATGTGTCTGTTCTCAACCGAGGCTTTGATCAACATGAAAAATTGAAATCAAAGTTTCATTAATGATGTCAGTTGTGTCTGTTCTCAACCGAGGCTTGATAACCAAATTGGACGTTTTGAAAGGTTTAAACTTGAATAGTTTGAATTTGATAATTGCAAGTGTAATTCCCGGAGGCTGGTGATGGCTAGGCCTAGGATATGAATCATAGGTAAGCTTCCTGATGAAGCTTTGATAGTGGTACCTTTGATGGTTGTGTTTATTCTCAACTGAGGTAGCTATAGTGATAGTACGAAGAATGGATAATGCAGAGCTTGGATTTAAAATTTGAGTTTGATTCTGTCCGATTCTGATCTCGCTTCTCTCCATTTTCTGCACATAAAAAAAAAGACAGAAGGAACTTTGTACAAATTTGCATTAGTTGTGTTGTTGTTATTGTTTTTCTTGTGCAAACTGAAATCAAATCCGTAAAACTTTTGTAGCCGAACAGAGTGGAAATGGAGAGATGATTATCAAAACTAAACCGTAATAAGTGGCTTACGAGAGATAAAGAGTTTGGTGTAAACAAAAAAACATCTTGTAGAAATGGTATATTAATGTGGGGTTAATGGTGTAGATTTTGGACTTGGTGTTGCAAAAACGTATAGGCTTCCTCGGTTTGACTCAAAAGAACAAAAGGCTTATTTTGTGGAAATATGTATTGTATGTACAAGTGACTCAATATGTGAGTGGGGTTTTTTGGAGAAAAATTGTTATTTTGTGAATGTACCCGGATGACTCTATTGAGAGAGAGGTTTTTGGTAAGAAGAAGAAAATGTACGTGTATAATGCTTGTATATGAAATTATAACGAATAAAACGTTAGTATATAAATTTATAAAGAAAATATGTTTGTATATAAAATTAAAAAAAGACTAAAACGTAAGTATATAAAACTATAAAGAAAACATGTGACCCAAATATATTTGTATACAACATTTGGTACACAAATCTATCAAATGATTCATCACATGGAAAAATTGTAAAATTATAAATAAAAGGGTGGGGCCTCATATAAAATCATTGGCCAAGAATAAAGAAATTATTGTTGTCTGATATAGACAACAACCCTAGATTAAACCAAGAATAAGAATTATAAGAGTTTGAAAGAAAGAAAAAAGCAAGTTTTTATGGATTGTGAGAAATCGTGGATTTTGTGGATGAGTTGTGCGTGTCTGTGGATGATCCTCAAGTCTAAACTTTTAGGGCTATTTATAAGTGAAAAAGATTAGGTTAAACCCAAAAAAAAAGAAATTATTCAATATCCAAAGTCTAAATTCTTATTTTGGCCTGCAAGATTAAGAATCTGGACATATCTGTGTCCAGGTGCAAAAATAGAGAAAAATTGATTTGAAAAGATTTTATTTATTTATAAGGTATTTTGACTATTTTTTTAAATAAAATAATAATTTTAATAGAAATAATATTTTTTTTAAAACATAATAAATAAATAAAAACGAAAATAGTATTTTAATAATAAAAATATGATTTTTGTGGTTAGAAATAATTAAAAATGAAAAAATAGTTAATAACAATAAACAACAAAAATATCCAAAGTGCACAAAGTGAGATTCGAACTTGTAACCTTTTGTTTGTAAGTCTTTTTCCCTTACAACCTGTGTTACACTACTTATTTGAAATAAAAAATCAATTGAAGGTATATGAAGGCGAACAATTATATGCTATTTTAAAAATACAAATAATTTGACATAAATTATTATTTTAAAATAAACTTGAAAGAGAATATTTATTAAAACATCAAAATGTTAATGTAATTATATCAAAGGAATTTTAAAACTCAAGTTCGGAAATAAATTTGACGGTAACACTAAGGGCGAGCGAATTTGAGGTATGACAGTTGTCCCTATTTAATCACTCTTTGATTGAATGGTGTGAGAATGCGCATGTCTCGCACATTCGAATCAGAGGGTTATTAAATAATGGTAGACCCCAAAATTTGGACCAAAGGTTGGTTAAATAAGGATACGATGTACAACGTTTCCGTGGGTATGAAGAGTAGGCATAAATGATGATGTATCATCTTACCAGCGTTTGAATCACAGTTTATTTGACTTAAATACAACGACGCGGATAACTCGTCAGTATCTAAGAGAGATTGAATATTTTTGCATATTTACCATGACCTAGCAGGTAAATGATACAAGTTTTGAAAAACCTGACTTACTAATGCTTGGAGACTAATATAGTAAGTTTTGATTTGATTTGATTTTGTCTATCCATCACAACCTAGGAGATGAATAAAACAAAGTCTGATAACACATTACTGCTTGGAGACTGATGCAATGGATTACGCAGATTTATTTCACATATCTATCGCAACCTGGGGGATAGATAATTGAAAAAGCTTGACAACTACATCGCTGCATGAAGAGTAAGGCGATGAGTTATATTGCAGATTTTGCACATTACTGCATGGAGCCTGGCGCAATGAGTTATATCCCAGATTCGCATACCTATCACAACCTAGGGGATTAGATACTACAGGTTTGAAGTTTGAATTTTGAGTTTGATAACCAAATCCTAGATAATTAAACCAAAGATGTAGATCGTAGATATACTAGTTGTATTTGTTCTCAACTAAGGTATTTGCTAAATAAGATCGAAGTTATACCAGTTGTGTCTGTTCTCAACTAAGGTATTTGCTTAATAAGATCAAAGTTATACCAGTTATGTTTGTTCTCAACTAAGGCATAAGATATAAGTTTTACCGGTTTTGTCTGTTCTCAACCAAGGTATTTGCTGAATAAGACTGAAGTTATTTCAGTTGTGTCTGTTCTCAACTAAGGTATAAGATTTAAGTTTTATCAGTTGTGTCTGTTCTGAACCAGGGTATTTTCTGAATAAGACCGAAGTTATACCAGTTGTGTCTGTTCTCAACTAAGGTATAAGATAAAACTTTTACCGGTTGCGTCTATTCTCAACCAAGGTGTTTGTTGAATATGATTTTAAGGTTTGAAGATTGAACACGAAGTTTCGCCGATGATGTCAGTTGTATTTGTTCTTAACCAAGGCTCGATAACCAAATAAATAATTGAACTCTAAAGTTTCACTGATAACGTCGGTTGTGTTTGTTCTCAACCAAGACTCTATAGCCAAATGAAATATGCTAGAATTGAAGCGATGGAACCCAAAGTTCCCTGATGGTGTCGGTTATGTCGTCCTTAACCATGAATATAAACAGGAAGAAAATAAACCCTAAATTCATTACGGATGTCGGTTGTGTCGTCCTCAACCATGACTACTAATATGAATAAAATAAAACCTAAAATTCACTGATGATGTCGGTTGTGTCATCCTCAACCATGAATATCAACAGGAAGAAATGAACCCCAAAATTCATTGATGATGTTGGTTGTGTCAGTTCTCAACCAAGACTATCAATCGTGGATAAATAAACCCCAAAGTTTCACTAATGAAGCCAGATGTGTCTGTTCTCAACCGAGGCTTTGATCAACATGAAAAATTGAAATCAAAGTTTCATTAATGATGTCAGTTGTGTCTGTTCTCAACCGAGGCTTGATAACCAAATTGGACGTTTTGAAAGGTTTAAACTTGAATAGTTTGAATTTGATAATTGCAAGTGTAATTCCCGGAGGCTGGTGATGGCTAGGCCTAGGATATGAATCATAGGTAAGCTTCCTGATGAAGCTTTGATAGTGGTACCTTTGATGGTTGTGTTTATTCTCAACTGAGGTAGCTATAGTGATAGTACGAAGAATGGATAATGCAGAGCTTGGATTTAAAATTTGAGTTTGATTCTGTCCGATTCTGATCTCGCTTCTCTCCATTTTCTGCACATAAAAAAAAAGACAGAAGGAACTTTGTACAAATTTGCATTAGTTGTGTTGTTGTTATTGTTTTTCTTGTGCAAACTGAAATCAAATCCGTAAAACTTTTGTAGCCGAACAGAGTGGAAATGGAGAGATGATTATCAAAACTAAACCGTAATAAGTGGCTTACGAGAGATAAAGAGTTTGGTGTAAACAAAAAAACATCTTGTAGAAATGGTATATTAATGTGGGGTTAATGGTGTAGATTTTGGACTTGGTGTTGCAAAAACGTATAGGCTTCCTCGGTTTGACTCAAAAGAACAAAAGGCTTATTTTGTGGAAATATGTATTGTATGTACAAGTGACTCAATATGTGAGTGGGGTTTTTTGGAGAAAAATTGTTATTTTGTGAATGTACCCGGATGACTCTATTGAGAGAGAGGTTTTTGGTAAGAAGAAGAAAATGTACGTGTATAATGCTTGTATATGAAATTATAACGAATAAAACGTTAGTATATAAATTTATAAAGAAAATATGTTTGTATATAAAATTAAAAAAAGACTAAAACGTAAGTATATAAAACTATAAAGAAAACATGTGACCCAAATATATTTGTATACAACATTTGGTACACAAATCTATCAAATGATTCATCACATGGAAAAATTGTAAAATTATAAATAAAAGGGTGGGGCCTCATATAAAATCATTGGCCAAGAATAAAGAAATTATTGTTGTCTGATATAGACAACAACCCTAGATTAAACCAAGAATAAGAATTATAAGAGTTTGAAAGAAAGAAAAAAGCAAGTTTTTATGGATTGTGAGAAATCGTGGATTTTGTGGATGAGTTGTGCGTGTCTGTGGATGATCCTCAAGTCTAAACTTTTAGGGCTATTTATAAGTGAAAAAGATTAGGTTAAACCCAAAAAAAAAGAAATTATTCAATATCCAAAGTCTAAATTCTTATTTTGGCCTGCAAGATTAAGAATCTGGACATATTTGTGTCCAGGTGCAAAAATAGAGAAAAATTGATTTGAAAAGATTTTATTTATTTATAAGGTATTTTGACTATTTTTTTAAATAAAATAATAATTTTAATAGAAATAATATTTTTTTTAAAACATAATAAATAAATAAAAACGAAAATAGTATTTTAATAATAAAAATATGATTTTTGTGGTTAGAAATAATTAAAAATGAAAAAATAGTTAATAACAATAAACAACAAAAATATCCAAAGTGCACAAAGTGAGATTCGAACTTGTAACCTTTTGTTTGTAAGTCTTTTTCCCTTACAACCTGTGTTACACTACTTATTTGAAATAAAAAATCAATTGAAGGTATATGAAGGCGAACAATTATATGCTATTTTAAAAATACAAATAATTTGACATAAATTATTATTTTAAAATAAACTTGAAAGAGAATATTTATTAAAACATCAAAATGTTAATGTAATTATATCAAAGGAATTTTAAAACTCAAGTTCGGAAATAAATTTGACGGTAACACTAAGGGCGAGCGAATTTGAGGTATGACAGTTGTCCCTATTTAATCACTCTTTGATTGAATGGTGTGAGAATGCGCATGTCTCGCACATTCGAATCAGAGGGTTATTAAATAATGGTAGACCCCAAAATTTGGACCAAAGGTTGGTTAAATAAGGATACGATGTACAACGTTTTCGTGGGTACGAAGAGTAGGCATAAATGATGATGTATCATCTTACCAGCGTTTGAATCACAGTTTATTTGACTTAAATACAACGACGCGGATAACTCGTCAGTATCTAAGAGAGATTGAATATTTTTGCATATTTACCATGACCTAGCAGGTAAATGATACAAGTTTTGAAAAACCTGACTTACTAATGCTTGGAGACTAATATAGTAAGTTTTGATTTGATTTGATTTTGTCTATCCATCACAACCTAGGAGATGAATAAAACAAAGTCTGATAACACATTACTGCTTGGAGACTGATGCAATGGATTACGCAGATTTATTTCACATATCTATCGCAACCTGGGGGATAGATAATTGAAAAAGCTTGACAACTACATCGCTGCATGAAGAGTAAGGCGATGAGTTATATTGCAGATTTTGCACATTACTGCATGGAGCCTGGCGCAATGAGTTATATCCCAGATTCGCATACCTATCACAACCTAGGGGATTAGATACTACAGGTTTGAAGTTTGAATTTTGAGTTTGATAACCAAATCCTAGATAATTAAACCAAAGATGTAGATCGTAGATATACTAGTTGTATTTGTTCTCAACTAAGGTATTTGCTAAATAAGATCGAAGTTATACCAGTTGTGTCTGTTCTCAACTAAGGTATTTGCTTAATAAGATCAAAGTTATACCAGTTATGTTTGTTCTCAACTAAGGCATAAGATATAAGTTTTACCGGTTTTGTCTGTTCTCAACCAAGGTATTTGCTGAATAAGACTGAAGTTATTTCAGTTGTGTCTGTTCTCAACTAAGGTATAAGATTTAAGTTTTATCAGTTGTGTCTGTTCTGAACCAGGGTATTTTCTGAATAAGACCGAAGTTATACCAGTTGTGTCTGTTCTCAACTAAGGTATAAGATAAAACTTTTACCGGTTGCGTCTATTCTCAACCAAGGTGTTTGTTGAATATGATTTTAAGGTTTGAAGATTGAACACGAAGTTTCGCCGATGATGTCAGTTGTATTTGTTCTTAACCAAGGCTCGATAACCAAATAAATAATTGAACTCTAAAGTTTCACTGATAACGTCGGTTGTGTTTGTTCTCAACCAAGACTCTATAGCCAAATGAAATATGCTAGAATTGAAGCGATGGAACCCAAAGTTCCCTGATGGTGTCGGTTATGTCGTCCTTAACCATGAATATAAACAGGAAGAAAATAAACCCTAAATTCATTACGGATGTCGGTTGTGTCGTCCTCAACCATGACTACTAATATGAATAAAATAAAACCTAAAATTCACTGATGATGTCGGTTGTGTCATCCTCAACCATGAATATCAACAGGAAGAAATGAACCCCAAAATTCATTGATGATGTTGGTTGTGTCAGTTCTCAACCAAGACTATCAATCGTGGATAAATAAACCCCAAAGTTTCACTAATGAAGCCAGATGTGTCTGTTCTCAACCGAGGCTTTGATCAACATGAAAAATTGAAATCAAAGTTTCATTAATGATGTCAGTTGTGTCTGTTCTCAACCGAGGCTTGATAACCAAATTGGACGTTTTGAAAGGTTTAAACTTGAATAGTTTGAATTTGATAATTGCAAGTGTAATTCCCGGAGGCTGGTGATGGCTAGGCCTAGGATATGAATCATAGGTAAGCTTCCTGATGAAGCTTTGATAGTGGTACCTTTGATGGTTGTGTTTATTCTCAACTGAGGTAGCTATAGTGATAGTACGAAGAATGGATAATGCAGAGCTTGGATTTAAAATTTGAGTTTGATTCTGTCCGATTCTGATCTCGCTTCTCTCCATTTTCTGCACATAAAAAAAAAGACAGAAGGAACTTTGTACAAATTTGCATTAGTTGTGTTGTTGTTATTGTTTTTCTTGTGCAAACTGAAATCAAATCCGTAAAACTTTTGTAGCCGAACAGAGTGGAAATGGAGAGATGATTATCAAAACTAAACCGTAATAAGTGGCTTACGAGAGATAAAGAGTTTGGTGTAAACAAAAAAACATCTTGTAGAAATGGTATATTAATGTGGGGTTAATGGTGTAGATTTTGGACTTGGTGTTGCAAAAACGTATAGGCTTCCTCGGTTTGACTCAAAAGAACAAAAGGCTTATTTTGTGGAAATATGTATTGTATGTACAAGTGACTCAATATGTGAGTGGGGTTTTTTGGAGAAAAATTGTTATTTTGTGAATGTACCCGGATGACTCTATTGAGAGAGAGGTTTTTGGTAAGAAGAAGAAAATGTACGTGTATAATGCTTGTATATGAAATTATAACGAATAAAACGTTAGTATATAAATTTATAAAGAAAATATGTTTGTATATAAAATTAAAAAAAGACTAAAACGTAAGTATATAAAACTATAAAGAAAACATGTGACCCAAATATATTTGTATACAACATTTGGTACACAAATCTATCAAATGATTCATCACATGGAAAAATTGTAAAATTATAAATAAAAGGGTGGGGCCTCATATAAAATCATTGGCCAAGAATAAAGAAATTATTGTTGTCTGATATAGACAACAACCCTAGATTAAACCAAGAATAAGAATTATAAGAGTTTGAAAGAAAGAAAAAAGCAAGTTTTTATGGATTGTGAGAAATCGTGGATTTTGTGGATGAGTTGTGCGTGTCTGTGGATGATCCTCAAGTCTAAACTTTTAGGGCTATTTATAAGTGAAAAAGATTAGGTTAAACCCAAAAAAAAAGAAATTATTCAATATCCAAAGTCTAAATTCTTATTTTGGCCTGCAAGATTAAGAATCTGGACATATTTGTGTCCAGGTGCAAAAATAGAGAAAAATTGATTTGAAAAGATTTTATTTATTTATAAGGTATTTTGACTATTTTTTTAAATAAAATAATAATTTTAATAGAAATAATATTTTTTTAAAACATAATAAATAAATAAAAACGAAAATAGTATTTTAATAATAAAAATATAATTTTTGTGGTTAGAAATAATTAAAAATGAAAAAATAGTTAATAACAATAAACAACAAAAATATCCAAAGTGCACAAAGTGAGATTCGAACCTGTAACCTTTTGTTTGTAAGTCTTTTTCCCTTACAACCTGTGTTACACTACTTATTTGAAATAAAAAATCAATTGAAGGTATATGAAGGCGAACAATTATATGCTATTTTAAAAATACAAATAATTTGACATAAATTATTATTTTAAAATAAACTTGAAAGAGAATATTTATTAAAACATCAAAATGTTAATGTAATTATATCAAAGGAATTTTAAAACTCAAGTTCGGAAATAAATTTGACGGTAACACTAAGGGCGAGCGAATTTGAGGTATGACAGTTGTCCCTATTTAATCACTCTTTGATTGAATGGTGTGAGAATGCGCATGTCTCGCACATTCGAATCAGAGGGTTATTAAATAATGGTAGACCCCAAAATTTGGACCAAAGGTTGGTTAAATAAGGATACGATGTACAACGTTTCCGTGGGTATGAAGAGTAGGCATAAATGATGATGTATCATCTTACCAGCGTTTGAATCACAGTTTATTTGACTTAAATACAACGACGCGGATAACTCGTCAGTATCTAAGAGAGATTGAATATTTTTGCATATTTACCATGACCTAGCAGGTAAATGATACAAGTTTTGGAAAACCTGACTTACTAATGCTTGGAGACTAATATAGTAAGTTTTGATTTGATTTGATTTTGTCTATCCATCACAACCTAGGAGATGAATAAAACAAAGTCTGATAACACATTACTGCTTGGAGACTGATGCAATGGATTACGCAGATTTATTTCACATATCTATCGCAACCTGGGGGATAGATAATTGAAAAAGCTTGACAACTACATCGCTGCATGAAGAGTAAGGCGATGAGTTATATTGCAGATTTTGCACATTACTGCATGGAGCCTGGCGCAATGAGTTATATCCCAGATTCGCATACCTATCACAACCTAGGGGATTAGATACTACAGGTTTGAAGTTTGAATTTTGAGTTTGATAACCAAATCCTAGATAATTAAACCAAAGATGTAGATCGTAGATATACTAGTTGTATTTGTTCTCAACTAAGGTATTTGCTAAATAAGATCGAAGTTATACCAGTTGTGTCTGTTCTCAACTAAGGTATTTGCTTAATAAGATCAAAGTTATACCAGTTATGTTTGTTCTCAACTAAGGCATAAGATATAAGTTTTACCGGTTTTGTCTGTTCTCAACCAAGGTATTTGCTGAATAAGACTGAAGTTATTTCAGTTGTGTCTGTTCTCAACTAAGGTATAAGATTTAAGTTTTATCAGTTGTGTCTGTTCTGAACCAGGGTATTTTCTGAATAAGACCGAAGTTATACCAGTTGTGTCTGTTCTCAACTAAGGTATAAGATAAAACTTTTACCAGTTGCGTCTATTCTCAACCAAGGTGTTTGTTGAATATGATTTTAAGGTTTGAAGATTGAACACGAAGTTTCGCCGATGATGTCAGTTGTATTTGTTCTTAACCAAGGCTCGATAACCAAATAAATAATTGAACTCTAAAGTTTCACTGATAACGTCGGTTGTGTTTGTTCTCAACCAAGACTCTATAGCCAAATGAAATATGCTAGAATTGAAGCGATGGAACCCAAAGTTCCCTGATGGTGTCGGTTATGTCGTCCTTAACCATGAATATAAACAGGAAGAAAATAAACCCTAAATTCATTACGGATGTCGGTTGTGTCGTCCTCAACCATGACTACTAATATGAATAAAATAAAACCTAAAATTCACTGATGATGTCGGTTGTGTCATCCTCAACCATGAATATCAACAGGAAGAAATGAACCCCAAAATTCATTGATGATGTTGGTTGTGTCAGTTCTCAACCAAGACTATCAATCGTGGATAAATAAACCCCAAAGTTTCACTAATGAAGCCAGATGTGTCTGTTCTCAACCGAGGCTTTGATCAACATGAAAAATTGAAATCAAAGTTTCATTAATGATGTCAGTTGTGTCTGTTCTCAACCGAGGCTTGATAACCAAATTGGACGTTTTGAAAGGTTTAAACTTGAATAGTTTGAATTTGATAATTGCAAGTGTAATTCCCGGAGGCTGGTGATGGCTAGGCCTAGGATATGAATCATAGGTAAGCTTCCTGATGAAGCTTTGATAGTGGTACCTTTGATGGTTGTGTTTATTCTCAACTGAGGTAGCTATAGTGATAGTACGAAGAATGGATAATGCAGAGCTTGGATTTAAAATTTGAGTTTGATTCTGTCCGATTCTGATCTCGTTTCTCTCCATTTTCTGCACATAAAAAAAAAGACAGAAGGAACTTTGTACAAATTTGCATTAGTTGTGTTGTTGTTATTGTTTTTCTTGTGCAAACTGAAATCAAATCCGTAAAACTTTTGTAGCCGAACAGAGTGGAAATGGAGAGATGATTATCAAAACTAAACCGTAATAAGTGGCTTACGAGAGATAAAGAGTTTGGTGTAAACAAAAAAACATCTTGTAGAAATGGTATATTAATGTGGGGTTAATGGTGTAGATTTTGGACTTGGTGTTGCAAAAACGTATAGGCTTCCTCGGTTTGACTCAAAAGAACAAAAGGCTTATTTTGTGGAAATATGTATTGTATGTACAAGTGACTCAATATGTGAGTGGGGTTTTTTGGAGAAAAATTGTTATTTTGTGAATGTACCCGGATGACTCTATTGAGAGAGAGGTTTTTGGTAAGAAGAAGAAAATGTACGTGTATAATGCTTGTATATGAAATTATAACGAATAAAACGTTAGTATATAAATTTATAAAGAAAATATGTTTGTATATAAAATTAAAAAAAGACTAAAACGTAAGTATATAAAACTATAAAGAAAACATGTGACCCAAATATATTTGTATACAACATTTGGTACACAAATCTATCAAATGATTCATCACATGGAAAAATTGTAAAATTATAAATAAAAGGGTGGGGCCTCATATAAAATCATTGGCCAAGAATAAAGAAATTATTGTTGTCTGATATAGACAACAACCCTAGATTAAACCAAGAATAAGAATTATAAGAGTTTGAAAGAAAGAAAAAAGCAAGTTTTTATGGATTGTGAGAAATCGTGGATTTTGTGGATGAGTTGTGCGTGTCTGTGGATGATCCTTAAGTGTAAACTTTGAGGGCTATTTATAAGTGAAAAAGATTAGGTTAAACCCAAAAAAAAATTTATCCAATATCCAAAGTCCAAATTCTTATCTTGACCAACAAGATTAAGAATCTGGACATATTTGTGTCCAGGTACAAAAATAGAGTAAAATTAATTTGAAAATATATTATTTATTTATTAGGTATTTTTACTATTTTTTTAAAAAATAAAATAATGATTTTTATAAAAAAATATTATTATTTTTAAATATAATAAATAAATAAAAACGAATAATAATAAAAAAAATATGATTTTTGTGGTTAGAAATAATTAAAAATGAAAATAAAGTTAGTAACAATAAACAGCAAAAATATCCAAAGTGCACCAAGTGAGATTCAAATCTGTGACCTTCTATTTGCAAGTCTTTCTCCCTTACCAACTATGCTATATTACTTATTGAAATAAAAAGTCAACTGAAAGTATATGAAGACGAACAATTATCTGCTATTTTAAAAAACAAATAATTTAACATAAAATTTTTTTTTTTTAAACAGACTTGAAAGTGAATATTTATTAAAACACCAAAATGTCAATGTAATTATACCAAAGGAATTTTAAAACCATATTCGAAAATAAATTTGACGGTAACACTAAGGGCGGGAAAATTTGAGGTATGGCAACATGTACTAAGAAAATCTTACTTTCAAAGAGAAATTTGAAACAATATTATCTCACTCTTGATGGAATAGAAGTTGCACTTACATGATGTAAATACTCAAATAAAATGTTAGAGAAAAAGTATAAAAATACAAGCATCATAATAAAGAAGGCAACATTTGAGACATTAATAATCATCAATTCCATATGTTTGTTGAAAGACTATTTAGTTTCAAACATTTTTGTGAAAACGTCGGCAATTTGATTTTCACTATCAAGATGCACGAGCATAACATGCCCTTTTTCAAGTTAATTCCCCACGCGTGTGTTCCTTCCTTGAGTTACTTTATTTGGAGTCCAAGAGAGTAATTCAACTCCCTATAAGATTCATTTTAAATACTCTCTGCATAAGCTTAGAGAATTCTTTGACAAGTCACATGTTAGTAGAATCAAATATAATATAATGTCAAATGTATTATGTTTGATGTTTAATGAAGCTAAACATGCTTATGTACACATAAGTTTTTATAAGATATACCTGAAAATATAATGTGATGAAGTGATTTCAAGTATATAAATTGATAATTCATTATGATTATCAATTAACAATTACGTTGCAAATGAACACTCATATAAATGTATACCATACATCAGGTATGTCATGTATTTAGAGAAATAAACAAGTAAAAGAGAGAACTTACTAACAAAGCGACAATTAAGTTGATACTAACTCACCGTATAATATGACGGAGGATGCTCTTGCATTTCACACGGGACTCTCAAAATAAAGTTGAACCAAATGCAAAGTATGCCACAAAGATTTTATAACAACACGATCTTACGACTTTTCACTTTGACAAAGTACCCAAAAGTATAACTTGTGATGAGTCCAAGAAGGTCATTAATTTGATGATCATTCATTTGGATTGAACTCTCATCATTTATCCTTTCCCTGTTAGTTATCTTTCTCCTCCTCGTGTTTCACCAATTTGAGTTGATCAATATATTCTTCTGGGTCATTGAGTATGTCTCTTGAAGATAAACCTACATCATTAAATGAAATAACTTTCCTGAGTATTCTCAGATACAACATCAAAAGTAACTTACGCATCTTTTATCAATAAAACAAAACTTGTTGTTGTTTTCTAAATCACATAATCCATCATCATGTCCCATATTCAATAAAATTAGAATATGTTCATATGTATTGTTTCACCATAAATGATAATTCATATTCTCTTCATATAGTCAAGACAATATTCCTATAAAACAATAAGACAAGCTAGGTACTCAATCTTCATTGAGTCCTTAGGGGTTAGTGAAACAATTGGTTGCATTTAGGTAATACAACTATAATGACAATTTAAATCTTCATCATCACTAAAATCACTATCGTATTACCTGCTCACAGTTTGAGGATCTTGAACTTGACGTCCTAAGAGCTTTAGACTTTGTTCTTTCCTCCTTATTCGTATATTTCTCCTTTTTATTCTTCTTCTCAAGCTTTTTCTCATGCTTGTCTAAGCAAGTAAATTCTTGCTTATTTTCTTCAAAATTACCAAACAATGTAGTGATATCAAGTGTGGTAAAATTATTAGTTTCCTTGATTGCGGTGACCTTCGGTTGTCAATTCATAGTAAGACATCTCACAACTTTATTAGTAGCAATTTCATTGGAAATAATATTACTAAGTGCGTTCAAACAATTAATGAAATTTAATAAAAAAATTTAATCATTATTATTCTATAGTGCTTCCGGCTTAGATGTGACAATGTCATTAATATTGTTTTGGGTAATAGCATCACACATATCCTTGTCATATGAATTAACATAAATATTCATACAAGCTTTCTAATAACTATAATTTTCTTCTGGAAAATTTTTAGGGTTGTTTTGTAAATCCTTTTAGGTTCGTACGCCATTTTCTAATAAGAGTTTCGAAGCACAAAATTAATTGGAGCTCTGATACCACTTGTTAGACTACGGTACCAGATATAGAGGGGTGAATAGATCCCCAAATAAAAACTACATTTCAAAATGATTATTTAAAACTTATTTGAAAAATAATATTGAGCGGAAGATTTTTGGCCTGGATCAATATAGTAGTCTAAATAAACCTAGTTATAGGAAACTCGGATATGCACGGGCCATATGGAATTAGCATAATGATAAAATCAATCAACATAATAATATCTCAATTAATCGTTTAATATTCAACACAATAGTTTTCTATCTCCAATGAAATTATATTAAAAACATAACATGACAATTTATCGAAAATGTGGCGTGCAATCAATTTTTCATAATTTTGTTTGAGATTTGTTGATATGCAAAAGTACTTACTATCAAAGTGATTATAAGCTAATCAACAAAGCAATTTAAACTTTAATAATCAAAGACAAAACTCTATATGAATCAATCAATCAAACAACACATTCAACACATTGCATATAGAGATAAATGAAAGTAAGAGATAGAACATTGCAATTTTCCTTTGAATTAAACAAGCTAAACAATTTGTCAAACACTTGGCGTGCAATCAAAGTTTCAAAATTTTCCTTTGTGTTGTGTTGATATGAAAAAGCACTTATAATCAAAAGCGCTTATAAGAAACTTAACACACAATTCAAAATAAAAAACAGTTTCGGAAAATTCATATGCATCGATAAATTACTCAATGCTATTTGACAAATTGATTATGAAGATTAAAGCAAGTAAATCATTAAAAGAAAAGAGACACAAGAATATGTTTAGGAAGTTCACCAGTCAGCCTCGCTATGGCTACATCTCCCCCTAATTGTTGCATCCTAAATTTCGCCCCTAAATTTTTTAGTCGCATTATTATATCATATTTTGTTATTTGATCACAATCTTCAATAAATATTTTCATTCATCACATTTTGTATCATTAATCGTGTTTAGGTTGAACAAAAGTCAATTTAAATTGACGTTTGCATCATTTTATAATGGGTTAATACCTATTTTCACCCCTGACATATGGGGTGTATTTGAAAAATCCCCCTGCCAAAAAAAAAGTTCCAATAGTTACCTTGAAAAATTTTAAAAGTTTCAATTTTTACCTTGAGGCTGCCACATCCCCTAAAAGGCTGATGTGGCTTATTTTTTTTGTTACAGTTGTAAGTTTTTTTTTTGCCATGTCACACAAGAACAAGTAAAATGTCTAGAATGCCCTTTTCTTAAAATCCCAAATTATTTGGCAAAATTAGGGCGCAGCATCTTCATCTTCATCTTACAAAAAAAGCCAGTTTCAATTCAGACCCTGCAATTAGGGTTCTTCATCCTTGCAAATGGGTGTGTTTAATTTAGTGTTTCATCATGGGGGAAGTTTCGTGCAAGACGGCCATATGTATTATAGAGGAGGTAGTGAGACTACTGTTGAATGTCAGGACGAAGATAAATGGAGCTTTTTTGAAGCTGTTAGTCTGGTTAAAGATTGGGGTTATGAAGGTTTTAGGCTATGGAGAAAGATTCCGCAAACGGATGAAGGGTTTACAAATGTTGTTGATGATGCAGGAGCTGTAGAAGTTGCTAAGCATTGTATGTCTTGTAGGGTTCACGGCGATCTTTGGGTAGAGCATGGTGTATAAGACATGATGACCAAGGTTCTGGTACCTAATGTTGATGACTTCAGCACCTCTAGTGGAGATGATAGTTCTGGTGACTATGTTGATGCAAGCCAATGTTTCAATGACAGTGAAGAGGAAAGAGTAATTGAAGTAGAAGAAGAGCAATTTGAACGAGTGGAGGTAGCTGTTCCAGTTAGTAGGAATAGGGTGGAGATCGAAGGGAAATCATTTAGATTCAAGCGTTGTGCATCCAAGGATCCCAAAAAGATGAAAGAAAAGAGAAAAAGGGACAAGGTCAGTGTTTTGGTGCCCAAAAGTGTCTTAGGATCTTGTTCAAAGAGGGCTACAAGGATATGTGAAGATGTGGATTATGCTAGTGAGGAACTTGAAAGTTCAGATGCTGATGAAAGTGACATGGATGACAAACCTTCCAAGCCAAAGTATGAGAAGTTCAGATCAGAGCTGCTTAACAAAGACTTTCAATTCAAATTAGGTATGGAGTTCATTTCTCTTTCTAAATTTAAAGATGCTATCAGGGATTGGTCAGTATTAAATGGTAGAGAAATAACGTTTGTTAAGAATGAGAGCTATAGGGTTAGGGTTGAGTGTAAGAGTAAATGTGGGTTTTTGGCATTGTGTAGCAAAGTGGGAGGTAGCCTCACTTACCAGATAAAGACTTGGGTGGGGACCCACACATGTGCAAGGGTATTAGATAACAAGTCTGCCAATTCCAAGTGGGTCTCTAAGTTAGTGGTTGAAAAGAGGAAGTCACAAGGGAAAGTTAAACTGTCTGAAATTATGTCTGAGCTTAGACAGAAATATTCAGTGGGCATTACCAAAGGGAAAGCTTGGAGAGCCAAAGCTATGGCTGAAGAAATAATTGAAGGTGATGCAAAGGAACAGTATAACATGTTATGGAGATATGCAGCTGAGTTGAGAAAACATTGTGCTGGGAACACTGTCAAACTAAATACTGAGAGACCACATCCAACACTACCACTAAGATTTGGTAGATTTTACTTCTGTTTTGATGGATGCAAGAAAGGGTTTACCAAGGGTTGTAGACCATTTATAGGGGTAGATGGGTGTCATCTTAAGACACAATATGGAGGTCAATTGTTAATTGCTGTAGTAAGGGACCCGAATGACCAATATTATCCTTTGGCATTTGGTGTGGTGGAGACTGAGACAAAAGAAAGCTGGAGATGGTTTATGCAATTGCTAATGGAATACATTGGAGAAGAGAGAAAGTATGTTTTTATTTCAGACCAACAAAAGGTACAAATATGCACTAATTACCTTAGTTATTCACATTTATGAAACATGCACAAATATGCACTAATTTCTGGTACTAAAGTATTTCTGGTGCTAATGTTCAACATTTATGAGAACCTGCTGCTAATGTTACATGCCTTGTTCAGTTGCTAATGTTCAACATTTATGAGGAATATATAAGTTGCTAATGTACATGCTTTTTTCTGTTGTCTTGCTGTTTTTAGGGACTTGTTAGTGTCTTTGAGGAAATGCATCAGCAAGTTGAACACAGGGTCTGCCTCAGACACCTGTATGCAAATTTCAAGAAGAAATTTGGAGGGGGAGCTGCCATTAGAGACCTGTTATTGGGGGCTGCAAAGGCTACTTACTTCCAGGCTTGGGAAAAGAAGATGAATCAGCTTAAACAAATTGATAAGAAGGCATGGGAATGGCTGATGGGAGTGCCAACAAAACTATGGTGTAAGCATTCATTTTCATTTTACCCTAAGTGTGATGTTTTGATTAATAACTTGAGTGAATCTTTCAATATTACAATATTACAAGCTAGGGATAAGCCAATACTCACTATGGTAGAATGGATTAGGAACTACGTGATGAATAGGATTGCTAATAGTGTTGTTAAGCTTGATAAGTGGAAGCACAATGTCATGCCTAATCCTAGGAAAAGGCTTGATAAGGAAACATATCTTAGTGGAGAATGGCTGCCTACATGGAGCAGTGGTGATTTGTGGCAAGTCCACCACCCATATAATGGATTGCAGTTTGTTGTTGATATTGGGAAAAAAACCTGTACTTGTTGTTTTTGGGATCTTGTGGGCATACCATGTAGGCATGTTGTTTCTGCATTACAGTATCAAAACTTAGATCCTGAGAAATATGTTGACCCTTGTTACATGAGAGAAGCTTACAGGGCATGTTATGAAAACAATGTTAGTCCAATAAATGGCATGGACATGTGGCCAACTGTGGATGCTGAAGAATTGTTGCCACCACAATACAAGAAGGGACCTGGAAGGCCTAAGAAACTGAGGTTTAGAGAGTTGGATGAGAATGGTTCAAGGATGAGGAGGGTAGGTGTAGCATACAGATGCACGCATTGTGACAAATTTGGCCATAATTCTAGGAAGTGTCAAGCTAAGGAGCAAGATCCTAATGCACTAAAGAGAAAGGTATTGTGTTCATGAATCTGTTACTGAATAATATTGTGTTCAGCATATTGAAATGTCTTTATTTATATCTGTTTCTGAATAATGCAGAGAAAGACACCTAGGACCAAAGTGTCAAAAAAATCTGATGCAAATGTTGATACAACTGCAACTGGAGGTGGAACTGTGGATGAAGACCCAAAGATGGATGCATTGCTGAATAATATGATGGATCTTTATGAAGAACAACAATCACAAGTTGACAATCCCACACAACCTACTGCTATGCAACCTCCCCCAACACATGAATCACAACCTGCTGCAATGCAACCTCCCCCAACACATGATTCACAACCTGCTGCAATGCAACCTGACCCTGCTGCTACTAATGTCAAAAAGCCTTCAGCTAGGAAAAAGCCCGTGGCCGTGCCTTGGAAGCGATCAAGAAAGAGAGTCAGTGAAAGATTGAAGGAAGTGAGGAATGCCAAAAGACATGGTGGGCCTGGATCAACACCTGATGCACCTTTGACCATAGGTGAAGAAACTGGTGGTAGTACCTCAAAGAAGATATCAAGGAAGAAGAGGAAGGGCATTGATCAGTAGTTGTGCACATAGTGTGCTATTTTGTAAAATTCAATTTGAAAGTTTCTTGTGTAATTTTGTTACTTTGACTTATTATCAGAACAGGCTTGGCTTAAGTTATGTATCATGTTATTGTCATTTTGTATCACATATGTACTTGACTATGTATCACAACAGATTTGCTTGACAATGTTAAAGTCATTTTGTACAACAAATGTACTTGACTATGTATCACAACAGATTTGCTTAACAACGTTAAAGTCATTTTGTACAACAGATTTTGGCTTAACTATGTTATTGTCATTTTGTACAACAAATTTGCTTAAGAACATAATTACTTAACAACAGATTTGCTTAACAACAGATTTTGTAAAACAGAATTACTCAACAGAATTGCTTAAGAACAGATTTCCAAAATATCAGAACAGATTTCCAAAATATTCCAAAACAGAATTGCTTAAGAACAGAATTCCAAAATATCAGAACAGATAACCAAAACTCAAGAGAGTAATATATTCCATATTCCATAACAAAGAAATATAATTCATGAACTAAATTTTTTACTTAGGTTACAACTTCCTAGAACATAAGCCACAGCTTCATGAATTTTTACATGAACTAAGTAAGAAATGAACCAAAAGACAAATAAACTCAACTAAAACATAATTCAGCTTCTTTTGTAACTCATCCATTTTTTTCTCCATGGCTTCCATCTTCAGTGCGATATCTCTCTCCAGTTTTCTCATCAGTTCTACTGAAACTACATCCGAATGGCCGTTATCACCGAAATCATCAGAAAATTCATCATCCCAAACAAATACGTTGCAGCCATCTCCTTTACCCCAGAACTTACACTTCCAGTATTTTCTCCCGGGATTTGCAACCGATTTTGAAACAAATAACTTCATGGAGACATTGTGGCCGCATTTGGGAGTTAGTCTACCATTTGAAAATAAGCATGAAGTGGAACAATTTGGTTGACTCATGTTTATGAAATCAAAGAAAACTTAAAGATGAAGAGGAAAGAGGAAAGCAAAAGTTGGGTTGCTGAGATGAAGATGTTGCGCCCTAATTTGGAGGTGGAGGGTCTGAATTGAAACATAGCATTTGCCAAATAATTTGGGATTTTAAGAAAAATGTAGAAAGGGCATTCTGGACATTTTACTTGGTCTTGTGTGACATGGCAAAAAAAAAACTTACAACTGTAACAAAAAAATAAGCCACATCAGCCTTTTAGGGGATGTGGCAGCCTCAAGGTAAAAATTGAAACTTTTAAAATTTGTCAAGGTAACTATTGGAACTTTTTTTTTGGCAGGGGGTTTTTCAAATACACCCCATATGTCAGGGGTGAAAATAGGTATTAACCCTTTTATAATTGAAAAATACCTTACATTTCACTTCATACACTTTTATCTCTTTATCTACTTCTTGCATTTCTCCAAGTTGTTTATATATTGATAATATTGATATTTTGGTTTTACAGACAGATCGTTAAAATCGATTTGACATTATGTGGAAAATTAACGAGAAAATATTTCAAGTTTTCACCTTTAACTGTCTGTTTTATGAATTTATATTTCGCGTAGATCATGACGGTATGCTCGCTTTATTTTTTCGGTACAATTTACAGTCTCGTTCTTAATCGTAAACGTTTGTTTAACTAGATATTTTTATTCTCATTTTATTTCGATTTTGATCATTTAAATTATTTTCTATTAATCGCGACCTTTAGTTTATTTTAATATATTCATTTCATTTTTTCAGATAATTTTATGTCTATTTTTTTAATGATTTTAATCAATCTGAATCTCTATTTTTTTATTTGAAAAAAAAATTAAATTTTATTAATTTTTATACGTTCATTTTAGTCCTTTAAAAAAATTGAGAAAACCTAATTTATTTTTATTATAAATAGATAGGATAGAATTGTATCAGGAGGCAGATTAAAAAAAAACTAGAAAACTCAGAAGGAATTCCTTCTTCTTCCATACTGATTCCGACTCTTTTTCCTCTCATTAATCCTCCACCTCCAACAGTTGAATCGGTCTCCTTCACTTTTACACTGCTACCATCCGTTCTCCAACCTATAACTCTTCCACCACTACCTTGTTCCCTTCTCACTGTAATACTCTCCGTCTTCCTCTTTTCATCTTCCAACACAACAACCACTCATTCTTCTTCATACAACTTCCAACCCACTAACTCATCATCCACCATCCGACAACACCACTTCAAAACCGTAACTACCAACCATTCATACTAGTCCGCATAAACTCCCTATGTAAGCTCCAATCAGCAACATAACCTCCTCACAGTGAATCCCTCAAGCTTCCATCAAAACCCACATCTCCAATTTCTGGTCCTCCATTTCCACGCAGACACGCTTCCTTCAATCAACTCCCTCCGTAATCACCGCCATCGACCCTTCTACATCCGCTAGCTTATTCTGCTTTCTATAGAGTACCAACCGTAACCTCCCTTTAACTGTTATAATTATTATTTAATTTTTCGTTTT
Organism: Vicia faba; assembly: GCA_948472305.1. NCBI lineage: Eukaryota > Viridiplantae > Streptophyta > Magnoliopsida > Fabales > Fabaceae > Vicia > Vicia faba. The sequence continues at coordinate 1,424,571,966 of OX451739.1, forward strand.
TATATCTATTGTTTTAGTTTTCATTTTATGTTTATTTTTAGAAAATTCTAACTCTTATTTCAAATAAGATTGAGCTTGACATATACATTGGTCTAAGCTCAATTGTAAATTCTTTAATTACCCCTTATAGTTTTTACATCTCCTTTAACTTTTAGTTTATTATTTTGGTTTTCGTGAGTAATATAAATAATAATGAATATAATAAATGTGTAAATATTGTCGACTTTCTTTTTATTGCATTGTAGTATTAAAGTTAATTTCAAAGTAACTCTCAAATGTGTATGGATGTATATATTTCATTGATCGATTTATTTTGTGGCTTTCGATTCATTTCATTATGGTCCTGTAGATTACGCTTGGGCTCTGTCTGAGACTTTGGAGAATTTTTGTGCGGTTGGTTTTGTCTGTGTATTTTATCTAATATAGGGATTCATATTTGATATCTCGAGTCTTATTCGATATCATGAACTTTATTCATCGCATTTGCGCTTTATCTGATTTCTCTCGAGTTTATCCGTGCTTTCTTCGTCCGTGATTTATTTTCATGTGTTGCGCTCCTTACTTATGATTCGATACGCTTTATCCGATGCTTGGAGTATTATCTGACATTTGGGTTTCTTTGATGCCGTCGGCTTGTGATTTATTTTCACCTGAGGTTCAGTATACTCTTGGCTTATTTATGTGTATGTGGCATTAAATTCAAAGGGATGAGAACGCTATATTGATTTCTTTATATCAAGTATGAACTTCTGATTGGTCAGATCCTCTTTACCTTATCTTTTGCTTCTCCTGTACATAAGACACTCTCTTCATCTCCTCCAATTCTTTAATTTTCAAAATCTTCTCATCTTTTTCAAAACCTTCTTTGTTTATAAACTCAAATCGCTTTCATAATAAACATCGACTTTATCGAGTGCATTTTCTTTTAAAACTTATTTTCTTTAAACACACTTCAATTCATTTAATCATACTTAAGCATCTTTCAAAATTAACAAAAACACTTCAACTCATTCAAACTTTTTGTGCGCTCGAGCACCTTTTACCCTTTAAAACTTTTTTTTCAAGATTAGACATGATTCATTTATAGTCGAGATATCATCTTCCTACCTCCATGGTTATAAAGGTGTCAACTTTTCCACTTGAGTACTAGAGGTGTTCTCAAGCCCTCACTCTTGTTGACGCATGGTTCATATTTCTCACACCTTGCGGGCGTTAGTTGAGATTTCACTCCTAAAAACAACGATTTGTCTCTTCATTTAAAATCAATCAACAGACAAGTCATTTTTAGCCGAACTACGATGCTCTAACTTTCCCATTGCACAAGAGAGTACGTAAGCATTAAGTCTTACGATCCAAGGCGAGCAAAAATAATAAAAAACATTTTCTTTTATTTGCAAAATACTCATTCATTCTTTCCCTTTAGCAAGTAAGCCTTTAGATAACACAACTTTTGACAGAAAACAAACAAAGTGGATCTTGCGGATTACCGTAGATGCTTAGGATGATAATATCTTCCCTCAACATAATCGACCCCTGTACCTAGATCTCTAATCTTTTATTTCATTGTGGATTTTGTTTGCTTTTTTCTCATTCTCCTTTGGAAACAATAAAGTGCGGTGACGACTTCATTGAGTGAGATAAGTCAATTGATGGCTTAACCTCAAATCTTTACCGCTACACATTTTTCGCATTTTTACACAGTGCGACACCAATTCCAAATTTGGAATTAAGATAATTTCTTACTTTGCAAAAGTATGGTTAGAGAAGAAGTGTTCAAGAGAAATCCTACAAACCCTAATCGTTTGATGTTGATTTAACTCCTTCTCTTCTTTTGTTCTTCAACAAGACCAAGACCGATAGATGCAACCTATTTGCCGCTTAAGTTACTTCCTTGAAAAGATTTTAAACACTCAAAGAGATTTTCCACTCGAGTAAATTCAATTACACATTATCAACACAAGATCACCGATTCTATCATTCAATTCTTGCTACTTCCTTAAAAGATCTCAAACACTCTAAGGTTCCTTGAAAAGATTTCAAATACTCCAAGAGATTTTTCACATGGACGATTCCTTCTCGCACGATCTTGCTCGAAAACCCCCAATTCAAAAAATGATTTTAAAGGACAAACCCGATGGTTTTTTTCGGATGAAGACCCCCTACAAATCTCAATCCAAATCAATTGGAAATCCACAATTCTCCGTCTAGATGGCACCCCAATGGAACATCATCACCATGTAATGTTGGTGTGTATGCATAGATTGAAAGGTTGAAGAAGAAGGAGAGGAAATGTAGGCTAATTGTATGGTATCATCAAGTTGGAATGATGCATGAATGATATATTTATAGTTGGAAACATTTAGGGCAAAAAGGACAAATTCGGAATAAAAGAAGTTGAAAATTTGACCAAAACAGACTTTATGTGTCGACCTCAAATTCGTATGTGTCGACACACACGTTATAAAAAGAATGCATGTGTCGACCTGACGAACTCTATGTGTCGACCTGAAAAAGTCAGAAGCTGAAATATGGATGTGTCGACCTGAAGAGCTATAAAGATATAAAACGTGAGTAAATGTGTCGACCTGAAATATGGATGTGTCGACACATAAGAATTTCTGCAATTTCAGAAATCTTTCAGTATGTGTCGACCTGAAGGTTGTATGTGTCGACTTGTTACTTACAAAAGCTTACATGCTTAAAAATTGAGTTAAATGTGTCGACCTGAAAAGTGAATGTTCGACACATGCAATGCAAAAACATGCAGAAACTGTTTTTCAATATCTTGGGTCAATTTCAAAGTACTTTTTGATGATTCATAAGACCTATAATGCATAGGAGTGGCACAAAACATAAAGATATCATCCACCATACTGAAATGTCAACTTTCCAAATTTTGATATGATGCAAAATATCTAATAGTGAAGTTACACTCACAAAGATAATATAACATAAATTTAAGGATAATGATGAAAGAAGTCAACAATTGATAATAAAAAAATTTCCAAAAGATAAATTGACAAACCAAAAATTCACCCCTTTATAATAATTTGTTACTTTCTCACCTTAATTAAAGAACGCAGTCTCACTCGTAATAGGTAATAAATTAAACAATTCATGTGATCTATAAATCGGAAGAAAAAAATTCATAGATTAATCAACTCACATGAGAAACAAGGCAAAAAGAGGAATTATGAAGAAAAAAAATTATAAGATCATTAGTAAAAAACAATCCAACGGATTTCATGTGAGGAATCAAAGGGGTGAATACCCTCCCCAACGGATTTCTCGAGTTACGTAAATTTTCGCACAAAGTTTATAAAAATAGAATTTGTTATATTCCTGAACGATCAAAACCTTTTATCTGACTTATTTTGACAAAAATAATAATATTTTATTGTCAAACACCATAAATAAACTGATGAAACAAAATATATGAAAATATATTGATAAGAGACCCACCATTTTTTTTGTTAATTACTACCTTAGTCCTATTTATAAGATACAAATATATATTTTTTATTCTAATGTTCTTAATATGAGAATTATATATATTTGAAATAAATTAATAGTTAAAATTCATTCCATACACTTTATAAATTATATTTTAGTTAAAATTTAGATCAATGTAACATTATTTATGCTTAAATATATTCAAATAAGTTTGTAAATATAATTTATGTTTAGATATAATCACATAAAATTATCTACTAACACTCCTTATTAAGATTGATAATGCAAGTATCAATGATGCTCAACCTGATACACCTCTGAAATGCTTTAAAAAATTCTCTAAATTCTTTAGTCAACGTCATTTCTTGGTCTGTTTGGAACTTATGTTTATCTTCCAATTGTTCAATCTCAAGAGGAGATCTATTTACAGAATAAACTAGTGACTTTTTGGGGATTTATGGGATTCGTTAACGGTGTCGGTGTGAAATATAAAATTGAAAGTGATACTTTATTGAACCAAAGGCAATGACATTATATAGCCTACAGGAGGAAAAACTGAATATTAAAAGCAAGCTACAATTTAGGAAACAGACTCCACTAAAGCTAGAAACTAGGAAACAAACTCCACTACATAACAGTAGATGACTTATTCAACTAAGACAAATTCAAACTCCAACATACCCTCCCTTAAGCTTAACTTTCCTGAATTAAGCTTACTTCAGACAAGTTAACAATTTCAAGTAATGCTCTCAGCTTCTCGAACTGCTCCAGCTTCAACGGCTTCGTAAAGATATCCGCAACTTGGTTTTTTGTTGCACAATACTCTAGCTTAACAGTTTCGCTATTCACCAGCTCTCTGAGATAATGAAACCTTACTTCGATATGCTTACTTTTCCCGTGAAGGACTGGATGTTTGGACAAAGCAATCGTCGAACTGTTGTCACAATGAATGACGGTTGCAGACTCTTCTTCAGCACCAATCTTCTCTAAGATCCTTCTAATCCACACACAGTGACAAGCACAAAAGGCAACAGCAATATATTCGGCCTCAGTGGTGGAAAGGGCGACAACGGACTGCTTTTTCGATGCCCAAGAAATCGCACCGGACCCTATCAAAAACACACAGCCTGTTGTGCTTCTCCGATCATCCAAATCACCGGCGTAGTCACTATCCGTGAATGCCATAAGTCTCGTACAACTTCTTTCACTTCTCCTGTAGAAGATTCCAAGTTCAATTGTACCTTTTAAGTATCTTAAGATCCTCTTCGCAGCAAGCCAATGTGACATCCTTGGATTTGCCATGAATCGACTTATGAGACATACTCCATACACTAAATCCGGTCTGGTCACTGTTAGATACATAAGACTCCCAACCAATTGCTTGAACATAGTTGCATCCACCTTCTCTCCATTCTCATCTTTTGTGAGCTTCGTTCCCGACACAATTGGATTTTTAACAGCATTGCTTTCTTCCATTCCAAACCTTGCTAAAACTTCACGAGTATACCGTTTTTTACAGATAAAAATTCCATTAATACTCTGCTTCACCTCTACCCCAAGAAAATGTTTCATTTTTCCCAAATCTGACATCTCAAATTCCATCATCATCGACTTCTTAAACTCATCACACATAGCTCTGTCATTTCCAGTGAATATTAAGTTATCAACATACAAGCTGACAATGAGAATTTTACCTCCTTTCGTCTTGGTAAATAGAGTATGCTCGATCGGACACCTCTCAAACTCCTCGTCCAAGAAATATCCTTCAATACGGCTGTACCAAGCTCTTGGGGCTTGTTTGAGCCCATACAATGCCTTCCTCAGTTTGTACACTTTCTCCTCTTCTCCTTTCTTTATGAATCCCTCCGGTTGTCGCACATACACATTCTCTTTTAGTTCCCCATGTAGAAACGCACTCTTGACATCTAATTGGAATATTTCCCAATTTGATTGTGCTGCAACCGCAAGTATAGTTCGAATTGTATCAAGCCTCGCCACCGGAGCAAAGACTTCGGTATAGTCTATGCCATAACACTGAGCATATCCCTTTGCCACCAACCTCGCCTTGTATTTGTCAACTTTACCATCTTCATTCAGCTTTGTTTTATACACCCATTTCACTCCAATTGGTGTAAAACCTGTCGGTAAGATAGTTAGCTCCCATGTGTTGTTTTTCTCAATCGATTCGATCTCGTTTTTCATTGCTTCTCTCCACACCTTGTCTTTCACTGCTTCTTCGAATTTGACAGGATCATTTTCTGTCATCATCATCAATAGCATGACCGATAAGCTTTCTTCCTCATCTTCTCCTTCACCCGTGACATAATCTGCCAAATAACCCGGTGGTCTCCTTGTTCGTCGGCCTGTAACCACTTCTCTTTCAATTGATCTTGTTGGAATGGGCAAAGGAGAAACTGGGCTTTACGGTGAGACTGGGCTTGTCGGTGTCGAATTACCAACAGATGCAAACGACGAAGACGAACTAGAAGGAGAAAAATTCGCGGTTGACGGGGGACAAGCCATGTCCGGAGGACAAGCCATGTCACCTTCTTTCACTTCTATACTATGTTCTTCTTCTCCACAGTCGAGTATTTTCTCTTTTACACCGGTTTGATTCCAATCCCAGCTTTTGTCTTCATCAAACACTACATCTTTGCTTATCACGATCATTTTCGTAACTGGATCATACAACCTCCATGCTTTTGATTCCTCACTGACTCCGAGAAAAACACATTTCTTGCTTTTGTCATCTAATTTTCTCCTCTTCTGATCAGGTATGTGCGCATATGCTATGCACCAAAAGACACGAAAATACTCCACCTCAGGTTTTGAACTGCTCCAAGCTTCTTCAGGTGTCATGTCTTCTACTGCTGCTGTTGGAGATCGATTCTGAATGTGCACACTCCATCTTGTAGCTTCAGACCAAAACTCCTTTGGGACTTGCCTCTCACTCAGCATAGACCGCACCGCATTCATTATCGTTCTATTCTTCCTCTCTGCCACTCCGTTCTGTTGTGGCGTAAATGCAGCCGTCAATTATCGAGTGATACCATGAGTTTTACAAAACTCTCTAAATTCATTAGATGTGAATTCCCCTCCGCGGTCTGTCCTCAGGCAAGTGATGAAGGTTCCAATCTCCTTTTCAACACTTGCTTTGAAAGCCTTGAAGGTGATGAGTGCCTCCGATTTTTCATGGAGAAAATAAACCCAAGTTTTTCTAGTGAAATCATCAATGAAAGTTAAAATGTACCTCTTTCCGCTATGTGAAATTGGTGTAATCGGACCACATATATCCGAGTGCACCAGCTGCAACTGTCTCGATGCACGCCAGAGGCTCCTTTTTGACATTGATACTCTATGTTGTTTTCCAGTCAGACATACCACACATATCTCCTCCGTGGACTTCAGCATCGGCAGCCCAATAACCATCTTCTTTTGTGCAAGTTGTTTTAGAGCTTCTTGGTTTAAATGCCCAAAACGGCGATGCCACAAATTCGTCTCCTTCTCGATCACCTCTTCTGTCTTCAAGCACAACGTATTTTTCTGCAATTTGGATGTTAGAAGAAAGAACATCATGTTTCCACTCATATTAGTCTCCATGATTGCACCTTTCTTGGGATGATATACTTTGCAGGTTCCATCACGAATCAAAATTGCCAAGCCTCTCTCCTGCAATTGTCCAAGGCTTAGTAAATTGTTCTTGAGCTCCGGGACATAATAAACTTCAGGTATGACTTGGGTGGCTCCGTTAACTTGTACCTTCACGCTTCCTTTTCCCACCACCGACATTTTTGTGTCGTTTCCAAGTTTCACAGATCGATTGAAACCTTCTTCCAAATCGAAAAACCAATCTTTGCATCCGGTCATATGATTGCTGCACCCAGAATCAAGGAACCAAACTTCTTCTCTGTTTGCCCGATGTTTCTCAAGATAAGACATCAAGAGCAGCTCTTCTTCTTCTTCTAGTTCAACATAATTCACTTTCTTTTCCCATTCAGGACACTCATTCTGATAGTGCCCTAACTGGTGACATTTGTAGCACTCGACAATGGCACGATCGACTGCGTTTCTTCCTCTTCCTCTACCGCGTCCACCTCGGAACATTCCGCGACCTCTTCCTCTGCTAGGTCTTTCATCTTGAGACACTTTTAGTGCCAACTCTTCTTGCACATATCCATTCAATCGCTGCTCATAGACAAGTAGGCTGCCATGTAATTCATCGATACTCATCGTGCTCAGATCATTTGATTCCTCAATCGAACACACCACATAGTTGAATCTCGAGGTTAGTGATCTGAGAATTTTGCTCACGATCGTGCTCTGCTCCATTGATTCACCATTCACCTTCATCTTGTTCACCACCATCAAGGTTCTTCCTAGGAAAATACCGATCTTCTCTCCTTCTTTCATGGCCAACAATTCAAACTCCCTTCTCAAAGCTTGCAATTGCGCCCTTTTCACCTTTGTAGAGCCTTGATACTTCTTTTTCATGGATTCCCAGATCGCCTTAGAGGTACCTTTGTCAAGAATAGTTTCCAGAATCTCTCTGTCAATGGACTGGAACAAGAAATTCTTGACCTTCAAATCCTTCAACTTCGCCTCTTCTACAGATTTGTTTTGCACCTCACTCGCCTGCGTTGTCATCGTCGGAATCCCATCTTCCACCAGGCTCCACAATTCTCTGCTTCTCAGAAAATTCTCCATCGTCATGGACCAGAAGTCGTAATGGCCATCAAATTTTGGGATGGCCGTGAAGTAGTGAAAAACACAAGAAGGGGGGGGGGGGGTGAATTGTAAAACTGAAAATCAATGCAATGAACAAGATATTTTTATCCTGGTTCGTTTGATCTCAAACTACTCCAGTCCACCCGTCAAGGTGATTTCGCCTCTCTCCAACGAGGTCTTAATCCACTATATTCAACTGAATATTACAAACTGCTTTAACAACTGCTAAAGCCTTCTTGATGCAAACCACAACCCGGTTTGTCAAGGAAACACTTTCTTACAAAGAAGATAAATCTAAGTGTGTGAATGTTTTCTACAAAACTGTATCACAACTGTGATGTATACACAACTTTAAGCTTAGAAACTAGATTGCTAAAACAAAGATTGAGTAAGAAGATGTGTAGTGTTTAGCAAACTGGGAGAAGGAAGATTATGATCAGCTTTTAGGCGTGTAAGATGTTGGAGAGCATTAGCCAATTCAATCTTCATAGTCTTGTTTATATAGCACTGAGATTCTTGAACGTTGGAGCAATATTCTTGATTCAATGCTAATAACAAACTTTCCTTATTGAGCAGATCTTGTCTGGAATGAGGCCGTTGGTAATAATATGCTTTCAATGCACAGTACCGTTGCTTACTTAATGCATGTTCTGGCTTGGCTCATTCTGACTCTGCTTAGCTGCTGATGAACTGTTGTTTTCTTTATCAGAGTGTTGAGCGCGGTTCTGTTCATCAAACTTCAGCATACACGTGAGTTGATCTTTTGATTCTGGTATTCTGATATATCAACTTCTGATGCTGATGTCAAGAACCAAATTTCTGATGCTGATTAGGTGTGATCTTGCTTATACCTATCAGAGTATCTGCAAATCAGAACGTAATAATTTAGGCAGCAAATAGTTCATACGTGAATCATATAAATAATATATCTTTTCATTTTGTTATCATCAAAACTTAAACATAGGGTAGTAGATTCAAACATTGTTCTAACAATCTCCCCCTTTTTGATGATGACAAAAACTGGATATTTTTAATTGAAAATAACGTGAAAAGGTATCAGAGATATGTATCAGAGTAAGAGGTTTATCAAAGATAAGGGATAAGAGTTGAGAGATACTCCCCCTGAGTTTATTGCTTCCCTTTTTGATTCCAAGAGTTCTTCAGGATCAGAATTTTTTGCCTTTCTTTGAACATCAGAGTATCAGAGTCTTTGACTATCAGAAGCTTTAGATCAGCATATCAGAGCAGAGCTTCAGATCAGCGTATCAGAGCTTTTCTTGTCAGAGCTTTGCTTTGGGTCAGAGTATCAGAGCGGATCAGAGTATCAGAGCTTCAGTCTTCAGAGTATCATGGTGCTTTCTTGTACCTGTAGACTTAAGCAAAACAGAAAACATTTTCAAGTATAACAGAGTTAGAATGTTCGAGAATTTCTGTCTTAGTAATCCGTTATTATTTAAAATATCATTCTTGTTCTCCCCCTTTTTGTCAGCAATCAAAAAGTGTAAGTGATGTGCTAAAACAATTAAGATCAGAAAAACTTGTCATATTAAAAGGTTCAGAATCAAACAAAACATATTAAAACAGTACATCAGATAATCAAAGAAAACATGAAAAAGACATGAATGAAAAAACTAAGGTTGGGGAGGAAAGCGTGTGAACAGGTTCTCCAGCATGGCTTTGATCTGATCAGCAGTCTCATTCTGCTTGTGCACCATGCTGACAACAGTGTCAATCTTGCTATCCTGCACATCCATCCTTTCTTTCATCTTCTGGTCGTTTTCATCCATCCTCTGCTGCAGACGCATGTCATTCAGCTTCAGCTCTTCCAGAGTCTGCCTGTCCAAGGCAGCTTGAGAAGCATCAGAAGCAGGAAGCTTCTGAGATCTTTCTGCAACATCTTCTGCTTGACTTGCTTCAGCTTGAATGGTCTTGTCTTCTTCTGGTTGCACCTTTGAAGCTAGCTGTTTCTCAGACCAAGGTTCACTATCCAGAGGGAGCACAGCTTCCTGAGGCAGCTGACTTTCAACTTCCTTCAGCAGCTTGCTGAAGTTCTGTTGTGCCTGCTCATAGTTGATATCCTGCAACTTGAGGGCTTCAGCACGTACCCATATTCTGAATTGTGACCAGAGCTGGTCAGAAGCAGCTGGGTCAATTATTCCAGGACAGACTTGCTTCAAAGAAGCGATCCACTGCTGCACACCTGTTTCAAAATTCATAATACCAGAGCCAACATCTGGTTGTTTTGGTTTTGGGATGGCTATTTTATGTTTCAGATCAGCAAGACGGTCAAGACTGGTTAAGTCTATGAAGGTCCTGCTGGGGTTTTCGGTGGTTTGCTTGGCAGCTGTTTGTTTTGGAGATGGAGTGGGAGAATCAGAGATTATGATTGGACTGTGTGGTGTTTTGGGAGTATTTGGTGGTGTAGATTCTGGTGAGGATGGCAACTGGGCCATTGTGACTATTGTTCCACATGGCAGCTGGATTGCCAGAGGTGATGGTTGAGGTGAATGAGGTTCAGAAGGTGGAGGAGAAGGAGTTTCAGAGTGATGAAACTCAGGTTGAGGTGATGGTGGATGAATTTCTGGTTGAGGAGAGGGAGACGGAATTGCTGGTTGAGGAGGAATTGTTGGAATTTCTGGTTGTTCAGGGATAAGAGGTTCTTCTGGAATGGATGAGAGAGGTTGTTGTTGTTCTGGTTCTTCAGCAGATTGCTGTTGTTCTGGTTGTGGAGGAGGGACAATTTGTGGTTCAGAGTTTGGATTGGAGGAGTGATCAGAAGTGTGTTGATCAATGTCAGACAACACTTTGTCAATTGCTGATGTTGTTGATATTGTTGGTTTGGGATGTTTGGTTCTGGGTCTTCTGAGTTGTAATGCCTCAGAAGGGTCATCTTCTGGTTCAGTTTCATCTATTGTTGGGATGGGGATTGAGATTCTATGAGAGGTTTGAGGTGGAATAGATGCTGGAATAGTAGAAGAATTTAAAACAGAAGCAGCAGATAAATTACCTCTTTTCTTGGGTGTATGCTGGGATGATCCTTCTGATGGTGCCTTCCTCTTCTTCGTCTTCTTCAGAGTCACTTCTGGTTGAGGTTGATGCAGATCTTTGATCTTCAGATTTGGATCTGTACCATCAGCTTTGCACGCATCCATATATTTGAGAACTACCACTGGCTTAGATTCTATCTGAGAGAATAAAGGAAAGTCACTCAGTGGAACTCTTCTGCTGGTGATATCAGCAATAGGAGTAGCACTGAGTTCCTTTTTGATATTCTCTATCAACTTCATTTTCTTCAAGTTCTTCGCGTTCAGAGGCTTCCCAACTGTTGGTTCAATGGTGCTTAACTCTTGAGCTTCTATCAGATGCTCTATCAGCTTATTCTCTGTCAGAATATCTGATATCAGCCTTCCAAAGGGAATCCAATCCCTCTTTGTTCTTTCTTCTTCCCTGGTTTCCTTCACGCTTGTTCTGAGGTGGTTGAACAGAAGATGAGCCAAGTTGATTTTTACCTTCTGATTGATAAAGTAGATCAGAAACTGTTGATCCACATTTATGTAATCAGGGGAACTAGTTGGCTTCCTATGGTTGAAGCACCCCAGAATTATCTTTGCCCAAACTCTGTGATGATCCTTCAGATCTTTGATCTTGTTGCTGGGCACCCCATGGGTGAAAATCCTTTCAGCTATGACGCCCACGTCAGCACATCTCTCAGCCATATCAATACAGCAGACGCCACCACCACTGTAACCTATTAACTTTGCTATGTGATCCTCAGTGATCACAATCTTCTTCCCCATAATGTAGGAGGTGACTTGATGCATTGAAGCTGTCGCATGAATCCAGAACTCCTTCACTAACATAGGGAATGTTGGTCCAACCAACCTGTCAAAATACCTTTCCCATTTCTGTGCCCTAACTTCTTCAGTTAAATCAAAACTGTTTTCCTTCAAGCTTCCAAAATCAATGATCAATTCAGATAACACTTCAAGATTCTTCACAGGAGTGAGGAGTGTTCTGAATGGCACTTGATACTGTTCAGATGATGCTTTCTTCTGAGTACCTACAGAAGCACTGTTGGAGGTTACCATGTTCACACTAAAAGATTTTGAGAAGAAACTGAGAAAAAGAGTTTGCAAGAGATGAACACAGAAAAATGCAGAGAATGCTTGAGAAAAAGTGAGAAACTGTAAAAGATTAGAATGAGAAGTTAACGTATTTAAATAGAGTTCAGAATATTTTGAAATTGTAAACGTTTTTAAGAGAGAAAAATAAAATCATGATTACGTTTTAAAAGCATGATTACTTTTCATTTAATGCTTGCTGATTTTGGGGGATTTGAGAAAGATACTTAAAAACGGTTACCAGACATGTGTCTCAATGCACCCAATCAGCATTTTGCCTTCTCAGAAGCGTGCACGCGTTCTGCTTCAGAGATTTGCTGATGATTGGATGACACTTGTTTGATGTAGTGATCAGCACGTCTGTCTTTGAGCTTAGACTCTCAGATCTTTAGACTTGCATCTGATACAATCTGCATGTTCTGTCTTTCTGAAAGGAGATTGATCAGAAGTTCACAGTAAAACAAATACATTCTGAAGATAAATATATGGAATTAAAACATTTTCACTCTGGGCAAATTTTCATGCTGAGATGTTTCAGAATGAAATTGAACCTATCTTCAGAAAGGGGTTTAGTGAAGATATCAGCCCATTGATGGTCTGTATCTATAAATTTTAAATTCAAAATTCCTTTCTGAATATAGTCCCTAATGAAATGGTGTTTTATTTCTATATACTTAGCTCTAGAATGTAAAATAGGATTCTTACTTAAGCAAATAGCAAAAGTATTATCACAGAGTATAGGAATGTTACTCTCAAAATTTTGGAAATCTTCAAGCTTGACTTTTCATCCAGAGCATTTGTGTGCTACATCCTGCTGCTGCTATGTACTCAGCTTCTGCTGTTGATAGCGCAATTGTTGATTGCCTTTTGCTGGACCAAGAGATCAGATTTTCTCCCAGAAACTGGCAGCTTCCAGAAGTACTTTTACGCTCCACTCTGTCTCCAGCAAAATCAGCATCGCAGTAGCCTACTAAACTGTAATCACTAGATTTTCTATAAAACAAACCCAAATTAGTAGTACCTTTCAGATACTTGAAAATTCGCTTAACAGCTGTTAAGTGAGATTCTCTAGGATCTGATTAGAATCTAGCACAAATACAAACACTGAATAATATATCAGGTCTTGAAGCAGTCAGATAGAGGAGAGAACCAATCATACCTCTGTAGACTTTCTGTTCTACATTTTTGCTTACCTCTTCTCTTTCCAGAATGCACGTGGGATGCATTGGAATCTTTGATGGCTTACATTCTGAGAGGTCAAATTTCTTCAGAAGATCTCTGATGTATTTGCTCTGATGAATGTAAGTTCCCTCTGGAGTTTGATTGATCTGAATTCCTAGAAAGAATTTCAGTTCCCCCATGAGGCTCATCTCAAATTCTGCCTGCATACACTTAGCAAATTTTCTTCCAAGAGAAGGATTAGTAGAACCGAAAATAATATCATCAACATAAATTTGACAGACTAAGATGTCATTCTTAACTGACTTACAGAATAAGGTAGTGTCCACCTTCCCTTTGGTAAATTCATTTTCTAACAGAAAGTTACTTAGCCTTTCATACCAAGCTCTGGGAGCTTGTTTCAGACCATATAGTGACTTCTTTAGTTTGAAAACATGTTCTGGATGTTTTGTATTTTCAAAACCATGGGGTTGGTGCACATAAACCTCTTCTTCTATATAACCATTTAAGAATGCACTTTTGACATCCATCTGATACAGAGTGATGCCTCTATTAACAGCAAATGAAATTAAAAGTCTGATAGATTCTAACCTGGCGACTGGGGAAAAGGTTTCTGTATAGTATATCCCCTCTTGCTGACTATATCCTTGTGCAACCAGTCGTGCCTTGTTTCTGATGACTTCACCTTGTTCATTTAGCTTGTTTCTGAACACCCATCTTGTTCCAATGACGTGGAACCTTTTGGTCTGGGAACGAGATCCCATACGTCATTTCTGGTGAATTGATTCAGCTCTTCTTGCATTGCCAGAATCCATTCATTATCCAGAAGTGCTTCATCAATTGAAGAAGGTTCAATCAGAGACACAAGTCCCATGAGTGTTTCTTCAGAGTTTCTGAAGCTTGCTCTTGTTCTGATTGGATCTTCCTTTCTTCCTAAGATAGTCTCTTCTGGGTGATCCAAGCTGCTTCTGGGTAATCTCTTCTGAGGTTGATCAGCAGCTGTTGTAGGATTGCTAACAGTGCTCCTTTCAGACGTTGAAGGAGTGTCTGTGTTGAGAGCTTCTGATGACTTGTCTTCAGAACCTGTAAATTCAATTTCCATACCTGCAAAAACTTCATTCTGCTTTGACTTTTTAGAGTCAAGCTTATCATCAAAACGAACACTGATTGATTCTTCCACAATCTGTGTTTATGTATTATATACTTTGTACCCTCTTGAGCGTTCAGGGTATCCTAACATAACACACTTATGTGCTTTAGAGTCAAACTTGTTCAAATAATTCTTTGTATTTAACATAAAGCAAGTACATCCAAATGGATGAAAATATGAAATGTTGGGCTTTCTGTTCTTCCATAATTCATATGGAGTCTTTTCCAGAATAGGTCTTATTGAGATTCTATTCTGAATGTAGCACGCTGTGTTTATTGCCTCTGCCCAGAAGATCTTAGCAACGTTTGTCTCATTGATCATGGTTCTGGACATTTCTTGCAATGTTCTGTTCTTTCATTCTACAACTCCATTTTGTTGGGGAGTTCTAGGACAAGAGAAATCATGCAGAATGCCTCTGTCATTAAAGAATGACTCAAAATCTTTGTTTTCAAATTCTCCACCATGATCACTTCTGACTTTAACGATTCTAAGATCCTTTTCATTCTGAACTTGGTTACAGAAGGTAACAAACACAGAGTGTGACTCGTCCTTGTGTCTTAAGAACTTTACCCATGTCCATCTGCTATAGTCATCTACGATTACTAACCCATACTTCTTGCCACTGACTGAAGCAGTTTTAACTGATCCAAATAAGTCAATGTGCAGAAGTTCTAATGGCTTAGAGGTAGAAACAACATTTTTAGATTTAAAAGAAGGTTTTGCAAACTTGCCTTTCTGACATGCTTCACACAGAGCATCTGAATTGAACTTCAAATTAGGAAGTCCTCTGACCAGATTGAGTTTGTTAATCTGAGATATTCTTCTCATACTAACATGCCCCAATCTTCTGTGCCAGATCCACTGCTCGTTGTTAACAGACAGAAGGCACTTTACATTCTGACTCTTTAGTTCAGAAAGTTTGATTTTGTAAATGTTGTTTTTCCTCTTACCATTAAACAGGATAGTCCCATCTTTCTGACTAACAGCTTTACATGATTTTTTATTAAAGATTATATCATAACCGTTATCACTTAATTGACTTATGGATAACAGATTATGCATTAATCCATCTACTAGCAGAACATTATTAATAGAGGGAAGATTTCCATTACCTACAGTTCCAGAGCCAATTATCTTTCCCCTCTGATTGCCTCCAAAGCCAATGTGGCCTCCAGGCTTAAGTTCCAGGCTTTGGAACATATGCCTTCTTCCCGTCATGTGTCGCGAGCAGCCAGAGTCCAGGTACGATGACTGGTGTTTCTGACTTGCTGCTAAAGATATCTGCAACATGTATTATTTTATCCTTAGGTACCCAGATTTTCTTGGGTCCTGATTTGTTAGTTTTACCAAAACTCTGGTTGAATTTTGGTTTCACAGAGTGCTTACTGCTAGTGTATTTAATATCATGTGTGTGACCATACACAAAATGTGAATTCAGAGGAGTGTGTTTAATGGTTAAGTCCATGACATTCTTTGGTGTAGGAACCTTACCTTGGTATCCTATTCCTTTCCTGCCATTTCTGCTAACTCCATAGATCATTGAAGCCATTTTGCTTCTATCTATGCTTTTAGCAAGGAACTTCTGGAAACTGTGATCATACTCCTTGATGATCTCATCAGCGTTGCTGGGAGTTTCAGAAATTGGTTCCTTCTGAGAGTTTTGTAAAGTATTTTCTAATTTTGAAATCTTATTTCTCAGCTCAGAATTCTCCAATTTGAGACTCTCAGTCTTATTAGAGTCAGATTCAAGGTTCCTTTTCAGGTCTCTGAATTTAACTCTAATTTGCTGATACCTTTCCAGAATCTCATTAAGGCTTTCAGCAAGTTCAGCCTTGGTAAAATTAACAGCAAAGTTAGGAAATACCTCTTCAGTATCTGATTCTGAGTCTGATTCAGAAGCTTCACTATCTTCTGAAATGTTGGCCATGAGGGCTATGTTTGCCCTTTCATCATCTGATTCTGAGTCAGCTTCAGACGAGTCAGAGTCATCCCATGTAGCCATGAGACTTTTCTTCTTTTCTCTTCCAAACTTCTTTTTGGGCTTTTCCCTCTGAAGCTTTGGGCAGTCACTCTTATAGTGTCCTTGCTCATTGAACTCATAGCAGATGATGTCCTTGGTGTTTGGCTTTTTGCTACTTGAGGAACCTTCAGATCTTTTGTATCCAGAGGAAGAGTCTGTCCTTCTGTATCTGGAAGAAGACTCGTTCTGATCAGATCTTCTGGGATTCCTGAACTTCCTTTGTCTTTGCTTCCACAGTTGATTTACTCTTCTGGAGAGGAGGGAGAGTTCGTCTTCTTCTGATGAGGATCCATCAGATGTTTCTTCAACTGCCTGCAAAACTTTAGACTCAGATTTTTTATTAGATTTTAACGCTAAAGGCTTACCTTGCTTCTGAGGCTCGTCAGCTTCTAGCTCTATCTCATGACTTCTGAGGGAGCTGATAAGTTCCTCCAGAGTGATTTTGTTGAGATCTTTAGCTAGCTTCAGAGCTGTAACCATTGGTCTCCACTGCTTGGGTAAACTTCTAATGATTTTCTTGACATGGTCAGCAGTAGAGTATCCTTTGTCCAGAACCTTGAGACCAGCTGCCAGAATCTGGAATCTTGAGAACATTGTTTCAATGGATTCAGATTCTTCCATTTTGAACGCCTCATACTTCTGAATGAGCGCCAGAGCTTTAGTTTCTTTGACCTGAACGTTGCCCTCATGCGTCATTCTGAGTGAGTCAAAAATGTTCTTTGCTGTGTCTCTGTTTGAGATCTTTTCATATTCAGTATAGGAGATGGCGCTGAGGAGGATGGTTCTGGCCTTGTGGTGATTCTTGAAGTCACGCTTTTGTTGGTCAGACATTGTTTTTCTATCAATCTTCTGACCGCTTGCATTCACAGGGTGCGTGTATCCATCTGTCACCATATCCCACAGATCAGCATCATGTGCCAGAAAGAAGCTTTCAATTCTTTCTTTCCAGTAATCAAAATTTTCTCCATCAAAGACTGGAGGTTTGCCGCTGAATCTGTCTCTGTCCTCTTGGTTGTCATTGCTGGTGTGAGAATAGTTTCTTGCCATTGTGTTTTTCTGACGCTGGATCTTGTACTGACACGGTTAAGTGTTTTAGCTCAGAACCAGGCGCTCTGATGCCAATTGAAGTAGTGAAAAACACAAGAAGGGGGGGGGGGGGGGGGGGGTTGAATTGTAAAACTGAAAATCAATGCAATGAACAAGATATTTTTATCCTGGTTCGTTTGATCTCAAACTACTCCAGTCCACCCGTCAAGGTGATTTCGCCTCTCTCCAACGAGGTCTTAATCCACTATATTCAACTGAATATTACAAACTGCTTTAACAACTGCTAAAGCCTTCTTGATGCAAACCACAACCCGGTTTGTCAAGGAAACACTTTCTTACAAAGAAGATAAATCTAAGTGTGTGAATGTTTTCTACAAAACTGTATCACAACTGTGATGTATACACAACTTTAAGCTTAGAAACTAGATTGCTAAAACAAAGATTGAGTAAGAAGATGTGTAGTGTTTAGCAAACTGGGAGAAGGAAGATTATGATCAGCTTTTAGGCGTGTAAGATGTTGGAGAGCATTAGCCAATTCAATCTTCATAGTCTTGTTTATATAGCACTGAGATTCTTGAACGTTGGAGCAATATTCTTGATTCAATGCTAATAACAAACTTTCCTTATTGAGCAGATCTTGTCTGGAATGAGGCCGTTGGTAATAATATGCTTTCAATGCACAGTACCGTTGCTTACTTAATGCATGTTCTGGCTTGGCTCATTCTGACTCTGCTTAGCTGCTGATGAACTGTTGTTTTCTTTATCAGAGTGTTAAGCGCAGTTCTGTTCATCAAACTTCAGCATACACGTGAGTTGATCTTCTGATTCTGGTATTCTGATATAGCAACTTCTGATGCTGATGTCAAGAACCAAATTTCTGATGCTGATTAGGTGTGATCTTGCTTATACCTATCAGAGTATCTGCAAATCAGAACGTAATAATTTAGGCAGCAAATAGTTCATACGTGAATCATATAAATAATATATCTTTTCATTTTGTTATCATCAAAACTTAAACATAGGGTAGTAGATTCAAACATTGTTCTAACAGGCCGGCTGCACAAATTTTTCTGATCTCTCAGACATCTCTCTTGATCACTTTCTCACACAGGTTCTTGCTCTGATGACAAATGTGAAATATAAAATTGAAAGTGATACTTTATTTAACCAAAGGCAATGGCATTATATAGCCTACAGGAGGAAAAACTGAATATTAAAAGCAAGCTACAATTTAGGAAACAGATTCCACTAAAGCTAGAAACTAGGAAACAAACTCCACTACATAACAGTAGATGACTTATTCAACTAAGACAAATTCAAACTCCAACCCTCTACAATTACATCGAAGAAGCAGGCAGGTGGTACAAGATACTCGCTTTCTATGGGAGGCTACCACCAAATAGGAGAGGTGTAATATCTTTGGTGAGGGGAATAAAAGGATTCTCTTTTTCCTCTTACGTAATTATAAATTGGATATTTTTATTATTTATATTCATCCTTTCTTTTTGCACACAAGATGATCTGTTATGAGACAATGTTCCAAGTGAAAATGGTATCCTAAGCTACTCTTCTACCTTCCAAAGTCACTACTTTCTGGTTTCACATGGGACTCGCTCCCCCATCAACCATGCTACTTTGGCCTCTCTAGCTCCTCCTTTCTCAAAGCGGTATGTGATGCAAAATTCTTATAGCCAATCTTTAGGAAAAGGTGTCTCGAGCCTGTCACCAAGGGTAACTAGTAAAGGCCCATCAGTGGAAGATGTTAATGGAGTCCCACTTGCTGGTGAATGTGTCGTCAAAATCCTAGATTCATGGAACTGAATTCAGGAAGGTCGGACCATGAGGAACCTCATCGTTGATCCTAATGAATGTTTCATTGATGTTTTTAGCTCGTCCCGATCCTTAGACGACAAGAGAGCTCTGATATTTCATTTCACAAGAGGACTACACAAATTTCTGAGCAATTTTAAATCCGTTTGTCAAAAAGAGAGGGTTAAAATGTTATATCAAATATGCAATGCTTCATCTATTTAAACTTTCAGAGCTTTAGGTAAAATGGGATGTCTTTGGGCTCGAATATCCCCGTAAGGAGAAAGAGATGAATGATGATTATCTTGGGTCTCTTGTTGTTGAGAGGGATCAACTTCTCACTTAACTTACCAGGTGTGGTAATCTCTTGAGGGATATCGGTAACTAGGTGATAACATGCATTTATCTTCACCTATTAGCTAAGAAAGTACATGCGTTGACTCGAGGGATAAAAGAGAGGGATAATGTGTGGACATCAACTCGAAAAACATTGTTTGACATTAAAACTGCATTTGCTAAAGTGAACAAGACTTCAGATTATTCTCACAAGATGCTAATGGAGTTGTAGATATATTTAAATGAAGATTGAGGAGGTTCGCAAAAGGGTCAAGATGACATTTGTGAGATGTGATGTGAAAATGTTCACGTGTCTATAGAATATACCAAGAGGGGATGGGTCTGGATCACCACCTTTTATTTGGAGGCTTAATGTCTTTGATTGAGTGACATTTGTTATGGGGTTTGATTGATTTAGTCGCACTCTAATGGTGTTTATGACAACATTCATTAGTCTTACTTGTCTTCACATGATAATAAAGAAAGGACTTTGTTGAAGAATTATTTCATTGCTGAAAGAAAAATATTACATGGTAAAGTAAGCATTTGCGTATGCGGTTAAAAGTACTTGACTATGATGACATAGTCGTTTTATTATTGAACCAGGATCTGTCTCCTTGGTAGTGAATTTATTATCATTGGAGTATATGGGCTGGCCATTGCAGTGGGCTCTATGTTTCTTCGATGTTATTCCTTGGTTATTTCTCTAGGGATAAATTTAAGGTTATTTTCTCATTGTTATCACATGCATTCATTGGTTTAGAATACTTCAAATTGTACTTGTTGGTAAACGTTGCTCCTCTATCATGATGATTAACTTCTATAGTCTTTAAGCGCTTATTGGGGTTGGCGATGTTAACTTCCAATGCATTTCCTTTCTTCTTCCTGAATGATGTTGAGTTCTGGTTGCACTTCATGGCTTTGTATATTCTTAAAGCTCCATATAGGTCGAGGCATATTGTCACAAGCTCATCATAGGCATTGTGGTACTTCATCTTCAAGTGAATTGGGTAGGCCACAATGTCAATATTTGCAGTGAAAGGTCTACCCAAAATATAGTTATACACACTTTTGAATGGAACTATCAAGAACTATAGGTCTACTATTATGGTGTCTCTTCCTTCCCCTAGCTCAACAAAATCCTCATTGATGGATTACTGTGTTATTGAAGGAATGCAGGTCAGGGCCCCTATTAGGCGATAACATTTCTTTCTCAAGTCACAACTTTTCAAATAGTTCAACATATGTGATATGACATGAGCTCCCTTCATCGATAAGGATTCTCGAAATGTCAAAGTTGACTATAATCTCTGTTATAACCAAGGGAAAATATCATCTAGAGTACTGCCTAATTTCTCACTCTTTTTTAATCTAAAGACATGTCTTTCCGAATTCCTTTCAGAGGTCGTTTTTTAATTCTTTTTTATTGTCATCAGCCTAATGATCCTTCTCCTGATCGTCCATTTGGGTGGAGTCTCTGGGCGAGGGAAACCTCCCATGATAGAGGCTAAAAATTGGTGATTTCCTTTTTTCGTTCTTCTTCCTCTTCGTCACTTATATATTTTATTTGTTTTGCTTCTATCACAACTTCAATTGTCTTTTTTTGGGGACACATTCTCTTAGCGAAGGGGATCACTTCTTCCTTGGTGATTCTTCTCGCACTTTGTAGTCTTTTCTTATTCCATGATCATCCTTCTGACCATCTTCTTGGGTGTATCGGGTTAAACTACCTTTCTTAATCAGTTCCTCAATCGTTTCCTTCAAGCGTTAGCACTAATATGTATTATGCACGTGGATCTTATGGAAGGAAAGTCATATGTTTGATTAGTTCTAGTCGATTCCTTCACGGGTGAAGCTTTCTTACTCTGAATTCCTTAAAATTGGTGTTAGTGAATTCTTGCAAAATATTTTCTCTTGATGTATTGAGGGATGTGTAAGATGAAAACATGGTCCTGGAACCTCGATCTCCATCTTCGCGACGTCAATCTCTTTCTATAAGTCGGTTATCTATTAGGTTCCTTGATCGTAAACCACTTTTCACCTCTTTTGCTATGATATTTTCTTCATAATTAATGTACGAATATGTCTGGTTTCTCGCAAAACATACAATTTTCTCTTAACCCTTTCTCAGATATCCAACACTTCAGTCTTTCATTCGACCCCCCTACTTCGATGGCTACCTTAGCAAATCGACCAATGTATTCTCGTAATGCTTCCCCTTTCTTCCTTTGGATACGATGAGGATGACTATAGTCTTTGGATTCTATTTCCGGTATGTAAAAAGAGTCGTAAAAAAGTCACATGGTTCCTTCTAGGAGTCAACACAACCATCAGAAAAGGTTTTAAACCATAACATGGTTGTCCCTTTGAGGTTGTAGAATGGTGATAATTAAGCATTTATCTACGTGTTCGATATGATCACCAGGATCTCCAGTCTCATCATAATTATCCAACTTCAAAAATTATTTTTAAGAGATTTGGGAATCAAACTGTCAAAGATGTGTCTAGAGAACGATTTTCTTCTTTGACCAGGAACTTGCATTTCGATGTCACATTTGTCCCTTCCATAAATATGATGCAACATTGATCTTTTATGATGACGTGTTTGTAAGGGAGTATGGATTCCACCTCTTCCTTTAGAGTCATGTGAATGAGAGTGGTGTGCACAATATTGGTGACGATCTGACAACAACTCAATGTAGAGAGATGATGTTGATGAGGATCAACTAAGGCTTGGCTCAGTGATTACTATGTGGTGTCACTTTACGCAACGAGTGATATCGATTTGGAGATAATTGTAGGTTATCTTCTATTTAGAGTAGTCTTTGAGCTAAAAGGTGTGCATTCTGCTATTGCACTAAGTTGTACACGCTAATGAGAAATTCATTTGCATACCTAGACTGGCTTGAAGTTTTTGGAGGCTCTAGAGCATCTATGGTCCAAGGAATTGTAGTTGTGATTGCAGATCTTTGAAAGTTTGACCTTTAAGTAACTATTGAAAAGGTTGAAAGATCGACAAGATCTAGAATATGTGTTGGTCAATATAAGGAGAAACAAGATCCCGAAGAGTCGAAATGATGGGAAAAGTCACAAGGACTAGAACAAATTCTCCTGTTGTATGAGGCATGGATTTTCTTGTAGAATTAAGAGCACAATCGTTACTTCAGCGAAGGCGTTGGCCTTACGTTTGGTGGTTACCCGAGTAAACTTGGATACAACCATAGTTTCTACAGAGTTTATCATATATTATAACAGAAGAAAGATTGGTCTCCATGATGCAACAGTTAAAAGGCTGTGGATTTTTGTGGAAATTCTAGGGAATCAGAGGTCGATTTCTATATATGATGCCATTCTTCTGGTCACGAACGAGAGATCAGTGATATAGATGGAGTGATGTAAGTACGAAGTGCGCCTAAGAGGGGGATGAATTAGGTACTTTAAAAGTTTTACCGTTTTAGTGATGATGGATATTATTTTTCTGGTTTAGTGCATGAGTTTACAAATGTGTTTCTTTCTTTTCTGGTTTATGACTAGTGATGAAAGCGGTAAATGCGGAAAAGTAAAGAACACAAAGATGTATCCTGGTTCCCCTCACAATCTAAGAGTACTCCAGTCCCCTTTCAACATGAAAAAGATTTCCTTATTGTTAGATCTCTAGACAAGACAACCTAGTCCTTCTATACAAGACTCTAACCAATAAAACCACCAAGAACAATTCTCTTGGACCAAGAACAATCCTCTTGGATTTTCACTATGTCAACAATGAGAACAATCCTCTCAAGGTGACCTTACTTGTATCCAACAATCCTGGAAAAATAAGATTACAAAACCACTTGAACTTATTTTCAACGATCCTAAAAAATAAGAAAGTGTATAGTAATATTTGATTGATAGAGTTTGTAGTGCAATAATCACTTTGAGTGATTTTATCAGTGACTTGATATTCTCTTCCAATAACAATAATATAGAATGCTCAAAGTTTTCTGTTTAACAATATATGAAAATGTGCAGAAAAACTTTGTGTATGAAAGTGAAGGAAAAGCTTGAGTTTTTATATTTTAAAATTCAGAAACTATTGATTGGAAAAGGTACAAAATGATTTTGAAAATTCAGTATTTATATGTTCATAGCACCTATTTGAAACAACATAAATTTCTGCAAATGAATCATGAACAATTGTCAAGATTCAATGAAAAGTTTCCATGAAATGGTGTTATGAAAAGGTATGTTCAAAGCTGCTGATTTTAATAAACGTTCAGCATTCAATCGATTGCATCCTTGTGTAAATCGATTGCACGGGTTTTAACAGCTAAAAAATTCAAATATTTTCAGTGAGCAATCGATTGCACATGTGTGTAAATCAATTGCACTTTAAAACAGTAGCAAAATTTGATAGAGAGCAATCGATTGCACAAACATGAAAATTGATTGCACTTAGAAACAATAGCTAATACTTTGAAAACGTGAAGCATGCAATCGATTGCATCAACATGCAAATCGATTGCACATAAGTGAAAATTGATTTTTTGCTTAGAAAACTTGAGAAAAAGTTTGGACAAGATAAAACACTTCTTTTGATCATTGAGCATTTAAGACTTAAGTTCAAAGTAAGTATTATCATTATACCTTGTGAAATTTGCTAAGAGCTTGAGCCAAAGTCTTTTATTCAATGATGCATTTAGCTTGATCAAAATCTTTACCTTCTTGCCAATATAATTTGTCTTCATCAAAACAAAGTGCATTGAGAATCATTTGAGAAGCTTGATATTACAAGTGAGTCATTCTAAAGCCGTAAGCACTACTATAAAACGCACAAACAACAACACCTAAGTCACCACGTCAAAGGATCCACCGTGGTAGAATCTATTCTACTAGGCATTTTTTCCCCCAAAATTAAGCCACTTTTTTTATCACGGTTGGAAGTTCCAACCGTGGTAAAAAATGGCACATGGTCATGAGTCCGAATCTTGATGTTGTTGTTGTTCTACTGGTGTATATTTTATATTTTATTAAAAGACATAAAACAATAGGTATTTAATACAACCGTTGTTGTATGTAGCGCACATGGTCATGAATTCAAATCTTGCTATTGTTGCTTTTCTAGTGCTGCATTTTTTTTTTATATTTTATTAAAATACATACAACAACAATTATTTAATACAATTGTTGTTGTATGTAGCGTAATTATTGAGTTTCTTCACCATCCTTAAATAAATCTCAATCGTCCATTCAAGCGACTATCAACGCTCAGGACACCACCGTTAATGATTCGCGTGAAACCTAAGACTTAGACAAACTTTTAACTTAGACGTACTTCATCTTCTACCTTCAAACATCATCTTTCATTTACGACACTCTATTTCTCCACTAAATCAAGCTCGAAAATATCATTTCTTCCATAACCAAAACTCGAAAGCATATATTCTCTATCTTGAATGAGACAAGGAATATATTGATTCAAGTTAGCAACGTTAGTTGTTGTTGTTCTTACTGTTCTTTTTTTTTTTAGTTATTGTTGTTGTTGTTGTTCTTGTTCTTATTATTGTTGTTCTTATTGTTGTTGTTATTGTTGTTGTTGTATGTTGTTGTTATTGTTGTTGTTGTTGTTGTTGTTGTTCTTCTTCTTCTTCTTCTTCTTCTTCTTCTTCTTCTTCTTTTTCTTCTTCTTGTTGTTTTTGTTGTTCTTGTTGTTCTTCTTCTTGTTTTTGTTGTTCTTGTTGTTGTTCTTGTTGTTCTTGTTATTGTTCTTGTTGTTGTTCGTGTTGTTCGTCTTGTTCTTGTTGTTCTTACTGCTATTGTTGTTCTACTACTATTTTTTTAATTAAAAGTCATACAACAACGGTTAAGTTAACTAACCATTGTGATATCACGCGAACTTTCCAGTATACTACAACGATTCTAATATCGTGATTGTAAGTAACACATTTACAGTAATACTCTACACAATAACGCTTGGACCCGCGTGATCATATGGGTTTTTCCACCGTTGTTAAATGAGTTTTCTATAGTAGTGAAAGTGAGGTAAACCTGTAACATTAACACTATAACATCCAAGTCAATGCCGTTAGAGATATGTAACGTACAAGAGTGAGAATATGATCATCCGTGTTATGTCTTGTGGCAAGGCTTATATAAGGTAGACGAATAAAATTGTCTCTGTTTGATCTGACATGTGTTACAGAAAGTCGTTCGATCAAATCTAACGATGGGTAATAAATTTACAACTCAAATCAAGTATGAGACCCTTTTAGTGAAGTTTCATCATTCATTGGCCTTTCATAATAGTAGGGGTGTTCGCATATCGGTTTGGTTCAGTTTTGAGAGAATCTGATACCCAAACTGATCAAAAATATATGGATTGGTTTGGATTGGTTTGGATTGAATTTCACATTTGTTTGATAAAATCCAAACCGAACTAAACTGAGAAACAACAGGTTGGTTTAGGTTGGATTGGATTTTCACATTTGTTCGATAAAATCCAAACGAAACCAAACTGAGAAACAACATGTTGGTTTAAGTTGGATTGATCAGATACATTAGAAACAAATGTACAAAAATATTTTTAAAAGTTATTTAATTTACATCAACTAAAATTTGATAATAATATAAAATTCTTAATTTTTCCGTTCCTCAATATAGGTTATGAATGTCACAAATAACATTTTATTTTCTTCTTCTTAAAATTGGATATCTTATACTAATTTCTATAATAATTCTGATATAAATTATATGTATTAATATGGTTGACTCGTATAGACAAATTCACGGATAAAATTTTAAAAATATATTGTTCAAACCAATTAATATCAAATTTTATTAATTTTGTTTAATTTTTACTCAAACTTAAAAAATGTTTAAATTCCAATTTAATTGAAATTTGTCCGAAACAATAAATATCTCTATATAATAGTGCTTTGGATTAAACCATTATAAATGAGTCTTCCTAGACCTTTGGTTGATCTAAAAACAATATTTAATTAAATAGATTGATCTAGTCAACTTATTTTCACTACTAAATGATACTCCCTCTCAATTTTTAAATTCTTTTAAAAAATAATATTTGTTCTCTATTAAAATATATATTTTTCTATCTTCTTGAAATTATTTAATTTTCACTTCTAATATACAGTATTTTTCTTAAACCACATGAAATGTCCAAAACCTTATATAATAATCTCAAAGGGAGTAGTATAAACTAAGATTTGATAAAGTTTACTTGTCTAACCGCGTCGCTTTTGTTTGACTAAAAATTTCACAACTTGGCCAGGTAAAGAAAAAAAATCTAAATTACTAGTACTAATCTGGGTACCGTAACTTTATGATAATTACATTGAACACAAACCATCATTATCATCATATCTTATTCATATTAAAAGAAGAAAAGAGTATGAAACTGCGAAACACAGCACATAGACGCAATTTTAGACCCGCGTTAAAAGCGTATATATACATCACAGCACATAATAATCATTGAGATTTAGAGAGAGAAAAATAGAAAAAAATTAGTAGAAGAATACTACAACTACAGTAACAAGATAAAGAAAAAAGAAGTACTATTCTGAATCTGTATCTATTCTGTAAAACGAATGTCTACATTCGAATCCAACTCCGATGGGGTTTCACAGCGAGTCAACAGTCCGCGTTTCTCCGGTCCGATGACTCGCCGTGCTCACTCCTTCAAACGGAATAATACGAGTTCCGCCGCCGTCGGCGGTGGTACTCTCAGTACGCATACTGAGGTTGAGCTTCAGATTAATTCTCCGAGATCGGAGGAAGTTTCGGAGGCGGTTTTGGAGAGGAAACACGGTGGTGTTCATCATCATTATAATCAGAGTTATGTTTCGCAGAGAGTTCACGGTGGAGTTGTGAAGGGTTTTCTGAAGAGACCGCTTGAATCTATTGGTGTGGATTTGGGGTTTAGGGAGAGGAGAAAGATTGGGCATTGGATGTTTTTGGTTTTTTGTGGTGTTTGTTTGTTTATGGGGGTTGTTAAGATTTGTGCTACTGGTTGGCTTGGATCTGCCATTGAAAAAGCTCAATCGAATCAGGTTTCTTTCAATCTTGTTTGTATGATCTTATCTTACACTGTTGATTAAGTTTTTGAAATATTTAATTTAACTTAATTTAATCTTTAGGAAAGTTAAGTTTTGTAATTAGTGTGTGGAAGTTTGTCTAAACTGGAACCTTTATCCACCATTACATCATGCTTGCCGTGGATCTATTTTTATAAATTTTATTTGATTTTGTCATCTGGTTGCTGTTTTTGTTTTGGATTTTTGGGTATTCTGACTTAGTCGTCTTAAGTTTTTGGAGGTCCCCTTCTACGTTGACAAAAACAAAATAGAGGTCCCGACAATGATTTATGAGGTCCTATTTAACCACGGTTTAACCGTCACAAATTTTAGGCCATGTGCGGTAGACCGTCTTGCACGCCCTCAAAGACGGCTTCTGATTCTGAATAAACAACCTTTTCTCTTTTGAAGTGTAGAAATTTGCCTTGTCTTAGTTAATGCATACAAAAGTTGAATTTGCATCTTGAGAAATGTAAAATTTGTTATCCAGTTATTAATTTGTAGTCAACATGCTAGAACCAATGTCTGTGCTAAGCTTTTGATTTGTAAAATTTTTGAGTATATGCTTTTATGCAATCAACTAGGTTGTTTGTAACATTGTAGGAATTACTTTAATTTCTCATCTGTGGCAGTATATTGTATCATTTGTATGTCGTAGCTACCTTTTAGCTGAGAGCAATCTTACCAGCTTTAATATGGTGGACAACTCAATCAAGAGTTTTTGTTTCTCGATCTTTAGGGAGATGGAGTTGATTAAGAATTAGATAGATGATTATGTAATTTGACAACTATTTGCATTTTGTTTCCTTGTTTTACTTTCTTTTGTTTGGGGATTGGAAGGGGGTGTTTGCTTGTCTTAACTTACTGAGTAAATTATTTTACCTTTTATCAGGAACTATCTGACTCCAATGGTATAGATGATTTAAATGTAATGGATCAAAGATCAATTGGTTATGCATATAGGAGTCGAGAAGGAGATGTTGAACGAACTCTAAAGACGGTAGAAACGGGAGTAAGAAGCCAGGCTGATAAAGTGAGAAAACTCAAATCTATATCTCGTGTTTGTGGACTTAATGTTGTTTGGTTCTCAAGTCAGACCTATATTTAGAAATATCTTTTCATTAATCAAAGTTTGTTTTTCATTCAGGAATCAGATGTCTGGTCTAAACCCAACAGTGAAAATTTCACCCAATGTATTGATCTGTCTAAAAATCATAAAAGTATGAAATTTGTATGAGTTTGCTCATTTTCCTGTTATACAGTTGATTACTCCAAGATTTCCCTCCTCTCATTTTCAACGTATTTTTTGACAGAGCTAGATGCAAAGACCAATGGATATATTCTTGTAAATGCTAATGGTGGCCTGAATCAGATGAGATTTGGGGTATGCAGTGTTGATTTCTGATGCTATATTTTTGCAAGGCAGGCAAAAAGCATAATCTAATGTCTAAATATATTTTGATTGCAGATATGTGATATGGTTGCTGTTGCTAGGATTATGAAGGCAACACTCGTTCTTCCTTCTCTTGATCATACCTCGTACTGGGCTGATCAGAGGTTGGTTTACAACTTACTTTACCTCCTACTTTAGATTTGGATAATTGGATATCTTAGTGTTTTCTGCAAGCATGAAATTCATTCAGTTTCAGTTGACGCTGATTATCCACATTAGTTGACATAAGATTTTTAGTGAAAGACTTGTTCAAAGCATGACATAGTACATAACTAAAGACTATTTAAAACGTGCAATAAATTTAGCTTTTTAGACAAGTGATGAGTGATGAATATTCTCTCATTGAATACTTTTTGTGGTGTGTATATGACTTTCCTTTTAATATATTTGCAGTGGCTTTAAGGATTTGTTTGACTGGAAGCATTTTATCGAAACACTGAAGGATGATATCCATATAGTTGAGACATTACCACAAGCCTATACCGGAATTCAGCCTTTCTCAAAAACTCCAATATCTTGGTCTAAGGTAAACATAACTTGTATTCTCAGAATATGCTTGATTAGTTGATTTACCACATTCTTGTTGAGGTCAGCCGTCCATTCTTCTCATCTTTAGGTAACCACTTAGTTGTTAAGAAAACAAAAGGATCACTATCATGTAATGGCCTTATAGTTGTTAAGATCGAGATCTTGTATAAGATCAGAAGAAGGTAGAAAGATCATAAAACATTAGATCGGAAGATCCTACCCAATTTATTTTTGTAAGATCGAAAAGGGGGTGGCAAAATCGTAAAAAATAAGATCGTAACAAAAGTCGCAAGATCCTACTAAAACAAAAAATACTACTATATATTTGAGGTATTTTTACACAATATTTTGGTAGGCAAGTGTATTCGGAGGAAATGTCCCTCTTTCATATTCTTTAGACATGTAAGATCATGTTTTATTACTTTATTACCATTTTTTGCAGTAAACATATGTTAGACATTAGGGACATAGTTGACCAATTACTTGGTTTACCATAAGCCCATTGTTTAATACAAATCCTACATTTGAGATGTTTATTCTCTAAATCCTAAATCTTAAACTTCATCATTTTAGAAGGCATGCATTCACTGCCACATAACCGTAATTGTTGTGCCTCTGCATCTTGTCATCCTTCTCAGCCTGTGACCGTGGTGGCCGGAAAACGACTGGTCGTGGCTCGAACTGGCCAGGATCACACAAAACCAACGATGTCATAAGGTTATGATTTTGCAATGATCTTACTGCCGTACATGATTTTACTTGAGATCTGGATCGTTGGGGTTAGTGAGATCGTATAATCTAGATTTTAAGATATAGATCGAGATCTTGACAGTGTGTCACATTAGTTCATTTAGTCGCCTTATGTCAATGCCAAAATATTTTGCACATCATATAATTGCATCCCCTTTTAACTATGCTTCATATTACAATCAATGAGTGAACATAATGCTTATTCACAGGTTCCTTATTACAAGAGCGAAGTTCTTCCCCTCTTAAAGCAGCACAAAGTGATCTATTTCACTCATACTGATTCCCGGCTTGCTAACAACGGCATTCCAAGATCCATACAGAAACTAAGGTGCCGTGTAAACTACAGAGCATTGAGATATTCAGCTCCAGTTGAAGAATTCGGAAACAAATTGGTGTCTAGAATGCAGCAGAATGGAAATCCTTATCTTGCCCTTCATTTAAGGCAAGTTACAACTGCAATTTGTAATACAATTGAATCTATATGGATTAATAATGAGAGTGCCAAGTATTTTAAGTAACTGTTCCATTTCTAATCACCTTGTTCTATTCTCGTCTTTGACAGATATGAGAAGGATATGCTGGCGTTTACCGGCTGCAGTCACAATTTGACTGAAGAAGAAGGTGAAGAACTGAGACGGATGCGATATGAAGTCGGTCACTGGAAGGAAAAAGAGATTAATGGGACTGAAAGGAGGTTACTTGGAGGTTGTCCGTTAACTCCGCGAGAAACTTCCCTACTACTTAGAGCACTTGATTTTCCATCACACACCAGGATTTACCTCGTAGCTGGAGAAGCATATGGAAAAGGAAGTATGAAATATCTAGAGGATGATTTCCCCAATATTTTCTCTCATTCTTCCCTGTCTTCCGAAGAAGAGCTGAATCATTTCAAGAATCATCAAAACATGTTGGCCGGTATTGACTATGTTGTTGCCCTTCAGAGTGACGTATTTCTCTACACTTACGATGGAAATATGGCGAAGGCTGTACAAGGTCACAGGCGCTTTGAAAATTTCAAGAAGACAATCAATCCAGACAAGTAATAAATTCATTATCTATATCTTCTATATCCCTTCTACCATGCTGGTTTCACGATACACTCAATTTCAATTCATCGTGAAACTGTTTAGAGTTCATTCTCTGTATATAAACTGATTGTGATTTCAATGGTTTATGCAGGATGAATTTTGTTAAACTCGTCGATCAGTTGGATGAAGGAAACATTTCCTGGAAAAAGTTCAGCTCCAAGGTAAAAAAACTTCATAAAGACTCTATCGGTGCTCCATATCTAAGGGAGTTGGGAGAATTTCCAAAACTGGAGGAAAGCTTTTATGCAAATCCTCTTCCAGGATGTATTTGTGAAACAAGAAAAGAGCAGATACCCGATCTCGCCTCATAGCTCTCTTTCTTATGATGATGGTCTTATAAGAGTTACAATCAAATCGTGTTGTGTAAGCGGGATGATATATTTTCGACAATTCTTTCTTATGGAGATGGCAATGTGATGATTGTCCAAAAGCTGGACTATCTGATGCCATTGTCATACATTGCTTGGATGGTTTGATAAGATTACAAGTGGCCATGAGTTTTGGTAAGAAACTAAACTACCCAGATGCAGTTTTAAAGGATCAAGTTTGGGCTGGCCAAAGTATACTCTACTGTCAATACATGCAATAGATGCTAAACACCATACCTTATTAAGAAAACCTCATTCTAACCACACTTTTTAATAATTTTTTTCTTCCTCATTATTTTATTAAATATTTGTACTAATTTCAAGAAAAAGTGGTGGGTCTGTATAAGCTGTATTCTTGTTGTACTAAATAATACATGAAAGAATTATTTCAAGTTTCTTTGCCTCTGTAAATTTTTTTCTTTTTTAATCAATTATGCATTTGTAATTCTTTTAAGCAGGTTTCTTACATTAAGTCATCCCATTTGATCATTAATTAATAGAACACAATTTTCACCCCTTAATTATTTTGATTAGGATATATTATATTAAAAATATGATAATAATAACAATAATAAATAATAATAATCATAATAATAATAATAATAATAATAAATAATAATAATAATAATAATAGTAATAATAATAATAATAATAATCATAATAGTAATAATAATAATAATAATAATAATAATAATAATAATAATAATAATAATAATAATAATAATAATAATAATAATAATAATAATAATAATAATAATAATAATAATAATAATAATAATAATAATAATAATAATAGTAATAATCATAATAATAATAATAATAATAATAATAATAATAATAATAATAATAATAATAATAATAATCATAATAGTAATAAACATAATAATAATAATAATAATAATAATAATAATAATAGTCATAATAATAATAATAATAATAATAATAATAATAATAATAATAATAATAATAATAATAATAATAATAATAATAATAATAATAATAATAATAATAAGAAGAAGAATAATAATAATAATAATAGTCATAATAATAATAATAATCATAATAATAATCATCATAATAATAATAATATTAATAATAATAATAATCATAATAATAACAATAATAATAATAATCATAATATAATAATAATAATAATAATAATAATAATAATAATAATAATAATAATAATAATAATAATAATAATAATCATAATAATAATAATAATAATAATCATAATAATCATAATCATAATAATCATAATCATAATCATAATAATAATAATAATAATCATAATCATAATAATAATAATAATAATAATAATAATAATAATAATAATAATAATAATAATAATAATAATAATAATAATAATAATAATAATAATAATAATAATAATAATAATAATAATAATAATAATAATCATAATAATCATAATCATCTTAATAATAATAATAATAATAATAATAATAATAATAATAATAATAATAATAATAATAATAATAATCATAATAATAATAATAATAATAATAATAATAGTAATCATAATAATCATAATAATAATAATCATAATAATCATAACAATAATAATCATCATAATAATAATAATAATCATAATAATCATTATAATAATAATAATCATAATAATAATCATAATAATCATAATAATCATCATCATCATCATAATAATAATAATAATAATAATAATAATAATAATAATAATAATAATAATAATAATAATAATAATAATAATAATAATAATATTAATCATAATAATAATAATCATAATAATACTCATAATAATAATCATAATAATAATAATAATAATAATAATAATAATAATAATAATAATAATAATAATAATAATAATAATAATAATAATAATAATAATCAGCATAATAATCATAATCATAATAATCATAATAATAATAATAATAATAATAATAATAATAATAATAATAAAATAATCATAATAATAATAATAATAATAATAATAATAATAATCATAACAACAGCAGCAACAACAACAACAACAACAACAACAATGTTCTGTTTGCAATTTCTAATTTTTGGCTGCAGTGCATTCCGTTACCCAAGAAAGTCATCAAGAGGATCAATGTATTTGTCGCTCTTTTCTATGGTCTGGAGGTGATAAACTGACGCGTAAATCCCCAATTGCATGGAAGCGAGTCTGCACACCGACGGAACAAGGAGGGCTGAATATTATTTCTATTGAGGTTTGGAATAAAGCAAATCATTAAATTACTGTTGAATCTGAATGGTAAATCTGATAGCTTGTGGATAAAATAGGTTCACTGTTATTTCTTAAAGAGATGGAATATTATGAATGTCCTTACAAAGTCTAACACTTCCTGGATATTGACAGCAATTCTAAATCAAAGACAAGAAGTGTGTATGAACCCAATTTGACAAAGTATGATGCAGAGTCAAAAGTTTCAAATAGGCAAAGTATGATGTAAAAGTTTCAAAAGTATTGATCTTACCTGATCAGACTTAGACCGTCACGGCTGGTTCGAGTTGACTTGAATGAGAGATGGGGGGGGGGGGGTACCTGCAAGACACTCCGATGCTAAAATGAGAGACGGAATGAGCAGGCAGAAAATGTATAGGTGTGTGACAGATGAATACCTGACCCTCTTGGAATAGAGGGTATTTATATCCCCCAACGCTGGGCCAAAGTCCCCTCATTGGACCGACCAGAACTGACCCAATAAAGGAACTGCCAGGTTCTACGTGTGTAGTGGGGCCCCGCACGTGGTCCCCTTCCTGGTGGTGCTCTACGAAGAATAAGGAGGGATGAAGACGCGGTCTTTCCGGAACTTCAGGGGATTCTATAACGGTTATGGTGAACAGAATCTGCCCTACGGGGAGGGTGCTCGAGCTGGACTCGAGCTGGTGTTCCCTTGGTCGGGGACACTGCTTATCGCGGGCAATGGCGGGCACGGCAGCTGCAGTCTGTGGTCGGGCATGTTTGGTGGTGGTCCGTTCGTGAGCCTTCCTCGAGCAGTTGTTTGGATTTGGGCCTTTATCTGCCTTTTGGGCCAAAGCGGGCCCAGTCCAGAACAGGGGCCCCCCAAGTCGTTGCTCCTGGTGCAGGAGTTATGACTTGATCTTAACTCGCTTTTACTGCGGGAACTTGATGGCCAGACCAGGGCTTTTTGTTTTTCGAAGCGTGCTCGAGGAGTTTCTCGCGGGCTGCGTTCGTCAGATACGCAGGGCAATCCTTGTCGAGGCGTGCTCGAGGAAGTCCTCGCGGGTTGCGTTTTGTCGGATACACGAGGCAGTCCTTGGGAATCGTAACGCCACCCTAGCAAAAATAGGGTCATCATTACCTAGGGGAGTAGATGTCGAGGACGGGGAAGTTCGCTGCTCCCCGGTGCGACATTTCGTATTCCACGTCATCCCTATAAATAGGACCCTTGGGCCCATAATTTGTTTTTCCTCTTCGCGCTTCTCCCACTTTCTCTGATTCCGCCGCTGCCGTTTCCTGCAACGTCGTGAGATCATCGCACCATCCGCCGCTGATTACTTTCACCGCCGTCGTACACACCTCTTTTCTTCCAAGTAAGTGTTTGTTCCTCCTATTTTTCTTCGTTGTAGGTAGTTTTGATGTTATTTTTTATGTTAGAAACCCATATCTGGGAGTAGTGCCTGGCATATTCATGATTGTGCCCGGTAAACTCATAGTTTAGGTACATAACTCGCGATGCTGCCCGTGACCTTCATAGTTTTTAGGCATATGACTCATGATACTGCCCGTGACATTCATGCGTTTGGTCGACATGCCCATGAACTGGCCGGGATGATCATCCTTTTTAGGAAGTATGTAGGGTAGCCTCCTTGCGGGTCCTAGTGTCGGGCAGGTGAAGCCAGGAGCTTGCTCGAGTGATTCCTATTTCGCCCGGGCGTCCGTGCTACTCCCTCGCTGTCCCAACGCGTGGTCGGAGTTGGGGTGTCCGTGCTCGGCTTGTTTTGTACTGCTTCATGTCTCTGTGGCGAGCATGTGGATTTGCTCTCGAATTCACCGGTTTCCTGTGCTTTACAGGTAAATGGCCAACGAACCGGAATCTTCGAGGCAAAATGAAGTCGAGGATACAAGCACCGAGGAGAATGTCACTTTAGTCGATACCGTTGATGACCCTATGTTGGACTGGGTAGGCGCCGAGCCCCGAGGGATTGCCTCGACGTACTGTCGGCGAAGTCGGCGTGCTTATACTGTCGTCGAGCATGGCGGCAGTCAGCCAGATTTTCAAAAGAATTTTGTAGTGTTGAGGCCGTCGATTGATGCGCGCATATGCTTGGATTTTACCAAGTACGGGTTCCCAATGTATGAGATCGTGTTTAGGGATCTCAGTCTTAAGCTACCCTTCAGCGACTTTCAAGTCGGGGTGTTCAGCCACCTGAACCTGGCCCCTTCGTAGGTTCACCCTAACTCGGTAGCCTTCCTTCGGGCGTTCAAGCTGACGTGCCGTTTTTTGAGAATCGGGGAGACGATTCCCCTTTTCTTCAGGGTCTTTCACCTACAGCGCCAGTCTCGAGGAGGCAGGCACAATTGGGTGTCCCTGAAACAGTCGAAGAGGCTGTTCCGGATGTATATGGATTCTGTAAGGGACTTTAAAGATAAATGGTATATTCTACAGCCGGTCACCCAAACCGCCTTGGACTCTTTGTTCGAATTGGAAACCACGGTGGTCGACGCGGACGGGGAGCCCCTCGTGGATGCTGAGGGTCGTCCGACAGTCGAGCGTATTTCTAAGTTCCCGATTCATTGGTGCTCGAGGCACTACGACCATGGCACCGGGTACTATCATACACCGACGGGGAGCATGAGCGCTGAGGACGAGGAGGCCTATTCTGTCCTTTGCAAGTTCGTTGATAGCTTCTTCCCTGCCCGGTGGGTTACGCGGGAGGGGGAAGATATTCTTGACGATGACAGGTATCCGACCTTCAAGGCTCGTCCTATCAATACCAAGGCACTCGCCGAGTGCCAATCTTACGGGAAGGCCGTAGATCTGCTAGGTTTCTTGCTTATGCTCTTACTATTTTATTCCATTTTCGTTGTTT
Source organism: Vicia faba (assembly GCA_948472305.1). Taxonomy (NCBI): domain Eukaryota; kingdom Viridiplantae; phylum Streptophyta; class Magnoliopsida; order Fabales; family Fabaceae; genus Vicia; species Vicia faba. The sequence goes on from OX451739.1 coordinate 1,424,609,144, forward strand.
TTGCTCGCTCACAACTAACCCGGGTTTTGCTCCTTTTTGCAGGCAACATGGCTGAGCGACGGGAGAGGTTATTAAAACTAACCCAGGGCAAGAAAATAAACAAAAGGCTGGTGCGAGCACCGCAAGCCACGAGGATGGGGCCGCCGGCCAGTTCAGGCGGAGATACTTCTAGTGGGTCCTCGGGCTCTCCCGATGCCGAGCAACCCACCGAGCTGATTCCCAGGAAGAGAAGTCGAGCTAAAAACAGGTCGGAGGTTAGCGACGAGTCTGTAGCTGCGAGGGCTTTCAGCTTACCCCCCTGCTTCAAAGAGAAAGATTTCTTTGAGGGGTTTACTCTGACGGTGAGCAATGACGAGGCCGAGACTATTAGACGGCTTGACAAAGAGAGCCGGAGGAAACACCTCGCCGCCAGTATGGTCGGGATGGTGAAGATGGCCGAGATGGCCGTGGTTCTTGCCGAGGAAGGGTCGGACTCCTCGAACCGCGTCAGGGAGTTGGAGTCAGAGAAAGCCGCTCTTGCTGCCAATTCTCGTAAGTTAAAGGCGGCCCTTGAGCGGTCCGAGGAAATGTTCCGTGAGCAAGCCGATCTGCTGGCGGGGGAGAAGGAAAAGTCTGGGAAGTTTGCTGAGGAGAGGGATTACCTCCAACTGGATAAGGAACGCTTGGAGAGTGACAACGAACGTTTGTCAAAGGAAGTCGAGGAGCTAAAAGCTGCTATATTTCCTATTAACGACGAGTCAGAGGAGACAACCTCTTTGCGGACCCGTTCAGACTTGGTTGCACGTATTCACCTTCTTGAGACAGACTGTGTCGGTGCCCTGGCCGATGGGTTCGAGGCCACGGTCAGCCAGCTCACCATCCTGAACCTGGGCATGAACACCGAGGGAGTCGGGTTCATGTCTCAGATTATTGATGGTCGGGTCGTGCCTCCTCCTGAGTCCCCTATGGTTGATGTCGGTAGTCTTGGGGACGTTTAGCATGGAGTTTTCGTTCGGGCCTGCCTGCTCGCGTATTGGTTTTTATTTGTTTTGGGGCCTGCATGCCCATGCTCATTTTTGGGGCCTGCGTGCCCGTGCTTATTTCTTTTGGCCGTCGTGCCATGGCTTATAACCCCGAACATCGTCGGCCTTTTTGGTCGGTTCACATTTAACTTGTCTTGTGTATAAGCTTTTTTGATGGATGTTTATTTCGCATTAACTTGCTCGTATCTAAGTTTGTATTCGACTGTTACTTGTGACAAAATTTGTCTAAGTTATGTCCTCGAGATAAGCTTGTACTCGACTGCTACTTTGTGACGAAATTTGTCTAAGTTATATCCTCGAGCGGAGATATCCTTTTGACCCCTTTGGTGGTCTGACGTACTTCAAAATGCGTCGGTTATACGGAGTGAAGCCCGCGTGTCGAGCGTATGACCCAGATCGAGGTCGTATGCCCGCAGCGTGAACTACCCATCGCGAGCTGGGTGTTCTGCCATGTGGGTACTTTCGACAATGGAGCTCGATTGAGGTGTCCCTGTCGGGCATTGTCGTTCGACCTCGTTGGCTGAACGATGTTATATCGTTTAGGCGTAGATCGGGCTCGTACCTTGGCCTGTCTACTTGGTCGAGACATTTTTCTCTGTTGACTAAAGATGGATGTTCGACGGTGAAAGTCCTTAGTGTTTAAGGACTTTAGCTATAGTATTGCTTTAGCTTAGCAACGTTCCAGGGTCGTGGTAACGGTTCTCCATTTAGCTGCTCGAGGTAATATGCCCCGGTGCCTGTGGTGCCGTGGACGCGATAGGGTCCTTCCCAGTTCGTAGCCAATTTCCCCTTGCGGGAGTCTTTCTGATTTCTTTGCAATACCAGGCTGCCGATCTGAAACTCGCGTCTGATGACTTTGTTGTCATGACGCATGGCTATTCGTTTCTTTAGAGTAGCCTCGCGCAGGGATGCTCCCAATCGAATTTCCTCGACCAGGTCGAGTTCGTCTCTAAGTGCTTCTTCGTTCATTTCCTCGTCGAGAGGCCTTTCTGTCCGCCTGGGGGGTTCCCTGATTTCTACGGGGACGACGGCCTCGGTGCCGTATGTTAGTCGAAAAGGGGTTTTGCCCGTGGTTGAGTGGGGCGTGGTGCGGTAAGCCCACAAGACATTGTGCAGCTCCTCGACCTACCCTCTTTTTGCTTCGTCGAGTCGACGTTTGAGTCCTCGCAGGATGACCCTGTTGGAGGCCTCGGCTTGCCCGTTGGTTTGGGGGTGCTCGACCGAGGTAAAATGTTGTTTGGTTCCTAGTTTGGTAACGAAGTTTCGGAACCCGTGGTCGGTGAATTGGGTGCCGTTGTCCGTGACTAGCGCTTTCGGGATCTCGAATCTGGTGAGGATGTTTCTTTTGTAGAAATGGAGGATGTTGTGTGAGGTGACCTTCGCAAGAGCCTCGACCTCTATCCATTTCGTGAAGTAATCCACGACCACAATAAAGAACTTGTTTTGGTAAGTCCCTTGCACAAATGGTCCGAGGATATCCATCCCCCACCACGCAAATGGCCACGGAGATGACAGTATGCTTAGCTCGTGCAGGGGGGCGAGATGCATGTCGGCGTGCTTCTGGCACTTGTCGCACTTCTTAACGCGATCTTTGGTGTCCTGCTGCATCGTCGTCCAATAGTACCCCGCTCGTAGAGCTTTCCTCGCCAGGGATTTACCGCCCATGTACTGGGCGTTAATCTCTTCGTGTATTTCCCATAATACCTCGGGGACTGTGGATTCGTCGATGCATTTTAGGAGGGGAATGGAAAATCCCATTCGGTACAGTTTATGCTCGAGAACCACGTAGGAGCACACTCGTCGCTTCGTCGTGGTCGCCTCTGTCCGGTCCAGGGGGAGCTCGCCCTTTGTCAGAAAGTTGTACACCAGAGTCATCCAGAACGAAGCGTCTCCGATGGCGTGTACCTCGATGGGGGTCGAGGCTCTTTTAATGCTCGGGCGCGATAGGGTTTCTTGTATGACAAATTTGTTCCCGCCCTTCTTTCTTGTGCTCGCGAGCTTCGAAAGTACGTCGGCCCTTATGTTTTGCTCGCGCGGGACGTGCGATATTTCTGCTCAGTCGAACTTCCTCATGTGTTCTCTGACTAAGTTTAGGTATTCAATGTGGCTGTTGTTTTTAGCCTGGTAATTCCCTTGGACTTGGGAAGCGACGAGTTGGGAGTCCGTGAAAATTTGTACTTCGCGTGCCCCTAGGTCCTCGGCCAGCCTTAGTCTCGCGAGCAGGGCCTCGTACTCCGCTTGGTTGTTCGAAGTCGGGAAGGATAGGGTTAACGAGTGCTCGATCACTACGCCTTCCCCATTCTTTAGGAGGATCCCCGCGCCGCTTCCGGATGAGCTGGAAGCTCCGTCGACAAAGATGGTCCACTTGTACTCTTTCCCTGCGGGCGGGTCGTAAGTGGTCATTTCAGCGATGAAGTCGGCCAGGGCTTGTGCCTTTAGAGCTTTCCTGATCTCGTATTAAATGTCAAACTCAGAGAGTTCCAAGGACAACTTCAATATTCGACCCGCCATGTCAGGTCGACCTAAGAGTTATTTTACTGGTTGGTCGATCGTACTATGATCGTATGAGCCAAGAAGTAGTGTCTGAGTCTCCTCGCCGCGTTGACGAGGGCTAAAGCTACCTTTTCAATCTGTTGGTATCTGCTCTCGGGCCCTTGTAGGGCTTTGCCCTTGAAATAAACGGGTTTCTGCCCGTCGGTGGTCTCGCGGATGAGAGTTGCGCTGATGGCTTCATTCGAGACAGCCAGGTATAAGAACAAAGGTTCTCTGTCGATTGGTCGAGACAGTACGGGCGGTTGGGAAAGGCTTTGTTTTAGGTGGCGCAACGCCTGCTCACATTCCTTGGTCCATTCGAAGGCTGCCTCTTTACGAAGGAGTTTGAAGAAGGGGAAGGCGTGCTGAGCGGATCTCGCGACGAAGCGGGACAGTGAGGTGTGTGACACCCCAAATAATCTGATTATTAAATAATTAGAATTTTTAATTATTAATTTAATTGGAAATTTAATTATTGGTATTTTTGGATTATTGGAATTAATTTAATTAATTAAAGGAAAGAAGTATTGGTGGTGTGAAGAGTGATTAGAGGGTGTGAGGGGTAAAATACTCTACTCTTACTAATTATTAATTTAATTATTTTATTGGAATAATAAAAGGAGTATTAAAAGGAAAAAGAAGAGAAAGAGAGTTATTTTGGAATATTCATCATACGTGCATTTGAGAAGAGGAAAAAGAAGGAGAAAACCGGAAGCGTCAGAATTCGAAGAACCCACAAGGTAAGGGGTGATTTCGATTAGTTAATTCGTATTATCGGTTTAGATATTCAATAGTATGGATCATAGTATGTTAGGGAATCCCGGTTTGTAATTCTAGGGTTCCGTAGAATTGTCCCTATTGCGTCGAATTGTAGGTTGAAAACCATTAGGGTGTCAGATGATAAAAAGGAATGATGAAATAATGTTGTTTGATGTTATAATGGTGCAAAATGGATGTGTTTTGGTGTTTCTCATGTTGCAATTCGTATGGGTATGTTTGGAATTGGTTTAGAATGAATAAATGCTGTCAAAAGTGCAGAATTTGACTCTGCAGGTCGTGGGAACTGGTTCCCAGTGGGGAGGAACCGGGTTCCACTGTGTGAATTTATAAAAACTGGCAAAAATGCACGTATGAACCGGTTCCTGTATAGGTAGGAACCGGGTTCCCATACATTTTTCCAGAAGCGTGATTTTTGAACTTCGCAGGAACCGGTTCCTGCATATGTAGGAACCGGGTTCTGCTGTAACTTTTTGAAAAATATTAAACTTTGAAAATTTATAACTTTCAAACTGTAAGTCCGTTTTAAGTGCCGTTTTAGACGTTATTTCTTAAATTTAATGCTATATTTTATAAAATGAAAAGATTTCCTAAAACCTGAAATTATTTTGAAAATGAGTCAAATCCCAGAATAAGTGATTATTGGCTAACACACATGGGTGTGTATGTAGCAGTGAACCTGTGATGGATGGATGTATTAGTATTGTGTGAATGAAAGGCATGTTTATGTTGCTAATGATGGTGTGCATGATCGTTGAGATATCATGTTTTTGGTTTTGGTTCAGTTATGATAAATTGATTTATTTCATAGACTGATTTGATGTTGCATGCTAGTGATGTGCGTGCATATGCATTGTTTTGGTGAAGTTAATTCCCATTGTGTGGAATTTGACTTGTATTGCCGTTAACCGATACCCGAGTGATGATGGGTGGTTAGGATGGATTCGTGTCCGGGTGTTTATGGACGAATCGATGGTTGCTGTATCCGGTTGATGATGGATCAGTGTTGGGTGACTTGGTCACGTGTTGGTACCACATGCATTGTGTCTGCATTTATGTTTGCATGGAATTGTAACATGTTAGGATGTCTTCCAGTGTTACAATTCTTTGGTTGATTATTGATTTATGCATAATGACTTGTATGATTGGAACTGCGTGTTGAATCCGAATTTATGCTAAAATGGGTGAAATAATATGCTTGTGATATAATGTTGATTGAGAAGCTTATAATGCATGTTAATTATGAGAAATCTCACCCTTACTTTAACAATTTCAAATTAAAGTTAGCAGCTCAGGAGTTGGTGAGGATGGCTCTAGAGCTATGTTACTTTAAGTCCGCGTGTCAGTGTCGTGCTCTGATAGGTTGTAACACTGGGGAACATTTAGTTGAGGAATTAGTTATTATTCAATTGTTTATTTGAATTTCATTGGGAATAATTATGTTTTGGTTTATTCCGTTTTGGTTATGGTATTTTTCCGCTGTGTAAGACATGGTCTTAATTTGATTGAATTATTTGAATAATGACCCTCAGTGTAGCATGACTACTGTTTTATTGGAAGTTTTATTTATTTCATAATTGTGACATCCCTTGTTCCGTGTTAACTCTGATGGAATATGTCTTTAATCATTGATATAATTAATATTATTCAGGGTATTTTAGAAGGGGTGTTACAATAGTGGTATCAGAGCATAGTCGGTCTTGTCTTGTGTCGTTATCCCTTTTGTATGCGACTAGTGTAAGATGACACTGTCGATACTTGTGTGCTGATGAGGTTTTTTTGTAATGTTACAGAACAATGGCCGGAAGAGGTAACAGAAGAAACGACGATGCTATTGCTGACGCATTGGGAATGTTGGCTGGAGTACTCAGAGGGAACCAGCAGGGAGCTGTGATAGGTGCTGACCGACAATTGGGAATTTTCAGAGGATTAATCCTTCGTTATTCAAGGGTGCACATGATCCCGAAGGTGCTTAGAAGTGGTTGAAGGAGATCGAGAGGATCTTCAGAGTAATTGACTGTGCTGAAGGGCTGAAGGTGAGATACGGAACTCACATGTTAGCAGAGGAAGCTGATGACTGGTGGGTTGCTACCAGAACTGAAATGGAAGAAGATGGTATTGCATTGACTTGGGCTGTGTCCAAGAGGGCTTTTCTGAGGAGGTACTTTCCTGAGGACATCAGAGGCAAGAAGGAGATTGAGTTTCTGGAACTCAAGCAGGGTAACAAGACTGTCAGTGAGTATGCTTCGAAGTTTACTGAGTTAGCGAAGTATTATGCTCATTATACTAATGATGCAGATGGAGAATTTTCCAAATGTATCAAGTTTGAGAATGGTCTTCGTGATGAGATTAAGTAGGGTATTCGGTATCAGCGTATCCGAAGATTTCCTGATCTGGTTGACTGTAGTAGGATTTTAGAGGAGGATCTTGCTAGCACTAAGTCGAATGCTCGAGGGTATGTTGATAGGAAGGGTAAGCAACAGATGGATCGTGGTAAGCCTTATGATAGAAGTAATCAGAGACCCGGTGGTTGGAAGAAGTTTGGTGGAGGAGATTCTAGTTCTTCCATTAAGTGCTACAAGTGTGGTGAGACAGGACATCCTATGGTGGATTGCAAAAGTAATGATAAGAAGTGTTTCAAGTGTGGGAAACTCGGCCATGTGGCCAATGATTGCAGAGTAAGAGTGGTGACTTGTTACAACTGTGGTGAAGAAGGTCATACTCGTCCTCAGTGTACAAAACCCAAGAAGGAGCAAGCTGGTGGTAAAGTGTTTGCATTGTCTGGGTCAGAGACTAAGCTAGATGATCGGCTGATTAAAGGTATATGTTTTATTAATGACATACCTTTGATTGCGATTATTGATACTGGAGCTACGCATTCTTTTATTGCTTTGGATTGTGCTAAAAGATTGAATTTGGAAATTTCTAATATGGATGGAAGTATGGTTATTGATACTCCTGCGTCGGGTTCAGTGACTACTTCGTATGTTTGTAAGAATTGTCCTATTGTGATTTTTGGTAGGGGTTTCGGTATGGATTTAGTGTGCCTATCGTTAGAACAACTTGATATCATCCTTGGAATGAACTGGTTGGAATTCAACCAGGTTCATATCAACTGTTTTGCGAAGACAGTTATTTTTCCTGAAGAGGTTGGTGTCGAAGATGTGACTATGTCGGTTAAACAGATGAACCTAGCTGTGAAAGATGGTGCTGTGGTATTTATGTTGTATTCTGCAATAGAAGCGGAGGGAAAAGCAAAGAGTGATGGATTTCCAGTGGTGAATGAATTTCCAGAGGTGTTTCCGGAAGACGTTAGTGAATTGCCACCTGAGAGGGAGGTAGAATTTACTATAGATTTGATTCCTGGAACTAGTCCGGTGTCGATGGCGCCTTACCGTATGTCAAAATCTGAATTAGCGGAGTTAAAGAAACAGTTGGAGGAGTTACTTGAGAAGAAGTTTATTCGTCCGAGTGTTTCGCCGTGGGGTGCTCCGATGTTGTTGGTTAAGAAGAAAGAAGGTTCAATGAGATTATGTGTTGATTACAGACAGCTGAATAAAGTTACAATCAAGAATCAGTATCCTTTGCCGAGGATCGATGATTTGATGGATCAACTAGTTGGAGCTTGTGTATTTAGTAAGATTGATCTGAGATCTGGATATCATCAGATTCGTGTGAAGTCGGAAGATATTCAGAAAACTGCATTTAGAACGAGGTATGGACATTACGAGTATTCTGTTATGCCGTTTGGAGTTACTAATGCACCTGGTGTTTTCATGGAGTATATGAACATGATATTTCATCCGTATCTTGATAAGTTTGTGGTGGTGTTCATTGATGATATTCTAATTTATTCAAAGAGCGATGAAGAGCATGTAGAACATCTCAGAGTTGTGTTGGAATTGTTGAAAGAGAAGAAGCTTTATGCGAAGTTATCCAAGTGTGAATTCTGGTTAAGTGAAGTAAGTTTTCTTGGCCATGTAATTTCCAAGAATGGAATTGTTGTGGATCCTACGAAGGTAGAAGCAGTATCTCAGTGGGAAGCGCCGAAGAATGCTTCCGAGATCCGTAGTTTTCTGGGTCTTGCAGGTTATTACAGGAAGTTTATAGAAGGATTTTCCAAATTAGCGTTACCGTTGACTAAGTTGACCAGGAAGGGTCAGATGTTTGTTTGGGATGTTGAATGTGAGAAAGGATTTCAAGAGCTGAAGAGGAGGTTGACAAGTGCTCCGATCTTGATTTTGCCAAATCCGACTAAGTCTTTTGTTGTGTATTGTGACGCATCATTAATGGGATTAGGTGGTGTGTTGATGCAAGATAAGCAGGTGGTGGCTTATGCTTCGAGACAATTGAAAGTACATGAAAGGAATTATCCGACTCATGATTTGGAGTTGGCAGCTGTTGTGTTTGTTTTGAAGTTGTGGAGGCATTATTTATATGGTTCTCGGTTTGAGGTGTTCAGTGATCACAAAAGTCTGAGGTATCTCTTTGATCAAAAAGAGTTGAATATGAGGCAGAGGAGATGGTTAGAATTTCTAAAGGATTATGATTTCGGTTTGAATTACCATCCTGGTAAGGCAAACATTGTTGCGGATGCCTTGAGTAGGAAGTCCTTGCATATGTCGATGTTAATGGTCCGTGAGTTAGATTTGGTTGAGCAGTTCAGAGATTTAAGTTTGGTATGTGAAACTACTCCGAATAGTGTGAAATTGGGTATGTTGAAACTGACTAGTGGTATTCTGGAAGAAATTTGGAATGGACAGAAGTCCGATGTTGGGTTAGTTGATAATTTGACATTGATCAACCAAGGTCAAGGAGGCGAGTTCCGGATTGATGAGAATGGTGTTATGAGATTTGGTAATAGGGTGTGTGTTCCGGATGTTGCAGAGATTAGGAAGAGTATTTTGGAAGAAGGACATCGTAGTGGATTGAGTATTCATCCTGGTGCTACTAAAATGTACCATGATTTGAAGAAGTTGTTTTGGTGGCCGGGAATGAAAAAGGAAATTGCTGAGTTTGTGTATGCTTGTTTGGTTTGTCAGAAGTCGAAGATTGAGCATCAGAAACCGTCAGGATTGATGGAACCGTTGTTTGTTCCGGAATGGAAATGGGATGGAATCTCTATGGATTTTGTGTCTGGTTTGCCAAGGACATCGAAGAATTGTGATTCTATCTGGGTTATTGTTGATCGGTTGACGAAATCTGCTCACTTTATTCCGATAAAAATGGATTATCCGATGGAAAGGTTGGCAGAATTGTATGTTGAGAAGATTGTGAGTTTGCACGGTATTCCTTCTAGTATTGTGTCGGATCGAGATCCGAGGTTTACATCTAAATTCTGGATGGGATTGCAAGAAGCTTTGGGTACTAAGTTGCATTTGAGTTCCGCTTATCATCCACAGACAGATGGTCAGACGGAGAGAACGATTCAGTCGTTGGAAGATTTGTTAAGAGCTTGTGTGTTGGAGAAAGGTGGAGCTTGGGATAGTTATCTACCATTGATTGAGTTTACCTACAACAATAGTTTTCATTCGAGCATTGGTATGGCTCCGTTTGAGGCATTGTATGGTAGGAGGTGTCGGACACCGTTGTGTTGGTATGAATCTGGAAAGAGTGCTGTGATTGGACCGGAAATTGTCCAACAGACTTCGGAAAAGATTAAGATGATTCAGGAGAAGATAAGGACTTCTCAGAGTCGTCAGAAAAGTTATCACGATAAGAGGAGGAAAGATCTTGAGTTTAGCGAAGGAGAACATGTTTTTATGCGAGTTACTCCAATGACTGGTGTTGTACCCCAAAATTTGCCCTCCCATATTCTCCAAGATTTGTCAAAATCAAAGTCACAAAATTCCCCAAGGGTTGTGCAGCTCAACTGTCTCCTATACAGTCAAAACTAGGGTTTGTGTTCTGATCAAGAATTGAAAGTTTTCAAAGGCCCAATCAAGTCTCATATGCCTACAAAGATGGTCAAGTATCCTCACATCAAGTTTCAAGGCATTCAGCTCAAAATTGCACAGTCAAAACCCTAGATTGCACTACAGTCAACTGTAGGGGCAAAATGGTCATTTGACAGTCAAAAGTTCAAATTTTTGGTCAACATATCATTTTGAATCCACAAACATCATTTGATCAAGGCTTGATCATGATTCTCAAAATTTGGCTCAGAAATCATCAAAGATGCAAAAGTTGCTATATTTGGACAGCTGAAAAAGTCAACTGAAATTGACCAGGGCATAACTTTCACATAGATTATCAGAAAAATTCCATCCAAAGCTCATTTTGAAGATAAAGACATTTCCTACAATTCATCTTCATACTCCAAGTCCAAGAAATACTCTCACAAAAAGTTATCAATTTCAACATTATAGGTCATTTTCAAAAGTCAACAAAAAGGGACTTTAAGTCAAAGGCCATAACTTGAGATTGGTAAATCAAAATGACATGGGACCAAAGGCATTGTTTAAAGGACTCAAAGACCTTTCCAAAATGTCCAAGAACATGTGAAAAGCTTAAAAATTGAGCAAGTTATGCCTTGTGGAAGTTGGGAAATTTTTGGGAATTTTGAAAAGTCAACAATGGTTCAAATGACCTAAAAATGTAAATGGGCCCATTTTTCTTCCAAGTTTCTTCATGCCAAGCCTATGCACGACCACTAGGCCCAAAGGGAAGTATTTTCTCATTTTTTAATTATTTATCTGAATTTATATTAATATTAATTCAATTAAATTATTTAAATATGTGAAAAATATAAACCTAACCTAAAAAAATCTTTTTATGCATGATTTGGCTTCTATAATTCGTGTACATGTTAATAGGGAAAGATTTGGTGCTAATTGATCAGATTTGATACAAAATACATGAGAAAAAGATTGGAAAAGATCCTTAACAAATCAAATACTCAAAACAATTATTGCCTTGGATTTGATCCAATTTTCTTAACCTAATTGCTTCCTTACATAACCTAGATCATGACCCTAAGCCAAGGAGACTGCAAGCTGCGCTCAGAAACCACATACAAACTTGAAAAAATCTCCAAGAAAGCCAAGACTGAAAACTAGTTTTTAGGTCGATTCAAGCTCCAATTCTTGTCCCATCATCATCCTGAGACATCATTGAACGATTCTCAATCACTAACATCAACCAGAACGCCCTGAATTGGTATCCATAAGTCAAACTGTGAAGCAAAATTCTTGAAATCGCATAGCATAAATCAAGCATCCTTTTGCATTTTTCTTTATGGATTCTTGCTTATAATGATGTTTCTAAGCTAACCAATATGTCCAATTGTGTTTTTGTGCCATATATGCGTTTTCGCCATTGTCAAATATTAGGGTTGCAGGTTTTCTGAATTGGGGATTTTGCATAGAGGAAAAATTAGGGCTCATGAGTACCATGGTTGAATGCAGTAGGTCTGGACGAAGAAAACTCAAGCCTCGCGATCAATTTATATGCATTATAGCGCTATTCGCTATTTCTCCAAAAGTCCCCTAAGAGAACACAACGAAAACCGTTGCCTTCGTTCTTCATGTTTCAGGAAAACGAAAGAGACGATGCGTTGTCAGCCAGTGGTTCGCTGGTTTGAATTGCGCGCGTTTTTAATTACTATGCATTGGTTTTGTTTTTTTATTATTTGTTTACCATAATATGTTAACTAACATTCAGTGGCTCAGTGGCAACACGTGATGCATGTAACATCAAAGACCTGGGTTCAAGTCCCAGGTCTGGCAATTTCCATAATATTTTTCAATACTCATTCCTATGCAGGCACGCTCTTAAGGACCACCATACGTCCTCCTCATCTATTGTCCACGCGTCCCAGGAGATCTAATCAAGGGTTCAGATTGAAGACATACCATGGATGTAAGTCAACGTGTCACACATAATCCAAAAAGTCAATGGATCCCAACGTTAATGGGCCAGAAATTCCAGGCCTGAACCTCACATTTGGGTCTACACCCCACCCTGGTTTGCCCATTTTATTTATTTTTCTTATATCTTTTAATTATTATTTTAATTGTTATAATTATTTTAATTATTGTTTATTTAATTTCATTAAAAAATCAGAAAAACATCAAAAATATAATTTTTATTTTAATTATTTTCTAAATAAATGTTTGTAATTATTTAGTTTTAATTAGGTTTTCAAATTTAATTCTTTTAATAACTAAAATCCAAAAAAATAGAGTTTAGGTTTAATAACTTTTTATTTTCTTTTTAATTTTTTCCCTTTTTTCAGAATAATAATATTAGTTATTTATTTTCATAAATTAAAAATTGTACATAAATAATTTAGGGTCTAATTTAGGTTTTAATTTAATTCTTTCATAATAAATAAAGAAAACATTAGAATTAGGGTTTGGACATTTTTACTTTAATTATAATTAATCCTTTTTCTTATTTAATCTAAAAAATACAAAAATACCAAAAACATTCCTTTTAAATCTTTAATTTTAATTCCTCCTTAATTAATTCGTTAACTTTAAATATTTTTGTAAAAGGGTCCAACGCCCATTATTTTAATTATTTTATTTCGCGCATTTTACTTTATCGTTTATTATAATTTTGTATCTCTCCCAAAGCACTGTAATTTAAATTTCTCGCACTTTATTTATCGCTTTATTTATTTTTCAGTCAAATCGGGTTCTGGAAATTTTGGCGATGTGGACCCGCGCCATTTGTAATAGCCTTAGATTTATTTTCCCGCAACTTATCACTGTTAAAAAACATGCAAGAATGAATGTCCTAACTAAAATCAAGCGTAGAACACAACAAACATGACAAGACAAATAACTGAAACATGACACACAATTCGCACACACCACCCCTAGGGTACGCCTCACTGTTGCCTTTCGAAAGGTGATCGTCGAGTAGAGGATGTCTTAGTAAGTCCTCATGATCCGGGAACCTGGCATGAGGGTAGCTTCTAAGGTGTCTTCCCATTGCTCCGGTGATCACCACGTCCCTAAAACTCGAATTGACCCGAACACCTCCAACGGTGGTGCTACCTACCTCTCAATGGTGGGATGGCACTACTTTAAAGGACATCTACACAGACGAATTCCTTAGGGTAGGTAGGTTCTCAAGGATACTTGCTCTAATTTCAAAAACAATCAAAACATCTTTTCACTGACACTTTTCAAAAGCTTTCAAAACAAACTTTTCAAACACTCTGACGTATGAGTCGATCTGAAATTTTTCAAAGAAACTTTTTTAAACCCACATTGAAAAGCAAACAAACAATTTTGAAAACACATTGAGTAAGTATCTAAGAGCCCATGGATAACCATGGATAGAAAGGGTGCTAACACCTTCCCTTTCTATAACCTACCTCCCGAACCGAGAACTAATCTCAATAAGGAATTTTTCTGTGCTTTTGTCCTTTCCAATTGGAGAAAATAAAAGACGGTGGCGACTCTTGCTTCCGCGACATTTCGCGAACCAGCGTTAAACAGTCAGTTCCAGATCCACCGATCACAGAACTGGCGACTCTGCTGGGGATAAACTTAAAGTGAGGTGTACCTTAGGGCTAGCTTATAACTATGTTTTCAATTGTTTTCCTTGTGTGCTTTAAATTGTGGGTTGCTTGGGAGTTCTATAGATCCTAAACCCGGATCTGGGGGATACCTTTCTTAGAAAGTAGCAACAAGGCTGTGAGGGAACTGTGCGGGGTATACCGACATGGTTGAAACAGTCTGCTACGTTGATGTGGCACTTTGGTGTGTACCGGTAACCCTTGAGTTCAGTCAAGGAGAGTACGGGGCCTCCGCGTGGTGTCGTGAAGCATCAACAGACCTTAGGAACCTTAATTGAACTATCTTGGCCTCTTTAGGGTAGTGAGATAACTGACTTTGGTGCAGTCCGAGGTTGGTTGATACTCGATACTACGCTCAATGGAGGGTTGCTTTCCTGGAATATTTCGGTCGCCAGTTCAGTGGCTAAATCGAAACGATGAACAATGAAAGCAATCCCGTGATATTGGGAACCTTAGAACCCGGTTACTTTGATTAGGACAGGTTGAACCCACCAACTTCAAGAGGGTACTACCCAGACCCCATGCTGGCCTTAAACCTTAAGGGCTTGACTTGTGTGCCTTGTGTGCCTTACATGTTTGTCTTTGTTTGTATCTGTGGTGTGTTTAATCATAGCATCATGACATCATCCAGCATCATATGCATTGACTAACCATTTCAGGGGTTCGGATTTTCATCTTTGTTCTTGTTTTGTAGGACATGGAAACTGCTCGTAGAAAGACAATTCAGGTCAATCTTGTAAGGATCCCTCCTCAGCTTAAGGAGCTTATATCCAGGATTCCCGAGAACTCTTCATTCAGTGAAAGGCATGGAAGCCTCATCAGCTTGGTCAACACCAACATTGAGGAAGATATGATTAAGGTCTTGTTCCAATTCTTTGACCCTCTGCATCACTGCTTTACCTTCTTGGACTATCAGTTGGTACCTACATTGGAGGAGTTCTCCCGGCTCCTGAAGATCCCTATCCTTGATCAGATACCCTTCAGCGGTACAGAAAAGGAACCTAAGCTGGAAGAGATTGCTAAAGCCTTGCACCTACAGTCATCTGACCTCAAAGGACATTGGGAAGTTAGAAGTGGTATCAAAGGGTTCTTAGCCAGGTTTCTGTTTGAAAAAGCCCTTGAATGTTGGAACTCCCTTGACTTGCAAGCTTTTGAAGAGGTTGTGGCCCTCCTTGTTTATGGTTTGGTGTTGTTCCCTAACCCAGATCAGCTCATTGATATCAGTGCCGTTCAGATCTTTATGTCCAGGAATCCTATACCTACGTTGTTGGGGGACATCCTTCACTCATGTTACACTCGAACCATGAGAAAAAGAGGTGTCCTTATGTGTTGCACTCCTCTCTTGGGAAGGTGGTTTATTTCGCACCTTCCCCAATCAGTCCTGAAGAATGAGCGGGGTTTGAGATGGTCACAACGGTTGATGACTCTTACGCATGCAGATATACATTGGTGTCCTAGGTCCAGAGGAGATGTCACTATCATTGATCGTTGTGGGGAGTACCCTAATGTTCCTTTACTTGGAATCAGAGGAGGTATTACTTATAGCCCATGCCTGGCTTGGAGACAGTTTGGTTATGCTCGGAGGGACGGTCCTCATGACATGTTAATTCCTGACATAGTTTTTGACTTCGACAATGATACTCAAGGACTTCGCCAGAGATTTATCAGAGCTTGGAGGATGCCCAGTAGGATAGACAGCAAGACACTGGGGCACCGGAACTCCATCCCTTTGGAGCCTTATCTCAAGTGGGTACGCGCCCGCTCCCAGAAGTTAGTGATGCCTTATCCTCACATGCTTCCAGTAATCAAAGAGCCTGTCTTGGAAGGGGAAGTGTCTCATGTTATTCAGCACCCTGATATGCCCACATCCTGGGAAGAGATGCAGAAGAGCTGGATCCAGCTTAAGGAAGAGCGGAATTCTCTTGAGACTAGTCTGCATGCCAGTGAAAAGAAAGTCTTGGAGCTCACTCGTCTGTTACATGAGGAAAGGAATCTCAACACCTACATAGCTCCGAAGGGGATGCGCAGTGTATTTTGGGATTGACTTGATTTTTGTACTTTTGCCCATGAGGCCTTGATGTATTAAACAATGATTTCTTTAATGATAACGTGTGTTCCTTTTTGTCTACAACAAATTTGAACTTTCGAACCCTTGAATGCATTGCATACGCATTTCATACATCATGTGCATAACAGGTTTTTCCCCTTTTCAGGTTGCTTACAGTTCTTCGCTGTTTATTTCAGCATCATGAATCCCGGATCTGAATCAACTGAGACATCAATCAAGGCTCTCCAGGCGCAGAATGCGCAGTTTCAAGAACTAATCATGGGTCTAGCTAAAGGCCAAGAAGAACTGAAGACTATGCTCCTGAAGAAGGAGAAGAAGAAGAAGAGAAGAACTGTTCTGTTCAACTCGGGCCGAAGGTGGGGTAATACTCTGCAGCATGAAGAGGCTGGTTCTTCTGTTGGCAGGAGTCCTTCTCAGGCAGAAGTAAAGGTTCTTACTCCAGTGGTCTCCGACAACGAGACAGATTTTGACGAAGAGCAGTACCCTCCTTCAGATGATAAGTACAAACAACTGGAGGACAGGTTGAAGGCTATGGAGGTGCAACAGGCACCTGGGCTGGATTTCGGAGATCTGGGTTTGTCGACTGGTGTGATTATCCCACATAAATTCAAAGCACCATCCTTCTCAAAATATGACGGGGCGTCTTGTCCCAAGCTGCACTTAAGGTCCTATGTTCGGAAAATTCAGCCGTACTCTGCGGACAAGAATCTATGGATCCACTTCTTCCAGGAGAGTCTTTCAGGGACTCATCTCGAATGGTTCTATCAGCTGGATGGGACCAAAGTTCGTAACTGGGAGGAGCTGGCTACTGCTTTCTACAAGCAGTATCAGTATAATGCCGACCTTGCCCCCACGCGTACCCAACTCCAGGGTATGGCGTTAGGCGCAAGCGAAGGTTTTAAGGAGTATGCTCAGAAGTGGAGAGACCTGGCTGGCAGGGTGCAGCCACCGTTGACTGATCGGGAGTTGGTTGACATGTTCTTGGGGACCCTATCTGGGCCATTTTTCAACCACCTCATTGGGAATTCTTCTGCTGGCTTCACAGATTTAATCTTGACTGGAGAGAGAATTGAAGCTGGGCTAAAGTCTGGGAAAATTGCAAAGGGTGCATCATCATCTAGTTCGGAAAAGAAACCGTTCAAAAAGGAGTCTAGCGCCGTATATGGTTCTAGGAGATCAGAGAGAAATGAACACCGCCAATCTGTCAGTGCGGTAATGATTGCTAAGCCTGCTGCCGCTCCCCGGCCAAACAATACTCAGAAGGTGGAAAGACCCCGGAGAGAATTCTCCCGTTTAAACATGACCTTGTCGCAGATCCTGCCACAGTTGCTCGCAACTAATTTAGTGACTGTCAGGGAGGCGCCGAAGTTTCCAAACACTGCATCCCCCAAGTACAACCCGAACGCTCGTTGTGCTTACCATTCAGAAAGCCCGGGGCACTCTACCGACGACTGCTGGGCACTAAAGAACAAGCTGCAGGACCTCATTGACGCTAAGGAGGTACAATTTGAGGCATCTGACAAGCCTAATGTGGTGACAGCTCCCCTGCCTGCTCATGGAGTTAATGCCATTGGTGATGAAGAGGAAGTTGATGAAGCTGAGTTCGATAGCTGGATTTACCCGGCAACTGACGGTGGACTCAACAATTGGAGTGCAAAGGACCATACCCCTGTTACCTTTGTGACGCAGTAATAAATTTCTTTGTTTTGTTATTTTGTAATAAACAATGATAAACTCTATGGCCCGGTGTCTTACCCGAGGCACCGTGGTTCTATTTGTGAGGGCATACGAACTGTCATTTTATACATCATGAATGAAAATCTTGGACGTACTTTTCGCATTGCAAATATTGTGTTCCTTTTCTGTCTTTCTTTTCCTTTACATAGTTTTCAAAACAGCTGTATTTACACACACACTCACTCATACAGGTTCCAATCCACTCTGGATCTCACTGATAACAACTCTGCTAATGCCAGTTATGACTTCGAAAATCCGATCAACTTAGCCGAAGACGAAGGTGAAGATGATTGCGAAGTGCCTGGCGAGCTTGCAAGACTGTTGCTTCAGGAAGAGAGGGCAATCCAACCCCATGAAGAGCCAGTGGAAACCATAAACCTGGGTACTGAGGCAGATAGAAAAGAGGTAAAGATTGGTGCCAACCTAGAGCTCAGCGTGAAGCAACAGTTAACCAAGATGTTACATGACTATATGGAGATCTTTGCCTGGTCATACGAAGACATGCCCGGGTTGGATACCGATATTGTTGTCCATCATTTGCCGACTAGGGAAGACTGCCCTCCAGTTAAACAAAAGGTTCGTCGGATGCGTCCAGAGATGTCCGAGAAGATTAAAGCCGAAGTCATGAAACAGTTTGATGCCGGGTTTCTTGCAGTAACTTCTTACCCTCAGTGGGTTGCTAATGTGGTGCCGGTACCTAAAAAGGACGGTAAAGTCAGAATGTGTGTTGACTATAGGGATCTGAACAGGGCCAGCCCCAAGGATGACTTCCCCTTACCTCACATTGATGTCCTTGTTGATAATACAGCTCAGCACAAAGTGTTCTCTTTCATGGATGGCTTTTCAGGCTACAATCAGATCAAGATGGCACCTGAAGACATGGAAAAGACTACATTTGTTACTCAGTGGGGCACCTTCTGTTACAAGGTCATGCCATTCGGATTAAAGAATGTTGGGGCAACCTACCAACGTGCCATGGTTGCCTTATTTCATGACATGATCCATCACGAGATAGAGGTGTATGTTGACGATATGATTGCTAGGTCCCAGACTGAGGAAGAGCATCTAGATCATCTGCAAAAGTTGTTTGACCGGTTGAAACTATACAAACTGAGACTGAACCCGAACAAGTGCACCTTCGGGGTAAGATCAGGAAAACTGCTAGGCTTCGTGGTCAGTGATAAAGGTATTCAAGTGGACCCTGCTAAGGTCAAAGCTATTCAAGAGATGCCAGTTCCTAAGACAGAGAAGGAAGTCAGAGGCTTTTTAGGACGCCTGAATTACATCGCTCGATTCATCTCTCATTTGACTGCTACCTGTGAGCCAATCTTCAAGCTGCTGAAGAAAGATCAGGTAGTACGTTGGAACGATGAATGTCAGGCTGCTTTCGATAAAATCAAAGAGTATCTCCAAGAACCACCTATCCTTATGCCACCGGTTGAAGGGAGACCTCTGATCCTATACCTGACAGTGCTGGACAACTCAATGGGGTGTGTGCTGGGGCAGCATGACGAGTCTGGCCGAAAAGAGCATGCCATTTATTACCTTAGCAAAAAGTTTACCGACTGTGAGACCCGATACTCACTGCTTGAGAAAACTTGCTGCGCTTTGGTATGGGCTGCTCGCCGGCTGAGACAGTATATGCTGACTCACACTACCTTATTGATCTCAAAAATGGATCCTATAAAATACATATTCGAAAAGCCTGCTCTGTCTGGGAGAATTGCAAGATGGCAAATGATCTTGACGGAATACGACATTCAGTACACAACCCAGAAAGCCATCAAGGGGAGTGTATTGGCAGACCACTTAGCTCATCAAGCTGTAGATGACTACCAATCAATGAACTTCGAGTTTCCGGATGAAAGCATCATGATTGTAACTGACTGTGAAGTACCTGGACCGGACGAAGGACCTGAACCAGGATCCCGATGGTCTATGCACTTTGACGGAGCGTCCAACGCTTTGGGAAACGGTATCGGTGCCATAATCATATCTCCACAAGGTACTCATACTCCACTCACTGCCCGGCTGTGTTTCAACTGTACCAACAACATGGCGGAGTATGAGGCGTGCATCATGGGTCTTCAAGCTGCGATCGACTTAAGGATCAAGTTCCTCAGTGTCTTCGGAGATTCCGCTCTTGTGATCAATCAGATCAAAGGAGAGTGGGATACGAAACATCCAAACCTGATTCCTTACAGAGAATGTGTGTTGACCCTGATTCCCCACTTCACAAAGATAACCTTTGAGCACTTCCCAAGAGAAGAGAATCAGTTAGCGGACGCGTTAGCTACAATGTCTTCAATGTTCAAAGTTAAATGGGATAATGAGGCTCCCCGGATAATCATCTGGAAATTGGACGAACCGGCATACTGTTGTGATCTCGAAACTGAATTGGTAACTGAGAAGCCTTGGTACCACGAAGTGAAGAGATATCTGGAAGCTCAGGAATACCCTGAAGGTGCCTCTGTCAATGATAAGAAATTCCTGAGGAGGTTCGCAGCCAAGTTCTTCCTAAGCAACGGCATCTTGTACAAGCGAAACCATGATTCAACCTTACTGCGTTGTGTGGACAAGATTGAAGCAGAAAGAATCATGGAAGAGCTACATGAAGGGACCTTTGGTACGCATTCCAGTGGGCATACTATGGCTAAGAAAATCCTACGGGCAGGATATTACTGGTCCACCATGGAAGCTGACTGCTACCAACACTCCAGGATATGCCACAAGTGCCAGATCTATGCAGATAAGGTGCATGTTCCTCCGGTTCCCCTGAATGTTCTGACTGCGCCGTGGCCGTTTGCAATGTGGGGCATAGACATGATCGGCGAGATCAAACCCACGGCATCCAATGGACATCGCTTCATCCTAGTGGCGATTGATTATTTCACAAAGTGGGTCGAAGCAGCATCCTATGCTACAGTAACCAAGACTGTGGTGGCACGGTTCATTCGGCACAACCTGATCTGTCGATACGGCGTCCCTGAACGGATTATTACGGACAACGGTACCAATCTGAACAATAAAATGGTCGCTGAGCTCTGCGAACAGTTCAAGATACAGCACCACAATTCTTCTCCTTACAGACCGAAGATGAATGGGGCTGTAGAAGCAGCTAATAAGAACATCAAGAAGATCGTGCAGAAAATGACAGTAACTTACAAAGATTGGCACGAGATGTTACCATTCGCTCTGCATGGGTACCGTACCTCAGCTAGGACGTCAACCGGGGCAACTCCGTTTTCTCTGGTTTATGGCATGGAGGCAGTCTTGCCGATTGAAGTACAAATTCCCTCTCTCCGGATAATGAAGGACGCAAACCTGAACGAAGATGATTGGATCCAGACACAACTTGACCAACTCAACCTCATTGACGAAAAGAGACTTGCTGCTATCTGTCATGGTCAGACGTATCAGAAACGAATGATCAGGGCATTTAACAAAAAGGTCAGACCACAGGAATATCAAGTTGGGGATCTGGTAATCAAGAGAATCATCCTTCCTCAGAGTGATCCAAGGGGCAAATGGACCCCTACATACGAAGGGCCATTTGTGGTTAAGCATGTGTTCTCAGGAGGAGCAATGATTTTAACCAATATGGATGGTGACGACCTCCCACACCCTGCCAATGCAGACATAGTTAAAAAATACTACGCATGAAAAAAGACCCGCTAGGCTGACATGCCTAGGCAAAAATTAGGGCTTCCCGTCGAACCAAAAGGGTTCGGGCAAAATGAAGGGATGAAAATGAAAAAATCTGTACACCCGGCAAGTCGAAAACCTGAAAAGGCGGCTTGGGCAAAAATGGGTATCCCGGTGGACCGAAAACCCGAAAGGGCGGTCCAGGCAAAAGTTAGGGATAAAAGCGTAAAACTATGTCTCATTGATCACTTTGCATCCAGAATCCGGTATCTACATCAAGTTCAGACGGCATCGATCAGTCAGCTTCACCCTCAACCAAGGTCATCAAGTGATGAGACGCTCGGAGTTATAAAGGCAATAGCAGAGTTGAAACCCAGTGGATCATTCATCTTTCACACAGCTGTTTTATTTTCTTTTGTACAAAACTTGTATAAACTCTTTTGATCGGCGACGTACCTCTTACTAGGACGTCAGCCTCTTGTACACAAAACGCCTATTTTCAGGCCATTCAAAATCAATACAAATATATTTTCAGTTAAACGTGCCCAAGTGTTTTTCTTTTTCTGTTTTGTTTTGCGAAGAACGTCCAAGATTCAATTTGTGATGTATGCATTGACAATAATTTGCTAACTCATAAATATTTGCATACGAAACAAAGGAATTAATTGCAGGTGACACTAGAAACAGGGGCAAATAAAGAGTTGGCTAAACAATCCAATTGTTCTATCCTCCAAGGTACCAAGGTAGGTTCAGCTAAAGAACGTGACCAGTACATACTAAATCCCCAGAGAGTGGTTCAACAAAACAATACATTCTTCTCCAAGCAAATCATCAAATATCAAGGAAAATTGAGTATCCTCCCGTAGATATCAAGTACTTCCCCAGCAGCAATATACAAGCATCCCCGGCAGTCTTGGTCTAAAGATTGTTCCCCGGCGGCATATTTCAATATTCAAAGGAATCACTTCCCTGCAGTTCAAACCTCCCCAGAAGAGTCCAATCCGGTTTCCCCGGGAAGGATGGAGTCCATATCCCCAAGCAGTAAGCTTATCCCCAGTAGATTCTGGAAGCTTATCCCCTCGCAGAGCACGAACGCGTCGTCCGGCTTTATTCAAAGAGTTATTTCTTTAACAGGATATAACTGGGTTATCCTCAGCCAAAAGCCTCGGAAAGATCGTCATCGGCATAATCTTCTTACCCCCAGCGAAGTCTATTCACACTTCCAACAACGAGACATCCTCAGCAAGTTACTATCAACATTCAGCAAAGCATCTCTATCCCCACAGAGTATTGCTTCCCAGCATGGTCGCTAGAGTATTTTTTTCTCCCCGCAGAATCTTCCATTTGCCAAGTTTATTCCTCAACGGAGTTATCTTCTCCTATCGGTATTCTTGCAGTTATCATCCCCAGCGGAAGCAAAATCTATTCTTCAACGTCAGCCCAGGATACAACTTCTCGGCACCCGTCAAGGATTCACTTTCCTAGACGAAAACATACATAACACGTCATATACATCATTATAGCATGCATAACGCACTGCATCATACAAGTCTCCTTTACGTTGAGAACATCATTGCTTGATCCATATCATGCATTGCATATGACTGACTTTTACCTTTCAGGAAAGGTGCAGTTTAAAGTCTCAATCACATTTCAAGACCTAGACCGGTTCAGTTAAATCGACCCTAAGATTTTCCTGATGCTTATCCAGTCAAAGGCCTTCTCTTGGTTCAGTCAGATCGACCCTAAGATCTCCCTGATGCTTATCCAGTTGAAGATGTTTCAAGACCTAGACCGGTTCGGTTAAATCGACCCTAAGATTTTCCTGATGCTTATCCAGTCAAAGGCCTTCTCTTGGTTCAGTCAGATCGACCCTAAGATCTCCCTGATGCTTATCCAGTTGAAGATGTTTCAAGACCTAGACCGGTTCAGTTAAATCGACCCTAAGATTTTCCTGATGCTTATCCAGTCAAAGGCCTTCTCTTGGTTCAGTCAGACCGACCCTAAGATCTCCCTGATGCTTATCCAGTTGAAGATGTTTCAAGACCTTGTCCGGTTCAGTTAAATCGACCCTAAGATTTTCCTGATTCCTACCCAGTCAAAGGCCTCTCTGGTTCAGTCAGATCGACCCTAAGATCTCCCTGATTCTTATTCCAGTAGAAGACACCCAAGGTTTTTCTCAACAAGCGTTGTTGAAGTTAAAGACACCCAAGATTTTTCTCAACGAGCGTTGTTGAAGTTAAAGTCGCCCAAGGTTCTCTTACCATTCATGCTAAGGTAGTAACCATCCCTGGTTCATTCATCAACGTTTGAAGCTCCAGATTCAGCTCCTGTAACCAATCAGGACACATCTATACCAAGCATCTAAAATCAACTCCTGCAACGTGTCAGGTATTCATTTGTTCTTTTGCAGGTATACAGGTTCTAGCGAAGGAACCTCCTACGCGATCAACATCCAGATGGCAGCTATAAGCCCATTCCCCCATCACTGCTACTATGTGAGCGCAAATTTCTGGGCACCTTAGTGTCCAATCATCTTCTACCCTCGGATTACGAAAGGCACGTCCGCCAATCTGCATCCTCAGGTCTAAGAAGATTGAACAGGGGCAACTGTTGTACCCCAAAATTTGCCCTCCCATATTCTCCAAGATTTGTCAAAATCAAAGTCACAAAATTCCCCAAGGGTTGTGCAGCTCAACTGTCTCCTATACAGTCAAAACTAGGGTTTGTGTTCTGATCAAGAATTGAAAGTTTTCAAAGGCCCAATCAAGTCTCATATGCCTACAAAGATGGTCAAGTATCCTCACATCAAGTTTCAAGGCATTCAGCTCAAAATTGCACAGTCAAAACCCTAGATTGCACTACAGTCAACTGTAGGGGCAAAATGGTCATTTGACAGTCAAAAGTTCAAATTTTTGGTCAACATATCATTTTGAAGCCACAAACATCATTTGATCAAGGCTTGATCATGATTCTCAAAATTTGGCTCAGAAATCATCAAAGATGCAAAAGTTGCTATATTTGGACAGCTGAAAAAGTCAACTGAAATTGACCAGGGCATAACTTTCACATAGATTATCAGAAAAATTCCATCCAAAGCTCATTTTGAAGAGAAAGACATTTCCTACAATTCATCTTCATACTCCAAGTCCAAGAAATGCTCTCACAAAAAGTTATCAATTTCAACATTATAGGTCATTTTCAAAAGTCAACAAAAAGGGACTTTAAGTCAAAGGCCATAACTTGAGATTGGTAAATCAAAATGACATAGGACCAAAGGCATTGTTTAAAGGACTCAAAGACCTTTCCAAAATGTCCAAGAACATGTGAAAAGCTTAAAAATTGAGCAAGTTATGCCTTGTGGAAGTTGGGAAATTTTTGGGAATTTTGAAAAGTCAACAATGGTTCAAATGACCTAAAAATGTAAATGGGCCCATTTTTCTTCCAAGTTTCTTCATGCCAAGCCTATGCACGACCACTAGGCCCAAAGGGAAGTATTTTCTCATTTTTTAATTATTTATTTGAATTTATATTAATATTAATTCAATTAAATTATTTAAATATGTGAAAAATATAAACCTAACCTAAAAAAATCTTTTTATGCATGATTTGGCTTCTATAATTCGTGCACATGTTAATAGGGAAAGATTTGGTGCTAATTGATCAGATTTGATACAAAATACATGAGAAAAAGATTGGAAAAGATCCTTAACAAATCAAATACTCAAAACAATTATTGCCTTGGATTTGATCCAATTTTCTTAACCTAATTGCTTCCTTACATAACCTAGATCATGACCCTAAGCCAAGGAGACTGCAAGCTGCGCTCAGAAACCACATACAAACTTGAAAAAATCTCCAAGAAAGCCAAGACTGAAAACTAGTTTTTAGGTCGATTCAAGCTCCAATTCTTGTCCCATCATCATCCTGAGACATCATTGAACGATTCTCAATCACTAACATCAACCAGAACGCCCTGAATTGGTATCCATAAGTCAAACTGTGAAGCAAAATTCTTGAAATCGCATAGCATAAATCAAGCATCCTTTTGCATTTTTCTTTATGGATTCTTGCTTATAATGATGTTTCTAAGCTAACCAATATGTCCAATTGTGTTTTTGTGCCATATATGCGTTTTCGCCATTGTCAAATATTAGGGTTGCAGGTTTTCTGAATTGGGGATTTTGCATAGAGGAAAAATTAGGGCTCATGAGTACCATGGTTGAATGCAGTAGGTCTGGACGAAGAAAACTCAAGCCTCGCGATCAATTTATATGCATTATAGCGCTATTCGCTATTTCTCCAAAAGTCCCCTAAGAGAACACAACGAAAACCGTTGCCTTCGTTCTTCATGTTTCAGGAAAACGAAAGAGACGATGCGTTGTCAGCCAGTGGTTCGCTGGTTTGAATTGCGCGCGTTTTTAATTACTATGCATTGGTTTTGTTTTTTTATTATTTGTTTACCATAATATGTTAACTAACATTCAGTGGCTCAGTGGCAACACGTGATGCATGTAACATCAAAGACCTGGGTTCAAGTCCCAGGTCTGGCAATTTCCATAATATTTTTCAATACTCATTCCTATGCAGGCACGCTCTTAAGGACCACCATACGTCCTCCTCATCTATTGTCCACGCGTCCCAGGAGATCTAATCAAGGGTTCAGATTGAAGACATACCATGGATGTAAGTCAACGTGTCACACATAATCCAAAAAGTCAATGGATCCCAACGTTAATGGGCCAGAAATTCCAGGCCTGAACCTCACATTTGGGTCTACACCCCACCCTGGTTTGCCCATTTTATTTATTTTTCTTATATCTTTTAATTATTATTTTAATTGTTATAATTATTTTAATTATTGTTTATTTAATTTCATTAAAAAATCAGAAAAACATCAAAAATATAATTTTTATTTTAATTATTTTCTAAATAAATGTTTGTAATTATTTAGTTTTAATTAGGTTTTCAAATTTAATTCTTTTAATAACTAAAATCCAAAAAAATAGAGTTTAGGTTTAATAACTTTTTATTTTCTTTTTAATTTTTTCCCTTTTTTCAGAATAATAATATTAGTTATTTATTTTCATAAATTAAAAATTGTACATAAATAATTTAGGGTCTAATTTAGGTTTTAATTTAATTCTTTCATAATAAATAAAGAAAACATTAGAATTAGGGTTTGGACATTTTTACTTTAATTATAATTAATCCTTTTTCTTATTTAATCTAAAAAATACAAAAATACCAAAAACATTCCTTTTAAATCTTTAATTTTAATTCCTCCTTAATTAATTCGTTAACTTTAAATATTTTTGTAAAAGGGTCCAACGCCCATTATTTTAATTATTTTATTTCGCGCATTTTACTTTATCGTTTATTATAATTTTGTATCTCTCCCAAAGCACTGTAATTTAAATTTCTCGCACTTTATTTATCGCTTTATTTATTTTTCAGTCAAATCGGGT
The DNA here is from genome assembly GCA_948472305.1 of Vicia faba. Lineage (NCBI taxonomy): Eukaryota > Viridiplantae > Streptophyta > Magnoliopsida > Fabales > Fabaceae > Vicia > Vicia faba. The sequence goes on from OX451739.1 coordinate 1,424,635,925, forward strand.
TCTGGAAATTTTGGCGATGTGGACCCGCGCCATTTGTAATAGCCTTAGATTTATTTTCCCGCAACTTATCACTGTTAAAAAACATGCAAGAATGAATGTCCTAACTAAAATCAAGCGTAGAACACAACAAACATGACAAGACAAATAACTGAAACATGACACACAATTCGCACACACCACCCCTAGGGTACGCCTCACTGTTGCCTTTCGAAAGGTGATCGTCGAGTAGAGGATGTCTTAGTAAGTCCTCATGATCCGGGAACCTGGCATGAGGGTAGCTTCTAAGGTGTCTTCCCATTGCTCCGGTGATCACCACGTCCCTAAAACTCGAATTGACCCGAACACCTCCAACGGTGGTGCTACCTACCTCTCAATGGTGGGATGGCACTACTTTAAAGGACATCTACACAGACGAATTCCTTAGGGTAGGTAGGTTCTCAAGGATACTTGCTCTAATTTCAAAAACAATCAAAACATCTTTTCACTGACACTTTTCAAAAGCTTTCAAAACAAACTTTTCAAACACTCTGACGTATGAGTCGATCTGAAATTTTTCAAAGAAACTTTTTTAAACCCACATTGAAAAGCAAACAAACAATTTTGAAAACACATTGAGTAAGTATCTAAGAGCCCATGGATAACCATGGATAGAAAGGGTGCTAACACCTTCCCTTTCTATAACCTACCTCCCGAACCGAGAACTAATCTCAATAAGGAATTTTTCTGTGCTTTTGTCCTTTCCAATTGGAGAAAATAAAAGACGGTGGCGACTCTTGCTTCCGCGACATTTCGCGAACCAGCGTTAAACAGTCAGTTCCAGATCCACCGATCACAACTGGTATTGGTCGAGCTTTGAAGTGAAAGAAGTTGACTCCATGTTTTATTGGTTCGTTTCAGATTACCAAGAGATTTGGGAAAGTTGCTTATCAGATTGCTTTTCCGCCGTCACTTTCAAATTTGCATGATGTTTTTCATGTATCTCAGCTAAGGAAGTACATTGCTGATCCGTCTCATGAGATTCGGGTAGACGATATACAGGTACGAGAGAATTTGACTGTGGAAGCGGTACCTGCGAGAATTGAGGATCGGAAGTTGAAACAGTTGCGAGGCAAGGAGATCGCGTTGGTAAGAGTGGCTTGGGGAGGACCAGCAAATGGAAATGTCACTTGGGAGCTGGAGAGTCAGATGAAGGACTCGTATCCCGAACTGTTCGTCTAAGGTATGTTTTCGAGGACGAAAACTCTTTTAGTTGGGGAGAGTTGTGACACCCCAAATAATCCGATTATTAAATAATTAGAATTTTTAATTATTAATTTAATTGGAAATTTAATTATTGGTATTTTTGGATTATTGGAATTAATTTAATTAATTAAAGGAAAGAAGTATTGGTGGTGTGAAGAGTGATTAAATGGTGTGAGGGGTAAAATACTCTACTCTTACTAATTATTAATTTAATTATTTTATTGGAATAATAAAAGGAGTATTAAAAGGAAAAAGAAGAGAAAGAGAGTTATTTTGGAATATTCATCATACGTGCATTTGAGAAGAGGAAAAAGAAGGAGAAAACCGGAAGCGTCAGAATTCGAAGAACCCACAAGGTAAGGGGTGATTTCGATTAGTTAATTCGTATTATCGGTTTAGATATTCAATAGTATGGATCATAGTATGTTAGGGAATCCCGGTTTGTAATTCTAGGGTTCCGTAGAATTGTCCCTATTGCGTCGAATTGTAGGTTGAAAACCATTAGGGTGTCAGATGATAAAAAGGAATGATGAAATAATGTTGTTTGATGTTATAATGGTGCAAAATGGATGTGTTTTGGTGTTTCTCATGTTGCAATTCGTATGGGTATGTTTGGAATTGGTTTAGAATGAATAAATGCTGTCAAAAGTGCAGAATTTGACTCTGCAGGTCGTGGGAACCGGTTCCCAGTGGGGAGGAACCGGGTTTCACTGTGTGAATTTATAAAAACTGGCAAAAATGCACGTAGGAACCGGTTCCTGTATAGGTAGGAACTGGGTTCTCATATATTTTTCCAGAAGCGTGATTTTTGAACTTCGCAGGAACCAGTTCCTGCATATGTAGGAACCGGGTTCTGCTGTAACTTTTTGAAAAATATTAAACTTTTAAAATTTATAACTTTCAAACTGTAAGTCCGTTTTGAGTGCCGTTTTGGACGTTATTTCTTAAATTTAATGCTCTATTTTATAAAATGAAAAGATTTCCTAAAACCTGGAATTATTTTGAAAATGAGTCAAATCCCAGAATAAGTGATTATTGGCTAACGCACATGGGTGTGTATGTAGCAGTGAACCTGTGATGGATGGATGTATTAGTATTGTGTGAATGAAAGGCATGTTTATGTTGCTAATGATGGTGTGCATGATCGTTGAGATATCATGTTTTTGGTTTTGGTTCAGTTATGATAAATTGATGTATTTCATAGACTGATTTGATGTTGCATGCTAGTGATGTGCGTGCATATGCATTATTTTGGTGAAGTTAATTCCCATTGTGTGGAATTTGACTTGTATTGCCGTTAACCGATACCCGGGTGATGATGGGTGGTTAGGCTGGATTCGTGTCCGGGTGTTTATGGACGAATCGATGGTTGCTGTATCCGGTTGATGATGGATCAGTGTTGGGTGACTTGGTCACGTGTTGGTACCACATGCATTGTGTCTGCATTTGTGTTTGCATAGAATTGTAACATGTTAGGATGTCTTCCAGTGTTACAATTCTTTGGTTGATTATTGATTTATGCATAATGACTTGTATGATTGGAACTGCGTGTTGAATATGAATTTATGCTAAAATGGGTGAAATAATATGCTTGTGATATAATGTTGATTGAGAAGCTTATAATGCATGTTAATTATAAGAAATCTCACTCTTACTTTAACAATTTCAGATTAAAGTTAGCAGCTCAGGAGTTGGTGAGGATGGCTCTAGAGCTATGTTACTTTAAGTCCGCGTGTCAGTGTCGTGCTCTGATAGGTTGTAACACTGGGGAACGTTTAGTTGAGGAATTAGTTATTATTCAATTGTTTCTTTGAATTTCATTGGGAATAATTATGTTTTGGTTTATTCCGTTTTGGTTATGGTATTTTTCCGCTGTGTAAGACATGGTCTTAATTTGATTGAATTATTTGAATAATGACCCTCAGTGTAGCATGACTACTGTTTTATTGGAAGTTTTATTTATTTCATAATTGTAACATCCCTTGTTCCGTGTTAACTCTGATGGAATATGTCTTTAATCATTGATATAATTAATATTATTCAGGGTATTTTAGAAGGGGTGTTACAAGGTGAGCATGCCGTTCATGACTTGTATTGATTTTTTTGACGTGGGTGTCAGGAGGTCTGAGAAGGCTCGACACTTGTCGATATTGGCTTCAATTCCTCGTTCTGTCAGGTAAAAACCGAGGAATTTCCCTGCTTTGACCCCGAACGTGCACTTCTCAGGGTTGAACCTCATCTTGCATCGCCTTGCTTGGGCAAAGACTGCTTTGAGGTGGGCTGCATGATCGGTGTCTGCTCGGGACTTGATGATCATGTAGTCCATGTAGACCTCGAGCATGTCCCCGATTTGGTCGTGGAACACTCTGTTCATCATACGTTGGTACGTTGTCCCTGCGTTTTTTAGGCCGAAGAGCATTATGCTGTAGTAATAGTTACCCGAGCCGGTCATGAAGGCAGTGCAATGCTTGTCGCTCATGGCCATTGGGATTTGGTTATAGCCTGAATAGGCATCCATGAACGATAGTATTTTGTAACCGGCCGAATTGTCGACCAACATGTCTATGTTTGGTAAAGGAAAAGCGTCCTCCAGGCATGCCCGATTGAGGTTGGTATAATCAACACACATTCGCCATTTTCCATTATTCTTTTTGACTAATACAACGTTTGACAGCCAGGTTGAATACTGGGCTTCAGAAATAAAATTTGCCTCTAAGAGGTCTTTTACAGCTTTTTCAGCAGCCTCCATTTTCTCCGGGGACTGCCTACGTCTATGTTGTACTACTGCCTTAGCGGCTGGATCTATGGCGAGATGGTGACAGGCGACCTCAGGATCGAGTCCGGGCATCTCCGCGGCGCTCCACGCGAACAAGTCAGCATTCTCGCGCAAGCAGGCTTTGATCTGCTTCCTTGCCAGGTCAGGGAGGTCGGTACCGATCTTCACCCCTTTGCTTGCGTCTTCGCCGAGGGGAACGCGCTTGAAGTCCCCGTCCGGGATTGGTCGAAGGGGGGCTTGCTCGCCACTGGGAGGCTCGTCCTGGTCGAAACGGGTGTCCAGGGCTATGGAGTCGACCTTTGGGGGAGCCCTCTGTTCTTCTGCCTTGACGGGCTCTGTCTTCTCGGGCTCTGGTAGTGTCGTCGCTGGTCTCTTGGCGGGCCTTGTCCCAGTGTCGACCGTGTTACGTCCCTTGGACGCCGCGTTGAAACACCTTCGAGCGGCGGCCAGGTCCCCTTGGATGGTGGCGACCCGTGCCCTCTTGGTGTAAAACTTCATCTTCAAGTGGACGGTAGAGGGTACCGCTGTCAGTTCTGCTAGTGTTGGTCGTCCCAGGATGCAGCTGTAGAGAGACAGGCAGTCGATCACGAGGAAGCGCACTTTGACCTGCCTCGTCGCCGTGTCCTCGCCAAAGGTAACCATGAGCTCGACGTATCCCCAAAGTTTGGAGGTCGAGCCATTGAAGCCCTGTAGGTCCGACCCCACATAAGGTGAGAGGTGTGAGTCGTCGAGCTGCAGGGTCCGGAACAGCTGACTGTACATTACGTCGACGGAACTTCCCTCGTCGACGAGAATGCGGTGTACGTCAAAATTAGCCATTCTTGCTCTTATTAGTAGAGGAATGACCGCGTTGGGGGCTCCTCCAGGGAGCTCTTCGAGGTAAAGGTGATAGGCTCCGACCTACCTTTCACCCTTTCAAAAGTCACTGTCTGAGGAGGTGCAGAGTCAACCAGTTCATCCAGCTTCCTCTTGGCCGAATTTATGGTTAGGTCGTTGAATCCTCCACCATTGATGACCATGGCGGAGGGAAAGTGTTCCCACCTGCTGTGTGTTGACAACGGTTCTTGCCGGTGCTCGGGGACGTAGAAGTCCTCAGGTCTTGTGACGGAGAAGGCGGTCTGGATGGGGACCGACTCGTCAAATGGTCGGGCATCCTCCTCCAGCTCTCTTGTATCCCGGGCGTCGCAACGAGGAGCGTCGTTTCGCCGATATTGGGCGAGTCTCCCCCCTTTTATGAGGGTCTCGATGGCGTCCTTGAGGTGAACGCAGTCCTCCGTCAGATGACGATGGCTTCTATGGTAGTGACAGTATTTGCTCTTGTCCACCCCGGGCTTGGCAGGAGCTGGTTGAGGGCGCTTGACGCTGCCATCTTTGAAATCCGTGTTGGCTCACTCCGCCAAAATGCGCTCACGGGAAGCCGTGAGCAGAGTGTATTCTGTGAAACGCCCCGAGGGTCCTCTCTGTTCTTGGACTTCTCGGGGTCTGTCCTTTTTTCTTTTCTCCCCTGTTCGTCGAGGAGGAGCGGCCTCTTGGCACGGGTTGCTGCTGGATCCGCGAGTTCTGGGATCCCGGGCTCTGTTGGCCACTTCCCTTTCTTCGTAATCCATATATGCCCGGGCCTTCTCGAGGAGAGCATCGAACGTTCGGGGCGGTTCGATGCCCACCGCTTTTCTGAATTCTGTGCCGGGGAGGAGCCCCCTCTCCAGCAAGTACCTTTTCATGTGGTCCGCGCAGGGGACCTGTATGGCTTCGCGATTGAAGCGGTTGATGAATTCTCTCAAAGTCTCGTCCTGCCTCTGAACGATGGCCTCGAGTGCTGCCTCGGTCTTTGGGTGTCGCCAAGACGCGGTGAACGAACTTATGAACTGATTCTTCAGGTTTCTCCACGAGGTGATTGATCCCGGGGCGAGACCTTTATACCAATCCATTGCTGCCTTTCTGAGGATCGTGGGAAATAACCGGCATTTGATGGGTCCTCCGACATTATGGTAATGCAACATAGCCTCGAACCCGTCTATGTGGTCGACCGGGTCCGCGACTCCGTCGTATTCTTTCAGATGTGGAGGCTTCTCCATGCCCGGGGGAATGGGCGCCTCCATGATGGCTTGTGAAAGGGGACCGCGGGGGTCGTCCTTGTCACTTCTCTCTGGGGATAGGGACGGGGACCTAAGATATTGTCGGGTCCGATGGTCCTGGTCTTGGTGAATGCCCCTCGAGCGGGATGCTCGTTGGTCCGCCCTCCCGTGTCTGTCTCCAGGGTGTCTTCTTTCTTGCCGTAAGGGGCCGTGGTTGTGCCCTCTAGCTTCAATGACGGGTTGCCTCTCCAAGGGGGGTCATCTCTCTGATGGTCGGGGCGACGGGCTTCGGGAGGTGTCCCTGTATTGCCTCCGCGGGGGAGACGGGAGACGTACCTCTGTTACCCGAGGAGGCGGGGTCTGAGGCCTCCTGTGCCTCCTCGGGGGTCTTCTGTCATCCTCTAGTGCCTTCAATCTTTCCCCCTGGGCAAAGATGAGGTAGTTGGTTTGATTGATTGCCGCGAACAACGCTCTGGTCGTGGCATCTGCCCCAGCGGGGACAGGGACTTCCTGGAATTGGGCAGCTAGATAGTTTGGGGGAGCCGTATTGTCTTCTTCGAGTGGAGGAGGGACCGAAGAAGATGAGGCAGTGACTCCGTCGCGGTGGCCCGAGGGCCCAGGGATGGCGCCCCCGGGGAGTGTGTTATGGACGGGATTGCCGGCATTGTCGGGGATTCCGTTCTTATCCGCGAGGTTGTTGTTGGCGTCGACGACGCGGACGTTCTGGTCATCCCGAACTTGGTCAGCCATGACGATAGAAGGTGATTTTTAGCTTTGGTCTTCGAGAATTTGCAAGACAGGGAAGCTAGTTTCCCACAGACGGCGCCACTGATCTTACCTGATCAGACTTGGACCGTCACGGCTGGTTTGAGTTGGCTTGAATGAGAGATGGGGGGTACCTGCAAGACACTCCGATGCTAAAATGAGAGACAGAATGAGCAGGCAGAAAATGTATAGGTGTGTGAGAGATGAATATCTGACCCTCTTGGAATAGAGGGTATTTATAGCCCCCAGCGCTGGGTCAAGGTCCCCTCATTGGGCCGACCAGAATTGGCCCAATAAAGGAACTGCCAGGTTCTACGTGTGTAGTGGGGCCCAGCACGTGGTCCCCTTCCTGGTGGTGCTCTGCGAAGAATAAGGAGGGACGGAGACGCGGTCTTTTCGGAACTTCAGGGGATTCTATAACGGTTAGGATGGACATAATCTGCCCTACGGGGAGGGTGCTCGAGCTGGACTAGAGCTGGTGTTCCCTTGGTCGGGGACACTGCTTGTCGCGGGCAATGGCGGGCACGGCAGCTGCAGTCTGTGGTCGAGCATGTTTGGTGGTGGTCCGTTCGTGAGCCTTCCTCGAGCAGTTGTTTGGATTTGGGCCTTTATCTGCCTTTTGGGCCAAAGCGGGCCCAGTCCAGAACAAGTATGATGCTTAATCACCAGTTCCAGGAGGTTAAGTGGCAATATCTTTTCAAAGGTAACATGTCTCGTTCGAGAGCCCGGCTTATCCTGTGGATGACTTGTCATGAGAGAATAGGAATACAAGAGAGACTTATGCGATTTGGGATGCTCAATGATGACACTTGTTGTTTCTGTAAAGAAAAAGAGTCCATTCAACATATATTCTTCCAATGTAAAGTGTTGTGTCAATTCTGGAAACAAATCCTTGATTGGCTTGATATTCCACACTCTCCAGGTGGATGGAACGAGGAATTGGACTGGATAATCAAGAAGTGCAAGAGTAAGGGTAGTAAAGCTAAGATCATCAAATGTGCGTTTAGGGAAGCAGTTTATGAAACCTGGTTGTTTAAAAATAATAAGTGTTTTGGTCAGGTTACTACCAATAGTAATGTAGGCACTAGAATCACCGACACCATTGTTTACCGATGTTGGAAGAATCCTAAGCTCAAGAGTCATTTGGATAGATTGGTTTTTTATTTTGCTGGATCCATGGAGATCGCATTGTTTGTATCTGTTTTTTAGTTTTGAATATATATTATTCTTTTCCAAAAAAATAAAATAAAATAAATAATAATAATAATAATAATAATAGCATACTGTTAAAATCATGGTTCTGAATATTCCCTCCAATTAAAGCAAACTAATACAGAAATGGACTACAAGTAGCATCCATGGTATGCCAGAAAGGACCAGAATCTGCAATCTAATTTGGATCAACTCTGTAAAAATTTTACTGACTAATTATTCTTAATTTCTATAGCTATAAACTCACCTAGGTACCAATTATACATATCTAGTATCCATCATAGGTGAGATTGCATTCATAATAAAACGTTTCACTTAAGATTTTGAGACTCTAATTGTTCATGTAACCAACTAAAAATGATAAAGCAAAAAGAACAATCAAAGGCGCGCATTTAGCTCGGTCTCACTTCCTTTGCCGAGGAAAGGATAATCTGTGTAACCTATAACAGGATCCTGTGTGTAAAATGTCTTCCTGTTATACTTATTTAGAGGTGCATTAAGCTTAAACCTTAAGGGCAAATCTGGATTAGAGATGAAAAGACGACCAAACGATATCAAATCAGCATCGCCTCGAGCTACAGCTTCCATTCCTAACTTCCTATTGAATCCACCACTGCACATGAATGTTCCATCATAAGCTATTCTCAGTTTCCTTGTCAAATGAACTCCTTCTTGGTCTCGTTTACTGCCATGCTCGGTTTTTCCATAAGCTGTATATCGAGGTTGAGTGACATGGAGATAGGCGAGTTTTCTACCAAGCTCTTTCTGAAGACTGTTTAGTCTTTCAATCACTGCTAAGCCTAATCCAAGTGGATCAGAATCAGTAGCATCAAGGTGATCAATTGCTGGTGAAATTCTTACACCAACTCTTTCAGGTCCTATAGCAGAAACAACGGCTCGAACCACCTGAATTAAGAATCTGCATCGATTCTCAAGTGATCCACCGTATTTATCTGTTCGATCATTGATCCCATCTTTTAAGAATTGGTCAATCAGATAACCATGTGCCCCGTGAACTTCAATTCCATCAAAACCTGTAGGCAGGTCTCATTTCAATTAAAAGTGCAGAAACATGAAATTAATCCATACCCGTGCTGCATCTGCACGGATAAGGATCAATTTCATTGATGAACAACTCACAATCATAAATTAATAAGCTAAACGAATTCATTGAAGAGATGAAAACAGATATAAAACCTGCTCGAACTGCATTAATAGCTGATTGGCGATAATGCTCAACGATTTCTGGTATCTCAGAAGTCGTAAGCGCGCGAGGATTTGAGTACGGGCCAAAGGAACCATCTGGCTTGAGAATTGTCCACCGCTTCGAAAGGGGTTTGGCCGTGGACGAGACAGGCGTGGCACCACCAGGCTGATACACTGTTTTCCAGATAAATCAGTTAGTGAAAATAATTGCAAAACAACAAATACTAGTGAGTCTTAAATGCAGTTCATGAAAGATGAAATTGTGATACATTTAGAACAGTGAAAGGCGTTTGTTACCTGAATGAGATGCACGACCAACATGCCATAGTTGACAGAAGATAATGCCGCCTTTAGCATGAACAGCATCCACAACATTTCTCCATGCCTCAACTTGTTCTTCTGAATATATTCCAGGTACATGAGGAAACCTGCGCCAAACCAAAGTAATTGCCTATGTTACAATACAATAAGTATATCATCTGAGAAAGAAAAAAAAATCTTGAAAGTAAATATTAAAAGTATTTATACACATAGCAATTTTTCCGGTAAAAATCAGATATCTCTACATGCAACTGTAGAGACTAATCTCTCGAATCAGAGAGGATCACAATAGACAGTAAATTTCTCTATCAAGAAAATTTAACAAGTTGGGTTTCAACCCATGACTTCGGGTTAAGATACACATTATACCAAAAAAACAAAATTTAATAGTGATTTAAGCAAAATATAGACATTAATTATACTAGCAATACAAAAATGCTAGTATAAGAAAAAAGTAAAAATTTTTTTTGTAAGAGATTGGAGTACCCAGAGGCAGAGGGAGAGATGCTGGTTCCTTCAGTGATGAGAAGTCCACCTGAACTTGATCTTTGACTGTAATATTCAGCAAGAGCATCGTTTGGAATTCCATTCAAAGCTCTGCATCTTGTCATCGGAGCCAACACCACTCTACATCAAATCAAAACTCCATCATTATTCAAAAAATTACCATACTATAATCTAAGAAACTTTGAAAGTGGAAGACAAAAAAAAAGTTCAGTACCTATGAGATAAGTTGAAGTTTGAAAGCTTGTAAGGAGAAAAGAGGGTTGTTGTTGAACTTGAATTATCAGCCATTGATAAATAAATTTCTCTTCTAATCTTGAAGAATTATTATGATGTAACAATTGAACACGTTCACAACAATGTGTTAACTTAGTATATGTACTTTTTGTTTTTCATGCTTTTTATAGATGGGTTTTAAACACGTGATTCAATGTTAGAGACTTTTCATCAAACGTGATTTGAGATTTGGACGGTAGTCATAAATACAAAAACCATCATTGGCCAATGTAATTGCAAGATACACCATCCGTTTTAAAATAGTATTACACAAGAATTATATAATGTTATCGTAAAAATATTATATTTTATTAAATTAGTCTTATTAATGTGTTGGAAGTAGTGTAGAGATTAATAATTAAAAAATATATTTGAAAAAATAATAATTATCGCTGCATTGAAAAATAAGAATAATATTTATTTTAAAATAATTTTTTTTCTTCTAATGACACTCATTTTAAAACGAAGAAAATAATTTACTAATATCAATAATGAAATTCGGATTAAATAGATTTTATTTAAATATAATTGTAAAATTATTACTATTAATATTAATTTAATTAAATATAATTTTTCTTTTTTTTTTAAGTTAAAAAAATATTTTTTCCAGAAATCTATTTAAAAACTGTTTTTTTTTTCTTGGAAAGTGAAATGTTTTTTAAGAATCTGTGTTCTCATAAAACTAAAACTGTGGTCGTTAAACACATTCAGGACTTTTCTCTTTCTAAAGATGTTTTTTGTTGTCTCTTAAATTTTGTTATAATTTTTTTAAAATATTTTAATTTATGTATTTAATTTTTATAATTGTGTCAAATTTTAAAAGATAAAAAAAAAATCCAATTTTTTAATAAAAAGTGCAACATATTTAAATCTAAGAAAAATTCAAAAGTCAAAATTTTCACTAAAATTTAAAGTCTTACATTTTTCTCTCTCAATAAAATAAAGGTAAGGATTACTTTCTCCTCCATAACTATTTACAAGCATAAGTTAAATATTTCATATTTATTAAAAAAAAATTATATTTTGTGATTTTTTTAAATATATTTTATTAAAAGATCTTTAAAAAAAAACAAATTAAATATAATTTATATTTAATTTAATTTTTGAAAAAATATTTTTTAGAATGAAATTCTTATATTTTTATTGATGTTTTTTGTTTATAATTTGTAATATATATATATATATATATATATATATATATATATATATATATATATATATATATATATATATATATATATATATATATATATATATATATATATATATATATATATATATATATATATATATATATATATATATATATATATTCTCACAGAGGGAGTGCATTTAATGAATCCCACCAAGTAAAATTCCTAACGTTGAACACAATGATTTTCTTCTCTAAAGATATATGGGACAAATAAAGTTTATGGATCTAATAAAATGGATACAATTAAGTCATATATAGTCTTCAGATGCCAAGGCACCATGGAAAGATTGAAAATGTTGGAAGTCCATCAAAGTCTATGATGAATTTCTACCACAATGACAATTTAATTATGAGACAAACAAAGAAAAAAAGACAAGACAAATAATTTCTGCAGAGTTTCTCTCTGCTCATAAACTGTGAAAACTTTCTTATTCATTTTGCAACTGTAAAATACTGTGAATGACTTGCTTGACTTGCTTACAAAAATAAGGGTTACTCCCTATATTTATAACTGAGCTTACACCCTAAGCCCAAAGCCCAAAATATCTTTTTGTTACTAAATTAAATCTAATTTATTCTAGACTTAAATCAAATTTATTTAAATCTAAAACAAATCAAATCTTTTCGACACATAGTTTCGACACATTGGATTACAATTTAACACACCACCTAATTTATTGTGTCTAAACTATCTATGTTCATCATGGCTCTTAGCTTTCTGAATACTTCGACTTGCACTCCCTTCGCCATGATGTCTGCAATCTGATTCTCAGTTCTGCAGTGTTCCAAATTCATCTTCCCATCTGCTACTTATTCTCGAAAATAATGGAACCTCATTTCGATGTGCTTACTTCGACCATGTGCTATTGGGTTCTTCGCCAGATTAATAGCTGACATGCTGTCTATCTTCATGGTAATTGCTCCATGATTTTCCCCAGTTATTTCTTCGACCAAGTTCACCATCCAAGTTGCTTGACATGCACAAAGAGAAGCAGTTATGTATTATGTTTCGCATGATGATAATGCCACTACTGGTTCCTTTCTTGAATTCCAAGCAACTAGTGCACCAACTAGCATAAACACATATTCTGCTGTTGACTTTCGATCTTCAACATCACTACACCAACTCGAATCAGTGTATTCCACTAACTTGCATTCTTTTCCTTTATCAACTGCAGGAAACAAAATGCCATAATCGAAAATTCCTTTGAGATACCTTAGTATCCTCTTCACTGCTGCTAGATCTGATATCTTTGGTGTTGTACCCCAAAATTTGCCCTCCCATTTCCTCAACATTTTCTCATCACAAGACCTTTGAAGATCAAGATCCAGTTAGGGTTTCCTCTGCTCAAGGCTTCTCCTTGCACTGTGGACTCAAATTAGGGTTTGTGTTTGCCCAAGGATGTTTTGACCTAAAATGCCTAAGATGACTTTCATGCTTCATGTTGGACTCCCAAGTTTACCCATGCCAAGTTTCAAGTCTTGATTCCAAGTTTTACCCAGTCAATTGGACAGTTGACCTAGAAATCAGCTGTATTGGGGAAAAAGTCAACTGTGGCCAATTGACAGTCAAATCTCATGAAATTTGACCCACATCAACATATTGAATTCATATGAACCATTTGATCAAGTTTGGACCACAATTCCACAAGAAATTTGATCAGATCACCAAAAGGGCAAAATGGTCATTTTTAGGGTTTTGACTGCACAAAGGCAATTTTTGACTGTTTGACCTAGCCAATGGCAAATCAAGCTCACATATGGCCTCAAAGACTCAATGGAATTATCTTGACATGTTCATCAAGCTCAAAAGATCCCCAGTACACAAGATTGACAGTTGAATTTCCCAGTCAATTGATCAATTTTGACTGTATACTGAAAAGTCAAACTTTGACTTTTTGGTCAAAATCAAGAGTCAAGATTCATTTTTCATCAAAACATGCCAAATCATGAAACTTGTTCACCAAGAAATCACAAAATGCAAATTAGGGTTTGAAAATGATTTTTTTCATAACTTAGAATTTTTCTAAGTTATGAAAAACCCTAATTTTTTCCCAACTTTGCCCCATCTTTTCACCATGATCAATTTGGATTCAAACAAAAGTCAAAACATGAAAGTTGTAGCTTGTTGCATAATCTACAACTTTGATTCACAAAGTTTTCTCATTTGAAGCTTGTATCTCAAGTTATAATTTTTTGAATAAGGGCACTAAACCATCTTTTAACTTAGTGAAATTTGACCTATTTTGACAAGGTTTTCTACCCTACTTCAAGGCCACTTTTCATACCCTTCCACTTGGAATTTTGATTTGCATTTCAAAGATGGATTGTAGTACACATTCCAAGCTTTCCAAAATGTCCAAGAACTCATCAAACAACCTCATAACTTGAGAGATTCGAATTTCACAAGTTGGCAAAAATCCACTTTTGTTCTTCATCCAAACATGTTCACAAACTTGCAAATTTGAATTCAGTTTGCTTTATGCTTAATTACAGGTCCTTGAACCATTCCATACTCAATAATTTAATGCATATTCAATGAGTTGAGGCCATGTTCTTTGTGTTCTAACATTGCATGGTGGATTAATCCTAAACTAGATAAAGTGCTTTATCCATTTTTGTAAAAAGCTAGCTTTATGTCAATTTGAAATCCAAGCAAGTACAAGCAAAATCCTCTTGGCACAAGATTATGGACAAGTTGCTCTGATCAAGAGAAGATTATGCAGCAGGATTAGAGGCCCCTACTGACCTAAAAACAAAAGTGACCATTGCTTGCTTCATTTTCAAGTAACATGGCATAACTTATCACATATCTCATCTCAGCTTAGAAACAGAAGAGAGAAGTGATCAAACACATTCCATAGACCAAATCCAAGCTAACACACGAGCCCTTGCCATCTGAAATACTCCCATTGCTCTAATCACCTCAAAACTGTACAAACAGGGGAGTCCCTGCAGTTTGAGTGCAAACTCCCAATCCCTTCGAGCATTTTGATCAAAACCTGTTCCTCTACCTTCCTTACAACATATGCAAGCTAACCATGGCCTAAAACCTGATCTGTAATCCCTCTAACAGTTTCCACCATTTTCATTTTTTCCTTTTGCAGTTGAAGTTCTATAGCTTGATTCAGAAGCTCTCAAGGCAAAGTAAGCATTGAAATAGCATCCCTGGACCTCAAGGAAGCTTTTCCAATCATCACTTCGCACTGAAGGTTCCTAGATTTCCAGTTTGAACTTCAACTGAACAGGTGAGTTTTTGAATTCGTATCTCTCTTATAAGGCATTGTTAGCTTTAGGTTTGTGAAGAGAACATGTCATGATCATTGCCCTGAACATGCCTATATAAGTAGATTTTATTTATATTATGTGTGTTGCAAGAATTTGATGCCTGAACTTTGAACAAAAATTAGGTTAAAATTTGGGAGAGAAGAAATTCTCTCTCATTTCTGAGAGTTAGTTCATGTTCTTTATATGTATGAAATCGTGAGATTATGCTTTACATGTTTTGTGTTGGAAGTTTGTTCAAAGGATCAAAGAATCAGGACCTTGATGTTGAAGCAAGAGGCGCGCGTTTTTGAACTCAGTCTTGGCCAAAGGTTGAAGACAGTGTCTTCTTGGGCTGGGCTTTTGAGTTATTTCTTTTCACACCCCATTTCCATGTTTACACCCCCTGAGCCCATTTGCTTATTTACTTGACTTTTTTGACTTTTTCCTTTTTGGTTGACTTTGTTTATTTTTTTCTCATGACATTAAAATTTTTAAAATATTTTTCCATCATTTTTTGTATTTATTGCATATTTATTTGTTTATTTCCTTTGTTTATATGAAATATATACATACTATTATTTAGAATAAATATAAAAATAGTGAAAATACAATTTTTATTTTTATTTATCTTCTGAAAATATTTCACACAAAAAATACTCTTTTATTTATTTTATTAAAATATTAAATAAATATTTATTTTGTATAATACATATTTAGGGTTTAATATATATATATATATATGTGATTATTAATATATTTAAGACAAAAATATAAAAATACTTGATTTTTTTCACTTTTATTAATATTTGATATAAAAATACCTTTTTTCCATAATACACTTCATTTTATTTTATTTTTTATATATAATAAATAAATAGTTGTATTAAATTAAATAATACCTTTTTTCTTTAAAAAATTAGGGTTTTTTTTACCCTAAGTTCAAAATACTCAAAAAATAATACATTTTTATTTTCTTTTCCCTTTTACATAAATAATATTTTCTCATACACATAAAAACTTTCTTTTTGCATTTCACATATTTAATTTACATTTAATTATGCAATTTATTTACCTTACAAATATTCAAAATGATGTAATAATTTAGATTTAAATTCTTGTCAATATCCCCATTTGAACATTTGTACCCCCCTTCCCATATTTGGTTTTGTAATAGCTTAGTAATTTCAATTTCGCACTTTATTGCTTTCTAATGATAACATGTTAGAATTAGGGTTTGAATGCGAAAAACGATAAAAAAATAGTTTGACCTAATGCAAGATAAACAAGCATGAAAATGGACACACAAATCACACTTGCACCCCCCTAGGGTATTCCACTTGTTGCCTTCAAATAGATGGGCCATGTTGCATGTTAAACTTCTTTGGGCAAAGCAAACAGTTTTGAATGATCATAGTCCCTCGATAAAACTTTTCAAAACAAACAAAAATGATCAAGTCCCTTAAAGAAAATTGCCCAAAGAGATTTAACGCCGTTGCAATTATGGTCTAAAACGATGACCCGCGCCTGTCCCTTTCACATCCTAACACAAGGTTGCCCACCAAATACAATGGTGGAGCAAACTTGTTAAAAGGGTTAAAGTATAGCAATAATCTTTTGAGAAATTTAGGAGTAGATAACCTCTTAGTTACTTGAATCCAACTTGCAAAACAAAACACTTGCCTAATTTCAAAATCACACATCACAACACTTTCAAAACAAAACTTTCAAAAACAAAATGAAAACCTTTTCAAAAAGACGTACACCTTTGTATACATCCCAACATGGATCATTACAAAGGTTGCCACCACATTGGCCTCTTTTCAAAATATTTTCAAACCCACACACTCAAGCACCATTTAAAACAATTGAAAACAAAAGGCAAGTGATCTAAACAAGTAACTAAGAGCCCATGGATAACCATGGATAGAAAGGGTGCTAATACCTTCCCTTTCTATAATCTACTCCCCGAACCCAAGAAACATCTCAAAAGGTTTTTGCTGTGCTTTTTAACCTTTCCTTAGGATAAAATAAAAAGTCGGTGGCGACTCTTGCTAACCGCAACATTTGCGAATACAAACGCAAAACCTCAAGACAGTTCTCCCACCGTATCACAGAACTGGCGACTCTGCTGGGGAGAACTTTTAAAAGTGAAGTAACCTTAGGGTTTAGATCACCTTTGTTTTCAATTGCTTGCTTTGTTTGCTTTTACATTTTGTGGGCTTTGTATCGGAGTTTTATAGATCCTAACCCGGATCTGGGGAAACCCTTTTAGGTAGCAACAAGGCTGTGAGGGAACTGTGCGGGGTATACCGACATGGTTGAAGCAGTCTGCTACGTTGATGTGGCACTTTGGTGTGTACCGGTAACCCTTGAGTTCAGTCAAGGAGAGTACGGGGCCGCCGCGTGGTGTCATGAAGCATCAACTGACCTTAGGAACCTTAATTGAACCATCTTGGCCTTTCTAGGGTAGTGAGATAACTGACTTTGGTGCAGTTCGAGGTTGGTTGATACTCGATACTACACTCAATTGAGGTTTGCTTTCCTGGAATATTTCGGTCGCCAGTTCAGTGGCTAAATCGAAACGATGAACAATGAAAGCAATCCAGTGATATTGGGACCTTTAGAACCCGGTTACTTTTGATAGGACAGGTTGAGCCCACCAAACTTCAAGAGGGTAATACCCAGACCCCATGCAGGCCTAAACTCTAAGGGTTTGTGTGACTTGTGTGCCTTACCATGATTGCCTTTGTGAATATTTATGGTGTATTTAATCATCGCATCATTACATCATACAAACATCATGAGCATTGACTAACCATTTCAAGGGTTTCGAATCTTCATCTTTGTTCTTGTTTTATAGGACATGGAAACTGCTCGCAGAAAGACAATTCAGATTAGCCTTGTAAAGATCCCTCCTCAGCTTAAGGAACTTCTGTCCAGGATTCCCGAGGGCTCTTCATTCAGTGAGAGACATGGAAGACTCATCAGCTTGGTTAACACCAACATTGAGGAGGACTTGATAAAGGTCCTGTTCCAATTCTTTGACCCTCTGCATCACTGCTTCACCTTCCCGGATTATCAGTTGGTGCCTACATTGGAAGAGTTCTCCCGACTTTTGAAGGTCCCTATCCTTGATCAACTACCCTACAACGGTACGGAAGAGGAGCCCAAGCTTGAAGAGATTGCTAAAGCCTTGCACCTACAGACATCTGACCTCAAAGGACATTGGGAAGTTAGAAGTGGTATCAAAGGGTTCTTAGCTAGGTTTCTGTTTGAAAAGGCCCAAGAATGTTGGAACTCTCTTGACCTACGAGCTTTTGAAGAAGTTATGGCCCTCCTTGTCTATGGTTTGGTGTTGTTCCCTAATCCAGATCAGCTTATTGATATCAGTGCTGTCCAGATCTTTATGACCAGGAATCCTATACCTACACTGTTGGGGGACATCCTTCACTCATGTTACACTCGAACCATGAGAAGAAGGGGTGTCCTTTTGTGTTGCACTCCTCTCCTGGGAAGGTGGTTTATTTCGCACCTTCCACAATCAGTTTTGAAGAACGAGCGGGGTTTGAGATGGTCACAACGGTTAATGACTCTCACGCATGCAGATATACATTGGTGTCCTAGGTCCAGGGAAGACGTCACTATCATTGATTGTTGCGGGGAGTACCCTAATGTTCCTTTGTTTGGAATCAAAGGAGGTATTACCTACAACCCATGCCTGGCTTGGAGACAGTTTGGTTATGCTCGGAGGGATGGCCCTCATGACATGTTAATTCCTGACATAGTTTTCGACTTCGACAACGATACTCAAGGACTTCGTCAGAGATTTATCAGAGCTTGGAGGATGCCAAGTAGGATCGACAGCAAGACATTGGGGCACAGGAACTCCATCCCGTTGGAACCTTATCTCAAGTGGGTACGAGCCCGCTCCCAGAAATTAGTGATGCCTTATCCTCATATGCTTCCTGTGATCAAAGAACCAGTCTTGGAAGGAGAAGCATCCTACACCATTCAACATCCCGACATGCCCACCTCCTGGGAAGAAATGCAGAAGAGTTGGGTCCAGCTTAAGGAAGAACGGAATTCTCTTGAGACCAGTCTACATGCTAGTGAAAAGAAGGTCCTGGAACTCACCCGCCTGCTGCACGAGGAAAGGAATCTCAACACCTACATCGCGCCAAAGAGGATGCGCAATGTCTTTTTACCTTAAGGAGTCATTTTGTAATATTTGACCCATGAGGCATTTATGTATTAACAAATTTCTCCTTATTAATATAATGTGCGTTCCTTTTTGTCTACAACAAATTTTGAATATTCTGAATCCTTGAATGCATTGCATACATACGCATTCCATTGCACCATATGCATAACAGGTACCCTATTTCGCAGGTTGCTTAATTTTCTTCGCTGTTTGTGTGAACAGTCATCATGAATCCAAAATCATCCAGTGAGCAAGCAATCAAGGCCCTTCAGGCCCAAAGTGCACAGTTTCAAGAGATGGTCCTAAGCCTAGCCCAAGGTCAGCAAGAGTTGAAGACTCTACTCATGAAGAAGAAGAAGAAAAAGAGGACTGCATTGTTCAACACCGGACGCCGATTTGGGAACACACTCCACAATGAAGCTGATCCAACCACTTCTTCTGCTGAGAAAAACAGTCCCCAAGGGGGAGGAGCTCCTAGTCCCGCAGTCTCCGACAACAAGACGGACTATAACGACGAATAATACCCACCTGCTGCTGATAGGTACAAGCAATTGGAGGACCGCTTGAGCGCCATGGAAATTCAGAACGTGCCAGGACTGGATTTCGGAGATTTGGGGTTATCTTCTGGGGTAGTCATTCCACACAAGTTTAAGGCGCCTGCCTTCGCCAAGTATGATGGGGTCTCCTGCCCAAAGCTGCATCTAAGGTCGTACGTAAGGAAAATCCAACCTTACACGGCGGATAAGAACCTCTAGATTCACTTCTTCCAAGATAGCCTCTCGGGGTCACAGCTTGAATGGTTCTACCAATTGGATGGAGCTAGCATCCGACACTGGGAAGATTTGGCAACCGCATTCTACAGACAATACCAATACAATTCTGATCTCGCTCCTACGCGTACCCAACTTCAGGGTATGTCTCTAGGAACGGGTGAAGGGTTCAAAGAGTACGCTCAAAAATGGAGAGATTTGGCTGGCAGGGTGCAGCCTCCATTGACTGATCAAGAACTGGTTGATATGTTCCTTGGGACTTTGTCTGGTCCATTTTTCAATCATTTGGTTGGTAACTCCTCTGCTGGATTTACAGATTTGATATTAACGGGAGAAAGAATTGAAGCTGGCATCAGGTCAGGCAAGATACAGAAGGCTGCCTCTACAAGTGCTGAGAAGAGGCCATTTAAGAAAGAAGCAAGTGCCGTCTATGGTCCTAGAAGACAAGTCAAGCCCGAAAGTCGCCAAGCCGTCAATGCTTTGGTCATCTCCAAACCTGTTGCTGTTCCTCAGCAGTACAATCAACAAAGAAGCGAAAGGCCCAAGAGGCAGTATACCCGACTAAGTATGACATTATCTCAAATTTTACCCCAACTGTTATCCACCAACCTGGTGACCCTCAAAGAAGCTCCTAAGGTCGTCAACACTGCGTCTCCTAAATACAACCCAAATGCCCGGTGTGCTTATCATTCTGATAGTCCCGGGCACACTACTGATGATTGCTGGGCCTTGAGAAACAAAGTGCAAGATCTGATCGACGCGAAGGAAATTCAGTTTGAAGCGCCAGAAAGACCAAATGTTGTAACGGCTCCTATGCCCCAGCATAGGGTAAATGCCATTGAGGAAGAAACGTATGCTGTTTCGATAGATGAAGTTGTTACCCCTCTGAAGACTGTTAAGAAGAACCTACTGCAGGCCGGTTTATTTCCGGGTTGCGGTGAAGGTTGCCTGTGCTGTGCTATTTCCCCATCTGATTGTCCCTTGCTGAGGTTAGGCATCCAAGGCCTAATGGATAGCAAGGAAATTCTATTCAAAAAGACTGCTGTTCAATTGGTTCCGATGAAAGAAGTTTCTGTGATTACCATCTTCAAAAATCCAATCAAGGCTCCCCCGAAGAAGCCTATTCAAATCATGACAGTTGCGCCTGTGATCATTACTGTTCCGGGGCCCCTCTCTTACGTGTCTGATAAAGCTGTCCCCTGGCATTATGGGGCAGACGTGTATGTAAATGGAATCAAACAAGAATTCGACGCTGGTGCCAGTATCTGCGATATCACTGGTCCAGCCAAGGTCACCCGCAGTGGCAGGCTCTTCTCGCCTGACATTGCACCGCCCGCTATTCGAAAACCCCTCCTCATAAAACCTACAAGTTTACCTAGTCCTGTTGCTGATCAAATTGTATCCCCTGCTGCCGAGTCATCAAATGCTCGGGGCAAAGGGATTGAAGAAGAGCCTGCCCGGATGGAGGCACCAATACCCATAAATGTTGAGGCCTCCCGACAAGAAATGGAGGAGATTCTGAAAATAATAAAGAAAAGTGATTTTAATGTTGTCGAGCAGTTGGGGCATACGCCCTCCAAGATCTCCCTGCTCTCCTTATTGCTATGCTCCGAGGCCCATGCTAAGGCCTTGATCTCATTTCTCAAAACGGCCCATGTGCCGCAGGAGACGTCTGCAGTCCAGTTCACTGATTGCATAGCAAATCTGACAGCAGACAACGGCTTGGGATTTTCGGATGCTGACCTGACCGCGAAAGGGAGAGACCACAATGATGCCCTACATGTCTCTATTGAATGCAGGGGCACTACTCTGGCACATGTATTAGTGGATACTGGTTCTTCCTTGAATGTTCTACCGAAAAAGGCTTTAGATCGTCTGGATTATGAAGGCCTGGAGTTGAAACCCAGCAATATCATCGTCAGGGCCTTTGACGGTTCCAAAAGGATGGTTCATGGAGAGGTTAACATCCCTATTCATGTGGGCTCTCAAGTGTTTGACTCTACCTTTTACGTGATGGATATACGTCCATCGTACTCTTGTCTGTTGGGTCGACCTTGGATCCATAAAGCTGGGGCAGTGACCTCCACCTTGCACCAGAAGCTGAAGTATCCCGTCAGGGGGAAGATCGTCACTGTACAAGGAGAAGAGGAGTATATGGTGAGCCATTTGAATTCCTTCAGGTACATCGAGATGGACGGGGAGTTTATTGAAACCCCCTTTCAGCATTTCGAGGAGGTGCATCCAATTTCAGCAGCTGCAGAGACAATGGCCGAAGAGAAGGATTCCTTGAAGATGGCTTCCCTAAGGGATGCCCGGGCTGTGGTACAGAAAGGCAATCATGCACACTGGGGTCAGCTTCCTGACTTCACTCAGAAGAACGACAAGTTTGGGCTAGGCTTTACTGCAGAGGCTCAGAAGGCGGTGCGCAAAGAGAAGATCGGAAAGGCTCCGGTGTTTATTTCCAGCTCAAGGGTGAATGCTATCGAGGAGGATGTAGAGGAAGCAGAGTTTGACAGTTGGATCTACCCGACTACCAGCAACGGACCAAGCAACTGGACGGCAAAGGATTTTACCCCTATCACATTTGTCACGCAGTAATTGATTTCTTTTGATTTCCAATTTGTAACAAACAATATGTTAAAACTTTGTTAGCTCGGTGTCCTACCCGGGGCATCGTAGCTCCATTTGTGAGGGCTCTTTGTATGACATTTTCATATATCATCAATCAAAACATTGGACGTTTGTTGCATTTCAAATCTTTTGCTCTTTTCCTTTTTGTGTTATATATATTGCAAAACAGCTATATTTACACACACTCACTTATACAGGTTTCAATCCACTCTGGATCTCACTGGTAACAGCTCTGCTACCGCCAGTTATGATTTCGAAAATCCGATCAACTTAGCCGAAGACGAAGGTGAAGATGATTGCGAAGTACCTGGTGAACTCGCAAGACTGCTACTCCAGGAAGAGAGGGCTATTCAACCACATGAAGAGCCTGTGGAGACAATTAACTTGGGTACTGAGACAGATAGGAAAGAGGTTAAGATTGGTGCCAATCTAGAGCTCAGCGTGAAGCAACGATTGATCCAGATGCTACAAGACTACATGGAGATCTTTGCTTGGTCCTATGAAGATATGCCTGGTTTGGATGCCGACATTGTAGTTCACCACCTGCCAACCAAGGAAGATTGCCCTCCGGTAAAACAGAAAGTTCGACGGATGCGTCCAGAGATGTCTGAAAAGATCAAGGCCGAGGTTATGAAGCAGTTTGATGCCGGGTTCCTCGCAGTGACTTCTTACCCTCAGTGGGTTGCCAATGTGGTGCCAGTACCGAAGAAGGACGGTAAAGTCAGAATGTGTGTCGACTACAGGGATTTGAACAGGGCCAGCCCCAAAGATGACTTCCCCTACCTCACATCGATGTCCTTGTTGACAATACAGCTCAACACAAGGTGTTCTCCTTCATGGATGGTTTTTCAGGGTATAATCAGATTAAGATGGCTCCAGAGGATATGGAGAAGACTACCTTCGTGACTCAGTGGGGCACCTTCTGTTATAAGGTCATGCCATTCAGATTGAAAAATGCTGGGGCAACCTATCAACGTGCCATGGTTGCTTTATTTCATGATATGATCCATCATGAAATTGAGGTATACGTTGATGACATGATTGCAAGGTCTCAAACTGAGGAAGAGCACCTTGACCATCTGAGGAAGTTGTTTGACCGACTCAAGTTATACAAGCTGAGATTGAATCCCAACAAATGCACCTTTGGGGTAAGATCCGGAAAGTTGCTAGGTTTCATTGTAAGTGATAAAGGTATTCAGGTGGATCCTGCCAAGGTAAAAGCCATACAAGAGATGCCGACTCCAAAAACAGAGAAAGAAGTCAGAGGTTTCCTAGGACGACTGAATTACATTGCTCGATTCATCTCGCATCTAACTGCTACTTGTGAGCCAATCTTCAAATTGCTGAAGAAAGATCAAGTAGTACGCTGGAATGATGAATGTCAGGCCGCCTTTGAAAGGATAAAGGAATATCTCCAAGAGCCACCCATTCTTATGCCCCCGGTGGAAGGAAGACCTCTGATACTATACTTGACAGTACTTGACAATTCAATGGGGTGTGTGCTGGGGCAGCATGACGAGTCTGGCCGAAAAGAGCACGCTATTTATTACTTGAGCAAAAAGTTTACCGACTGTGAGTCTCGTTACTCACTGCTTGAGAAAACTTGCTGCGCTCTTGTATGGGCTGCTCGCCGGCTGAGACAGTATATGCTGACTCACACTACTTTATTGATTTCAAAAATGGATCCCATCAAGTACATATTTGAAAAGCCCGCTCTGTCTGGAAGAATAGCGAGATGGCAAATGATCTTAACAGAATATGATATCCAGTATACAACTCAGAAAGCAATTAAGGGAAGTGTACTGGCAGATCATTTGGCGCACCAACCTGTGGACGATTACCAATCATTGAACTTTGATTTTCCGGACGAAGACATCATGGTGGTGACTGACTGTGAAGTACCTGGACCGGATGAAGGACCTGAGGAAGGATCCCGATGGTCTATGCATTTTGATGGAGCCTCCAATGCTTTGGGTAACAGCGTCGGCGCTGTAATCATATCTCCCAAAGGAACTCATACTCCCCTCACTGCCCGATTATGTTTCAGCTGCACCAACAATATGGCAGAATATGAGGCATGTATCATGGGTTTACAAGCTGCAATCGATTTGAGGATCAAGTTTCTAAGTGTCTTCGGAGATTCCGCTCTCGTGATCAATCAGATCAAGGGCGAGTGGGATACGAAACACCCGAATCTTATTCCTTACAAGGAGTATGTGTCGACCTTGCTCCCTCACTTTGAAGAGATAACTTTCGAACATTTCCCTAGAGAGGAGAATCAGCTAGCGGACGCACTAGCCACGATGTCTTCAATGTTCAAAGTTAAATGGGACAATGAGGCTCCCCGAATCATTATCTGGAAGTTGGATGAACCGGCATACTGCTGTGAGCTCGAGGTTGAGAAGGTGACTGAGAAACCCTGGTATCACGAGGTAAAGAGGTACTTGGAAGCTCAGGAATACCCTGAAGGTGCATCTGTCAATGATAAGAAGTTCATGAGAAGGTTTGCTGCAAAATTCTTCCTCAGCAACGGCATTCTCTACAAACGGAATCATGATTCAACCCTGCTACGTTGTGTGGATAAGGCTGAAGCAGAGAAAATCATGATGGAACTACATGAAGGTACATTTGGAACACATTCCAGTGGACACACCATGGCTAAGAAAATCCTTCGGGCAGGATATTTCTGGTCCACAATGGAAGCCGATTGTTACCAGCACTCCCGAACTTGTCATAAATGCCAGATCTATGCTGACAAGGTGCATATCCCTCCGGTTCCTTTGAATGTCCTGACGGCACCTTGGCCTTTCGCAATGTGGGGCATCGATATGATCGGTGAGATCCGACCAACGGCATCCAATGGGCATCGCTTCATCTTGGTGGCGATCGATTACTTCACGAAATGGGTTGAGGCAGCTTCCTACGCCACAGTAACCAAGAGCGTCGTGGCACGTTTCATCCGACATAATCTGATCTGTCGGTACGGCGTCCCATGAAAGAATCATTACGGACAATGGTACCAATCTCAATAACAAAATGATCACTGAACTCTGTGAACAATTCAAG
This sequence comes from Vicia faba, assembly GCA_948472305.1. Classification (NCBI taxonomy): domain Eukaryota; kingdom Viridiplantae; phylum Streptophyta; class Magnoliopsida; order Fabales; family Fabaceae; genus Vicia; species Vicia faba. The sequence continues at coordinate 1,424,661,432 of OX451739.1, forward strand.
ATACAGCACCACAATTCTTCTCCCTACCGGCCGAAGATGAATGGGGCTGTAGAGGCAGCCAATAAAAATATCAAGAAAATTGTGCAGAAGATGACAGTGACCTATAAGGATTGGCACGAGATGTTACCGTTCGCTCTTCATGGGTACCGTACCTCAGCAAGGACATCAACCGGGGCAACTCCTTTCTCCTTGGTCTATGGCATGGAGGCAGTCTTGCCAATTGAAATCCAGATACCCTCCCTCCGGATAATGAAGGATGCAGACTTGAATGAAGATGATTGGATCCAGACTCGACTTGATCAATTAAATCTGATTGACGAAAAGAGGCTCACTGCTATCTGTCATGGTCAAACGTATCAGAAACGGATGATCAGGGCATTTAACAAGAAAGTCAGACCGCAAGAGTATCAAGTTGGGGACCTGGTAATCAAACGCATCATCCTTCCTCAAAGTGATCCCCGGGGAAAATGGACCCCTACTTACGAAGGGCCATTTGTGGTTAAGCGTGTGTTCTCAGGAGGAGCCATGATCCTAACCACCATGGATGGTGACGACCTTCCTCACCCCGCCAATGCAGACATAGTGAAAAAAATACTACGCATAAATAAAAGACCCGCTAGGTTGACATACCTAGGCAAAAATAAGGGCTTCCCGGCGAACCAAAAGGGTTCGGGCAAAAATAAGGGATGAAATGAATAAAAATCCGTACACCCGGCAAGTTGAAAACCTGAAAGGGCGGCTTGGGCAAAAATGGGTATCCCGGTGGACTGAAAACCCGAAAGGGCGGTCCAGGCAAAAGTTAGGGATAAAAGCGTAACACTATGTCTCATTGGATCACTTCGCATCCGGAATTCGGCATCAACTATCTGGCTCCAGATTTCGGCATTGACCAATCAGCTTCATCTTCAAATTAAGCAGCAAAGCGATGAGATGTTTGAAGACATAAAGGAGATAGCAGAGTTGGAACCCAGTAGGATTGTTCACATAGCTGTTTTGTTTCCTTTTTCAAATTGTAAACTCTATACTATTTGGCGATGTCCTCTTACTAGGATGTCAGCCTCTTGTACAAAAACGCCTATTCACAGGCAAAGTTTAAATCAATACAAATTCACTTGTCCATACAAATTGCCATTGTTTTTCTTTTTCTGTTTTGTTTTGCGAAGAACGTCCAATGTTCATTTTTGATATATGCGTTTGACATTAAATTGCTAATTCATAAATATTTGCATATGAAACAAGAGATTAATTGCAGGTGACATCAAAGACAGGGGCAATGTGGAGTTGTCTAATGTAGTCTGGTTGTTTTGTCCGCCAAGGCACCAAGGTAGTTTCAACTGGAGAATGTGGCCAAATCATCTCATTTCCCCGCAGAGTAAAACAGGATGCGACAATACTTTCCCCAAGCGGAGTCGGTTCCCCGTCGAACCTGAAAAGGCACAACATTCCCCGGCAGGTCTTAAAGCTCATTCCCAGTAGATTCTGCAAGCTTATCCCTTGCGAAGAACGGACGTCTCGCCCGAGTTTTATTTGGAGTTATTTCCTCACAAGGACTTATAACTGGGTTATCCTCAGCGAAAAGCCACGGAAGACCGTTCTCGGCAAATTTCCTTCAATCCCCAGCGGAGTCTATCTTTGGTATTCCCAAGCAGAGTTTATCTTCGGAGTTCCCCAGCGGAGTTTATCGTCATTATCCTCAGCAAAATCCGTCGTTAAAGTCCTCAGCAGGCCTCTCATCAAAACTTCGGCCAAATATCTCTTCCACAGAGCAATTCTCCGGCCGTTCGTCAAAGATTTATTTTCCCCAAGACGAAATTACATTCATAAACATTTTACATTTTCATACATCTTGCTTACATACATGATGAAACGCATACAAATGTTGAACATCATGACATCATGCATACCATACATCATGACATTGCATACAACTTACGTCTTTGCCTTTTCAGGAAAAAGACAATCTCAAAAAAAAAAAAAAAACACCTTCAACTGTCACAATTCCAGATTCGATACCTGTATCTAGCCAGGGCACATCTGAGAGTGATCAGTCTCCAGACTCGACCCCTGTACCTAGCCAGGGCACGTCTGAAGAGTTCGAAGATTCGATTCCTGTATCCAGCCAGGGCACATCTATCAACTACAACAGCTCCAGATTCGATTCCTGTATCCAGCCAGGGCATATCTGTTGACCACGTTTCCAGACTCGACTCCCGTATCTAGCCAGGGCACGTCTGAAGAGTTCAAAGATTCGATTCCTGTATCCAGCCAGGGCACATCTATTAAACGACTATTTCCAGATTCGACTCCTGTATCCGGCCAGGGCACATCTGTGAGCAAACCAATTGTAGATTCGATACCTGTATCTAGCCAGGGCATATCTACATAAGGAGACTAAGGATCAAACACCTGTAACAAGCCAGGAAAACATCCGCCTCTCCTCAAATGCACAAGTTCTCGCTAAGGAATCTCTTAGGCGATCGACACTCCCAAATGGCATCTATAAGCCCATTCCCGACAAGGTTCTGTCACGTCTCCGGATGGCATCCATAAGCCCATCTCCCTATCTACCACATCTCCAAATGGCATCTATAAGCCCATTCCCGACATCACATTGCTGATACTTCAACATGCGAGTGCAAATTTCCGGGCACTCTAGTGTCCAATCTCCTTTTACCCTTGAGTCACGAAAGGCAAACTTGCCAATCTAACTCTTCAGGTTCAAGAAGATTGAACAGGGGCAACTGTTGTACCCCAAAATTTGCCCTCCCATTTCCTCAACATTTTCTCATCACAAGACCTTTGAAGATCAAGATCCAGTTAGGGTTTCCTCTGCTCAAGGCTTCTCCTTGCACTGTGGACTCAAATTAGGGTTTGTGTTTGCCCAAGGATGTTTTGACCTAAAATGCCTAAGATGACTTTCATGCTTCATGTTGGACTCTCAAGTTTACCCATGCCAAGTTTCAAGTCTTGATTCCAAGTTTTACCCAGTCAATTGGACAGTTGACCTAGAAATCAGCTGTATTGGGGAAAAAGTCAACTGTGGCCAATTGACAGTCAAATCTCATGAAATTTGACCCACATCAACATATTGAATTCATATGAACCATTTGATCAAGTTTGGACCACAATTCCACAAGAAATTTGATCAGATCACCAAAAGGGCAAAATGGTCATTTTTAGGGTTTTGACTGCACAAAGGCAATTTTTGACTGTTTGACCTAGCCAATGGCAAATCAAGCTCACATATGGCCTCAAAGACTCAATGGAATTATCTTGACATGTTCATCAAGCTCAAAAGATCCCCAGTACACAAGATTGACAGTTGAATTTCCCAGTCAATTGATCAATTTTGACTGTATACTAAAAAGTCAAACTTTGACTTTTTGGTCAAAATCAAGAGTCAAGATTCATTTTTCATCAAAACATGCCAAATCATGAAACTTGTTCACCAAGAAATCACAAAATGCAAATTAGGGTTTGAAAATGATTTTTTTCATAACTTAGAATTTTTCTAAGTTATGAAAAACCCTAATTTTTTCCCAACTTTGCCCCATCTTTTCACCATGATCCATTTGGATTCAAACAAAAGTCAAAACATGAAAGTTGTAGCTTGTTGCATAATCTACAACTTTGATTCACAAAGTTTTCTCATTTGAAGCTTGTATCTCAAGTTATAATTTTTTGAATAAGGGCACTAAACCATCTTTTAACTTAGTGAAATTTGACCTATTTTGACAAGGTTTTCTACCCTACTTCAAGGCCACTTTTCATACCCTTCCACTTGGAATTTTGATTTGCATTTCAAAGATGGATTGTAGTACACATTCCAAGCTTTCCAAAATGTCCAAGAACTCATCAAACAACCTCATAACTTGAGAGATTCGAATTTCACAAGTTGGCAAAAATCCACTTTTGTTCTTCATCCAAACATGTTCACAAACTTGCAAATTTGAATTCAGTTTGCTTTATGCTTAATTACAGGTCCTTGAACCATTCCATACTCAATAATTTAATGCATATTCAATGAGTTGAGGCCATGTTCTTTGTGTTCTAACATTGCATGGTGGATTAATCCTAAACTAGATAAAGTGCTTTATCCATTTTTGTAAAAAGCTAGCTTTATGTCAATTTGAAATCCAAGCAAGTACAAGCAAAATCCTCTTGGCACAAGATTATGGACAAGTTGCTCTGATCAAGAGAAGATTATGCAGCAGGATTAGAGGCCCCTACTGACCTAAAAACAAAAGTGACCATTGCTTGCTTCATTTTCAAGTAACATGGCATAACTTATCACATATCTCATCTCAGCTTAGAAACAGAAGAGAGAAGTGATCAAACACATTCCATAGACCAAATCCAAGCTAACACACGAGCCCTTGCCATCTGAAATACTCCCATTGCTCTAATCACCTCAAAACTGTACAAACAGGGGAGCCCCTGCAGTTTGAGTGCAAACTCCCAATCCCTTCGAGCATTTTGATCAAAACCTGTTCCTCTACCTTCCTTACAACATATGCAAGCTAACCATGGCCTAAAACCTGATCTGTAATCCCTCTAACAGTTTCCACCATTTTCATTTTTTCCTTTTGCAGTTGAAGTTCTATAGCTTGATTCAGAAGCTCTCAAGGCAAAGTAAGCATTGAAATAGCATCCCTGGACCTCAAGGAAGCTTTTCCAATCATCACTTCGCACTGAAGGTTCCTACATTTCTAGTTTGAACTTCAACTGAACAGGTGAGTTTTTGAATTCGTATCTCTCTTATAAGGCATTGTTAGCTTTAGGTTTGTGAAGAGAACATGTCATGATCATTGCCCTGAACATGCCTATATAAGTAGATTTTATTTATATTATGTGTGTTGCAAGAATTTGATGCCTGAACTTTGAACAAAAATTAGGTTAAAATTTGGGAGAGAAGAAATTCTCTCTCATTTCTGAGAGTTAGTTCATGTTCTTTATATGTATGAAATCGTGAGATTATGCTTTACATGTTTTGTGTTGGAAGTTTGTTCAAAGGATCAAAGAATCAGGACCTTGATGTTGAAGCAAGAGGCGCGCGTTTTTGAACTCAGTCTTGGCCAAAGGTTGAAGACAGTGTCTTCTTGGGCTGGGCTTTTGAGTTATTTCTTTTCACACCCCATTTCCATGTTTACACCCCCTGAGCCCATTTGCTTATTTACTTGACTTTTTTGACTTTTTCCTTTTTGGTTGACTTTGTTTATTTTTTTCTCATGACATTAAAATTTTTAAAATATTTTTCCATCATTTTTTGTATTTATTGCATATTTATTTGTTTATTTCCTTTGTTTATATGAAATATATACATACTATTATTTAGAATAAATATAAAAATAGTGAAAATACAATTTTTATTTTTATTTATCTTCTGAAAATATTTCACACAAAAAATACTCTTTTATTTATTTTATTAAAATATTAAATAAATATTTATTTTGTATAATACATATTTAGGGTTTAATATATATATATATATATATGTGATTATTAATATATTTAAGACAAAAATATAAAAATACTTGATTTTTTTCACTTTTATTAATATTTGATATAAAAATACCTTTTTTCCATAATACACTTCATTTTATTTTATTTTTTATATATAATAAATAAATAGTTGTATTAAATTAAATAATACCTTTTTTCTTTAAAAAATTAGGGTTTTTTTTACCCTAAGTTCAAAATACTCAAAAAATAATACATTTTTATTTTCTTTTCCCTTTTACATAAATAATATTTTCTCATACACATAAAAACTTTCTTTTTGCATTTCACATATTTAATTTACATTTAATTATGCAATTTATTTACCTTACAAATATTCAAAATGATGTAATAATTTAGATTTAAATTCTTGTCAATATCCCCATTTGAACATTTGTACCCCCCTTCCCATATTTGGTTTTGTAATAGCTTAGTAATTTCAATTTCGCACTTTATTGCTTTCTAATGATAACATGTTAGAATTAGGGTTTGAATGCGAAAAACGATAAAAAAATAGTTTGACCTAATGCAAGATAAACAAGCATGAAAATGGACACACAAATCACACTTGCACCCCCCTAGGGTATTCCACTTGTTGCCTTCAAATAGATGGGCCATGTTGCATGTTAAACTTCTTTGGGCAAAGCAAACAGTTTTGAATGATCATAGTCCCTCGATAAAACTTTTCAAAACAAACAAAAATGATCAAGTCCCTTAAAGAAAATTGCCCAAAGAGATTTAACGCCGTTGCAATTATGGTCTAAAACGATGACCCGCGCCTGTCCCTTTCACATCCTAACACAAGGTTGCCCACCAAATACAATGGTGGAGCAAACTTGTTAAAAGGGTTAAAGTATAGCAATAATCTTTTGAGAAATTTAGGAGTAGATAACCTCTTAGTTACTTGAATCCAACTTGCAAAACAAAACACTTGCCTAATTTCAAAATCACACATCACAACACTTTCAAAACAAAACTTTCAAAAACAAAATGAAAACCTTTTCAAAAAGACGTACACCTTTGTATACATCCCAACATGGATCATTACAAAGGTTGCCACCACATTGGCCTCTTTTCAAAATATTTTCAAACCCACACACTCAAGCACCATTTAAAACAATTGAAAACAAAAGGCAAGTGATCTAAACAAGTAACTAAGAGCCCATGGATAACCATGGATATAAAGGGTGCTAATACCTTCCCTTTCTATAATCTACTCCCCGAACCCAAGAAACATCTCAAAAGGTTTTTGCTGTGCTTTTTAACCTTTCCTTAGGATAAAATAAAAAGTCGGTGGCGACTCTTGCTAACCGCAACATTTGCGAATACAAACGCAAAACCTCAAGACAGTTCTCCCACCGTATCACAGAACTGGCGACTCTGCTGGGGAGAACTTTTAAAAGTGAAGTAACCTTAGGGTTTAGATCACCTTTGTTTTCAATTGCTTGCTTTGTTTGCTTTTACATTTTGTGGGCTTTGTATCGGAGTTTTATAGATCCTAACCCGGATCTGGGGAAACCCTTTTAGGTAGCAACAAGGCTGTGAGGGAACTGTGCGGGGTATACCGACATGGTTGAAGCAGTCTGCTACGTTGATGTGGCACTTTGGTGTGTACCGGTAACCCTTGAGTTCAGTCAAGGAGAGTACGGGGCCGCCGCGTGGTGTCATGAAGCATCAACTGACCTTAGGAACCTTAATTGAACCATCTTGGCCTTTCTAGGGTAGTGAGATAACTGACTTTGGTGCAGTTCGAGGTTGGTTGATACTCGATACTACACTCAATTGAGGTTTGCTTTCCTGGAATATTTCGGTCGCCAGTTCAGTGGCTAAATCGAAACGATGAACAATGAAAGCAATCCAGTGATATTGGGACCTTTAGAACCCGGTTACTTTTGATAGGACAGGTTGAGCCCACCAAACTTCAAGAGGGTAATACCCAGACCCCATGCAGGCCTAAACTCTAAGGGTTTGTGTGACTTGTGTGCCTTACCATGATTGCCTTTGTGAATATTTATGGTGTATTTAATCATCGCATCATTACATCATACAAACATCATGAGCATTGACTAACCATTTCAAGGGTTTCGAATCTTCATCTTTGTTCTTGTTTTATAGGACATGGAAACTGCTCGCAGAAAGACAATTCAGATTAGCCTTGTAAAGATCCCTCCTCAGCTTAAGGAACTTCTGTCCAGGATTCCCGAGGGCTCTTCATTCAGTGAGAGACATGGAAGACTCATCAGCTTGGTTAACACCAACATTGAGGAGGACTTGATAAAGGTCCTGTTCCAATTCTTTGACCCTCTGCATCACTGCTTCACCTTCCCGGATTATCAGTTGGTGCCTACATTGGAAGAGTTCTCCCGACTTTTGAAGGTCCCTATCCTTGATCAACTACCCTACAACGGTACGGAAGAGGAGCCCAAGCTTGAAGAGATTGCTAAAGCCTTGCACCTACAGACATCTGACCTCAAAGGACATTGGGAAGTTAGAAGTGGTATCAAAGGGTTCTTAGCTAGGTTTCTGTTTGAAAAGGCCCAAGAATGTTGGAACTCTCTTGACCTACGAGCTTTTGAAGAAGTTATGGCCCTCCTTGTCTATGGTTTGGTGTTGTTCCCTAATCCAGATCAGCTTATTGATATCAGTGCTGTCCAGATCTTTATGACCAGGAATCCTATACCTACACTGTTGGGGGACATCCTTCACTCATGTTACACTCGAACCATGAGAAGAAGGGGTGTCCTTTTGTGTTGCACTCCTCTCCTGGGAAGGTGGTTTATTTCGCACCTTCCACAATCAGTTTTGAAGAACGAGCGGGGTTTGAGATGGTCACAACGGTTAATGACTCTCACGCATGCAGATATACATTGGTGTCCTAGGTCCAGGGAAGACGTCACTATCATTGATTGTTGCGGGGAGTACCCTAATGTTCCTTTGTTTGGAATCAAAGGAGGTATTACCTACAACCCATGCCTGGCTTGGAGACAGTTTGGTTATGCTCGGAGGGATGGCCCTCATGACATGTTAATTCCTGACATAGTTTTCGACTTCGACAACGATACTCAAGGACTTCGTCAGAGATTTATCAGAGCTTGGAGGATGCCAAGTAGGATCGACAGCAAGACATTGGGGCACAGGAACTCCATCCCGTTGGAACCTTATCTCAAGTGGGTACGAGCCCGCTCCCAGAAATTAGTGATGCCTTATCCTCATATGCTTCCTGTGATCAAAGAACCAGTCTTGGAAGGAGAAGCATCCTACACCATTCAACATCCCGACATGCCCACCTCCTGGGAAGAAATGCAGAAGAGTTGGGTCCAGCTTAAGGAAGAACGGAATTCTCTTGAGACCAGTCTACATGCTAGTGAAAAGAAGGTCCTGGAACTCACCCGCCTGCTGCACGAGGAAAGGAATCTCAACACCTACATCGCGCCAAAGAGGATGCGCAATGTCTTTTTACCTTAAGGAGTCATTTTGTAATATTTGACCCATGAGGCATTTATGTATTAACAAATTTCTCCTTATTAATATAATGTGCGTTCCTTTTTGTCTACAACAAATTTTGAATATTCTGAATCCTTGAATGCATTGCATACATACGCATTCCATTGCACCATATGCATAACAGGTACCCTATTTCGCAGGTTGCTTAATTTTCTTCGCTGTTTGTGTGAACAGTCATCATGAATCCAAAATCATCCAGTGAGCAAGCAATCAAGGCCCTTCAGGCCCAAAGTGCACAGTTTCAAGAGATGGTCCTAAGCCTAGCCCAAGGTCAGCAAGAGTTGAAGACTCTACTCATGAAGAAGAAGAAGAAAAAGAGGACTGCATTGTTCAACATATTCTCCACCACCATCAGTTCTCAAAACTTTGAGCTTTCGACCACTTTGTCTTTCGACCATAGACTTAAACTTGGTAAATACTTCGATCACTTCACTTTTCTTCTTGATCAGGTAAGTCCATAGCTTTCGACTGAAATCATCTATGAATGTAACAAAGTATTTGTTACCTCCCATCGAATCCACCTGGATTGGTCCATATACATCAGAGTATATGACTTCAAGACTAGCCTTCGATCTGCTTCCTGCATCCTTGCTGAAGCTATTCTTGTGTTGCTTCGCCTACACACATTCCTCACATACCTCGTTTAGAATGTCAATTTCTGGCAATCCTGAAACCATATTTCTTCTCTTCAAATCTCTGATGTATCTGAAGTTGAGATGGCCTAGTATATAATGCCATATCCATTCATCTCTGCTAGCTGCAGTCGAAAGGCACTTGTGCTCCATCACATTTAGTTCAATATTGAAGGTTCGATTCTGAGACATAGGAGCCTTCAAGATTAATCTCCCATTTGCATCAACGACTCTCATAATCTTATCTTCGATTGACACTTTATAATTATTTTCGACCAACTGCCCTATACTGAGCAAATTGCTCTTCATGCCTGGTATGTACAACACATTGGAGATTACTGACCTTTTGCCATCTTTCCTCATAATCATAACATTACCAATACCTTCAGCTGCTAGGGTATTGTCATTTGCAAATTTTACCATATTTTTCATTGAGGGCTTTATATTGACGAACCAATCTTTCCTTCCAGACATATGTGATGAACATCCTGAATCCAAGTACCATTGGTCCTTGAATCTATCTTCATATCTTGTTGTGACCATCAACATCATCTCTTCTTCTTTTTCATGTTTTGCAAGCTTTGCATCACTTTCTTGATTCTTTCATTTTTCTGGACAATCACTCGAATAATGACCATACTTATGACAATTGTAACATTGAATGTGACTCTTATCAGGTTTTCGACCACCAGCTCTTCCTCTATTTGCAACACCACCTCTTTGGTTGCCTTGGTATGGTCTTCTTTGATTCGACACATTTCCTTTAATCTGGTTTCCCCTACCATCCGATTTGTTGTAGCCACCTCTACCTCTGTCAAAACACTTTCATTTGCCTTTGGTCTCTTTTGCTGAATGTGCCTGCAAGGCCACATCACTCTTCTATTTTCCTACAGCTCTTTCGTTCATTCTTTGTTCATGAGATTCAAGCGTCCCTTGAAGCTCTTCCTTTGTCAATTTCGACAAGTCTTTACCCTCTTCTATCGCCACCACTATGTGGTCGAACTTAGGAGCTAAAGATCTCAAGATCTTCGACACAACAGCTCTTGTTGTTAACGCTTCTCCACATATCTTGATTTGATTTACTAGTTTTGTAACTCTAGTGAAGAAATCAGATATGCTTTCATTGTCTTCCATCTGAAGCAGTTCATAGGTCCTTTTGTGAGTTTGTAACCTCACTTCTTTCACTTTCTCAGCGCCTCCAAAAGACTTCTCAAGGATTTCCCAAGCTTCTTTTGCAGATTCTGAATCACTAACCTTTTCGAAATTTTCTGGGCTGACACATTGATGAATTATAAATAATGCTTTATAACTCAGCTTCTCAAATTCTATGTATTTCTTCTTTTCTTCTTCTGAAGCATTTTCTCCAAGCGCTTCGACTCCATCTTTTACAAGGTCCCAAAGACCTTGACACCTGAATAAGACTTTCATCTGTTTGCACCAATTCTCGTAGTTGTCAACTTTCAGAATTGGTAGGGTTGCTGGATAATTTGCATTCCCATAACTTGTCATCGTGAATTCTTTAATCGTTCTTTATTGACACTTCCCTTGAATTGAAACAAAGCTCTTGATACCAGATGTTGGAAATCCACCAAAGTCTATGATGAATTTCTACCATAATGACAATTTAATTATGAGACAAACAAAGAAAAGAAGACAAGACAAATAATTTCCGTAGAGTTTTTCTCTGCTCACAAACTGTGAAAACTTTCTTATTCACTTTGCAACTGCAAAATACTGTGAATGACTTGCTTGACTTGCTTACAAAAATAGGGGTTACTCCCTCTATTTATAACTTATCTTACACCCAAAGCCCAAAGCCCAAAGCCCAAAATATCTTTTTGTTACTAAATAAAATCTAATTTATTCTAGACTTAAATCAAATCTATTTAAATCTAAAACAAATCAAATCTTTTCGACACATAGTTTCGACACATTGGATTACAATTTAACAGGAAATAGCTAAGACTACAAGCTTTGAATTTATCTCAAACTAAAGGTTTTTCCAATCCTCATATCCAATGCAATCTCCACAACATACATAACTCCATAAGATCAACTAGAAAATCATTTCAAAATCAAATGTGAAAGCAAAAGCTGCCAATATGGTTCATCTTAGAATTGCTGGAAAAAATCACCAGAAGCCCTTAGACTAAGAGTTTCAATAATCGTGTCATTTGTGTTACACTTGATCTAATCATGCAAAGGATGTTGCCAAAAGACTTTTGTAATGGTGGGATCATCGGGAGAGTAGATTTTGATGTTGAAGGTCTTTAGGATGGAGAAATTAAACATAAAGGAAGTGAATGCCTTAAAGGTGGCATTACTAGAAAGAGAAACATTAAATATAATAGAGTCTATGTTGGACTTTCAATGAATCGTGAGATTATTAAATTTGGCATGGTTTCTAACATACCATATGTCATTGGTAAAGTTAATGAACCCTGCAATCATCCCAACCTTACAATAAAGGGACCAAGACTTGGTGATATATAATATTCTAGCAATCATCTAAGGATATGATTGTCTTAGGAACAACAACAATATATGTGAACCAAGACTGTGTAGATAAAGCATACTGACAATCAAATAATAGATGTTGATTAGTTTCCATATGTTTAAAGCATAAGGTGTAAATTGAAGGTGTTGCTTTGTTTAATAGGTGTCACATATAAGTATACATGTATATTTGATAGCAACAAGTGATAAACATAAGAGTGTTGAATCCACAAGGAGTGATATAGTTACTTAAGTTGATTTTACAATTGATTATATTTGAATTTTAAGCATGAGCAGAGAGAGAAATAATATGTGGTGTGTTATGTTCAGTGTTTTCACTTAAAACAGAGTTGAAATAGTTTAAAGAGAAATGGTGGAAATATATCAAGAGTAAATGAGTTGATCCATGATCCATTAATATTATAGAAGTAAGTATGTGTGATGATATATAGTGTCGTGATAGGTGAAGTCAGAGTGATCTTGTGGTGTATTTCTATAACATCAAAACATACATATAAAGGGAAAAGGAACAAATATCTAAGCCTCACTTGTAACCCTAACATACATTTTGTATTCTGAAATCCTTAATAGTTGCACCTCCTTATCTCTAAGTAAGCTAGGTGAGTGAATATCTCTATCCTACTCATTCAATAATTTTTATTAAGAAAACCACTTGTTGTTGGATCTCTCACAGCAACCAGTTGTTATGTACTCCTAAGTAGATCATTAAAAGAAATAGACTTATAATAGGTTAACATATAATAAAACAAGTCACTTAACCACACATCATATAACATAAAAATAACTTAATATTAACTTCACATTGCTCAACTACAAAAGATTTAACTCATAATGAACTGAGTATAAACTACAAGCATGGTTCTCAGAAGGAACATCTCTAAACAAATAATGAAAAAGAGATATAAACCTAAGAGTAACTTGGAGACTTATTGAGATGAATAATCTTCAAGAGATGACTCCAGTCATGCCAAGACCCATCAGTTGGTACAATACTGGGTGAGAAGAAGAAACTCTTGCTACTCTCCTCTTTCCTCACACTTAGTATTCTATGTATTTTCTTTTAGAATTATTGAACTCCTTCTCAATCTCATCAAGGTCCTATTATAGACTTGAGCTAGGGTTTGGTGATGCATTGGATCATGGACCTAATACAAGAAAATCACATCAAGTCCGTATAGAAATTAGCGTCATCACTTTATTTCTTCTTTTTAGATAACAAGAAATCGGGTACAAAAGGATATTGGTGGGGAACAAGATATAATATAGTAGACTGTCACAATAGGTGCAGGCGGCGCTGCACAGACTGTGCAGTGTACCATAATTTTTCCTCTAGCTCCTTCAACCTCATCCTTTGAATTTAAATGCTTTTCTTTATTTTTCAGCTTAGCAAAGTTTCCGTCAAATTCCTTCTTCCTTCTACATTGTTCCATTAAGTCAACTGATTGCATCATTGATTTTCCCTTTTCTCTAAGTCCATCTTCTTTTCTCAGTTTGTGTTCTGTTGTACCCAAAAATTTGCCCTCTCATTTTCAAATTAAATTATTTCAAGAGGTCTCCTCATCTCCCTAGGGTTCTCAATTGCTCAAGATTACTCAAGAAATTAATCAGACACATCTCCTCCTAAACAATGGATCCACAACTAGGGTTTGGTATTTCTCAAGGAATACTGGGTTCGCAAGGCTTAAAGTGACTTTCATGGTTCCTCATATGCTTCAAAAAATTATCATACCAAGTTTCATGTCTTACATCACAAGTTTGCTCAGTCAATTGCTCAGATGATGGAAAATCAACTATATTGGATAAAAAGTCAAATGTGACCAACATACAGTCAAACTTCGAGATTTTTGGTTAACATCAATATTTTAAAGTCACATTCATCATTTTATCAAAGTTTGATCATGATTCCTCAAGAAAAACTCTCAAATCATCAAAAGTTGCCAAATTAGAGTTTCCTTAGGAGAAGTCAACTAAACTTTGACCAAGCATAACTTTCACACGCTTCATCATATTTTCCCCAACCAAAGCTTATTTTGAAGGAAATTAAATTATCTATAACTTTGTCTCTCTAAGCTCAAGTCCAAAAATGCATCATTTGAGAGATATGGGCCAATACATTATAAGTCATTTCAAAAGTCAACAAAAAGAAACTTTTTATCAAGGCAACTTAAATCGAGATAAATTCTTAAAAAGCAAAAATGATCAATATAGATGTTGTAGAGGGCATATTGAGATTTCCAAAAAGTCCCAGATTACCTTCAAAAGATAAAAATTGAGCGAGATATGGTTTGTGCAAGTTGGATAATTTTTGAGAAAATGCATGAAACTTCATTTGAGCAATCCTGAACTTTTGGACTAATGGGCCTAACTTTTGAGATTTAAACATGTTTATAACATTGTTGTACCCCAAAATTTGCCCTCTCATATCTCTCAAAACATTTCAAGAAAATCTCCAAGTGGCTCAAGATTGCTCAAGATTTGGACAGTCAAGCTTTCTCCTAAGGCAGTCAACCTCAAATTAGGGTTTTGTGTTGCATCAAGGTCCTTGCAGAGGAAGTTTGCTTAGTCAATTGCTCAAGGAGTCCAAAAATCGACTGTGCTAGGGCAAAAGTCAACTGTGGCCTACAAATAGTCAAACCTCAAGATTTTTTGTCAACATTCTCATTTTGAAGGATATTTCATCATTTTATCAAGGGTTGATCTTGATTCATCAAGGATTTCTCAAAATTCATCAAGACTCAAAAGTTGCTAAATTAGGGTTTTGTAGGAAAAGTCAACTCAACTTTGACCAAGCATAACTTTCTCATACTTTATGAGAAATGACCCATACAAAGATCATTTTGAATAGGATGAAATTTCCTACAATCCATCAGCATACCCCAAGATCAAGAAATGCACTCATAAAAAGTTACAAATTTGGACATTATAGTCATTTTTGAAAGTCAACAAAAACACCATTTTTTCCAAAGCTTATAACTTGAGAATGGAATATCAAAATGAGATGAGAACAAAAGGGTTGGTTAGAGTACATACCAAGCTTTCTAAAAAGTCCAAGAACACTTCCAAAAGTTCAAAATTGAAGAAGTTATGCATTGTTGAAGTTGGGCATTTTTGCAAAATTGCCAAAAGTCAACTATCCCCAAAACTTCAAATTTTGTCAAATGGCCCCATTCTTTTCCACTTGATTTGATCTTTTCACACTACACACGTGTCCTAGCTTCAGCCTTGTGTCCATTTATCAATTTTTCTATTTTATTTGATTTTTATTTGAATTATTTCATTTTTAATCAATTCAAATCAAATAAAATCACAAAACTTGATTACATGAGATCTTTTTCTATTTTCAGGACCTAATCACCATCAATGACATGATCAAATTCGTATCAGCCATTCCATGTGCAAAAAGATTGGATTTTGGACAAAATTGGAAAGTTATCAATGGTGAATCAAATCAGATATGAAAACATCAATGTGCAAAGATTCAAGACCAAATTGTTGACCTAATACATTGCAGCATACATATACAAGTGAAAGAACATGAATTCAAGGGCTAGAGACGGCAGAATCATCAAGAATCAAACTTGAAAAATTGCCAAAAAGTGTGAAACTGGAATCGTCCTTGGAGGCCAATTCAGAAGCAAATCTCAATGCTAATCCATTATTGGGCAATCATTGAAGCGAAACCAATCCCTAACAAGCTCTCATACGCGCCCTAAAGCTCTGTAAGTGTCTCAAAAATATGCTTCTCAGTTGAATTCGTAGATCATTATTCTTGCACTTTCCTTACAAAATCTTTGCATATTCATGATTATCGTCCAATTTACAAGCATTCTGCATTAGCCAATTGCATTTATCTGGCCTATAACCCCCTAGCCGAATCTAGGGTTCGTGGTTTGTGTTTTTTGGGCATTTCTTTTTCAGGAAAAATTGATGCCATTGATGGACATGGACGTAACCAGGGGAGAGAGACAAGCATGACCATGGTCTTGGGGTTTGTTTTCATGGCCTAGAACTAATTTTAGGATGCACATGCGAATTTAGCTGCGGATATAAATCCGCATGTAAATATCCAGGTTTGAACGAAGAAGACGAAGACGTGCCCCCTCTTATTGGTGGATTCAAACTTGGCGCGTTTTTTTAATTTTATTTCTGGCATATTATTGTTTTTCCCCATATTATAATTGTTGTCCACTATGTTAACAACTAAAGCGCGTTGGTTGAGTGGTGGAAGCGTTGTTCAAAGACTTACAGGACCTGGGTTCGAATCCCAGGTCCCCCCATGCATTTGTTATATTTTTTCTTCAGGTGATCCAGTATAAAACCAGGCGTGTGATGCATCATACTCCCTCAAATCTCAAAGCGCCAGATGGCCCCATGCCAGATCTGGTGGTCCAGATTGAACATGCATCATACTCCCTAGTCAAAGTGCCACATGGGATGCACGAAAGTCATCCAGGCCAACACAAATGAGCCTTGGAAATTGCTATCAAAACCTCCCAAAAACAGGCCCAAACCCTAACTTTTTTCTCTTTTCTTTTAATTATATATTGTTATTATTTTTATTTAATCACTAACCAATTAAAACTTTTTCTTCATAAAATTAAAACCAAAAATATTTTGTTTATTAAATTAATTTTCAGCATTTTATTTTTGTTAATAAATATTAATTGAATTAATTTAGTTTTAATTAGGAATAACTTTAATATTTTTGCAATAATTAAAATTAACTTAGATAATTAGGTTTTATTAACATTGATCAAATTATTTTTATTTCTTTAAATATCAAAAATCCAAAAAAAATATTATTTTCATTAATTAATTAATTAGCTTATTAATTTAATAGTTAACCTAATTTAATTTCCTCCATTAATTCAAAAACAAACCAAAAATCCTTTCTTTAAAAAACAAAGGGTCAAAACCCTAGAACTTGAGCCCGATTTAATTTCCCGCACGCGATCCATTTGATTCAATATTGTATCTGTTTCCCAGAATGTAATAGTTTAATAGGACTTTAAATATTCTTATCGCTTTATTTATTTTCCACATTTTAATTTCAAGGGTTGCTTTTGGCGATGTAAATACCCGACGCCTTGTAATAGTTAGTTTAATTTCCACAATTTAATTTCCGCAACTTATAAACTGTTAGATGTTTGATAATAGGGAATGCATGACAAGATCGAATGTTTAAACCTAAAATCAACATAGATAACCACTAACATGTACAAAGATAAAATTAACTGAAAACAACACACTCGCACATGCGCACTCTTAGGGTACACCTCGCTTGGTTGCCTTCGAACGCGGTCATTAAGTATAGGAAGTTTTAGAGGTCGCCCTCTTGTCCAAAGATCATAGTTGCCTCAAAACGATTGCCTCGGAAAAATGATCTAAGACATTAGGGTTACCACTAAGGCGTCATAACATTGCTTTAGTGACCACACGTCCCTTAATCGAATCGACCCTTAAACTCCAACGATGATGCTACCTACTCATCAATAGTGGGATAGCGTTGTCTAAAGGACATTAGCATAGAACGATTCCTTTTTCGAGTAGGTAGATGGTTCTAAGATACTTGCTCTTTCCAAAACAAAACAAAACTTTTCGCACTTACACCTTTCAAACAAAAACTTCTTTCAAACCCACGAACACAAAGAAAAGCAATTTTGAAAACACTTTGAGCAAGTACCTAAGAGCCCATGGATAACCACAGATAGAAAGGGTGCTAACACCTTCCCTTTCTA
The DNA here is from genome assembly GCA_948472305.1 of Vicia faba. Classification (NCBI taxonomy): domain Eukaryota; kingdom Viridiplantae; phylum Streptophyta; class Magnoliopsida; order Fabales; family Fabaceae; genus Vicia; species Vicia faba. Next base: position 1,424,679,322 of record OX451739.1, read on the forward strand.
TAATCTACCCCCCGAACCCGAGAAACATCTCGAAAAAGGAATTTTTCTGTGCTTTTTTCCTTTCCTTGTTGGATAAAATAAAAGACGGTGGCGGCTCTTGCTTACCGCGACATTTTGCGAAAATAAACGCAAAACGCGAACCAGCATTCCAAAAAAACAGTCAGTTCTCTCCCACCGCATCACAAACATGTTAGAGGACCTGTAAGTCACTTTATACATTACTTTGTTTTATTTTATTTTATTTATTTTTATTTTATGAAAATTAAGTCAAAGTAAATAAAATAAAATATGAGTGGATGGACCAAAGGGCGTGTGGGCTTCATTTGGATATCTTCTAGAAGGACCAAGACCTCATAAGAGCTTGCCAAAACCGTGAAAACATGTTGGGAACAATAATCTTCAAGTTTTGAATATTTTTAAAACAATTTTGGAATGATTTCAATGTGTTTTTTTTTGCCATGAATTGTGACATAATGATACAAGATCATTGCCTTGTTTTGATCCATTTTCATTCCTCTATAAATACATGCAACACTCAAGTGCAAAAGACAAAGTGGATGCCATAGAAGCAAGGTTTCAAAATCACAAATTTTCAAAGAAAGGTGCAAACTCGTATCAAAATTTCCAGCCACTCTCAATCAAAATCAAGCCTCAAATCGTGTTCCTGAAGCTCCCAAGAATCTCACCAAGTCCAGAAACAAATCTATTAACGTCTGGAATAGCTTACACAAGCCAACCAGTTTTGACAATTTTCTTGAATTCAAATCTTTTAATCTATGCATATTTAACTAATTTCGTGTGCACAAATGAGTTCATCATAGTGTTTAGAGCATGTTTGAATAAGAAAATGCAAGCTTTAACGTAGGGATGATGAGTTACCATGGCTAGGGCACGATCGAGTTATCTCTTTGAAACTCCATTTCCACTAATTTATTTCTTTTTTACAATTAAAATTAAAATATATAAAAATCAGAATATTACATAAAATAAAATAAAAACAGTCTTTTAGGTTTTCTTAATTAACTTTTTCCATTTAATTAGATTTTAGGTCTTATTTTTTAGTTTATAAAATTAATTAGAATAATTAGGTTTTTATTAATTATTAACTTAAATTATTTTCTACAAAAATACACAAAAAAAATTAATTTCAAACATTTTAGATTTTAGGACTTTAAAACATCTTTTATAACATTTTCTTATTTATTTGCCCCTTTACTTTCTTAGAAAAATTGTATAGGTCGCACGGTTTTTTTTCTGTAATATTTGTAGTTTTATTTCTCGCAAATTTATACTATTGTATCTGCCCCAAAGCCTTGTAATAGCTTAAATAGGGTTTACTTTTCCTCACTTTACTTTCTGCACTTATATTATGCTTGCTTTTATGTATATACTTAACTGTTAGTAATAGGCTTGTATGGAAAATTTTAAAATCAATCGTTAGATAACCCTAATCAAGATAAATAACTAAACTGAATCATTTGTACACGTACACCTCTAGGGTAACCTCCCTTGTTCCCTTCGAAAGACAATGGTCATGTCCCTCTAACATAGAGATACCATTAGCAAAGACCCTCGGTTAAAGTCATCATAAAGATCATAGTTCCACGATATCACTCAAAGTTTCCTACGAGAAATGATCTTGTCCCTTAATGTTGCCTACGAATATATGATGGCAGTCTCTTCGAATTGCTAAGGTATCCCTATATGTTGCCTTCAATGACTTAACGATGACCCTACGCTTATCCCTTCACATTCAATGGATGGGGCTACCTACCAACCAGTGGTATGGATAGCACCATCCCTAGTGGAGAAGGAAAAGGATAATGAAATACCTTTCAGTGGGTAAGATACCCTTAATTGCATACTCACAAACTAAATTAATTTTTACACCTCACACTTTCAAAAAAATTACTTTCAAATGCTTTATAAACACTCTTGAGGACTGATACAAGGGTTATTATAAAGCAGACTGCCTTACACTGATATTGTCAAAAGATTTTCAAACAAATCACACACAAAGCAAATTAAAGTGAGCTAAGCAATTAAAAGCCCGCAGATAACTACAGATGAAAAGGGGGCTAACACCTCCCCTTTTCATAACTTACCCCCCAAACTCAAAATCAATAAAGGTCTTTCCTATTCTTTTTACCTTTCCTTATTGGATAAAAGAAAAGTCGATGGCGACTCTTACTAACCGCAACATTTGCGATAAAAAACAAAACCAAAAGTCAGTGCTCCCACCATATTACAGAACTGGAAACTCTGCTGGGGAAAATTCCTAAAAAAGAGAGGTTACCTTAGGGATAGACCATTTTTAGTTGCTTTGTTTGTTTGTTTGCTTTATATTTGGGGTTTTGCTCGGGTTTAATTTCTTGCAAAGATCCTATACCAGGATCTGGAGACATTTTAGGTAAGTAGCAATAAATCATGGAAACTATACGGCATAGACCGATATAGTTGAAGTGATGGCTACGTTAGTGAGACACATTGGTTTGTATTGGTGTTCCTTGAGTCAGTCGAGGATAACACTAGGCTGTCGTGTGGTGTCATAAGCACTAAATGACCTTTAGAACCTTAACTGACCCAACTTAGCCATTAGAAAGTAGTGAGATGGTCGGATTTGGTGCAGTCCAAAGTTGGTTGATACTTGATACTAACTCATTGAGATTCAACTCTCGGGATATTTCGGTGGCAAGTCAGTTGCTCTGCTGAAATAATGTCTGAGAAAGATTGGTGATATGTGACTCCTAGAGCTCGATTATTATTCTTAGGACATGTTGAGCCAACTAAACTTCAAGATGATACTTACCTATGAACCTCATGCAAGCCTTTAAACCTAAGGCCTTTTGTGTGATTTTCTTGTGCTTGCTATCTTGTTTAAACACAACATCATAACATCATAACATATCATTTTTACTGACCATTTCAAGGACCAAGTGATTTATCTTTGTTCTGGTTTACAGGCTATGGCTTCCGCTCGCAGAAATACTATCCGGATTAACTTCATGGGAATACCTTCCAAACTCAAAGAATTGATCTCAAAGGTTCCTGAAAGCTCTCAGTTCAACAAAAGACATGGTCATTTGCTCAACTTGGTTATCTCCAGTTTTGAAGAAGGCATGATGAGCATTTTATTCCAGTTCTTTGATCCTAAACACCATTGCTTTACTTTCCCCAATTATCAGTTAGTGCCCGCAATGGAAGAGTTCTCTAAGTTACTTGGGGTGCCTATACTGGATCAGATACCCTTCAATGGTTTAGAGAAAGATCCAAGATCTGAAGATATTGCCACAGCCTTGCACCTGAAACCGTCCAACATTGCATATAATTGGGAAACCAGGAGTGAGGTTAAAGGTCTCCTTGCAAAATTTCTGATGGAGAAAGCTCAGTTGATTCTAGATGCCATGAGGTTTTATGCTTTCGAAGATGTTTTGGATTTAATATTCTATGGTTTGGTACTATTCTCTAATCCGGACCAACTTATAGATGTAAACACCATCAAGATATTCCTCACTCATAATCGTGTGCCTACTTTGCTCGGAGATATTCTACATTGTCTTTACACTCGTACTATGAGGAAGCGAGGAACTCTCATGTGTTGTATACCTTTGCTATCTAGGTGGTTTATTTCGCATCTTCCTCACTTGATAATGAAGAATGAACAAGGTTTGAGGTGGTCTCAAAGGATAATGTCACTCTCATTCAAACATTTATTGGTGTTCCCGATCCCAGGAAGACATCATTATTATTGACTGATATGGAGAGTTCCCTAATGTGCCACTTCTAGGCATAAGGGTGGGCATTACTTACAACCTTTCTCTAGCTTTACGTTAGTTTGGTTATGCTCGAAGAGACAGTCTCATGATATGCTTATCCGGGGTGTTGTATTCGACTATGACAATGATCTTCAAGGTTACCGACAAAGATTTATCCGTGCTTAGGGTATGGTCAATAAGATTGATAGCAGGATTCTGGGACATGAGAACTCCATCCTTTTGGAGCCCTATATCAAATGGGTACGAGATCGTGCTCAACTCCTTATGATGTCGTATCCTGCTATCCTACTAGTAATCATGGAGCCTTTTGTCGAAGGAGACATTTCTCACACCATCCTTCATCCAGACATGCCTACTAACCTTGAAGAATTGCAGAAGTTCTGGATTCAACTCAAGGAAGAACGAGACACCTTTGAGACTCAATTTTATGCAAGTGAGAAGAAAGTGTTGGAGCTGACGAAGCAACTTCACGAGGAGCAGAGTCTTAACGCATATGTCAACACAAAGAAGAGGCGTCCATGAGAATCTTAAAGCTTTAGGAGTTTTTAATTTATTCCTTTATAATCTTTTGTATTCACATGAACTTACTAATAAAAATCTTGTTTCTGTTTCCTTTTGATTAACGAATTTAAATCTCATAAGGTCCTTGAAAACATTGCATTTACATATCATGTATGTAATATATAACAGGTTTTCCTCACAGACAGGTTTTCTTATCTCCTTACTGTTTATTTCAGTAAAAGATGTCTCTAGAACAAATTGTGAAATAACTTCAAGCTTAGGACGCTCAATTTCAGAAAATGTTCCTGAATCTAGCCAAGGGGAAGGAAGAGCTGAAGGCCCTCATCACTAAGGAGAGGGAGGATAAAATCAATAAACCAACTGGCATCCTCAACATGGGTAGGAGGCTCAAAGGTCCGGTCAATCGAGCTTTGGAGTTTGAAGAAGAAAATGATGACCAAGAGAAAGATGACAAAATTATGAAGGCTGAGAAAAATAATAACCAGGGTTCTGATGAAGAAGAAACAGACTATTCAGATGAATAATATCCTGTGGTTGATGAGAAATACAAACATATGGAAGAACCTCTCAATGCCATGGAGATCCAGAGAGTTCCTGGGTTGGATTTTGAAGAGCTGGGTCTTATATCGGGGGTTGTTATCCCTCACAAGTTCAAGGTCCCCGTCTTTGCCAAATATGATGGTGTGTCTTGTCCTAAGCTTCATCTACGGTCTTATGTTTGAAAAATCCAACCCCATACTGCTAATAGGAAATTATGGGTGCATTTCTTTCAAGAAAGCTTGTCGGGGACGCAATTAGAATGGTTCTATCAACTGGAAGGAACCAACATTCACACCTGGGAAGACCTGACTGCTGCCTTCTACAAATAATACCAATAAAATGCTGACTTTGCACCAAGTCGCGTGCAATTACAGAGTATGACTATGGGCTCGAACGAAGGTTTTAAAGAATATGCCCAGAAGTGGAGAGATTTGTCTGGAAGAGTGCAACCTCCTTTGTCTGATAGGGAGCTGGTTGATATGTTCATGGGAACTATGACAGGTACTTTCTTTAATCATCTGATCAAAAGCTCTTTAGCCGGATTCACTGAGCTGATATTAACTAGAGAACAAGTTGAAAGTAGAATCAAAAGTGGGAAAATTCAGGTGGTTGCATCTTCAAATGCTGTGAAGAAGCCTTTCAATGGGAAAGAAAGAGGTTAATGATGTGTATATCTAGAAGGGTCATGGTAAAGGGGATCGTCATCAAGTTGTGTCAGCGATAATAATTTCCAATCCTGCACCAACACAAACAGAATAATCAGCGCAGGCGGGACGCGCCCAGGAGATAATTTACTAAGATTAATATGCCTTTGTCTCAAGCATTGCAACATCTGTTAAAGGCAGAAATGATTACACTAAGGGATCCTCCTAAGATTCCCAACACTTCTTCTCCCAAGTACAATCCCAATGCTAGATGTGCTTATCATTCCAACAGTCTCAGTCATGACACGAACAATTGTTAGACCCTGAAGAACAAAATCTAGGATATGATTAACGCGAAAGAGATTGAATTTGATCCTTCTGAGACTCCCAATGTGATCATCGCTCCTATGTTTAATCATAATTAGGATCAGATTAATGTTATGGAAGATGTCGATAGCAGCAATGACCTAAATAACTGGATTTCCCCTACTACCAACTATGAAAGCTTCTTCATTCAAATTTTTATTTGTAATTTCTTTGTTTGTTTAAACAATTACTGTCATGTCAAACTTTGGTTTTCCCATTAATGCATTGCACATGTTTGTCTTGAATTAATTCATTTTCACTATATTTAAACAGCTTTCTTACTTCGTTTTGTGATATTCAACTCTCAATTAAAAGCTATAAGCCTTTAGAGGGAGGATGATGAAAACGATACCATAATCTCTATAATATGCTTTTGAACAGACCTTGCTGATGATGTACAAGCGTTTTTTCAAATCATAAACATTGGAGTTATAAGGAGGATAATCCCTAGTCAACCCCTTTGAGCCTAAGAAGTAGGATTTTTCTTTTTCACACAAATTGAAACCTTTAATCATAATCTCGGGCAGAGTAGTTTCTCAGTTAATTCAAATGCACATTCAGTCGCAAGCTTTCACTTTGTACACATCAAATAGTATCGAAGACGTCCTTCCAAATCAAAAGACGGTGATGGTTCCCCGTAAAATAGGAAGTCATTATTTCTCAAAAGAAAAGCCCGGTAGGTCAAAACCTATGAAGGAGACTTAGGAAAAAATTGGGGTATCTCGGTGACTGTAATCACAGAAGAAATAATTCAGGCCAAACTTAGGGATAATCAAGTCAAAAGAGGTCATACAAATCCTCAACAAAATAAAAAAATGTTACAAAAAATGACTGTCTTCTCAAATAAACTTCCAGTATCCAAACCATCACCAAAATATCATTCCAGACTCAATTGGAATCTAAACGCACAATTAACTGAGTATAGGCCTGAAGGACATCCCGGAGAAGAGGTTGGGAACAAATAAATTTTGAGCCTTTTTTCCTTTGCTTCTTAAACTGTGAACCAGGCCACGTTACAACCCTTAAAAGTCCTAATTGAAGCATAGGTTAGTTCAAAAGCATAATGTTACAAAAGGTATCCTGACTCCTATAAGGCTTACTATAAAACCTGAGTAGAATTCATATTCTTACAAAATTATGTTTTTACTAAAAATGCATTTTCAAAACTTCAAGACAGACATAAGCTTTGCATTTTTAGTTCCACTATTTGCATATGACTAATTGTTCGGCAACAAAGAAATTCGTACGACGAATATTTAATGAACATAAATCCTCTCAATAAACAAAATCACCTTAGATGGAAAGATATTTCCAGTAAAAGGACTTTCATAATCAAGGGGCGTGACATGGTGTCTAACTGATCTGGGGGTACTCAAGTCAAGATTCAAGGAATCTCTCAAAAGTTCCGAATAGCCTGGGGCAAACCTCCATCTGAATCACTTAGGGCATTGAACATGAGTTCTAACAAAGGGCCACGTACGATCAAGAAAACATTCTCTGGCATGCTACAACACTTACAGTTAAAATTCTCTGCACCCTGTAAATACGGACTGTGATATGGTGGCAGAACCGGCTGTTAATACTGGTTTGCGTTTTTTGTTTGCAAAATGTCGTGGTAAGCAAGAGTCACCATCGACTTTTATTTTATCCAATCAGGAAAAGGAAAAAGAATAGAAAAAACCTTTTTCGAGATGTTTCTGAGTACGGGGGGTAGATTATAGAAAGGGAAGGTGTTAGCACCCTTTCTATCCATGGTTTTCCACGGTGCGATACAGTGGCCAGAACTGGGACGTGGTTTCCCTATTTTGTTAAGGAAATTTTGCTGGTTTGCATTTTGCATTTGTTTTTGCAAAATGTCGCGGTAAACAAGAGTCACCACCGACTTTTCTTTTATCCAACATGGAAAGGAAAAAAGCATAGAAAAATTCCTTCTTCGAGATATTTCTGAGTACGGGGGGTAGATTATAGAAAGGGAAGGTATTAGCACCATTTCTATCTGTAGTTATCTACGGGCTCTTAGGTACTTGCTCATCATTTTCAAAATTGTTTTCTTTGTGTTTGTGGGCTTTGAAAAGTTTTTGTTTTAACTTCGATTTAACTCTTGCTTCTGTCTTCAAGAGTGTAATGAAGTGTTTTTTTGAAAACTTTGTTTGTAAAGGAGTGTAAGTGTGAAAAATTTATTTGGAATGAGCAAGTACTTAAGAACTAATCTACCTACTCGAAAAAGAATCATTATGTATTCGTTTCCTTTAGACAACGCTATCCCACTATTAGTGAGTAGGTAGCACCGTCGTTGGAGTTTGAGGGTCAATTCGAAAGGGATGCACAGTCACTAAAGCAATGTTAGGACGTCTTAGTAATAACCCTAATGTCTTAGATCAATTATTCGAGGCAACAATTCCGAGGCAACCATTCCGAGGCAACTTTTCTGAATTGGGACTTTGATCTTTGTTTATACAAAAGGACGACCACTAAAGCATCCTATACTCAATGACCATTTACCGAAGGCAACCAAGTGGGAGTGTACCCTAGGAGTGCGCATGTGTGACTGATTCAATTTCAATTTATTTATCTTTGCACATTTAGGGGGATCTAACTGTTTTAAAATTAATCATACATTCTTGTCATGCATCCCTATATCATACATCCAACAGTTAATAATTTGCGGAATTTAAAGTGCGGAATTTAAACTACGCTACTACAAGGCTTCAGGTATTTACATAGCCAAAAACAAACCCTTTGAAAATAAAGCGATAAATGTAAATAAACGTCTTAATTAAACTATTACAAACTGTAGGCAGTTACATCAATATGGTAAATAATAAAAATAAAGCGCGTGAGAAGAATTAAGATCGACGAGAATATAAGGTTTTGACCCTTCTAACCTAATTAAAAGATTTTTTTTTTGTTTTTAATAAAAGAAATAAGTTTTCTAAATTAAATATGCAATTAATTAATTAATTAATTAAATTAATTAATAAAAATAATTACATGACCTATTTTGGTTTCTTTGGTTATTTTAGGAAAAAATAAAATATAATTAAGTTAGTAATAAAACCTATTTATTCTAATTATTTTTAAGTTATTTACAAAAAGAAATTAAAGTTTTACCTAAAATTAAAATTTAATTAAGAAAAAATCCTAAATCTATTTTTATGTGAGTTTTATATTTGTTTATTGATAAAAAAATAAAAGAGATTAAAAGAAATAAACAAAACGAATAAAACATGAAAATAAAGATGGGCCTAGTAGCAAAAGTAAACAGGGGGTGCAATCATCAGAAATCCATAGGCCCGAATCTTCGAAAGCTTCATGCTCTAACTATGGTGTTTTTTGATTCTTGCGTGGAACCTATGATTCAACCATCCATAACTGTTCTATATAAACTCAAACAAATGTTAGCATACCATAAAATGTGATTAAAATTAGAGATTCAAAGTTTAAAATTTTACCAAACTAGTGTAGTCAAATGGGGGGCGTGCTAGGCGTGTGATGGATTGCTCTTGGGCCTTGTAAGACTCTTGAGGACTTCAAGAGGATGGTTTGCGGCTTGATGTCAATTGAGAGAGACCGGAACCTTGAGATATGACTTGCACTAATTCTTTGATTTCTGGAGAGCTTTTTGAAGAGCTTTTAGAGAGATTTTTGAAGAGCTTTTTGAGAGCTTTTTAGAGAGGATTTTCGTCCCTTTCAAGCTTGTATGGCTCTATATTTATAGAGGAGAATGAGGAGACAAGAAAGCATGGAAAGAATCTCCCTCATAATGTTGTGTTTTAAGACCATGATCAAAATTTGAAAAAAATGTCATATTTGATGATTTTATGCCATTTTCACATGTGGATGAACCTGGACATATTTGAAGAGTTATTGCACGAAATCAATTGACATAAACCAGCATAAAACTTTCCCAAAATGGATTCACATCAAAATTTATATTATTTCTATTATTTATTTATTTAATTATGAATTTTAATGAATAAAATATCAAAATAAATAGCATAAATAGTAGAAAAATGTATGGGTGGGCTTAGAGGTCGTGGACCATGTTAGGAGTGAGTTTCAAACTTGAAAAGATAGACCCATTTGGAAAAAATCCAAGTTTGGTCAATATTTGCTTCATGCATTTTTTCAAAAATTGTCCAACTTTGACAATGCATACCTCTCTCAATTTTAACCTTATGAGGGTGTACTTGGACTTTTTAGAAAGCTTAGGATGTCCCCTAATAGACCTATTTTGTTTCATCTCAATTGGATCTTCCATGTTCATGTAAGAAGCTTTGACCCAAAATGTGTTTTTGTTGACTTTCCAAAATGACCTATAATGTTCAAATTCATAACTTCTTGTGAGTGCATATTTTGAACTTGGGAGTTGAAGATGGATTGTGGGGAATTGCATCCTCTTCAAAATGAGCTTTGGATGAGTCATTTCTCATAAATTATGAGAAAGTTATGCTTGGTCAAAATTGAGTTAACTTTTCCTACAAAACCCTAATTTAGCAACTTTTGAGTCTTGATGAATTATGAGCAATCCTTGATGAATCATGATCAACCCTTGATAAAATGATGAAATATACTTAAAAATGAGGATGTTGATAAAAAATCTTGAAGTTTGACTGTATGTGGGCCAAAGTTGACTTTTGCCCTAGCACCGTCAATTTTCAGGCCTTTGAGCAATTGACTGAGCAAACTTCTTATACAAGGCTTGAAACTTGACATGGATGATCTTGAGAAAATATTAGGAAAATTTTGAGCATTTAGGGTCCCTTGGACAAAAGTATCTTGATATAACATGAAACCCTAATTTGAGGTAGACTGCCTTAGGAGAGAGCTTGTCTGGCCAACCCTTGGACTACCTTGAGCAACTTGAGGATCTTTCTTGAAATGTTTTGAGAAATATGAGAGTTCAAATTTTAGGGTACAACAACTGCCCCTGTTCAATCTTCTTAAACCTGAAGATTTAGATTGGCTTTCGTGCCTTTCGTGATCCGAAGGTGGAAGAGGATTGAACACTAGAGTGCCCAGAAATTTGCACTCGCATGAAGTGGTAATTGTCTTGTGATGTTGGGAATGGGCTTACAGATGCCATTTGGAAATTGTTGACGAGGGGATGGGCTTAAAGATGCCATCTGAAGGAGTGTCTATCGCATAAGATATTCCTTAGCGAGAGCTTGTATACCTGTCGTTGAGGAAGATTTCGCTGGGGAAGGATGATCTTTGTTGAGAGAAGTAGAATTTTAGGAGCTTTGGTCGTCCGTATTCCAATGAGGAAACATCTCTGTTGAATTTTAGGAACTTCGGTCGTCCGTATTCTACTGAGGAGTCATTTCTGCTGACATTTAGGAACTTCAGTCATCCGTTGTTCAACTGAGGAATCATCTCTGCTGACATTTATGAACTTCAGTCATCCGTTGTTCAAGTGAGGAATCATCTCTGCTGACATTTAGGAACTTCAGTCATCCGTTATTCAACTGAAGAATTAACTCCGGCTTGAGGAAGCGGAATTGAACTGTGTATCTAGTTATGTACATGCTGCACCGCGACCTACTAGGTAAAGGTGAAACCAATCGTGTTTGATAGGTCTGGGTCTTACAGTGTTGTGGACTGCTGTCTGGACATAAGAGAAAAGAAACCTGGATAGTAGGGTTATGAGAAGGAACCTAGGTAAGGTTGCTTCGTGAGGAGTTTGGATAACACTGCGTCTGAACCGAGAAGGAACCTGGGTAAGGTTGCTTCGTGAGGAGTTTGGGTAAAACTGCGTCTGAACCGAGAAGGAACCTGGGTAAGGTTACTTTGTGAGGAGTTTGGGTAAAACTGCGTCTGAACCGAGAAGGAACCTGGGTAAGGTTGCTTTGTGAAGAGTTTGGGTAGAAATGCATCGGGACTGAGGAGGAACCTAGGTAAGGTTTCTTCAGGATGAGTCTAGGTGAAACTACATCAGGAAAGAGAAGGAACCTAGGTAAGGTTGCTCCAGGATGAGTCTAGGTGAAACTACATCGGGAAAGAGAAGGAACCTAGGTAAGGTTGCTCCATGACGGGTTTAGGTGAAACTACATCTGAACTGAGAAGGAACCTAGGTAAGGTTGCTCCATGATGGGTTTAGGTAAAACTACATCTGAACTGAGAAGGAACCTAGGTAAGATTGCTCCATGATGGGTTTAGGTAAAACTGCATCTGAACCGGGAAGAAACCTAGATAAGGCTGCTTCATGAGGAGTTTAGGTAAAACTGCATCTGAACCGGGAAGAAACCTAGGTAAGGTTGCTTCAGGATGAGTCTGGGTGAAACTACATCGGGACCGAGAAGGAACCTGGGTAAGGTTGCTTCGGGATAAGTCTGTGTAAAACTTCAGGAGGAACCTGGGTAAGGTCACCTTGTGATAAGTTAAGTTCGTGTAAAACTTCAAGAGGAACCTGGGTAAGGTTACTTTGTGATAAGTTTGTGTAAAACTTCATGAGGAACCTGGGTAAGGTTACTTTGTGACGAACCCGTGTAAAGCTGTATTTAGGAGAAACCCGTGTAAGATTGCTTCGTGAAGAACCCATGTAAAGTCTGTTTAGTTTCCGGAGTTAATCTTGAACTTGCAGGAAGTTATTGATGATAACCATCTTTCTTGAAAAGGTACATGATTAATTGTATATGATGCATGACATGCATTGTATGATGATGTTCTCAAAATAAATGAAATTATGCTATATGCAATATGTATGCGCACGTCATGATATATGAACATGAAATGCTATTGTGGTACGTCCGAGTTTGGGAAAATAAATCCCTGACTGTTGTTGGAGAATAAAGAGTTTCGCTCGTTGGAGATAACGACCGAAGATGATTGGAAGAATAATCCTGCAGGAGAGAATAACTCCGCTGGGGAATGGACTGACGAGGAAATGACTCTGTGGGGAGTATATACTCTGCTAGAAGATCTACTGATTTGGAGAAATAAAACTCAGTTGGGGATGAATTACTGTTGCTGGTGACAGTGAACCCTGTTGGGGATTGAATTTCTGTCTGTGAAAGGAATGAACTCCGCTGGGGATGATTTTCCAATGGCGACTTCACTGGGGATAATATTTTAGACTCTACTGGGGATAATCTTCCAGACTCCATTGGGGATAATCTTCCAGTGCTGGTGATAGATAAACTCTGCTTGGGGAGAATATTACCAACCCATTCGTGGTTGCGAGCCTCAGCTGGGGAGAATTAACACCACTGTCCTTTTCTTAATATGTGGTGAGTGTAGATATTACTGGGACGTGGGCTGAGGATATGACAATGACTTTGCATCGAGACTTTTCTGCCCCTGTATCTGCGGGAGAAGGTGCCTGCGGAGGCCTTATGGATCAAGTATTATTCCAACCTATGAGGTACTTGGTAATTGCCGATTGAAATGACAAATCTTCTTCTGGTAGGCAAGTGACGAGATGACGGGACATAGTCGTACGCTTTAATCCCTAACTTTTGCCTGGACTGTCTTTTCAGATTTTCAGTCCACCGGGATACCCTTTCTTGCCCAAGCCGCCTTTTCAGGTTTTCGAATTGCCGGGTGTACAAATATTTTTTGTTTTTATCCTTAATTTTTGCCCGAACCCTTTTGGTTCGTCGGGATGCCCTTATTTTTTCCTAGGCATGTCAACCTAGCGAGTCTTTGTTCATGTGCAGTATTTTCTGACTATGTCCACGCTCTCAGGGTGTAGGGAGTTGTCATTGTCGATAGTGTTGTGTTTCCATACTACCAGAAGATGTTCATTTCATCATACAAGATTCGTTGTTGGAATTCATGTCCAATGCCCCAAGTGATTTAGATGGAGATCTGCCCCTGGCTATTTGGCATCTTTGAGAGACTCCTTGAATCTTGACTTGACTGCCCCAGATGATAGACAATGCTCATGCCGTGCCCCTTGGTTGGAAGTGTTTTTTCCACTTGAGGTGACCCTTTTTATTGAAAAGGTTTTTGTTCACTAGATATTCGTCGTGCGAATTTCTCTGCTATTGAACAAATAGTCATATGCAAACAATGTTATTTTAAGAATGCAAAACTTATGTCTGTTTTGAAGTTCTTTGAAAATGCAGTTTTCAATAAAACAAGCGAATTTTTGTAAAATGTGATGTCAACTCAAGATTTACAGCAAGCCCTACAGGAGTCAGGATACCTTTTGTAACAATATGCTTTCAAACTAACCCATTCCTCAGCTAGGACTTTTAAGGGTTATAACATGGTCTGGTTCACGGTTCAAGAAACAAAGGATAAAGGCTCAAATTTTATTTGTACCCACCCGTTCTTCGTGATGTTCTTCGATCCTAAACTCAGCTAATTGTGCATTTAGACCCCGTTTTGAGTCTTTGCTCTGATATTCCAGTGATGGTTCAGATACTGACAGATTATTTTGAACAAGAAGTCATTTTATTGAGAGTTTGTAGGACCTCTTTCTTTTTGATTTCATTATCCCTGTCTTTTTTCCTGAACTGTTTCTTTCTTGTGATTACAGTCAGCGGGATGCCCCCATTTTTTTCTTAAGTCCCTTTCATAGGTTTTGACTTAATTTTTATTTGGAGGGATAACGACTGTCTGTCCTGACGATTATAGGGAACCATCACTGTCTTTTAGTTTGGGAGAACGTCTTTGATTCCATTCATTGTGCACCTGGATTAACTGAGAAAACTACCCTGCCCCAGGTTGTGATTAAGGGTTTTAATTTGTGTGAAAAGAAAAACTCCAACTTCTTTGGCTCAAAGGGGTTGACTAGGGAATATCTTCCTTATAACTCCACTGTTTAGGATTTGAAACAACGCCTGTACATCGTCAGCGGGGTCTGTTCAAAAGCATACTGTAGAGATTGTGGTATCATTTTCGTCATCCTCCCTCTAAAGGCTTAGAGTTTTTTAATCGAGAGTTGAACATCACAAAAAGGAAATATGAAGCAATTTAAGCATAGTGAAAACAATTAATTCAAAACAGACACGTGTAATGCATTAATGAAATAAAAAGTTTGACATGACAATAATTGTTTGAGTAAGCAAAGAAAAATACAACTTCAGAATTGAAATGAATAAAAATGCTTTCAATCCTAGCCATATTTTGGCAAGGGAACAGTGATCATATTGGGAGTCTTAGGAGGGTCGAATTCGATCTCCTTAGTGTCAATCATATTCTGAATCTTGTATTTCAGCACCCAACAATCGTTAGTATCGTGCCCCGGGCTACCGGAATGATAAATGCACCTTGCATCTGGATAGTAGCTAGGAGAAGAAGTCTTAGGGTTCGGATGAGGGTTTATCACTGTAATCAGATTCATCTTTAACATGTGCTGCAATGCTTGTGACAATGGCATGTTGATTTGGGTGAACTGCCTTTGAAGTCTTTCCCCCTTTGGCTGATTATTTCGTTGTTGTGGTCGTTGTGTGCGTGCCGAATTAGAGATTAACACTGCTCCCACAAATTGGTGGTAGTCTGCCTGGCTACGCCTCTTCTGGCCGTGCACATCATTGGCTTCCTTGTTGCCACCAAATGACTTCTTCTCTGTACTCGAAGAGGTATCTTTCTGGATCTTACCACTCAGGATCCCAACTTATACTCTTTCTCCAGTCAGAATCAGTTCGGTGAAATCCACTGACGAGCTGCCGATCAAATGATTGAAATAGGGATCAGACAAAGTCCCAAGAAACATATCCACCAACTCCCTATCAGACAAAGGGGGTTGGACTCTTCCAACAAGATCTCTCCACTTCTGAGTGTAGTCCTTAAAGCCTTCGCCTGTACCCATAGACATACCCTGAAGCTGAGTATGCGTGGGAGCAAGGTCGGCATTATACTGGTATTGCTTGTAAAAAGCAGTAGCAAGGTCCTCCCAGTTGCGGAAGTTAGCTCCTTCCAGTTGACAAAACCATTCAAGTTGAGTCCCTGACAGACTATCTTGAAAGAAATGAACCCAGAGATTTCTATCAGCAGTATAGGGTTGAATCTTTCTGATGTATGAGCGGAGGTGTAACTTCGGGCAGGATACCCCATCATACTGAGCAAAGACAGGAGCTTTAAACTTGTGAGGGATCACCACCCCAGATGCCAATCCCAGATCTCCAAAGTCCAACCCAGGTATCTTCTGAATTTCCATTGCACTGAGCCGGTCTTCAAGTTGCTTATATCTATCCTCAGCAGGAGGATATTGGTCTTCATCAAAGTCTGTGTCATTGTCAGAAACCACAGGGCTAGGACCCTTTCTTTCCTCTTGATTCTATCCCCCTCCAGATGAATGGGACAAATCAGTCTCCTGTTGCAAATTGTTCCCGAATTTGCGACCCATATTCAAGAGGACCACCTTCTTGTTCTTCTTCTTGTCCTTAAAGATAAGAGTCTTCAAATCTTGTTGACTCTTGGCCAAGTTCAAGAACATTTCCTGAAACTGAGCATTCTGAGCTTAAAGAGCCTTGATGGCTTGATCAGTAGGTGTTTCAGAAGACATGATTGCTGAAATAAACAGCGAAGAAGATGAGAAACATGTAATGGTACATGTAATGCAATGATATGTATGATATATGTATGCAATGTTTTCAAGGATCTCGTGGGGTAAATAAGAAACTGTTAGAATTTGATTGAAGAAACTTCGCGTTTGTTGAGAGTCCTTCTTCAAGAGTCAAGCTCACCATATCGAGTGGGTCATAGCCACCAACTCAAATTATCATATTTTGATCTCTAGATGACATTAGCTAGAGGAAAATAAATCCCCTTTTCCCCTTGCTAGACGTTTGATTTACCATAACCTGCATCACAAACCTTTGAGATCCTTGAAATGGTTAAGGAAATGTTAAGGCATGATGTTATGATGTGTATGTTATGCGTTTAAGCAAAAGTACGAGGTAATGTAAACAAGTAAATCTGACAAGAAATCCAAGGTATTGGATAAGGACTGTAAACAAAACCTGCAAGGAACTCAAGTGGTTAGATAACAAACATGTGCAAGTAGTTCAAGTTGAAAGCACACAAGTCACACAATAGCCCTTAAATTTTAGGCTGACATGGAGTTTAGGTATTGCCCTCTTTCAGTTTAGTTGGTTCAACCTGTCCTAATAATAGTAACCGGGTTCTAGAGGTTCTCAATATCACTGACCATCCTCGATCGGTCATAATTCCAGTTTAGCAACCTTTTCTTGCGGCCGGAATCATCGCGAGAGTATGGTCTCAATGAGTGTAACATACTACTACTTTTCTATGGCCAAGTTGGTCAATTATAGGTTCTAAGGTCAGTTGATGCTTAATGACCCATTAGCAGCCCCATACTCTCCTTGTTCCTCCACAAGGGATATCGGTACCAACTAATACGTCACACCAACGTAGCTACTGCTTCAACTGTATCGGTCTATGCTGTACAGTTCCCTCACAGTCTATTGCTACTTACCTAAAAGGTGTTCCCAGATCCGGGTTAGGATCTATAGTAACTCCGATTCAAAACCCACAAAGATAAAGCAAACAGATCAAACAATTGAAAACATTATGATGAACTAATCCTAAGGTACACCCCACTTATTAATTCCCCAACAGAGTCACCAGTTCTGTGATACGGTGGCCAGAACCGGACGTGGTTTCCCTATTTCGTTAAGGAAATTTTGCTGGTTTGCGTTTTGCGTTTGTTTTTGCAAAATGTCGCGGTAAGCAAGAGTCGCCACCGGCTTTTATTTTATCCAACAAGGAAAGGAAAAAAGCACAGAAAAGTTCCTTCTTCGAGATATTTCTGAGTACAGGGGGTAGATTATAGAAAGGAAAGGTATTAGCACCATTTCTATCCGTAGTTATCTACGGGCTCTTAGGTACTTGCTCATCATTTTCAAAATTGTTTTCTTTGTGTTTGTGGGCTTTGAAAAGTTTTTGTTTTATCTTAGATTTAACTCTTGCTTCTGTCTTCAAGAGTGTAATGAAGTGTTTTTTGAAAACTTTGTTTGTAAAGGAGTGTAAGTGTGAAAAATTTGTTTGGAATGAGCAAGTACTTAAGAACTAATCTACCTACTCGAAAAAAGAATCGTTCTGTATTCGTTTCCTTTAGACAATGCTATCTCACTATTAGTGAGTAGGTATCACCGTCGTTGGAGTTTGAGGATCAATTCGAAAGGGACGCACAGTCACTAAAGCAATGTTAGGACGTCTTAGTAATAACCCTAATGTCTTAGATCAATTATTCGAGGCAAAAATTCTGAGGCAACCATTCCGAGGCCACTTTTCTGAATCAGGACTTTGATCTTTGTTTAGACAAAAGGATGACCACTAAAGCATCCTATACTCAATGACCATTTACCGAAGGTAACCAAGTGGGAGTGTACCCTAGGAGTGCGCATGTGCGAATGATTCAATTTCAGTTTATTTATCTTTGCACATTTAGGGTGATCTAACTGTTTTAAAATTAATCATACATTCTTGTCATGCATCCCTATGTCATACATCTAACAGTTAATAATTTGCGGAATTTAAAGTGCGGAATTTAAACTACGCTACTACAAGGCTTCAGGTATTTACATAGCCAAAAACAAACCATTTGAAAATAAAGCGATAAATGTAAATAAACGTCCTAATTAAACTATTACAAACTGTAGGCAGTTACATCAAAATGGTAAACAATAAAAATAAAGCGCGTGAGAAGAATTAAGATTGACGAGAATATAAGGTTTTGACCCTTCTAACCTAATTAAAAGAAAAATTGTTTTTTTGTTGTTTTTAATAAAAGAAATAAGTTTTCTAAATTAAATATGCAATTAATTAGTTAATTAAATTAATTAATAAAAATAATTACATGACCTATTTTGGTTTCTTTGGTTATTTTAGGAAAAAATAAAATATAATTAAGTTAGTAATAAAACCTATTTATTCTAATTATTTTTAAGTTATTTACAAAAAGAAATTAAAGTTTTACCTAAAATTAAAATTTAATTAAGAAAAAAATCCTAAATCTATTTTTATGTGATTTTTATATTTGTTTATTGATAAAAAAATAAAAGGGATTAAAAGAAATAAACAAAACGAATAAAACATGAAAATAAAGATGGGCCTAGTAGCAAAAGTAAACAGGGGGTGCAATCATCAGAAATCCCTAGGCCCGAATCTTCGAAAGCTTCATGCTCTAACTATGGTGTTTTTTGATTCTTGCGTGGAACCTATGATTCAACCATCCATAACTGTTCTATATAAACTCAAACAAACATTAGCATACTATAAAATGTGATTAAAATTAGAGATTCAAAGTTTAAAATTTTACCAAAACGGTGTTGTCAAATGGGGGGCGTGCTAGGCGTGTGATGGATTGCTCTTGGGCCTTGTAAGACTCTTGAGGACTTCAAGAGGATGGTTTGAGGCTTGATGTCAATTGAGAGAGACCGGAACCTCGAGATATGACTTGCACCAATTCTTTGATTTCTGGAGAGCTTTTTGAAGAGCTTTTAGAGAGCTTTTTGAAGAGCTTTTTGAGAGCTTTTTAGAGAGGATTTTCGTCCCTTTCAAGCTTGTATGGATCTATATTTATAGAGGAGAATGAAGAGACAAGAAAGTATGGAAAGAATCTCCCTCATAATGTTGTGTTTTAAGACCATGATCAAAATTTGAAAAAATGCCATATTTGATGATTTTATGCCATTTTCACATGTGGATGAACCTGGACATATTCAAAGAGTTATTGCACGAAATCAATTGACATAAACCAGCATAAAACTTTCCCAAAATGGATTCACATCAAAATTTATATTATTTCTATTATTTATTTATTTAATTATGAATTTTAATGAATAAAAAGTCAAAATAAATAGCATAAATAGTATAAAAATGTATGGGTGGGCTTAGAGGTCGTGTACCATGTTAGGAATGAGTTTCAAACTTGAAAAGATAGGCCCATTTGGAAAAAATCCAAGTTTGGTCAATATTTGCTTCATACATTTTTTCAAAAATTGTCCAACTTTGACAATGCATATCTCTCTCAATTTTAACCTTATAAGGGTGTTCTTGGACATTTTAGAAAGCTTATGATGTCCCCTAAGTTACCTCTTTGGTTTCAACTCAATTGGAACTTCCATGTTCATGTAAGAAGCTTTGACCCAAAAGGTGTTTTTGTTGACTTTCCAAAATAACCTATAATGTTCAAATTCATAACTTCTTGTGAGTGCATATTTTGAACTTGGGAGATGAATATGGATTGTAGGGAATTGAATCCTCTTCAAAATGAGATTTGGATGGGTCATTTCTCATAAAGTATGAGAAAGTTATGCTTGGTCAAAGTTGAGTTGACTTTTCCTACAAAACCCTAATTTAGCAACTTTTGAGTCTTGATGAATTATGAGCAATCCTTGATGAATCATGATCAAACCTTT
The DNA here is from genome assembly GCA_948472305.1 of Vicia faba. Taxonomy (NCBI): domain Eukaryota; kingdom Viridiplantae; phylum Streptophyta; class Magnoliopsida; order Fabales; family Fabaceae; genus Vicia; species Vicia faba. The sequence goes on from OX451739.1 coordinate 1,424,699,506, forward strand.
ATCAAATGATGAAATATACTTCAAAATGAGGATTTTGACCAAAAATATTGAAGTTTGACTGTATGTGGGCCACAATTGACTTTTCCCCTAGCACAGTCGACTTTCAGGCCTTTGAGCAATTGACTGAGCAAACTTCCTCTTAAAGGCTTGAAACTTGACATGGATGATATTGAGAACATATTAGGACAATTTTGAGCATTTGGGGTCCCTTGGACTCAAGTATCTTGATGCAACATGAAACCCTAATTTGAGGTAGACTGCCTTAGGAGAGAGCTTGTCTGGCCAACCCCTGGACTACCTTGAGCAACTTGGGGATCTTTCTTGAAATGTTTTGAGAAATATGGGAGGTCAAATTTTAGGGTACAACACACGGGCTCTTAGGTACTTGCTCATTTTGAAAACTGCTTGTGTGTGCTTGTTTTGAAAAGTTTTGTATTACTTCGTGTTAACCCTTGTTTCTGTCCTCAAGAGTGTTACGAAGTTGTTTTTGAAAACTTTGTTTGAAAAGTGTTGGTGTGAAAAAAGTTTGTTTGTTTGAGCAAGTACCTAACAGCTATCTACCTACTCGAAAAAGGTCTGCTTATTTTCCTTTTAGACAATGCTATCCCATTATTGAGAAATAGGTAGCATCGTCGTTGGAGTTTTTTAGGGACATTCTAAAGGACAAATACGATCACAAAAGCAATGTTAGTAATCATCCTAAAGCCTTAAAGATCATTTTTCGAGGCAACATCCGAATGGGTCATTTTAGATCTTTTGGGGCTAGAGGACAACCACTAACAAGCCATATACTTCATGACCATTTACCAAAGGCAACCGAAGTGGAGTAAACCCTAGGAGTGAGCATGTGCGAGTGTAATTTTCAGTTAATTTATCTTTGCACATTTAGGGTTTTATACCGTATTAATTTTCAGTTTGTCTTTCCATACAATCCTATTAACATTCATCTGAGCTGTTTATAGTTTGCGGAAATTAAATTGAGAAAGTTAAAGTCCTAGCTATTACAGGGCTTTTGCAGATACATAATTATTTTGGCTGAAAATAAAGATGCAGAATTGAAAACCCTAATTACTATTACAAACTCGGAGCAGTTACAATAATAATAAAAAGGAAATCAAAGAATGCGCGCGGCGAATTAAATGCGAGAATAGTTAGCAAAACCTAAAAGATTTAATTGAAGAAAAAAAAGATTAAGGTTATTTTTAAGAAAAAATTAGGTTATGTACAAATTAAACCCTAATTTCTAATTATTTTAAATTATGAAAAAAGGAATTAAATTTCCCTAAGTTAAATTAAAATAATTAATTAAAGAAATAAAATATTTTATAAAAAAATGATTTTTAATGTTTTTGTGATTTTTGATTTAATAAGAAAAAAAGATTTTTTGGGTTATTTTTGTAAAAGAAAATAATTAACAAAATAATTAAAATAAAGGAAATAAAAAAAGAAAAGAAATTGGGCCTGTATTGAAGCTGAATGGGGGTGCAATGTTGAATTGTTTAGGCCCATTCTTTGCTCAGCCCAGTCTTTGCGCATGATTCTGTGTTGGCCCAACTGGAGGGTGTACCATGGACCTTGCTGCATGGGACGTTGGATTGGTGATAGAGATGATCCATTGGCTGGATTGCGTGGCTGCATGGTGGATGTCTTGTAGCGTATATGCATAGAACCTGTTGTCAAATATTAAGAAAATAAAGAAAACACAGGGACCTGGGATCGAACCCAGGTCCTCCCACTCACACATACGCGCGCTTAATCAACTCTGCTACAGTGTTTAATTGTTAATATAATAATAAAAATATATTATATATAAAACCAAGTGGATAACTGAAACAAAAAAAAAACGCACGCCCATTATTCAAATAGGCCAATGATGGTTAGGCACGTTAGCCTCTTCTTTCCTTGTCCGTCGTTTTAGCTTTGAAACTTTTACCTACGGACAAACTTCCATGGCTATAGCACTGCAAGTTTCAAAAATTCACAGCAAGCATGATAAATCAATTGTGAGTACATATATCAATTCGTCTTGATCTCACGAGCATCATGGTACCCTTTTCTTGGGCCAATTTAACCTGTAGATAAAAACCCTAAAACGGCCATGAAAACCCTAACAATGGCAAACACGTATACATGCATCAAAGCTTCAATTAAATCGTCCAAACATGTTGCAAACATGACAACAAACATAGATATACCATTAAAACATGTTCATGATGCAAGAATTATAGTAATCGAATTTGGAAAAGGATGCAAACTGCGTGAGTGTTAAGTGATGATTATGGGCTCGTGGAAGCTTGCAAATGATTGGAGAACGTTCTGGAGATGTCCAGGAATCGATTGGCAACCTTGTAATGCTTTGAATTGTCCTCTAGAGTAGAAAACGATCCACACCTTTTTGCCAAAATTTTGAGTTTTGTTTGATAGCTTTCACGACCTCAATCCTTCTTTTTTTTGGCTTGAGTATGTTCAGTATATGTAGTGGAACGAATTAGGGCAACAAAAACACTTTGTATCTTTGATAATCATGGAGATTTGATTTGATTTTGCTCTTGTATTATATCTTTCCAAAACAAGTATAATCATGCAAATTTGCTCCAACTATCCCTTGATCTGATTTGATATGATTTGGTAAGCCCGATTAGATTGTGATTCCTACAAAATCAGATCAAAAATCAATCTTTTATATTTTTTTGCAATTTATTTGATTTAATTTAACTTTTAAATAATAAAAAAAATCAAAATAAAATAAATAAATAAGAAAATAAAGTGTGGATGCTGATTTGGGTCGTGGACCATGTCTCTAACAAGATGCAAGCATGATAAGCTAGGCCCATTTGACAAAAAATGCACTTTTGAGCACTTTTGACTTTTGGTAATTTTGAAAAAATGGTCAACTTTGAAAAGGAATATATCCTCCAAGTTTAACCCTAGAGAGGTGTTCTTGGACATTTTAGAAAGCTTAGGGTGTCCCCTAAACAACCCTTTTGGTTTCATCTCAATTGGGTCTTTCATGTTCATGTAAGAAGCTTTGACCCAAAAGGTGTTTTGTTGACTTTTCAAAAGGACCTACAATGTAGAAATTCATATCTTTTGATGAGTGCATATTTTGAACTTGTGGGCTGAAGATGAGTTGTACATAATTGTACCCTCTTCAAAATGAGACTTGTATGGAAAATTTCTGATAAAGTATGAAGAAGTTATGCCTGGTCAAAGTTTGGTTGACTTTTCCTATGAAACCCTAATTTAGCAACTTTTGGGTTTTGATGAATTTGGGGCATTCCTTGAGGAATCATGATCAACCATTGATCAAATGATGGACATCACTTCTAAATGTTGATGTTGACCAAAAATCTTAAAGCTTGACTGTATATGGGCCACAATTGACTTTTGACCTAGTACAGTTGTGTGATACAGTGGGAGAGAACTGACTGTTTTTTGGAATGCTGGTTTGCGTTTTGCGTTTGTTTTTGCAAAATGTCGCGGTAAGCAAGAGTCACCACCGTCTTTTATTTTATCCAACAAGGAAAGGAAAAAAGCACAGAAAAATTGCTTTTTCGAGATGTTTCTCGGGTTCGGGGGGTAGATTATAGAAAGGGAAGGTGTTAGCACCCTTTCTATCCGTGGTTATCCACGGGCTCTTAGGTACTTGCTCAAGTGTTTTAAAAAATTTGCTTTTTCTTTGTGTTTGTGGGTTTGAAAAAGTCTTTGTTTGAAAAGGAGTGTAAGTGTGAAAATTTGTTTTGTTTTGAAAGAGCAAGTACTTAAGAACCATCTACCTACTCGAAAAAGGAATCAATCTGTGCTAATGTCCTTTAGGCAATGCTAGCCCACTATTGATGAGTAGGTAGCATCGTCGTTGGAGTTTTAAGGGTCAATTCGATTAAGGGACGTGCGGTCACTAAAGCAATGTTAGGACGCCTTAGCGGTAACCCTAATGTCTTAGATCATTTTTCCGAGGCAACCGTTCCGAGGCAACTATGTATTTTGCACAAGAGGGCGACCTCTAAAACTTCCTATACTCAATGACCACGTTCGAAGGCAACCAAGTGAGGTGTACCCTAAGAGTGCGCATGTGCGAGTGTGTTATTTCGATTAATTTTATCTTTGTACATGTCAATGGTTATCTATGTCGATTTTAAGTTCATACATTTGATCTTGTCATGCATTCCCTATTATCAAACATCTAACTGTTAATAATTTGCGGAAATTAAATTGCGGAAATTAAATCTAAACTATTACAAGGCGTCGGGTATTTACATTGCCAAAAACAACCCTTGAAATTAAAATGCGGAAATTAAATAAAGCGATAAAATAATCAAAGTCCTAATTTAACTATTACATTCCGGGAAACAATTACATCAATATGGCAAAAATAGATCGCGTGCAGACAGTTAAATCGGGCGCATTTTTTAAGGTTTTGACCCTTTTTGAAAGAAAAGATTTTTTTAAATTATTTTTTGAATTAAAAAGAAATTGAATTAGGTTAAACATTAAATTAAATGAGCTAATTAATTAATTAACAAAAATAATATTTTTTTGGATTTTTGAGTATTTAAAGAAATAAAATAAATTTGATCAAAGTTAGTAAAACCTAATTATCTAAATTAATTTTAATTATTGCAAAAATATTAAAAGTTATACCTAATTAAAACTAAATTAATTGAATTAATTTATTTACAAAAAATAAAATGCTGAAATTAATTTTAACAAATAAAATATATTTTTTGGTTTTTGATTTTATGAAGAAAAGTTTTAATTGGTTAATGGAATTAATAAAAATAATAATTAAACAAAGTAAATAAATAAATAAAAAGAAGAAAGAAATAACCAAAGGGGGTTCTGGGCCTGATTTGGGGGTGAAACAGCAAGTTTGAGGCCCAAACATGCAAGCCTGTATTGACTTTCCCAGATTCTCTACGGCATGTTGACTTGGGAGTATGATGCACCTCTCATCTGGACCACCAGATCTGGCCTGGGGCCATCTGCCGCTTAGAGGTCTGAGGGAGTATGGTGCATTGCAAGACATGAGGTACGTTGGAATACCTGAAAGAAAATGATAACAAATATGTGGGGGACCTAGGATTCGAACCCAGGTCCTGTGTGTCACTGGCCAACACGTCTACCACTGCGCCACTGCTTTTCATTTGTTATTATAATAAACAACAATTAATATATGGAGAAAATAACTAATATGCCAGAAATTATAAAAATGCGAGCCAGATGTTTGAATGGGCCAATTGGACATGGACACGTCTTCGTCTTCTCCACTGAACTCTGGTTATTTTTACCTGCGGATTTACATCCGCAACTAAATCCCTAGGTTGATCCTAAAAACCGTTCTAGGCCATGAAAACTCAAGCCACGACCACAGTCATGCTCGTCTCTTCCTCCTGAACACATCTATGTCCATTAATAGCCTTGATTTTACCTGTAGAGAAAACACCCAAAAACAAATACCAAGAACCCTAGAATCGGCTAGGGGGTTACAGGCTATGAAAACACAATCAAATAATGCCAAAAGTTTCTAAATGGAACGTTAAACCTAGACATGTAAAGATTTTACCAAGAAAGTGCAAGAATATGAGTATGCGATTTCAAATGCAGAGCGGTTATCAAGGAGACTTACAACGCGATTGAGGATGGGAATGGCCTTGCTTTTGATTGCTTCTCACTCAGTGGATATCCAGCAAGAGAATCACGTTGAGTTTTGGCCTTGAATTGGACTCTAAGGGTGATTTCAGTTTTAAGCTTTTTCAAGTTTTTCTCAAGTTTGGTTTTGATGTTTATGCAGCCTCTAGGTCCTAATGCTCGTGCCTTGGCCTTGTATAAGTAATATGGAATGAATTAGGTCAAGTTTCAGGCTTTGAATCCTTATGCATTGATGATTTAGGATTTGATTTGATCCTCCATGAAAAAGCTTTCAAATTTGTCCAAAAACCAATATTTTGTGCATGATATGGCTTGATACGAGTTTGACCATGTCCATAATGATAATTAAGACTTGTATCAATCAAAAAGATACCAAGTGATCAATATTTAGATTTTATTTGGATTTAAATTAATTTAAAATGAATTAATTTAATAAAAATCAAATAAAAATAGAAAAATTAATAAATGGACACAAGGCTGAAGCTAGGACACGTGTGTAGTGTGACAAGATCAAATCAAGTGGAAAAAAGTGGGCCCATTTGACAAAATTTGAAGTTTTGGGGATAGTTGACTTTTGGCAATTTTGCAAAAATGCCCACCTTCAACGATGCATAACTTCTTCAATTTTGAACTTTTGGAGGTTTTTTTGGACTTTTTAGAAACCTTGAGATGCCCTTTAACCAACCCTTTTGGTATCATCTCATTTTGATATTCCATGCTCAAGTTACAAGCTTTGGCAAAAAAGGTGTTTTTGTTGACTTTCAAAAATGACCTATAATGTCCAAATTTGTAACTTTTTGTGAGTGGATTTATTGATCTTGGGGTATGAAGATGGATTATAGGAAATTCCATCCTCTTCAAAATGAGCTTTGGATGGGTCATTACTCATAAAGTATGAGAAAGTTATGCTTGGTCAAAGTTGAGTTGACTTTTCCTACAAAACCCTAATTTAGCAACTTTTGAATCTTGATGAATTTTGAGAAATCCTTAATGAATCATGATCAACCTTTGATCATATGATGACATATCCTTCAAAATGAGAATGTTGACAAAAAATCTTGAAGTTTGACTGTATTTGGGTCACAGTTGACTTTTGCCCTAGCATGGTCGATTTTTGGGCCTCTTGAGCAATTGACTGACCAAACTTCCTCTACAAGGCTTGAAATTTGACATGGATGAACTTGAGAACATATTAGGACATTGGGGAGCACTTTAGATCATTTGTATGCAAGGACCTTGATGCAACACAAAACCCTAATTTGAGATTGACTGCCTTAGGAGATGATTTGACTGTCCAACCCTTGAGCAATCTTGAGCCACTTAGAGATTTTTCTTGCAATGTCTTGAGAAATATGGGAGGGAAAATTTTGGGGTACAACAGCTGCCCCTGCTCAATTTTCTTAAACCTGAGGATATAGGTTGGCTTTGGGCCTTTCGTGATCCGAAGGTGGAAGATGATTGAACACTAGAGTGCCCAGAAATTTGCACTCGCATGATGTAGTATCAACATTGTGATGTCGGGAATGGGCTTACATATTCCATTTGGAGACTGTTGGTAGGTGGTCTGAACTTCGACTGGAATACGAATCAGGGAGATCTTATCGGCGATCTAACTGAACCAGAGGAGGTCTTGGATTGACTTTGAGTGGATCGACATCAGAAAAATCTTTAGGAGTCGATTTAACTAGACCAGACAAGGTCTTGTCTTCTTTGACTGGATTGACATCAGAAAAATCTTTAGGAATCAATTTAACTGGACCAGAGGAGGTTTTGTCTTCTTTGACTGGATTGGCATCAAAAAAATCTTTAGAAATCGATTTAACTGGACCAGAGGAGGTTTTATCTTCTTTGACTGGATTGGTATCAGAAAAATCTTTCGGAATCGATTTAACTGGACTAGAGGAGGTTTTGTCTTCTTTGACTGGATTGGTATCAGAAAAATCTTTAGGAATCGATTTAACTAGACCAGAGGAGGTTTTGTCTTCTTTGACTGGATTGGTATCACAAAAATCTTTAGGAATCGATTTAACTGGACCAGAGGAGGTTTTGTCTTCTTTGACTGGAATGGTATCAAAAAAATATTTAGGAATCGATTTAACTGGACCATAGGAGGTTTTGTCTTCTTTGACTGGATTGGTATTAGAAAAATCTTTAGGAATCGATTTAACTGGACCGGAGGAGGTTTTTTCTTCTTTGACTGGATTGGCATCAGAAAAATCTTTAGGAATCGATTTAACTGGACCAGAGGAGGTCTTGTCTTCTTTGACTGGATTGGCATCAGAAAAATCTTTAGGAATCGATTTAACTGGACCAGAGGAGGTCTTGTCTTCTTTGACTGGATTGGTATCAGAAAAATCTTTAGGAATCAATTTAACTGGACCAGAGGAGGTCTTGTCTTCTTTGACTGGATTGGCATCAGAAAAATCTTTAGGAATCGACTTTAATGGACCAGAGAAGGTCTTGTCTTCTTTGACTGGATTGGCATCAGAAAAATCTTTAGGAATCGATTTAACTGGACCAGAGAAGGCCTTGTCTTCTTTGACTGGATTGGCATCAGAAAAATCTTTAGGGATCGATTTAACTGGACCAGAGGAGGTCTTGGGATAAACTTCAACTGGATTGGCATCAGAAAAATCTTTAGGAATCGATTTAACCGGACCAGAGAAGGCCTTTGACTGGATCGGCATCAGAAAAATCTTTAGGAATCGATTTAACTGGACCAAGCAAGGTCTTTTAATATATCTGAGAATTTAACTGCATCTTTCTTGAAAGGTAAATGTCAGTCATATGCAATGCATGATATGGATCAAGCAACGATGTTCTCAACATAAATGAGATTGTGTTATATGATGCGTATATGCATGTATCATGATGTATGGAAATGTGATGTTTTAGTTGGGAAAATAAATCCCGGATTTGCTGTTGGAGAGTAGAGTTGAATTCTTCGTTTCCGCTAGGGATGATGAACGAAGGTGATTGCGAGAATAAACCTGCAGGAGAAGAGAACTCCGTTGGGGAATAAACTGATGAGGAGGTTACTCTGTGGGGAAGAGATGCTCTGCTGAAGATTCCACTGATAAACTCCGCTGGGGATGGATTACCGTTGCCGGTGATACTGAATCTGTTGAGGATTGAATTCCTGTTTGTGAAAGGAAAGAACTTCGCTGGGGATGATATTTTAGTTGCACCTTGCTGGGGATAACCCTGTTAGACTTTTGTGGGGATAAACCTCTGAATTTGGATGGGGAGATTTATTTTGTACTCCGTTGGGGATAAGCTTCCAGAGTTTATTGGGGATGATGATTCAACTCTGTTGGGGAAGCTTTTTCAGACCATGCTGGGGAAATACTGACTCCACTGGGGGTATCTTGTATTCTGCCGGGGAACATTCTTATACTTTGCTTGGGAATATTAAGACTGCCGGGGATATCAAGCCTTTTTAGTGCTGATGGTAAATCAACTCTGCTTGGGGAAAGCATTGCTGATTCGTTCACAATTACAAGTCTCAGCTGGGGAGAGCTACTGCTACTGTCTTACTTTATGGGGAGTGAAAGTATCTTAGCCATATTCTTCAGCTGAATTCACCCGGTACCTGGTGGACAGAACAACTGTACAACTTGGATAATTCTTATTGCCCCTGTTTCTGAATTCGTATGTAAATACTTATGATCAGCAATTAATGTCAACTGTATATATAAAAAATGAACATTGGACGTTCTTTGCAAAACAAAACAGATAAAGGAAAAACAGTTTCAAATTTCTTTGAAGATGAATTGTATTGATTTTGAAGTTTGGCGTATAAATAGGCGTTTTTGTACAAGAGGCTGACGTCCTAGTAAGAGAACGCTGCTGAACAGATAAAGTTTATACAATCTGTGAAAAGAAAACAACTATGTGAATAATCCCACTGGGTTCCAACTCTGCTATTGCCTTTATATCCTCGAGCATCTCATCACTTTGCTACTTGGTTGAAGGTGAATCAGATCAATTAGTGTCGTCTGAGCTTGATAGTTGATACTGAAGTCTGGATACAAGGTGATCCAATGAGACATAGTGTTACGCTTTGATCCCTATTTTTTGCCTGGACCGCCCTTTCGGGTTTTCAGTCCACCGGGCTACCCATTTTTGCCCAAGCCGCCTTTTCAGGTTTTCGACTTGCCGGGTGTACAGATTTTTTTCATTTTCATCCCTTATTTTTGCCCGAACCCTTTTGGTTCGCTGGGAAGCCCTTATTTTTGCCTAGGCCAGTAAACCTAGCGGGTCTTTGATTATGCGTAGTATCTTTTCACTATGTCTGCATTGACGGGGCGAGGAAGGTCGTTACCATCCATGGTGGTTAGAATCATAGCTCCTCCTGAGAAAATGTTCTTAACCACAAATGGCCCTTCGTAAGTAGGGGTCCATTTGCCCCTGGGATCACCTTGAGGTAGGATAATGCGCTTGATTACCAGATCCCCAACTTGATACTCTTGTCGTCTGACTTTCTTGTTAAATGCCTTGATCATCCGTTTTTGGTACGTTTGACCATGACAAATAGCAGTAAGTCTCTTTTCGTCGATTAAGTTCAGCTGATCAAGCCGGGTATGAATCCAGTCATCTTCGCTCAAACCTGCATCCTTCATGATCCGAAGAGAGGGTATCTGAACTTCAATGGGCAAGACTTCCTCCATGCCATATACCAAGGAATATGGTGTTTCACCTGTTGACGTCCGTGCTGAGGTACGGTACCCATGAAGAGCAAATGGTAACATCTCGTGCCAGTCTTTGTATGTCACTGTCATTTTCTGCACGATCTTCTTAATGTTCTTATTAGCCGCTTCGACAGCCCCATTCATCTTCGGCCGGTAAGGAGAAGAGTTATGATGCTGTATCTTGAATTGCTCGTAGAGCTCAGTGATCATCTTGTTGTTGAGATTGGTACCATTGTCCGTAATGATCCTCCCTGGTACACCGTATCGACAGATCAGATTGTGCCAAATGAACCGTGCCACGATGTTCTTGGTTATGGTAGCAAAGGAAGCTGCTTCAACCCACTTCGTAAAGTAATCAATAGCTACCAGGATGAAACGGTTCCTGTTGGATGCCGTAGGCCTGATCTCGCCGATCATATCAATGCCCCACATTGCAAAAGGCCAAGGTGCCGTCAAGACGTTCAGAGGTACTGGAGGTATGTGCACCTTATCAGCATAGGCTTGGCACTTGTGACATGTCCGAGAATACTGATAACAGTCGACTTCCATTGTGGACCAATAATATCATGCCCGTAGGATCTTCTTTGCCATGGTATGTCCACTGGAATGAGTTCCGAAAGTACCTTCATGTAACTCCGCCATGATCCTTTCTGCTTCATTCTTATCCACACATCGCAGTAAGGTTGAATCATGGTTACGTTTGTAAAGGATGCCATTGCTGATGAAGAATTTCGCCACGAACCTTCTTAGAAACTTCTTGTCATTAACAGATGCACCCTCAGGGTACTCCTGAGCTTCCAGATACCTCTTCACCTCATGATACCAGGGCTTTTCTGTTACCTCTTCAGTCTCAAGATCACAGCAATGTGCAGGTTCGTCCAATCTTTCAATGATAATCCGGGGAGCCTCGTTGTCCCACTTGACTTTGAACATAGAAGACATTGTAGCTAACGCGTCCGCCAACTGATTCTCCTCTCTAGGGAAATGTTCAAAGGTTATCTCCTCGAAATGGGGAAGCAACATCAATACATACTCCTTGTAAGGAATAAGGTTCAGGTGTTTCGTATCCCACTCGCCTTTGATCTGACTGATCACGAGAGCGGAATCTCCGAAGACACTTAGAAACTTAATCCTTAGGTCAATTGCTGCTCGAAGACCCATGATGCATGCTTCATACTCCGCCATGTTGTTGGTGCAGTTGAAACATAGTCGGGCGGTAAACGGAGTATGAGAGTATTTAGGAGATATGATCATAGCGCAAATGCCGTTACCCAAAGCGTTTGAAGCTCCATCAAAGTACATAGACCATCGGGATTCCTCCTCAGGTCCTTCATCCGGTCCCGGTGTCTCACAATCAGTTACTAGCATGATATTCTCATCCAGAAATTCAAAGTTCATAGACTGGTAATCATCCACCGCCTGATGTGCTAAATGGTCTGCCAACACACTTCCCTTAATTGCTTTTTGGGTCATATATTGGATGTCATACTCAGTCAAGATCATCTGCCATCTTGCTATTCTTCCGGACAAAGTAGGCTTTTCGAAGATATACTTGATGGGATCCATCTTTGATATCAATAGAGTAGTGTGAGTCAGCATATACTGTCTCAGCCGGCGAGCAGCCCATGCCAAAGCGCAACAAGTTTTCTCGAGCAGTGAGTATCGAGTCTCACAGTCGGTAAAATTTTTGCTAAGGTAATAAATAGCATGCTCTTTTCGGCCAGACTCGTCATGCTGACCCAGCACACACCCCATTGAGTTGCCGAGTACTGTCAAGTATAAGATCAGAGGTCTCCCTTCAACTGTTGGCATTAGAATAGGTGGCTCTTGGAGATACTCTTTGATCCTTTCGAAAGCGGCTTGGCATTCATCATTCCAACGTACTACTTGATCTTTCTTCAATAGCTTGAAGATTGGCTTATAAGTAGCAGTCAAGTGCGAGATGAATCGGGCGATGTAGTTCAGTCGTCCCAGAAAGCCTATGACTTCTTTCTCTGTTCTAGGAGCGGGAATTTCCTGTATGGCCTTCACCTTTGCAGGATCCACTTGAATACCTTTGTCGCTTACGACGAAACCCAGTAGTTTACCGGATTTTACCCCGAATGTGCACTTGTTCGGGTTTAACCTTAACTTGTACAGCTTCAACCTGTAAAACAGCTTCTGCAGATGGTCAAGGTGTTCCTCCTCAGTCTGGGACCTTACAATCATATCGTCGACGTATACTTCAATCTCATGAAGGATCATGTCATGAAACAAGGCAACCATGGCACGCTGATATGTTGCCCTAGCGTTCTTCAGTACAAAAGGTACCCCACTGAGTAACAAAGGTTGTCTTCTCCATGTCTTCGGGAGCCATCTTGATCTGATTATAACCGGATAAACCATCCATAAAGGAGAATACCTTGTGCTGAGCGGTGTTGTCAACCAGAACATCGATATGAGGCAGAGGGAAATCATCCTTGGGGCTTGCCTTGTTCAGATCCCTGTAGTCAACACACATTCGAACCTTACCATCCTTCTTCGGCAAGGAACCACATTGGCCACCCACTGAGGGTAAGAAGTAACTGCTAGAAAACCAGCGTCAAACTGTTTCATCACTTCAGCCTTGATTTTCTCAGACATCTCTGGGCGCATTCGGTGGACCTTCTGTTTTACTGGAGGACAGTCTTCCTTGGTAGGCAGGCGGTGAACCACAATATCGGTATCCAACCCAGGCATATCTTCGTAAGACCAGGCAAAGATCTCAACATAGTCACGCAGCATCTGAATCAACCGTTGTTTCACACTAAGCTCCAGATTTGCATCGATCTTGACTTCCTTCTTGTCTGTCTCAGTACCCAGATTCACTAATTCCAACGGCTCTTCATGTGGCTGAATAGCCCTCTCCTCTTGGAGTAACAGTCTTGCAAGTTCACCAGGCACTTCGCAATCATCTTCACCTTCGTCTTTGGCTAAGTTGATCGGATTTCCGTAGTCATAACTGGCAGTAGCAGAGTCGTTACAAGTGAGACCCAGAGTGGATGTGGAACTGTATATGTGAGTGTGTGTAAAATAGCTGTTTTGCAATATATAATAAAGAAAAACAAGGAGCGCAAAATTTGAAATGCAAGAACATCCAATGCTTTTATTAATGATATATGAAAGTGACAGACATAAAGCCCTCACAAATGAAGCCATAGTGCCTCGGGTAAGACACCAGGCCATAAAGTTTAAAACATTGTTTGTTACATATCCAAAACAAAAAGTTTCATTATTGGGTAACAAAAGTAATAGGGGTGAAGTCCTTTGTTGTCCAGTTGCTTGGTCCACCGTCGGTTGTAGGATAGATCCATCTGTCGAATTCAGACTCTTCCACATCGTCTTCAATGGCATTCACTCCCGAGTTGTTGATGAACACAGGAGGTCTTCCGATTCGTGCATTCTGAATAGCCCTTTGAGCTTCTGCAGTGAAACCCAAACCAAACTTGTTAGTCTTCTGTGTAAAATCAGGGAGTCGGCCCCAATTTGCACACCCACCTTTCTCAATAACAGCCCGGGCATCCTTGAGGGAAGCCATCTTCATAGGAGAATCTTCAACAACAGTTTCAGCTGACGCTAGTGTCTGGGGAACCTCTTCAAAATGCTGAAATGGGGTCTCAATGAACTCCCCATCCATCTCTACTTATCGAAAAGAGTTAAGGTGGCTAATCATGTACTCTTCCTCTCCTTGTACTGTCACAATCTTCCCTTTGACCGGGTACTTCAGCTTCTGGTGGAGTGTTGAGGTTACGGCCCCAGCTTTGTGGATCCATGGACGACCCAGCAAACAAGAATAAGAGGGCCGAATGTCCATCACATAGAATGTAGAATTGAAAACCTGAGAACCAACCTTGATCAGAATATCCACTTCTCCATGCACCATTCTCTTAGACCCATCAAAGGCCCTAACAACGATGTTGCTTGGCTTCAGCTCCAACCCTTCATAATCCAACCGGTCCAGAGCTTTCTTTGGCAAGACGTTTAATGAGGAACCATTATCCACCAATACATGTGCAAGAGTAGTGCCCCTGCATTCAATGGAGACATGCAGGGCATCGTTATGATTCTTCCCTTTAGCAGTCAAGTCGACGTCAGAGAAACCCAACCCATTATCAGTAGTCAAATTGGCCATGCAATCTATAAACTGATGTCTCCTGCGGTACGTGGGAAGTCTTTAAGAAGGTAATCAGAGCCTTGGCATGGGCTTCTGAACATAGAAACAGTGACAACATAGAAATCTTAGACGGGGTTTGCCCCAGCTGTTCAACTACATTGTAGTCACTCTTTTTGATGATCTTCAGAATCTTTTCCATCTCTTTCTTAGAAGCTTCGACAGTAATCGTCTTTGGTGCCTCCATCTGGGCATGCTCACTGGTGGTTCCTTTGCCCCGAGCGTCAGAGGACTCGACGACAGGGGTAAAGATAGTAACTTGAATAGGAATGGTAGCAGGTACACTGGCAGGTGTAATAACAATAGGTTTTCGGGCAGTTGGTGGAGAGATATCAGGTGAGAAAAGTCTTCCGCTGCGGGTGACTTTAACAGGTCCAACAATATTGCTGACGTCAGTATCAACATCCAACTCTTGCTTAACTCCATGAAAATAAACATCAGCCCCATAGTGCCAAGGAACAACTTTATCAGAGGTGTAGGGGATGGGCCCCGGAACAGTGATGATCACAGGTGCGATTCTTAGAACAGATGTAATTCTAACAGGCTTCCTCGAGGGAGCCTTGGAAGAATTGTCGAAGATGGTAATGATGGAAAATTCTTCAGTATGAACTAGAGGAACAACAGTCTTCTCAAACAGAATCTCTTTACTATCCATCAGGCGCTGGACACCTGATTTCAAAAGATGGCAACCGGTTGGTAGAACAGAACACATACGGCAACCTTCGTCACAACCCAGAAATAAACCGGGTAGCAAAAGGTTCTTCTTCACAGTCAACAAATGGGTAACAATATCATTCACAGAAACCATAAACGAGTCTTCATCTATAGCATTCACTCCATGCTTGGGCATAGGAGCAGTCACAACATTAGGCCTTTCGGGCGCCTCGAACTCAATCTCCTCCGCATCAATTAAGTCCTGTATCTTATTCTTCAAAGTCTAACAATCATCTGTATTATGCCCCGGGATATCAGAGTGATAAGCACAGCGGGAATTAGGGTTATACTTTGGTGACGTTGTATTTGGATTCTTTGGGGCTTCCCTTGGAATCACCAGATTGGTCTTCAGCAACTGTGGTAGAATCTGAGATAAGGTCATGTTGAGACGGGTGAATTGCCTTCGAGGTCTCTCGTCTTTTTGTTGATTTTTGTACTGAGGAGCACCACCAAGTTTTGAGATAACAACCGCATTAATAACTTGGCGGTGTTCAGGTCTATTCTGTCTTTTCGAACTGTAGACAACACTGGACCATTTCTTTAACGGCTTCTTCTCGGTGCTCGATGAGGCACCCTTCTGTATCTTACTAGCCTTAATACCAGCCTCAATCCTCTCACCGGTCAAAATAAGCTCTGTAAACCCAGGCGAAGAGCTTCCAATTAAGTGGTTGAAAAATGGACTAGACAGGGTCCCCAGAAACATGTCAACTAGCTCCCGATCAGCCAAAGGTGGTTGTACTCTTCCGGCGAGGTCTCTCCACTTCTGAGCATAATCTTTGAACCCTTCACCCGTTCCCATTAACATACCCTGGAGTTGGGTATGCGTGGGAGCGAGGTCGGAGTTGTACTGATACTGCTTGTAGAAAGCAGTAGCCAAATCTTCCCAACTACAGATACTGGCTCCGTCCAATTGGTAGAACCACTCAAGCTGAGTCTCTGAGAGACTGTCTTGAAAGAAATGGATCCATAGGTTCTTATCAGCGGTGTACGGCTGAATCTTCCTCACATATGACCGAAGGTGCAGCTTCGGACAAGAAACTCCGTCATACTTAGCAAAGGCTGGTGCCTTAAATTTATGGGGAATCACTACCCCAGATGATAGACCTAGGTCACCAAAGTCCAGACCAGTCACTTTCTAAACTTCCATCGCACTCAAACAGTCTTCCAGTTGCTTGTACCTATCTTCAGCAAGAGGGTACTGTTCTTCGTCGAAGTCCGTCTCATTGTCGGAGACCACTGGGCTAGGAGCCCTCCTTTCTTCTTGACTATCTTAACCTCCAGATGAGGTGGTCAAATCAACTTCATTCTGTAGCCTGTTTCCAAACCTATGACCCGTGTTAAACAAGATTGTCCTCTTCTTCTTCTTTTTTTTCTCTTTCAGAATCAGGGTCTTCAGATCCTGCTGAACCTTAGCTAGATTCATGAACAACTCTTGAAATTGGGCGTTCTGGGCCTTGAGGGCCTTGATAGCTTGCTCATTTGAAGGTTCAGCAGACATGATGAGCGTTGAAATAAACAGCGAAGAAGATAAGAGACCTGTAATGGGTACATGTTATGGAGTGCATGGGATGAAATGCGTATGACATGATTTCAAAGACAATCGAGAGATTCAAATTTGTAAACCAAAAAGGAAACACACTTTTATTAAGTAAACTTCGAAATTCAAATTGTTCAACTGATGCCCTCAGGGCATTACAAGAAAGGAAATACTGAAAAGTAAATAAAAACTGAAATGGAAATAAACAAAGGACAATCAGTGCTCCCATGGTCTCTTCTTGTCGGTGTGGACATAGTCATTGAGAATCCGCTCGTTCTCCAACTGCCTAGTCAACCTCTGGATCTTCTGTTCTTGCTCGTTGAACTTTTCTCGGTAGGAATCCCGTTCTTCCCTCAATTGCATCCAAGACCTTTTCAGTTCCCCAATGTCAGTGGGCATGTAAGGGTGGAGGATTGTAGGAAGAACCCCCTCTTCATTAGCAACTTCAACAATGATAGGCCAGACAGCTTCATATGGCATACCCAGCTTTTGGGCATGGATATGGACCCATCTGAGATATGGCTCCATCAGAAGTGAAGTCTTTGGGCCCAGCTCGTGTGGATCAGATCTATGAACTCTATCCCAAGCCTTTATGAATCTGCGACGTTGCTCATCGCTATCCCCTTGAAAATTAAAGACGATACTAGGAATTAGCATCTCATGAGGTCCTTCTCTTCTAGCACGCCCAAACTGACGTAGAGCTAAGCATGGGTTGTAAGAAATTCCTCCACAGGTCCCTATTAGTGGAACATTGGGGTATTCCCCACAGTGATCAATGATAGCCTCCTCATCCATACCCTTGAGAGTCCAGATAATGTCATTATGCGAGAGAGACATAACCCTATAGGCCCAGCCCATGCCTTCTTTGTTCTTCAGCACTGACTTGGGAAGGTGCGAAATAAACCACCTCGCCAATAATGGAGCACAGCACATCAAGGTTCCCCGCTTTCGGGCAGTACGAGCATATAGCTGATGAAGAATGTCACCCAAAAGAGTGGGTACAGGATTACGAGAGACGAATATTTTCACCGCATTCACATCAACAAAGGAGTCAGAATTCGGAAACAATACCAAGCGATATATCAAAAGAGCCAGAATATCCTCGAATGCCTTGAAGTCTGGGCTATCCCATCAATAGCTAGCCTTACCAACTAAGAACTTAGTCAGAAATCCCTTTGCCCCACTTCTAGTCTCCCAATTATCCATTACCTCATCTTTGGTCAAATGAAGGGCTGAAGCAATCTCTTCCGGCCTAAATATCTTCTCCCAACCAGTAAACGGGGTCTGCTCCAGAATAAAGATACCGAGAAGATCAGAGAACTCTTCTAGGGTGGGAACCAACTGGTAGTCCTGGAAGGTAAAGCAATGGTACAACGGATCATAGAACTGGACTAGGACACTCATCATCTGCTCGTCTAATTTGGAGGTGACCAAACTGAGAAGATAACCATGCCTCCTGATGAAGGAAGTAGTGTCAGGCATCTTTGCAACCAACTCTTTAAGCAAGGTGGGAACTTGGACAAAGTTGATCCGGATGGTATTCCTACGCATGGGCATTATGATGACCTACAAAACAGAACAAAGATGAATCCCTCCTGTCTTTGAAATAGGTTAGTCCAAATGCAAGATGTATGCAATTTTATGATGCCATGATGTCATGATACTAAGCACACCACAAGTATCCACAAATAGCAAACATGGTAAAGGCACACAAGTCACACAGAGAGCCCTTAGATTTCAGGCTGGCAAGGAGCTTAGGTATTACCCTCTTTCAGTTTAGTTGGTTTAAACCTGTCTTAAAAATAGTAATCGGGTTCTAGAGAGTCTCAATATCACTGACTACCCTCGGTCGGTCATAATTCCAGTTTAACAACCTTTTCTTGCGGCCGGAATCATCGCGAGAGTTTAGTCTCAAAGAGTGTAGCATACTGCTACTGTTCTATGGCCAAGTTGGTCAATTTAAAGGTTCGAAGGTCAGTTGGTGCTTAATGACTCCTTAGAAGACCCATATTCTCCTCGTTCCAACACAAGGGATATCGGTACAGACTAAAGTGCCACACCAATGTAGCTACTGCTTCAACCGTATCGGTCTATGTCATACAGTTCCCTTACAGTTTATTGCTACTTACCTAAAGGGTATCCCCAGATCCGAGTTAGGATCTATAGTAACTCTGATTCAAGCCCACAAATATAAATCATGCAAAGCATACAATTGAAAACACAATGATCTAATCCTAAGGTACACCCCACTTATACTTGTCCCCAGCATAGTCGCCGGTTCTGTGATATGGTGGGAGAGAACTGACTGTTTTTTGGAATGTTGGTTTGCGTTTTGCGTTTGTTTTCGCAAAATGTCGCGGTAAGCAAGAGTCGCCACCGTCTTTTATTTTATCCAACAAGGAAAGGAAAAAAGCACAGAAAAATTCCTTTTTCGAGATGTTTCTCGGGTTCGGGGGTTAGATTATAGAAAAGGAAGGTGTTAGCACCCTTTCTATCCGTGGTTATCCACAGGCTCTTAGGTACTTTCTCAAAGTGTTTTAAAAAATTTGCTTTTTCTTTGTGTTTGTGGGTTTGAAAAAGTCTTTGTTTGAAAAGGAGTGTAAGTGTGAAAATTTGTTTTATTTTGAAAGAGCAAGTACTTAAGAACCATCTACCTACTAAAAAAAGGAATCAATCTGTGCTAATGTCCTTTAGGCAATGCTAGCCCACTATTGATGAGTAGGTAGCATCTTCGTTGGAGTTTTAAGGGTCAATTCGATTAAGGGACGTGCGGTCACTAAAGCAATGTTAGGACGCCTTAGCGGTAACCCTAATGTCTTAGATCATTTTTCCGAGGCAACCGTTTCGATGCAACTATGATCTTTGAACAAGAGGGCGACCTCTAAAACTTCCTATACTCAATGACCACGTTCGAAGGCAACCAAGTGAGGTGTACCCTAAGAGTGCGCACGTGCGAGTGTGTTATTTCGATTAATTTTATCTTTGTACATGTCAATGGTTATCTATGTCGATTTTAAGTTCATACATTTGATCTTGTCATGCATTCCCTATTATCAAACATCTAACAGTTAATAATTTGCGGAAATTAAATCTAAACTATTACAAGGCGTCGGGTATTTACATCGCCAAAAACAACCCTTGAAATTAAAATGCGGAAATTAAATAAAGCGATAAAATAATCAAAGTCCTAATTTAACTATTACATTCCGGGAAACAATTACATTAATATGGCAAAAATAGATCGCGCGCGGACAGTTAAATCAGGCGCATTTTTTAGGGTTTTGACCCTTTTTGAAAGAAAAGTATTTTTTTGTTATTTTTTGAATTAAAAAGAAATTGAATTAGGTTAAACATTAAATTAAATGAGCTAATTAATTAATTAATGAAAATAATATTTTTTTGGATTTTTGAGTATTTAAAGAAATAAAATAAATTTGATCAAAGTTAGTAAAACCTAATTATCTAAATTAATTTTAATTATTGCAAAAACATTAAAAGTTATACCTAATTAAAACTAAATTAATTGAATTAATTTATTTACAAAAAATAAAATGCTGAAATTAATTTTAACAAATAAAATATATTATTTGGTTTTTGATTTTATGAAGAAAAGTTTTAATTGGTTAATGGAATTAATAAAAATAATAATTAAACAAAGTAAATAAATAAATAAAAAGAAGAAAGAAATAACCAAAGGGGGTTCTGGGCCTGATTTGGGGGTGAAATAGCAAGTTTGATGCCCAAACGTGCAAGTCTGTATTGACTTTCCCAGATTCTCCATGGCATGTTGACTTGGGAGTATGATGCACCTCTCATCTGGACCACCAGATCTGGCCTGGGGCCATCTGGTGCTTGGAGATCTGAGGGAGTATGGTGCATTGCAAGACATGAGGTACGCTGGAATACCTGAAAGAAAATGATAACAAATATGTGGGGGACCTAGGATTCGAACCCAGGTCCTGTGTGTCACTGGCCAACACATCTACCACTGCGCCACTGCTTTTCATTTGTTATTATAATAAACAACAATTAATATATGGAGAAAACAACTAATATGCCAGAAATTATAAAAACGCGCGCCAGATGTTTGAATGGGCCAATTGGACATGGACACGTCTTCGTCTTCTCCACTGAACTCTGGTTATTTTTACCTGCGGATTTACATCCGCAGCTAAATCCCTAGGTTGATCCTAAAAACCGTTCTAGGCCATGAAAACTCAAGCCACGACCACAGTCATGCTCGTCTCTTCCTCCTGAACACATATATGTCCATTAATAGCCTTGATTTTACCTGTAGAGAAAACGCCCAAAAACGAATACCAAGAACCCTAGAATCGGCTAGGGGGTTACAGGCTATGAAAACACAATCAAATTTATGCCAAAAGTTTCTAAATGGAACGATAAACCTGAACATGTAAAGATTTTACCAAGAAAGTGCAAGAATATGAGTATGCGATTTCAAATGCAGAGCGTTTTTCAAGGAGACTTACAGCGCGATTAAGGATGGGAATGGCCTTGCTTTTGATTGCTTCTCACTCAGTGGATATCCAGCAAGAGAATCACGTTGAGTTTTGGCCTTGAATTGGACTCTAAGGGTGATTTCAGTTTCAAGCTTTTTCAAGTTTTTCTCAAGTTTGGTTTTTATGTTTATGCAGCCTCTAGGTTCTGATGCTCGTGCCTTTGCCTTGTATAAGTAATATGGAATGAATTAGGTCAAGTTTTATGCTTTGAATCCTTATGCATTGATGATTTAGGATTTGATTTGATCCTCCATGAAAAAGCTTCCAAATTTGTCCAAAAACCAATATTTTGTGCATGATATGGCTTGATACGAGTTTGACCATGTCCATAATGATAATTAAGACCTGTATCAATCAAAAAGATACCAAGTGATCAATATTTAGATTTCATTTGGATTTAAATTGATTTAAAATGAATTAATTCAATAAAAATCAAATAAAAATAGAAAAATTAATAAATGGACACAAGGCTAAAGCTAGGACACGTGTGTAGTGTGACAAGATCAAATCAAGTGGAAAAAAGTGGGCCCATTTGACAAAATTTGAGGTTTTGGGGATAGTTGACTTTTGGTAATTTTGCAAAAATGCCCAACTTCAACAATGCATAACTTCTTCAATTTTGAACTTTTGGAGGTGTTTTTGGACTTTTTAGCAACCTTGAGATGTCCTATAACCAACCCTTTTTGTATCATCTCATTTTGATATTCCATGCTCAAGTTACAAGCTTTGGCAAAAAAGGTGCTTTTGTTGACTTTCAAAAATGACCTATAATGTCCAAATTTGCAAATTTTTGTGAGTGCATTTCTTGATCTTGGGGTATGAAGATGGATTATAGGAAATTGCATCATCTTCAAAATGAGATTTGGATGGGTCATTTCTCATAAAGTATGAGAAAGTTATGCTTGGTCAAAGTTGAGTTGACTTTTCCTACAAAACCCTAATTTAGCAACTTTTGAATCTTGATGAATTTTGAGCAATCCTTGATGAATCATGATCAAACCTTGATCAAATGATGAAATATCCTTCAAAATGAGAATGTTGACAAAAAATCATGAAGTTTGACTGTATTTGGGTCACAGTTGACTTTTGCCCTAACACAGTCGATTTTTGGGCCTCTTGAGCAATTGACTGACCAAACTTCCTCTGCAAGGCTTGAAATTTGACATGGATGAACTTGAGAACATATTAGGACATTTGAGAGCACTTGAGGTCATTTGGATGTAAGGACCTTGATGCAACACAAAACCCTAATTTGAGATTGACTGCCTTAGGAGATGATTTGACTGTCCAACCCTTGAGCAATCTTGAGCCACTTGGAGATTTTTCTTGCAATATCTTAAGAAATATGGGAGGGCAAATTTTGGGGTACAACAAGTTGATTTTCAGGCATCTGGGCAATTGACTGAACATACTTCTTGTGCAAGGAATGAAACTTGACATGGATGATATTGAGAACATATTGGGCCCATGGAAAGCATTTGGGACCTTTGGATTTTACACACCCTGATGAAAATGGAAACCCTAATTTGAGGTACATTTCCTTAGGAGAGAGTTTGTCTGGTCAATCCTTAGTTATCCTTGAGCAAGTTGAGGACCTCAATGGGCATGTGTTGAGTAAAATGAGAGGGCAAATTTTGGGGTACAACACGGACATAGTTAAAAAATACTACGTGTAAAAGAGACCTGCTAGGTCAACAGGTCTACGAAAAAATAAGAGCATCCCGATGAAGCAAAAGGGTTCAGGAAAAAATTATGGATATATAAAAAATTATACACCTGACAAGTTGAAAACCTGAAAAGGTGGCTTGGGACAAAATGGATATCCTGGTGGACTGAAAAGGCGGTCTAGGCTAAAGTTAAGGATTAAAGCGTACGATTATGTGCTATTATCTCATCGCTTGTCTATCAGTAGAAGACTTATCACCCTGATCAGCATTTACCGAGGGCTCTAAAAGTTAAGATAATGTTCAAGTCATCCATAAATTCCCACAGAGCAGTTTCCACGGAATTATCTCTATAGAAATATCTGCACAAGCTCATCTTCAATAGAGATACATTCCCCAATAAGCCTAAATATGTAATTCAGACCGAAAATGGGGCATCTTCAAGCAGTTCATTTCTATATCTCCGGTCGACAGCTTGACAGGACCATCTTCCATAAGAGGTTCCCCAACATATAGGAATATCTGATCATTCCCCCTAGTATACGGTGAAAACTTCCTCAACACAGCCTATGAAATACTAATCCCCGACATAAATTATTTCCTTAACACAGTTTATAGGAATTTTATTCCCAGCGAAGTTTATTTCTCCAACACTATGAAATCCTCTCCTTCCCTCCAGCAGGGTCTGACCAAAGTTTCTATCACCGTAGAAATTGCTACAATGCCTAAAACTTGGTCCGATAGCATCCATATCTCTTTTCCCCAGTCAAGATATGCAAAAATCTATTCCTTCAACGAACAATGAGCAATAGAATATATTTGATTATCCTCAAGCATAAGTCGAAGATCCCCAGTGAAGTATCCTTAAATAGAAGACAAAAATCTCCAGCAAAATTATTCCCAGAAGAAATTGAAGAATCACTTTCTTCATATCCAGCGACAGTCAAGGATTTATTGTCCCCGGTAAGACATCGTTATAAGAAGCTACCGATACACTCCAATAACATGTCACATCCATACATAATTTATAATATCATAACATATGCATACCAAACGCATGTAATGTTCTCATTTATTTTAAGAAGCATCGTTACGCAATGCATACATCATGACATTGCATAAAGCTAACTTTGTCTTTTTAGGTTAAATTCATAGACAGAAGAATATTATCAATAATTTATAGACAAGATATAGATCAATTCCAGAAACTAGAAGGGGCGACTATCTACATAACCAACACTTTCATAGATCAGGCGTAGATTCCTTCTGTTATTCTTTTGGACAAAGTCGGGCATAGACTCATTCCAAACGTATCTTCTAGACTAAGTTGGGCGTAGACTCATTCTAGTATATCATTCAGATGAAATCAAGCATAGATTCCTTCTGATATTTTGTTGGTCAAAGTCGGGCGTAGACTCATTCCAAACGTATCTTCTAGATAAAGTCGGGCGTAGACTCATTCTAGTATATCATTCAAATGAAATCAAGTGTAGATTCCTTCTGATATTCTTTTGAGAAAAGTCAGGTGTAGACTCATTCCAAATGCATCTACTAGACAAAGTCGGGCGTAGACTCATTCTAAGTGCATCATTCAGATGAAATCAAGCGTAGATTCCTTCTGATATTCTTTTGGACAAAGTCGAGCGTAGACTCTTTCCAAATGCATATTCTAGACAAAGTCAGGCGTAGACTCATTCTAGTGCATCATTCAGATGAAGTCAAGCGTAAATTTCCTTCTGAAACTCTTTTAGAAAAAAGCCGGACGTAGTTTCCTTCCAATATCTCTTCTAGATGAATCGGGCGTAGACATCTTCTAGATAAAATCAAGCATAGATTTCATTCTGATACTCTTTTGGAAAAAAGTCAAGCGTAGACTCCTTCCAATACCTCTTCTAGATGAAATTGGGCGTAGATATCTTTTAGTTCATCATTCAGATGAAATCAGGCGTAGATTTCCTTATGATACACTTTTGGGAAAAAAGTCAGGCGTAGACTCCTTCCAATATCTCTTCTAGACAAAGTCGGGTGTAGACTCATTCTAGTATATCATTCAGATAGAATCAAGTGTAGATTTCCTTCTGATACTCCTTTGGGAAAAAGTAAGGCGTAAACTCCTTCCAATACCTCTTCTAGATGAAGTCGGATATATATATCTTCTAGTGCATCATTTAGATGAAGTCAGATGTAGGTTTCCTTCCGATACTCTTTTGGGGAAAAGTCAGGCGTATGCTCTCTCCAATACCTCTTCTAGATGAAGTCGGGCGTAGATATCTTCTAGCATATCATTCAGATAAAATCAGGTGTAGATTTGCTTCTGATACTCTTTTGGAAAAAATTCAGGCGTAGACTCCTTCCAATACCCTTTCTAGATGAAGTCGGGCGTATACGTCTTCTAGTACCTCATTTAGATGAAATCAAGCGTAGATTCCTTCTGAAACTCTTTTGGACAAAGTCGGGCATAGACTCATTCCAAATACATCTTCTAGACAAAGTCAGACATAGACTCATTCTGGTATATCATTTAGACAAAGTCAGGCGTAGACTCATTCTAATATTCCTATCAATAGTTACTCTAGATGGCATCTATAATCCTATCTCCGATGACACCACATCACTCTCTGAAAGGAATCTTTAAGCCCGTTCCTGGTATAATCAACCAACAATGTTACTTCATGCACATGCGAGTGCAAATTTCTGAGCACTTAAGTGTTCAATCCTCTTCCACCTTCAGACCATGAATGACGAGCATGTCAATCTAACCCTTCAGGTTTAAAAAGATTGAACAGGGGCAACAATTGTGTCCTAAAATTTTCCCTCTCATTTTCAAATCAAATTATTTCAAGAGGTCTTCTCATCTCCATAGGGTTCTTAATTGCTCAAGATTACTGAAGGAATTGATCAGACAAGTCTCCTCCTAAGCAATGGATCCATAACTAGGGTTTGGTATTTCTCAAGGAAGATTGGGTTTCCAAGGCTTCAAGTGGATTTCATGGTTCCTCATATTCATCAAAGAATGATCATACCAAGTTTCATTCCTTGCATGACAAGTTTGCTTAGTCAATTGCTCAGATGATGGAAAATCCACTATATTGGATAAAAAGTCAACAGTGGCCAACATACAGTCAATCTTCAAGATTTTTTGGTCAACAACAAGATTTAAATTCACATTCATAATCTGATCAAGTTTTTATCATTATTCCTCAAGAAAACCCTCAAATCATCAAAAGTCAAAAGTTGCCAAATTAGGGTTTCCTTAGGAGCAGTCAACTGAACTTTGACCAAGCATAACTTTTGCATGCTTCATTAGCTTTTCCCTAAAAAAGATCATTTTAAAGTAAATTAAATTCTCTATAACTTTTAATCTCTAAGATCAATTCCAAGAATGCATCATTTGAGAGATATGGGCCAATACATTATAAGTCATTTCAAAAGTCAACAAAAAGACACTTTTTATCAAGGCAGCTTACATAGGGATAAATTATTCAAAAGCCAAAATGATAAACATAAAAGTTGTAGAGGATATATTTATATTTCCAAAAAGTCAAAGATCACCTTCAAAAGATAAAAATTGAGTGAGATATGGTTTATGAAAGTTGGAAAAGTTTGGAGAAAATGCACGAAACTTCATTTGAGAAATCTTAAACTTTTGGACTAATGGGACTAACTTTTGAGGTTTAAACATGTTTATAACATGCTAGAGGACCTCTAAGTCTACTTATACATTACTTTGTTTTTTTATTTTATTTATTTTGAATTTATTCAAATTAATTCAAAATAAATCAAATAAAATATGAGTGGATGGACCTAAGGGCGTGTGGGCTTCATTTGGATATCTTCTAGAAGGCCCAATACCTTATAAGAGCTTGCCAAAACCGTGAAAACATGTTGGGAACAAGAATATTCAGGTTTGGAATGTTTTTAAAACAATTTTGGAAAGATTTCAATGTGTTTTCTTTGCCATGAATTATGACATAATGATACAAGATCATTGCCCTATTTCGATCCATTTTCATTCCTCTATAATACATGCAACACTCAAGTGTAAAAGACAAAGCGGATGCCATAGAAGCAAGGTTTCAAAATTATAAATTTTCAAAGAAAGGTGCAAACTCGTATCATAATTTACAGCCACTTTCAATCAAAACCAAGCCTCAAATTGTGTTCCTGAAGCTCCCAAAAATCTCACCATATCCAAAAACAAATCTATTCATGTTTGGAATAGCTTACACAAGCCCACCGATTTTGGTAATTTTCTTTAATTCGAATCTTTTAATCTATGCATATTTAACTAATTTCGTGTGCATAGATGAGTTTATCATGGTGTTTAGAACATGTTTGAATAAGAAAATGCAAGCTTTAACACAGGGATGATGAGTTACCATGGCTAGGGAACGATCAAATTCTCTCTTTGAAACTCCATTTTCACTAATTTATTTCTTTTTTACAATTAAAATCAAAACATATAAAAATCAGAATATTACATAAAATCAAAAAAAATAGTCTTAGGTTTTCTTAATTAACTTTTTTCATTTAATTAGATTTTAGGTCTTATTTTTTAATTTGTAAAATTAATTAGAATAATTAGGTTTTTATTAATTATTAACTTAAATTATTTTCTACAAAAGTACACAAAAAAAATTAATTTCTAACGTTTTAGATTTTAGGACTTTGAAACATCTTTTCTAACATTTTCTTACTTATTTTCCCCTTTACTTTCTTAGAGAAATTGTATAGGTCACACAGTTTTTTTTGTAATAGTTATAGTTTTATTTCTCATAAATTTATACTATTGTATCCATCCAAAGCCTTGTAATAGCTTAATTAGGGTTTACTTTTTCGCACTTTACTTTCTGCACCTATATTATGCTTGCTTGTCTGTATTTATTTAACTGTTAGTAATAGGCTTGTATGACAAGATTTAAAATCAATCGTTAGATAAGCCTAATCAAGATAAATAACTGAACTGAATCATTTGCACACGCAGACTTCTAGGGTAACCTCCCTTGTTGCCTTCGAAAAAACAATGGTCATGTCCCTGGAACGTAGGGATACCATTAGCAAAGACCCTCGGTTAAAGTCATCATAAAGATCATAATCCCGCGATGTCCCTCAAAGTTGCCTACGAGAAATGATCTTGTCCCTCGATGTTGCCTACAAATATATGATGACAGTCCCTTCAAATTGCTAAGGTATCCCTATATGTTGCCTTCAATGACCATAAAGACGACCCTACGCCTGTCCCTTCACAACCAATGGATGGGGCTACCTACCAACTAATGGTATGGATAGCACCATCCCTAGCGAAGAAGGAAAAGGATAAAGAAAGACCTTTCAGTGGGTAAGATACCCTTAATTGTATGCTCACAAACTAAAATAATTTTCACACCTCACACTTCAAAATAATTACTTTCAAATGCTTTATAAACACTCTTGAGGACTGATACAAGGGTTATTATAAAGTAGACTGCCTTACACTAGCATTGTCAAAACATTTTCAAACAAATCACACACAAAGCAAATTAAAGTGAGATAAGAAATTAAGAGCCCGTAGATAACTACAGATGAAAAGGGTGTTAACACCTTCCCTTTTCATAACTTACCCCCTGAACTCAAAATCAATAAAGGCCTTTCTTGTTCTTTTCACCTTTTCTTATTGGATAAAAGAAAAGCCGGTGGTGACTCTTGCTAACTGCAACATTTGCGATAAAACGCAAAACTAAAATTCAGTTCTCCCACCGTATTATATGTTCCTTGCAACAACCCACTGCAGTGATGCCTCACCTCGATAATGCTAACCTTTGTTTACATAAAAGCATATTAAAATAACAAAAGAGAGCACCTATTGTGTTCCAAACTAAACTTGTAAAATTAACTAAAATGCAGTTAATTAACAAGTAAAAAGAAATTAAACTACTAATTAAAGAAAAGATAAAAGCATATATTAAGTCACAAAATATGGGTTAACACACCCCCAAACTTGAACTATTACCTGTCCTTAAGTGATGTGACAGACAAAGAAAAAGAAAATTTTCTTCTAGAAACCATCCTTTTCAATCAGCCCTTACCTCTTATGTAACTAAGAAATTATCTTAAGGGACTTGTCCAAAAAGCAGGCACAATTCAGTCTTAAGGCTCAATCTTAATTGTGTGTGTGTTCTTTAGACCACTGATACACCGTGTCACAATGGAACTCTTCTGCCAAGTTAGCCAGCCTTAATTTAACTTCGGTTGCTTTATCCTATGATCCAAAAAATTAGTTTTCAACTTTAGTAGGGGGTTTTGACTTCTTATTTTCAGACTTTTACACCCAGGATCACACATGCGATTATTCAAAAAGAAAAGTTTTGTAGTTGCTCCACCTTTTCACCTGACGTGATCTCATTTGTAATCAGTCCAACCTTTTACTAATGGTGAAGACAACTACTATTCCTCCAGAAACGAGCACATGAACTTATTTAAAAACTTTTTCCTCCATTTTTGGGCACATGAGCTGTTCCTCCAGTTTCGGGCACATAAACTTATTGAGAAGTGATCTTTGGTAACTTCTATTACACACTTTAGTAAGTTTATTTAACAAGCATATGCGGTGTGTCTAGAGCATTCAAGTCCTAAAACATTCGCGTTGACCACCCTAACTAAACCTTACAGCTAGTTCTTTTTCCATATTTGATGCCCTAATTTTTACCCCTAAGATCCATCATTATTTGGCATCTTTACAATACATCAAGATCATAATATTAGGTTTCCTCTTACCCTTTGCTCTCTCTCCCTTCTTTAAGTTTGCCTTTGAGGGATAACCAAACACCCATTTGTGAATTTTATACATTTGTTTATACATGCTTCATTTTTTACTAACATCTAATCAAAATACAAAAAGATTTGCTTTGTTTCCCTTTGTTTGTTTTGCAAGGACAAGTGTGAACCAAGTGGATCAAACAATTTCCCTCAACTAGGATTTTCATCTGATCAAAGTCAAAGTATGGTCAACATTGATCCTCAAGAACTTGTGCATTATGGATTGACCTATAATCTTAGGTCATATCATTATAAAGCATCATTCAACATCTTGATGATCAAGGATCTCTCAAATATTGGTAGCTTGTTCCTCAAGAAAGTTTAAGGTTCATGTGTTTATTTCCATGCCTTCTTAATCAAGTAACCTCAAGCTTTGACAAGTATGACCATGTTTAATTAAATATCGACCAATTCTTCATAACTCTAAGTTAATATGAGCTTCATCATGCCTTGGATTGCAATAAAATATCAAAAGTATCAAAGTTATGTGTTGTACCCCAAAATCTTCCCTCTCATTTCTAAAGGCATTTCTCACAAGGATTCTCAAAGGTCAAGCTTGCACAAGTACAATTGGAGGAAACTGTTAAAAAGGGAAAACAGATAAAAATAATCTTTTCAACAAAATTGGAGAAAAATAAGTTTTCTTTGATTTCCCTTGCTTCAATTAGATTTTTGGTCCCCTGCAAATCTACTTCGATCCACAAGGCTTCGATTGGACTTTGGTCTCCTTCAGGCCTTCTTCGATTTCCCTTGTTTCGTTTGGATTTTAGTTTCTTTCAAGACTGCTTCGATTGGACTAGGACTTCCTTAAAGCTTCCTTCAATTCAGAAGGAAATGATCTTCATACAAGCTTTGACTGAGTTTTGTTTCCCTTTGAAACAGTGTCTTTCGATTCAGGAAGTAAAGGCCTCTTGTTGGTTTTCTTCGATTCAGAAAGTCAATAACTTTCTAAAAGCTTCATTTGATTCAAAAGGAAATAACCTTCTAAAAAGTGTCCTTCGATTGCGCTAATTTTTCCTTGAGTCACAAAGCAGTGACTGAAGATGTGAAAAACACAAGAAGGGGGGGTTGAATTGTAAAACTTGAAATTAAATGCAGGCAACACGTTATTTTTATCCTGGTTCATTTGATCTCAAACTACTCCAGTCCACCCGTCAAGGTGATTTCGCGTCTCTCCAACGAGGTCTTAATCCACTATGTTCAACTGAATACAACAACTGCTTTAACAACTGTCAAAGCCTTCTTGAGTCTAACCATAGACTAGTTTATCTCAAGGTAATTCTCTTACAGATAAATGAACAAATGTGTGTTTGATGTTTTCTTATAAAACTATATATCACAATTGTGATAATACACAATATTAAGCTTAGGATGTAACTAGATTGCTAGAGCTATAGAGTAAGCGGTTGAGAGCTTTAGCAAATTGGATGAGTGAGAACGTGAAGATGATTAGCTTATGCGTATGTGCGTATGAAATAATTAGCCAATTCTTTTCTCACTTTCTTGTTTAAATAGCCTTGGAAGAGATACGTTGCTGTCCATAAATCCATTTCAATGCTCATAACGATCTTTCCTTTTTGAGAAGATTATGTCTTGGATAAAGTCGTTGGTAATTAATTTATCTTGAATGCATAGTAACGTTGACACTTCAAAGTGTTCTGCTAATGATAATTAGAGTGTTCTTGGCTTTAGCTTATTCTGACGCTTCTGAGTGCTGATGACATGGTTAGGATCTTGATCAGAGTCAGAGTATATTATGCGCAGATTCTGTTCATCAGGCTTCAGTGTATAGTACATGTTATTTGATCTTCTGATGCTGACGTATCTTCTGATGCTGATGTTGATACTGATATTCTGATGCTGATTCCATCAGAGTTTCTGTAAATACACAACATAATTTTAAGTAGCATATATGTCTTATATAAATCTCATAATTCATTTAATCTTATATTTTGTTATCATCAAAACTCTAACTGAGGTTTGTAGAATCAAACTATGTTCTAACAATCTCCCCCTTTTTGATGATGACAAAAACCAGATTTTTTCAATTGAAATAAAAGAATAAAAGGTATCAGAGATTACGGATAGGGAAGATAAAGTATCAGAGATAAACAAATAACGAATACAAGGTATTAGAGATAAGAAGATAAGGAATAAAAGGTATCAGAGTAATGAAGAGAAAAACTCCCCCTGAGTTGATTACTTCCCTTTAATTCCATGAGACCTTGAGCATCAGAACTTTATTGAACTTTCTTTGAGCATCAGAACTTTATTTTATCAGAGTTCATCAGATCTTTGTACCTGTAAGCTTTTCAGAAGAAGGAAATTCAAATATATCAGAATGTTAGAATGTTTGAGACTTATGTCTCAGTAATCCATTATTGAAAAATATCATTCTTTCTCCCCCTTTTTGTCAGTTATCAAAAAGCACAAATAATCAAAGTTAAAATGATCAGAGCAAAAGACGTTTGTATTAAAAACAGAAGCAATGATAGTTTAGAACAAGTAAAAATATTACAGACAAACATGTAAAGAAAACAAGGAAAACACAGGAAAATTCTAAGAAGAAGGAGGAAGTTGTGTGAACAGAGCTTCCAACATGCTCTTGATTTGATTGCTGATTTCCTGTTGCTTAGATACCATGTTTGCTATAGAATCAATCTTGATATCTTGCTTATCCATCCTTTCATTCATCAGCATATCAGATCTTTTCAAATCCTCCAGAGTCTGCCTGTCAAGAGAGGAAGCTTGAGAATCTTCAGATACAGGCTGCTTCTCAGAGCTTTCTGCAATAACTTCTTCTTGACCCAAGTCTTCAGCTGGAATCGTCTGTTCTTCTGCAGGTTGAACTTTGGACGCTTTTCAGACCAAGGCGCAATGTCCAGATGGAGAACTTCTTCCTTCAGCAGCTTGCTCAGAACTGGACCTTCCATTTCCTTCAGCAGCTTGCTGAAGTTCTGTTGAGCCTGTCCATAGCTCTGGTCTTGCAACTTAAAGGTTTCAGCGCATACCCATCTTCTGAATTGTGTCCAGAGGAGGTCTGATACAGCAGGATCCACCAGTTCCAGACTTGCTTGTTTCAAAGAAGTGATCCACTTCTGTATATCTGTTTCAAAGTTCAATATGCTGGAACCAACATCTGGTTGTTTAGGTTTAGGGATAGCAGTTTTGTGGTTTATTGCAGTAAGGCGTTCAAAGACTGTTAGATCAATGACAGTCTTGCTGTGGTCATCTGAATTTTTCTTAGGTGAGGGAGTGGGAGAGTCAGAAATTACGATTGGACTTGATGGGGTATTTAGTGGAGTTATTTCTGGTGAAGAGGGGAGTTGAGGAATATTCACAGTGGTACCACAGGGTAATTGAATAGCCAAAGGTTGTGGTTCAGGGGATTCAGAGGTTTGAGCCTCAGAGGTTTGAGTCTCAGGTTGTGGAGATTGTTCATGTTGAGGAGAGGGTGGATTAATATCTAGTTGAGAAGATTAAGGTTGTGGGATTTCTGGTTCTGGAGAGAGTGGAGTTTCTGGTATTGGTGAGAGTGGAATTTCAGGTTGTGGTGAGATGGGAATTTCTGTGTTTGGATTTGGATTTTCTGGTTGGGGAACAAAAGTGTGTTGGTCTATATCAGAAAGAACTTGTGCAAGTTCTGGTTCTGGTATGGTTGCAGTATTTGGATTTTGTGGTTTGGAGCGGGATCTTCTGAGGGTTAATGACTCAGAAGGGTCAAAGTCAACGTCAAAATCATCGAAAGTTTGAGGTGTTGGGTTTTCAGATGGAGTTGGAATAGGGATAGGAATAGGGATAGATGTGGAAACAACAGTTGAATCTAAAACAATTACAGAAACAAGATTACCTCTTTTCTTTGGAGTCTGTTGAGATGATCCTTCTCCAGCAGCTTTTCTTTTCTTCGACTTCTTCAGAACAACCTCTGGTGCCTTCTGCTGAAGATCTTGAATATTCAGATTTGGTGTTGTACCATCAGCTTTACAAGCATCCAAATATCTCAGAATGATTTGAGGCTTAGAGTCAATTTTTGAGAACATAGGGAAGTCGTCCAGAGGGACTCTTCTGCTGGAGATTTTAGCAAAAGGAGTGATGCTGGGCTCCTTCTTAATGTTCTCTATCAGCTTCATTTTCTTCAGATTTTTGGCATTCAACTGCTTGCCAACAGATGGTTCGAGAGTGCTGATTTCTTGTGCCTCTGTCAAATTTTCAATCAGCCTATTCTCTGTAAGAATATCTGATATCAGTCTTCCCAAGGGTATCCAATCCCTTTTTGTATGTTCCTCTTCCCTTGTTTCCTTGACACTTGTTCTGAGATGGTTGAACAGAAGATGAGCTAGATTTATCTTGACCTTCTGAGAGATGAAATAGAGCAGAAACTGCTGATCAATGTTTATGTAATCAGGAGAGCTGGTAGGCTTCCTGTGGTTGAAACAATCCAGAATGATCTTGGCCCAAATTCTGTGCTTGTCCTTCAAATCCCTTATCTTGCTGGAGGGAAGCCCCAGCGTGAAAATTTCCCTTGCAATTAGGGAAACATCTTGACATCTTTCTGCCATATCAATGCAGTGAGTACCACCTCCATTGTACCCTATCAGTCTTGCAATCAGGTCTTCAGTAATCACAATCTTCTTCCCCATAATATATGATGTAACTTGATGATTTTAAGAAGAAGCGTGAATCCAAAATTCCTTTACCAGAATAGGAAATGTTGGACCACCAGCCTGTCAAAGTACTTTTCCCAACCTTGAGAGTTAATCTCTTCAGATAAATCAAAACCATTCTCCTTGAGACTGTTGAAATCCACTATTATTTCTGACAGAACTTCAAGGTTCTTGATTGGAGTGAGAAGCATTCTGAGAGGTACTTCATATTGTTCAGAGGAAGCAGTTTTCTGGGAACCTGAAGAAGGATTGCTGGAAGAGGCCATGTTCACACGAGGTTTTTGAAAAAGATTGAAAGGTTTTCTTGAGAAAGTAAGAGCACATAAAACAGAAATATTGAGAGAAAAGGAAAGTGACGGTAAAGAGTGTGTGAATGGTGTGAAGTGTTTAAATAGATTTCTAAATTTTTGAAAACATAAACGTTTAAGAGAGAGAAATAAATAATGATTATTAGCATTTAATGATAGCTGATTTTAGGGGATTCAGAAAGATATTTGGAACGGTTACCCATGACATGTGTCTCAATGCATCCAATCAGCGCTTTGCCTTTTCAGAAACGTGAACGTGTGTTTAGCCTCAGAAAATAGCTGATGACTGGATGATACTTGTTTGCTTGAGTGAACAACACTTCTATCCTTGAACTGAAGCGCTCAGATCTTCATGGATAGATTCTGATACAATCTGCATTTCTAAGATTCTGAAAGAAGATTGATCAGAAGTTCACAGAAAATAAACACAATTCTGAAGGTTAATATATAAAATTAAAACAATTTTATTCTGGACAGAGCTTCATGCTGAGATGTTTCAGAATGAAGTTGAACCTATCTTCAGAAAGTGGTTTTGTGAAAATATCAGCCCATTGATGGTCTGTGTCAATAAATTTTAAATTTAAAATCCCTTTCTGAATATAGTCCCTAATAAAATGATGTTTTATTTCTATATGCTTATCCCTAGAATGCAAAATTGGATTTTTACTTAAGCAAATAGCAGAAGTGTTGTCACAGAGGATAAGAATGTTACTCTCAAATATCTGGAAGTCCTCAAGTTGACTTTTCATCCAGAGCATTTGTGTGCTGCATCCAGCTGCTGCTATGTATTCAGCTTCTGCTGTTGATAGAGCAATTGTGGATTGTCTTTTGCTGGACCATGGGATCAGATTTTCTCCCAGAAACTGGCAGCTTCCAGAAGTGCTTTTACGCTCTACTCTGTCTCCAACAAAGTCAGCATCACAGTATCCTACTAAGCTGTAATCACTTGATTTTCTATAAAACAGACCCAGATTAGTAGTACCTTTCAGATACTTGAAAATTCGCTTAACAACTGTTAAGTGAGATTCTCTAGGATCTGATTGGAATCTTGCACAAATGCATACACTGAATAAAATATCAGGCCTTGAAGCTGTCAGATAAAGAAGAGAACCAATCATACCTCTGTAGACCTTCTGTTCTACCTTTTTGCTTACCTCTTCTTTTTCCAGAATGCGCGTGCGATGCATTAGAATCTTTGATGGATTACATTCTGAGAGATCAAATTTCTTCAGAAGTTCTCTGACATATTTGCTCTGATGAATGTAAGTTCCTTCTGGGGTTTGATTGATCTGAATGCCTAAAAAGAATTTCAGTTCCCCCATTAGGCTCATCTCAAATTCTGCCTGCATACACTTAGCAAACTTTCTTCCCAGAGAGGGTTTAGTAGATCCAAAAATGATATCATCAATATAAATCTGACATACTAAAATGTCATTCTTAACTGTCTTACAGAATAGAGTTGTGTCCACTTTCCCTCTGGTGAATTCCTTTTCTAACAGGAAGTTACTCAGTCTTTCATACCAAGCTCTGGGAGCTTGTTTCAGACCATACAATGACTTCTTTAGTTTGAAAACATATTCTGGATTTTTTGAACTTTCAAAACCAGGGGGTTGGTGCACATATACCTCTTCTTCTATATAGCCATTTAAGAATGCACTCTTAACATCCATCTGATACAGAGTGATGCCTTTATTTACAGCAAATGAAATTAAAAGTCTGATAGATTATAACCTGGCGACAGGAGCAAAGGTTTCTGTATAGTCTATCCCCTCTTGCTGACTATAACCTTGTGCTACCAATCGTGCGTTGTTTCTGATGACTTCACCTTGTTCATTCAGTTTGTTTCTGAACACCCATTTTGTTCCAATGACGTTGAATCCTTTTGGTTTAGGAACTAGATCCCATACGTCATTCCTTGTGAATTGATTCAGCTCCTCTTGCATTGCTAGAATCCAATCATTGTCCAGAAGTGCTTCATCAACTGTTGATGGTTCAATTAGAGAAACAAGTCCCATGAGGGAATCTTCAGAGTTTCTGAAGCTGGCTCTTGTTCTGATTGGATCTTCCTTTCTTCCTAAGATTGTTTCTTCTGGGTGATCCATGCTGCTTCTGGATGGTCTTTTCCGAGGTTGATCAACAGAAGGTGCTGGATTGCTTGCAGTGCCTCTTTCTGTTGTTGAGGGAGTGTCTCTATTAAGAGCTTCTGATGACTTGTCTTCAGTACCTGTGAATTAAACTTCCATACCTGCAAGTAATTCATTCTTCTTTGACTTTTGAGAGTCAAGCTTATCATCAAAACGAACACTGATTGATTCTTCCATAATCTGTGTTTTTGTATTGTATACTCTGTACCCTCTTGAGCGTTCAGAGTATCCTAACATAATACACTTCTGTGCTTTAGAGTCAAACTTGTTCAAATAATTTTTAGTATTCAAAATAAAGCAAGTACATCCAAATGGATGAAAATAAGAAATGTTGGGCTTTCTGTTCTTCCACAATTCATATGGAGTCTTTTCCAGAATAGGTCTTATAGAGATTCTATTCTGAATGTAGCACGCTGTGTTTATTGCCTCTGCCCAGAAGATCTTAGCAACGTTAGTCTCGTTGATCATGGTTCTGGCCATTTCTTGCAATGTTCTGTTCTTTTATTCTACAACTCCATTTTGTTGGGGAGTTCTAGGACAAGAGAAATCATGCAGAATGCCTTTGTCATTAAAAAATGATTCAAAATCTTTGTTTTCAAACTCTCCACCATGATCACTTCTGACTTTGACGATTCTAAGATCCTTTTCATTCTGAACTTGGTTGCAGAAGGTGACAAATACAGAGTGTGACTCGTCCTTGTGTCTTAAGAACTTTACCCATGTCCATCTGCTATAGTCATCTACGATTACTAACCTATACTTCTTGCCACTGACTGAAGCAGTTTTAACTGGTCCAAATAAGTCAATGTGCAGAAGTTCTAATGGCTTAGAGGTGGAAACAACGTTTTTAGATTTGAAAGCTGGTTTTGCAAACTTGCCTTTCTGACATGCTTCACACAGAGCATCTGAATTGAACTTCAGGTTAGGAAGTCCTCTGACCAGATTGAGTTTGTTAATTTGAGATATTCTTCTCATACTAACATGTCCCAATCTTCTGTGCCAGATCCATTGCTCGTTGTTAACAGACAGAAGACACTTTATATTCTGACTTTTCAGTTCAGAAAGTTTTATTTTGTAAATGTTGTTTCTCCTCTTTCCATTAAACAGGATAGTCCCATCTTTCTGACTAACAGCTTTGCATGAATTTTGATTAAAGATTATATCATAACCGTTATCACTTAATTGACTTATGGATAACAGGTTATGCATTAATCCATCTACTAATAAAACATTGCTTATAGAGGGAAGATTTCCATTACCTACTGTTCCAGAGCCAATGATCTTTCCCCTCTGATTGCCTCCAAAGCCTACGTGGCCTCCAGGCTTAAGTTCTAGGCTTTGGAACATATGCTTTCTTCCCGTCATGTGTCGTGAGCAGCCAGAGTCCAGGTACCATGACTGGTGTTTCTGCTTTGCTGCTAAAGATATCTGCAACATGTATTATTTTATCCTTAGGTACCCATATTTTCTTGGGTCCTGATTTGTTAGTTTTACCAAAACTCTGGTTGAATTTTGGTTTGACAGAATAATTACTACTAGTATATTTGATGTCGTGTGTGTGCCCATATACAAAGTGAGAATCAAGTGAAGTGCGTTTTATCACTAAATCCATGGCATTATTTGGTGTAGGTACCTTACCTTGGTATCCTATTCCTTTTCTGCCATTTCTTCTAACTCCATAGATCATTGAAGCCATCTTGCTTTTATCTATGTTTTTAGCTAGAAACTTCTGAAAGCTGTGATCATACTCCTTGATGATCTCATCAGCACTGTTGGGAGTTTCAGGAATTGTTTCCTTCTGAGAGTTTTGTAATAGATTTTCTAATTTTGAAATTTTATTTTTCAACTCAGAATTATCCAATTTGAGACTCCCAGTTTTATCAGAGTCAGAAGCAAGATTCCTTTTCAGGTTTCTGAATTTGACTATCATATGCTGATATCTTTCCAGAATTTCATTAAGGCTTTCAGCTAGTTCAACCTTAGTAAAGTTAATAGCAAAGTCAGGAAATACCTCTTCTGTGTCTGATTCAGAGTCTGATTCAGAAGCTTCACTGTCTTCTGTTATGTTTGCCATGAGAGCTATGTTTGCTCTCTCATCATCTGATTCTGAGTCAGCTTCAGATGTGTCAGAGTCATCCCATGTAGCCATGAGACTTTTCTTCTTTTCCTTGCCAAACTTCTTTTTGGGCTTTTCCCTCTGAAGCTTTGGGCAATCACTCTTGTAGTGTCCTTGCTCGTTACATTCATAGCAGATGATGTCTTTGTTGTTTGGCTTTCTGCTTCCTGAAGAGCCTTCAGATCTTCTGTGTCCAGAGTAGGATTCTGACCTTCTGTATCTGGGGGAGGATTCATTCTGATTCTCTAATCTTCTTGGATTCCTAAACTTTCTTTGCCTCTGCTTCCACAGTTGGTTCACCCTTCTGGAGAGGAGAGACAATTCATCTTCTTCTGATGAGGACCCATCAGAGGTTTCTTCTACAGCCTGCAAAACTTTGGAGTCAGATTTTCTGTTAGATTTTAAAGCTAATAGCTTACCTTGCTTTTGAGGTTCATCTGCTTCTAGCTCTATCTTGTGACTTCTGAGGGAGCTGACAAGTTCCTCCAGAGAGATTTTGTTGAGATCCTTAGCTAGCTTCAGCGCTGTGACCATTGGCCTCCACTGTTTTGGCAAGCTTCTGATGATCTTCTTAACATGATCAACAGTAGAATACCCTTTGTCCATAACTTTGAGACCAGCAACCAGAATTTGAAATCTTGAGAACATCGTTTCAATTGATTCACTTTCTTCCATCTTGAATGCCTCATACTTCTGAATGAGCGCAAGAGATTTAGTTTCTTTAACTTGAATGTTGCCTTCATGCGTCATTCTCAGAGAGTCAAACATATTCTTTGCAGTGTCTCTGTTTGATATCTTTTCATATTCAGAGTAAGAGATGGCGCTGAGAAGAATTGTTCTGGCTTTGTGATGATTTCTGAAATCACGCTTTTGTTGATCAGACATTGCTTTCCTGTCAATCTTCTGACCACTTGCATTCACTGGGCGCGTGTATTCATCAGTCACCATATCCCACAGATCAACATCGTGGGCCAGAAAGAAGCTTTCAATTCTGTCTTTCCAGTAATCAAAGTTCTCTCCATCAAAGACTGGAGGTTTGCCACTAAATCTGTCTCTTTCTTCATTGTTGTCATTGCTGATGTTTTGATGTGGTCCTGCCATTGTGTTTTTATAACGCTGGATCTTATACTTACACGGTTAAGTGTTATAAGCTCAGAACCAGGCGCTCTGATGCCAATTGAAGATGTGAAAAACACAAGAAGGGGGGGTTGAATTGTAAAACTTGAAATCAAATGCAGGCAACACGTTATTTTTATCCTGGTTCGTTTGATCTCAAACTACTCCAGTCCACCCGTCAAGGTGATTTCGCCTCTCTCCAACGAGGTCTTAATCCACTATATTCAACTGAATACAACAACTGCTTTAACAACTGTCAAAGCCTTCTTGAGTCTAACCACAGACCGGTTTATCTCAAGGTAATTCTCTTACAGATAAATGAACAAATGTGTGTTTGATGTTTTCTTACAAAACTATATATCACAACTGTGATAATACACAATATTAAGCTTAGGATGAAACTAGATTGCTAGAGCTATAGAGTAAGCGGTTGAGAGCTTTAGCAAATTGGATGAGTGAGAACGTGAAGATGATTAGCTTATGCGTATGTGCGTATGAAAGAATTAGCCAATTCTTTTCTCACTTTCTTGTTTAAATAGCCTTGGAAGAGATACGTTGCTGTCCATAAATCCATTTCAATGCTCATAAAGATCTTTCCTTTTTGAGAAGATTATGTCTTGGATAAAGCCATTGGTAATTAATCTGTCTTGAATGCATAGTAACGTTGACACTTCAGAGTGTTCTGCTAATGATAATCAGAGTGTTCTTGGCTTTAGCTTATTCCGACGCTTCTGAGTGCTGATGACATGGTTAGGATCTTGATCAGAGTCAGAGTATATTATGCGCAGATTCTGTTCATCAGGCTTCAGCGTATAGTACATGTTATTTGATCTTCTGATGCTGACGTATCTTCTGATGCTGATGTTGATACTGATATTCTGATGCTGATTCCACCAGAGTTTCTGTAAATACACAACATAATTTTAAGTAGCATATATGTCTTATATAAATCTCATAATTCATTTAATCTTGTATTTTGTTATCATCAAAACTCTAACTGAGGGTTGTAGAATCAAACTATGTTCTAACAGTGACCTCCTGCATACACCCTTTCGTTTGGCTATGTGACTTCTGGCAGGCAAGCCTTCGATTGGACAAGAGCCACCTTCATATAAAGCTTCGATTGGAGTTTTGGTTTCCTTCGAATCAGCATCTTTCGAACCCAACTCTGGATCCTTCGAAGCAAGTTTGAGAAAATCTCATGGCCTTACCCTACTTGTCAGGCTATTTTTCTTCCAAATATTTACATAATCATAATCTTGTACAAAGGATAGAAGCTTTGTCTACTGGATAATACCATTCTTGGATGAAATGACAAAAGGCTACCTACCCTTTTTTCCTAGAGAGTACTTTTATCACAAAAGCAGCTTCCAAACTGATTTTTGTCTGAACACAAGCAATGCCAAAAGCACAAGTCCAATCTTCTTCCAGTATGCCCCCACTTATACTAGAAACGTGGGAACAACGAAAAGGGACTGACTTGTTTCACCCTTAACCAAACCATGGTTTGTCATCATACAAACTTGGTTACTTCAAACATGTCCATTCTTTTCTCTATAAATAGAGGAACTTTTGCAAAGAAAGAGAGGACTTTTTGGCCAGACGAACGAATCTCCAAAATTTTCTCAAACACAATAAAGCTCTCAAACACTTAAACACTTGTGAAAACAAAGACCCAGAATCTAACATTTACCTCTTTCGATTCTGGAAAGTCCCATACACTTTTGTTCCCCTTCGAATCCAGGAAGAAAGAACACTACACCTGTTCTCCTCCTTCGAACCCAGATATAACAAACACCACCCTTACACCTTCTGACCTTCGAATCTAGTCAAAGGAAAACCACACCTATTTCTTTCCTTCGAATCCAGGAGCATTTAGTTCAGCCACTTGAAGGTCCAACACACCCTCCAGCCTCCAGTAAGGTAAGTTGTCCCAAACCTTGAGCTTTTCGTTTCTGGTATAACATGTAAATAAGCTTTTCTTTCGTTTCAAGCATGAACTTACCATTTTTCTTTTCGTTTCCACCATTTTAATGTGTTTTTAGAGTTGGCCCTTTCATTTTGCTTCTTGTTTACCTAAACATGCATTAAGTATTAAACTGGTTGTAAGGCAGTGCTAGCATGGCCTTAGGCCATGTTGCTATTTAACATCTCAAACAAAGGACAACAGGAAACATGAAGTAGAGAATGAAGCCTCTGGCTTCCACACTAACCTCCAGGTCAAACAAAAGAGGCAACCAGAAGGCACACCATGTGGACTTCCTGACCCAGACGAAAAGCATGCCTACAATGATTCTAGGCCAGTCGAAAGACACTCCCTCACTGCTTTCAACCCCCAGTCAAAGGAGGCAAAAAGGAAGATTGCATCTTGCACTGGTTCCAGGCCCATTCAAAAGGCACAACATGCTACTTCTAGGCCCCAATTGAAGGACACGCCTACACTGGTGCCAGCCCCCAATCGAAGGAAGCCAAAAAGTGTAGAATTGAAGGGTCTTCTGCCCTAATCGAAAGACCCTCATTTTTCTTGCTTTTATCTTATTTTTGCCTTTATATTTTCATGCACTTGAATATGGTTGTAATAGCGTAGGATTTTATCTTTCTGCATTTTATTACTTTTGTATGCTTGCTAGTAAAATAGGACATGTATGGAAAGATAAAAATAACAAGTAGACAACCCATAATCAAAGAACTAAATGCATGCAAATCAAACACACTATTCACACATGCACCCCTAGGGTTAACTCTACTTGTTTCCTAAAAATGGTCATGTTATGCATGTGAGACGTCTTAGCAAAAACAATCAAAATACAAGATCATAGTCCCTCGATCATGCTTCGAATGTTGCCTTACAAATGATCTTAGTCCATCAAGAGAAATGCTAAGATATCTCACAACATTGATATCATGACTATACGATGAACCACACCCGTCCCTTCACATCCAATGATGGTACTTCTTACCAAATCAATGGTAAGATAGAAACATCTAAAGCAGGAGGAAAATAACATAAAAGACCTTTTGAGTAGGTAGGTTGCTCCTAGTTGCTCGTTTGCTCACAACAAAAACATTTTATACACCAACACTTTAATTTTGAAACATTTTCAAAAGACAACACTTTGTATGCGTTCTTATAGAGACGAGAATCATTACAAAGACACCTTTTCAAAATCACTTTCAAAAAACAAACACTTATTTGAACTATTTTCCAAACAACACTTTGTATGCATTCTTATAGAGGCGAGAATCATTACAAAGGCACGTTTTTAAAATACTTTCAAAACCACACCACAAAGCATACTTTTAAACAAAATCAAGTGATCTAGCAAGCAACTAAGAGCCCATAGATAACTATGGATTAAAATGGTGTTAACACCTTCCCTTTTCATAATCTACCCCCCGAACTCAAGAAATAATCTCGAAAGGTCTTTCCTGTTCTTTTCAGCCTTTCCTTATTGGATAAAAGAAAATTCGGTGGCGACTCTTTCTATCCGCAACATTTGCGATCAAATGCAAAACACCCAAGTCAGTTCTCCCACCGTGTTACATTATGCAAAGTGGTTTGACCTAATTTAACTAGTTTTCAAGTCAAAGTTCACAAGACCACAACTCCTTCATTATTCAATATTGTTTGATGTTTCTTTTTACATATGTCTCTCCTTTAAATACTATCCAACTTCTCTTTACATTTCAAGAGCTAATTATGTGAAGAAAGTCATCAAAAGTTTGAAGATGTTATAGGTCATATGTGGACTTCGTGAAATTTTGACCTAATTTCAAGTGGTTTTTACCCACCTTTAAAGAATCATAATTTGATCAATTCTTATCACACGGAGATCATTATTTTGTACAATATTATCCATGATTCACTCTAAAAGTTCTCTTCAAGGATCAAGTTTTAATTTTGCTTGGAAAGACATGAAATTCATCAAAAGATTACAGGTCATTTTAAGGCTTTTAACATAGAAAATTTTCTAAGTATAAAAGTTAGATTTTTTTGTCAACGTCAAAATGATATATCTTTTTTCTAAAGTTTCCAAATGAATACTTTCTTAGCACATTATGATCTTCGTGGGAAATCGATGCCCCATGGATTCAAAAATAGTCACTTGAAACTGAAACTTGCACATGAAGTCGGATTTTCACTCTACCAAAACTCTTTCTAATGACCAAATCAAGGCGCACTTTGCACTTAAACATGTTTAACCAAGTTTCCAGAAGATAATTGACACTCAAAACACAAGGTTTAGTGGAGTTTTGATGGTTTAGAAGTCACATTTTCTTCATGATGAGGGTGCACACGATTTCACTAAAATTCTTATCATTCACCACACTTGAGCATTGCATCACCCTCAGCTATAAATAGTGACTTCATTCACATTATTTTGCAAGATTTTGATGGCCAAAATAACCCTTCTTAAATCCTATTTGAACTCTGAACTTGTAAGCTTCGTTTTCATATCCACGCCCTTCCACAAGCCAAATTATTTACTTCTAAAGCTTCCTTGAACTTCATTAAAGCTAACAAGAACAAAAGCAAGCAAAATCGTGCATCATAGAGAGCTCTCCAAGTCAATTTTCAGAAGGTTTTGAGCATAATTGAAATA
This sequence comes from Vicia faba, assembly GCA_948472305.1. Classification (NCBI taxonomy): domain Eukaryota; kingdom Viridiplantae; phylum Streptophyta; class Magnoliopsida; order Fabales; family Fabaceae; genus Vicia; species Vicia faba. The sequence continues at coordinate 1,424,744,217 of OX451739.1, forward strand.
GGTAGTTTGAGGCACCATTCTCATAACTCCAATTACTGTGATGATCCTTGATGTTCACTGATGCTCACTGTATCCTTAATTTCCATTGTTTGATCCGTTAGCTATATCTGGTTTTGAATTTTGTTTTTGAAACTCTTTCTAGTTTTTCTCAAATTGACTACACCATAATTTAAATAAATTTTTTGCGACGATATGCTCATTGTATCCTTAATTTCCATTGTTTGATCCGTTAGTGTTGTACCCCAAAATTTTCCCTCTCTTTTCCACAAGAAATCACAGCTTCAGGCTTTTCCTGATTTTTCAGATTGGTTTAAGAATCGGTCAAACAGACTTTTCTCATCAGTCAGACGAAATTAGGGTTTTTTATTGATTTTTGAATCAGTCAGACAAAATTAGGGCTTCTTTTGATTTGTTTGAGTTTGGCTCAGGGTTTGATCAAACAGATGCTTCTTTAACATTAAATCAAGAATTAGGGTTTGCGCGCGCATTCTCATAAGGAATTGATTCTGTAGTTCTTTTCAATTGACTCTGGGACATGGGTTGAGGCTTCTGATTGAAAGTTTGAAGTTTAAGTTTGATCAGTGAGATAAAGGACATATGGACGTTTGTTTGTTTAACTGTGCAATGCTTTTGGTTATTCGGAACGCCGGACGTTTATTGATTATTTATAATTTCTAAGTTAAAATTATTGGATAATTTCCAATTATTATAATTCAAGAAATTTAAGTAATTAAATAAATAAATGCAGAAGAATTAAAGAATTAACTGACAAAGGATTTTTTATTCATTTTCAATTGTTGTTACAAATGTTTATTTGATACAGTAAATTTATTTACAGTGTTACAATGACATTTATTAAAATGATTAAAAATAAATTAAATCTACATTCTAAATTGCTTGAAATCTTCATCTTCTACTGCTGCTCCCCTTTGCTCAACTGATATTTATCTGCAAAGATCAAAAAGAAAGAAGTCAACACAGATGAATTAAAAAGGAAGACAAATAATTAAAACTCATCATTAAAAGTGTTGGCCGGAATCAGTTTGTTCGCCCTCTCTGCAAATCGCAAGAAGACTCTTGGTTCACAAAGAGGGAAAGAAAATATGTTTGCAAGCATATGAATTAAATACAAGGCAGCATATTAAACAAAATGCATAAAGCTGCATAAATTGCATTGTCAAAAAGCCAAGAAAGCTGCACAGTTCAAAATGCCAAACCAAGTCACAAGTGACAAACTAAACTGAATTACACTATCAAACTAGGCAAACCAAATTGTCAAAAGTGCAAAGCTGTCAAACTGTCCAAAAGAGATGTCAACCAAGCTGTCCAAAGAAACTGTCAAAAAGAGATGTCAACCAAGCTGCCAAAAGATATCAAAGCTATCAAAAAAACTGTCAACAAGTACACAAGAGATATGCAGGAAATCTGGAGGTAAAGAGATATGCAGAGAAAAGCCAAAATGCAAGCAAAGATTTCATCATTTCCCAACCAACACTTTTTCAGAAAATAAGTACAGTTTAAGCAATAAAAAATACTTTTTCTGTGGAGAGAGAAAGAGAGAGAGAAGTAGAGAGGCTTACAGTTTTGCAGGCTTAGGAAAAAGATATAACAAAGAGTTCCAGTTCAGAACAAAGGAGGGCAGAACATACATAGAAAAAATATAACACATCCTGCATCAAAGCTCTCAAAAACAAACAAAACTCAAAAACTGCATATACCACAGGCCTGCTTCAAACTTGTAAACAAACAAGCATATCAACCTGCATAATACCAGTTACTAAACCTCCAAGCTTGCCTACTTCAAAAACAAACTTCAAACCTGCATAAGGACTTCAAGCCTGAACCAGAAAAGATTCAACAAAACAAAACTCCAAACCTGCTAAAAACCAGAAGCAAGCCTAAAAAAGGCAACCCTATCAAAACTTGTTTCACTACCAAACCAACAACCACCCTCAGAATCATCAACCATCATCAAGTAACCAAACTCAAAGCAAACCCAAAAAACCCTCAGAATCAAATTCGTCATTGGGCCAACATATCAACAACTCAGAATCATAACAATAGGCAACTCAGAATCATCAACCATCATCTAATATCCAAACAACAACAAAATGCCTCAGAACTAGCTTCCTCATAGGCTAAACAAATCCAAATCTCAGAACTCATAACCATCATTGGAAGTCCACAACATCAAGAGAAGAAAAAGTCAGAATCAAACATATCCAAACATACTCTCAGAGCAAAAGCTCATCATCGAGAAGCAAGCCAAAGAGAGGGAAACTCATAAGCAAAGTTCATCAAAGAACATCATCAAATAAAAATTCAGAGGCAAGCATTCAGATAAGCCCAAAGAGAGGAAGATTGTGAAAGCATCTCAGAAGCACAAAAACTCAGAAGAAAGCAACACAAGCAATCAGAAGAGGAAAAGAAGCTATCCTAGGGTTTTCAGATTGCAACTATCATCATTAAACAAGGTTAAAGATACCAAATACCAGGAAGGCCACAAAGCTAGCATCACTAGTCCCACACCTCCGGCCACCGGAGACGCCTCCTGTCCACTTCTCCGTCTCCTCTCCAAAGGTAGTAATTCCTTCTCCCTTTTTACACACCTCACATAAACATGTAACACATAAAAATCAGAACATGTAAAAGTTTAAACATGCAAATCCGAAAACCCTAAAAAATGGTTAGAAGAAGAAAATGCTACCTTTTCTTTATTACTGCTTGTTTGAACACGGGAAGGGAAGATGGATGGTGGCGTCTGGCAGCTGAGGCGAAGAGAGGCGTCAGAAGCTCATGTTCGAGAGCGAGGAAGAGATGAAGAAGAAGGGAACGGTGCCGCTCATCAACTGTGTAACCCTAAGTTCTGAAACAAACCAACGAAACCCTAAACAAAATTGTAACACGCTTTGGGCCTGTCCCCCTGGAACTAACGCATAAGCCCAATGAATCCTGGAACTACACCCCCTCCCCCTTTTTTTTTGTCTTAATCTATTTGTTTCTTCACTTGGGCCAACAACATACCCCTAAGCCCAGTTGATCTTCTTAACACTTTTTTTTTATATATAAAATCAACACTCTTTTTTTTTATTACCATCATCTTATTTTCTTTTTACATAACCTAACTCCTTTTGGTAAATAAAAATAATATACTAATTTTTTTTCACATTAAGTTTTATTAACAATACCTTTGTTATTATTGCATTTAAAATATGTAGATGTTAGTTTTTATTAAGTTAGTTAATTTTAAAACTTTTGCTTAATTAATCTTATACAAGTTTCTATAACATTAACAAAAAACACAAAAAATAGTAAATACTTAATAAATACATTAGGTTAATATTTGCATCATTTGTAAATAATCACATACATTTTACAATCCTTTTGATTCTCTTTTATTCTTATACATTGCTATATTTTACATTGAGAATGCGATTCGATTTGGTTGTAAATAATATTTGGACACTACTATCCTAATAAGACTCATCCCCATTTGTAAATATTTGTACCCCCATCCCTGGATACTTATTTGTAATAACTTAGACTTTAAATTCCCGCAATTTATCGCTTTCTATATACTGTATAGTAATTAGGGTTTGTATGCGAAGATTCAAAATCAACCGCTGGATAACCTAATACAAGACAAATGCATGAAAATCAACACACCATTCACACTTGCACCCCTAGGGTAATCCCGCTTGTTGCCTTCCAAAATGGGCCATGTTTGCATGTCAAGTACTTTGGCAAAACAAAAACAAATCAAATGATCATAGTCCCTCGATGACGCTTTCGAAGTTGCCTAAAAAAATGATCATAGTCCCTCAAGAAAATTGCCAAAGACACTTGACACTATTGCATTCATGGTCTATACGATGACCCACGCTCGTCCCGTTAACATCCTAACACAAGGTTGCTGACCAAATACAATGGTGAAACAACACTGTTAAAAGGGTTAAAACATGAGAAAGATCTTTGAGAAATTTAGGGGTAGACAACTCTTAGTTACTTGATCAAACTTGCAAAACACACTTGCCTACTTTCAAAACACACTCTACAACACAACTTCCAACACAACTTCCAAAACAACTTTCAAAAACATTGAAACAACTTTTCAAAAAGACAAACACCTTTGTAAAACATTCGAGTAAAGAATTGTTACAATGGTTGCCTAGACAAGGCATCTTTTTCAAAACATTTTCAAAACCACACACACAAAGCACCATCTCACACAATTGAAAAGCAAAGGCAAGTGATCTAAAACAAGTAACTAAGAGCCCATGGATAACCATGGATGAAAAGGGTGCTAGCACCTTCCCTTTTCATAATCTACCCCCCGAACCCACGAAAACATCTCAAAGGTCTTTCCTGTGCTTTTTGACCTTTCCTTAGGATAAATAAAAAGTCGGTGGTGACTCTTGCTAAACCGAACAAGTGCGAATACAAATGTAAAACCTCAAGTCAGTTCTCCCACCGTATCACAGAACTGGCGACTCTGCTGGGGATTATCTTTAAAAGTGGGGTTACCTTAGGGTTTAGATCACCTTTACATACTTGCTTTGATTGCTTTACTTTTTGGGTCCTTGTTTGGGTTTGTTGTAAATCCTACACCCGGATTTTGGGGCACCTTTTTAGGTAAATAGCAATAAAACTGTGAGGGAACTGTGCGGGGTATACCGACATGGTTGAAGCAGTAGCTATGTTAGTGTGACATATTTGTGAGTACCGGTAGCCCTTGAGTAGTCAAGGAGATAACGGGGCCGCTGAGCGATGTCATGAAGCACTAACGAACTCTAGAACCTTACTTGACCATCTTAGCCTTTTTAGGGGTAGTGAGATGACCGACTTTGGTGCAGTTCGAAGTTGGTAGATACTCGATACTACACTCATTGAGGGTTGTTTTCTTGGAATATTTTGGTCGCCAGTTAAGTGGCTAAACCAAAACAATGTACACAGAAAATAATCCAGTGATATTGAGCTCCTTAGAACCCGGTTTCTATTTTAGGACAGGATGAGCCAACTAACTTCAAGAGGGTACTTACCTAAAAACCCCATGCAAGCCTAAACCTAAGGACTTGTTTGCTTTGCGTGAATATGATTACTTGTATATACACTTACTTGCTTTCGCATACATGTACATAACATGATGACATCATACCATAGCATTTTCAATAACCATTTCAAGGATCTCGAGGGTCTGTTGATGCAGGGTCACGTTGAACCAGACGTCTACCAAGGGGCAAGAGGTTTTCCTCTAAACAAATGCCATCAAAGATCAAGTGCAACAACTTGAATCAAGGGCTATGACCCACTTGACATGGTGAGCTTGATTCTCGTGGAAAGACATCCACCGTTACAAAGCTCTCCAATCAGAGATGTTGATCAAAGTTCAACCTCTAACATTTTCTTGTGTTTACCCCGAGAGATCCTTGAAAACATGCATTCACATATCATGCATTGCATCATAACAATTTTTCCTTTTCAGGTTTCCTTATTCTCCTACTATTTATTTCAGTAGAGATGGCTCTAGAGAGGACTGTCAAGGATATCCAGGATCAAAATGCTCAACTTCAGGAAATGTTCTTGAACCTGTCCCAGGGGCAAGAAGAAGTGAAATCTCTCCTCACAAGGGGCATGGTCCAGGGGAATTCAAGCAATGCCAGGAGTGATCAGTTGGAAGAGCTTCAGTCTGAGCTGACTGCAATGAGGATCCAAATGATGGGACAACTGGTGGGCCAGATGGCTCTCATCCAGGACTTGGCTCAAAGACAAGAGGAGCTCAGAGTTCTCGTCAACCAACTGCTTCGGGACAACCAAGTGGGGCAAACATCTGAGGTTGGAGAGCAAGTCATCATTCAACCCCCTTTGAGACAAGAAGACAAGGGAAAGGCTCCTCTACTTGCTTCAGGGTCACAAGCCCATCAACAACCGCGTCAGTGTCAACGGGGTAATCAGCGTAAGCAAACTACGTCTGGAAGACAGTTCACTGAGACTGACATACCGTCATCTCTAATACTGGAACGCTTGTTGGAGGTCAATCTGACTGCTTTAAGGGATCCTATTTGGAATCCCAATACCTCCGCTCCTAGCTATCATCCCGATGCATTTTGTGCATACCACTCCTATAGTCCGGGACATGACACTGACGACTGTTGGGCCTTGAAGAACAAGATTCAAGATCTGATTGACATTGGAGTGCTGAGATTCATGCCAGATGGCGAGATGAAAATCTTCCGTTAAGGGTTTCTCCACCTGAAATGACAAAGCTCGAACTGAGAGACTTTTGTTCCATTTGAATTTTCAAAGTTGTAATTTCTTTTGTGATTCAAACAATTATCTGTTGATGTCAAACTCTGTTTCATTAATGCATTGCATATGTTTGTCTTGAATTCATCCATTCGTTTTCACTACTCTTATGCTTTCTTTATGATATTTAACTCTTGATAAAAAGCTGCAAGCCTTTAGAGGGAGGATGACGAAACAATACCATAATCTCATACAATATGCTTTTGAACAGACCTTACTGATGATGTACATGCATTTCTTTCGAATCCCAAACACTGGAGTTATAAGGAAGATAATCCCTAGTCAACCCCTTTGAGCCAAAGAAGTAGGACTTTTCTGTTCTAAACAAATTAAAACCTTTGATTTAAACCTGGCGCAGGGTAGTCTCTCAGTTAATTCAAAAAAGGTGTGCATTGAAGTCGCAAACTCTCAGTTACTAATACAACGAACGACATCAAAAAAAAAAAGAAAAAAAAAAGAGAAAAGCATTCCTCTGGAATCAAAAGACAGTGATGGTTCCTTATCTCATAGGCAGTCATTATCTCTCAAAAAAGAAAAAGCCCACTGAGCCAAAACCTATAAAGGAGGCTTAAGAAAGCTGGGGCATCCCGCTGACTGTAATCTCGAAAACAGGAACAGTCAGGCAAAAGTTAGGGATAATAAATCAAAAGAACGAGGTCATTACAAATCCTCAACAACATGAAAAATATTGCAAAAAAAGGGGAGATGATGACTGCCTTCCAAAATCCAACTGGTGTGAACCATCACCAAAAGGTCGTTCCAAATTCGAATAGAGTTCAACGCACAATTAACTGAGTTTAGGATTGAAGAACATCACAAAGAGCGGGTGGGTACCAATATACTTCGAGCCTTTATCCTTTGCTTTTTAAAACCGTGAACCAAGCCACGTTACAACCCTTCAAAAGTCCTAATTGAAGCATGGGTTAGTTCGAAAGCATACTTTCACAAAAGGTATCCTGACTCCTGTAAGGCTTTGCTCTAAATCTTGTGTTGAATTTGTCTTATAAAAAGTTTTCTGCTAAAAAACGCATTTTCTCAAAACTTCAAGACAGACATAAACTTTGAATTACTTGAATATCACTGTTTGCATTTGGCTATTTGTTTGACAGCGGAGAAATTCACACAATGAATATCCAGTGAACAAAAGTCCTCTCAGTGAGCAAAATCATTTCAAAAGGAATGACACTTCCACTGACAAATCTCCTATCAACAAGGGGACATGACATGTCACTATCCAGCACACCTGGGGCAGTCCAGTCAAGATTTCAACAAATCTCTCAATTACAGATTAACCTGGGGCAAGTTTCCATCACCATCACTTGGGGCATTCGAATGTCAATCTTAAGGGTTACGAACAGTCCAAGTTTCCTGGCAATATCACACGCATCTGATACTAGGGGCAGTGATGAAACCTCTCTAGCAGACCTGCAGTCATGGGTTTATTTCCCCAACATTTGTCAAGGATTTATTCTCCAAAACAAAATTACATTTCAACAGCATTCTTAACATATGCAGATTGATCGAATGATTCCTTCATCTTTTGGAGTAGTAATCAAAGATTCCTTCATCTTTTGGAGTAGTAATCGTCAAAGATTCCTTCATCTTTTGGAGTAGTAATCGTCAAAGATTCCTTCATCTTTTGGAGTAGTAAACATCAGAGATTCCTTCATCTTTTGGAGTAGTAATCGTCAAAGATTCCTTCATCTTTTGGAGTAGTAGTCAAAGATTCCTTCATCTTTTGGAGTAGTAATCGTCAAAGATTCCTTCATCTTTTGGAGTAGTAGTCAAAGATTCCTTCATCTTTTGGAGTAGTAATCATCAAAGATTCCTTCATCTTTTGGAGTAGTAGTCAAATATTCCTTCATCTTTTGGAGTAGTAATCGTCAAAAATTCCTTCATCACCTGCTGGAATTCAAGAGCGTTCAAAAATTTCCTTCATCACCTGCTGGAAGTTGCGGTCATTATCAAAATTTCCTTCATCACCTGCTGGAAGTTACAACCACCAACAAGATAACGGACAACTGAAGCTCCTAAAAATCTGTTTCTCTCAAAGAATGAAGACTCTCATCCTTGAAACCTCAAGAGATTGGTATACTCCCGATTTCTGACCCTTAATAGAATGAAGACTCTCATCCTTAAAACCTGAGAAGATTGGTATACTCCCAATTTCTGACCCCCAACAGAATGAAGATTCTCATTCTAAAAGTGGCGTGTAACCCAAGTTCCAGATTAATACCTGTAACAAGCCAGGAAAACTATCCGTGGACGACTAATTGTAGATTAATACCTGAAACCAACCAGGAAAACTATCTACATGAGGAGATTGAAGATTAATACCTGTAACAAGCCAGGAAAACTATCTTTTCTTTCTCAGGTCAGAGATTAATACTTGAAACCAGCCAAGACAACTATCTCACCGACCAACCTTTTCAAGATCCCAGATCAATACCTGCAGCAATCAAAAGATTCTTGCAATCCCCAGCGGAGCTAAAACTTCCAACTATCAATCCCCAAGCAGAATGAAGACTCTCATTCTCAGTTCCTCACAGAGTATTCAAATATTCTCCAGTGAAGATCCCCTCAAGACAGGAATCCCCAGTAGATTGGCATACAACCCAAGCTCCTGATTCCCCAACAGTGGTCCCAGGACTTCTCATTTTCAACGATCAAAAGATTCTTGCAATCCCCTGCAGCAGTCAAGGATTCACTTTCCCCGGCGGCAATCAAGATTCTATTATCTCCGACTATCCAGGATTCATCTATCCTCAGCAAGACAGCTCATCAGCTTACATGCACATTCATTACATTCATATCATAAACATTGATATAACATACGTATTGCATCATACATTTCATGCAACATAACTTTGTGTTTTAGCTAATATTTTACCCTTTTCAGGATAAGATTGACAAGCTCAAACTTCTGAAAACAGTTCACGGGTTCTCCAAACACGGATGTTAACCTATCGCTTGTTCAGATTCCAAGACTTCTGAAAATAGTTTACGGATTCTCCAAATATGGATGTTAATCTATCGCTTGTTCAGACTCAACTTTTGAAAACAGTTCAAGGACGCTTCCCAACATGGATGCTGATCTATTGCTTATTCAACTTCAAGACTTTTGAAAACAGTTTACGGGTTCTCCAAATACGGATGTTAATCTATCGCTTGTTCAGACTCGACTTTTGAAAACATTTCACGGACGCTTCCCAACATGGATGCTGATCTATTGCTTATTCAACTTCAAGACTTCTGAAAACAGTTTACGGGTTCTCCAGATACGGACGTTAACCTATCGCTTGTTCATATCCAAGACTTTTGAAAATAGTTTACGGATGCTTCCAAACATGGATGTCAGTCTATTGCTTATTCAGACCCCCAGTTCAAAGATGTTCCAAACAGGGACACCTTTCTGATACTCACCCACTCACCAACGACATACAGTTCAACAAACATCCATGGATGGCATCTACAAGCCCATCTCCAACAAGATACAATCACTTTCAGATGGCATCTATAAGCCCATCCTCCTACCAATAATTTCCAGATGGCATCTCTAAGCCCATCCCCCGACAAGATTCTGTCACATCCCCAGATGGCATCTTTAAGCCCATCTCCAAATGGCATCTTTAAGCCCATTCCCTCAAACTACTTTGACGAGTGAAAATTTTTTGGGCACTCTAGTGTCCAATCTCCTTTTACCTTCGAGTCGCAAACGGAAAACCTGCCAATCTAACTCTTCAGGTTCAAGAAGATTGAACAGGGGCAACTGTTGTACCCCAAAATTTGCCCTCTCTTTTCCACAAGAAATCACAACTTCAGGCTTTTCCTGATTTTTCAGATTGGTTTAAGAATCAGTCAAACAGACTTTTCTCATCAGTCAGACGAAATTAGGGTTTTTTATTGATTTTTGAATCAGTCAGACAAAATTAGGGTTTCTTTTGATTTATTTGAGTTTGGCTCAGGGTTTGATCAAGCAGACGCTTCTTTAACATTAAATCAAGAATTAGGGTTTGCGTGCGCATTCTCAGAAGGAATTGATTCTGCAGTTCTTTTCAATTGACTCTGGGACATGGGTTGAGGCTTCTGATTGAAAGTTTGAAGTTTAAGTTTGATCAGTGAGATAAAAGACACATGGACGTTTGTTTGTTTAACTGTGCAATGCTTTTGGTTATTCGGAACGCCGGACGTTTATTGATTATTTATAATTTCTAAGTTAAAATTATTGGATAATTTCCAATTATTATAATTCAAGAAATTTAAGTAATTAAATAAATAAATGCAGAAGAATTAAAGAATTAACTGACAAAGGATTTTTTTATTCATTTTCAATTGTTGTTACAAATGTTTATTTGATACAGTAAATTTATTTACATTATTACAATGACATTTATTACAATGATTAAAAATAAATTAAATCTACATTCTAAATTGCTTGAAATCTTCATCTTCTACTGCTGCTCCCCTTTTCTTAACTGATATTTATCTGCAAAGACGAAAAAGAAAGAAGTCAACACAGATGAATTAAAAAGGCAGACAGATAATTAAAACTCATCATTAAAAGTGTTGGCCGGAATCAGTTTGTTCGCCCTCTCTGCAAATCGCAAGAAGACTCTTGGTTCACAAAGAGGGAAAGAAAATATGTTTGCAAGCATATGAATTAAATACAAGGCAACATATTAAACAAAATGCATAAAGCTGCATAAATTGCATTGTCAAAAAGCCAAGCAAGCTGCACAGTTCAAAATGCCAAACCAAGTCACAAGTGACAAACTAAACTGAATTACACTATCAAACTAGGCAAACCAAATTGTCAAAAGTGCAAAGCTGTCAAACTGTCCAAAAGAGATGTCAACCAAGCTGTCCAAAGAAACTGTCAAAAAGAGATGTCAACCAAGCTGCCAAAAGATATCAAAGCTATCAAAAAAACTGTCAACAAGTACACAAGAGATATGCAGGAAATCTGGAGGTAAGGAGATATGCAGAGAAAAGCCAAAATGCAAGCAAAGCTTTCATCATTTCCCAACCAACACTTTTTCAGAAAATAAGTACAGTTTAAGCAATAAAAAATGTTGTTTCTGTGGAGAGAGAAAGAGAGAGAGAGAGAAGTAGAGAGGCTTACAGTTTTGCAGGCTTAGGAAAAAGATATAACAAAGAGTTCCAGTTCAGAACAAAGGAGGGCAGAACATACATAGAAAAAATATAACACATCCTGCATCAAAGCTCTCAAAAACAAACAAAACTCAAAAACTGCATATACCACAGGCCTGCTTCAAACTTGTAAACAAACAAGCATATCAACATGCATAATACCAGTTACTAAACCTCCAAGCTTGCCTACTTCAAAAACAAACTTCAAACCTGCATAAGCACTTCAAGCCTGAACCGGAAAAGATTCAACAAAACAAAACTCCGAAGCTGCTAAAAACCAGAAGCAAGCCTAAAAAAGGCAAGCCTGACAAAACTTGTTTCACTACCAAACCAACAACCACCCTCAGAATCATCAACCATCATCAAGTAACCAAACTCAAAGCAAACCCAAAAAACCCTCAGAATCAAATTCGTCATAGGGCTAACATATCAACAACTTAGAATCATTACAATAGGCAACTCAGAATCATCAACCATCATCCAATATCCAAACAACAACAAAATGCCTCAGAACTAGCTTCCTCATAGGCTAAACAAATCCAAATCTCAGAACTCATAACCATCATTGGAAGTCCAAAACATCAAGAGAAGAAAAAGTCAGAATCAAACATATCCAAACATACTCTCAGAGCAAAAGCTCATCATCGAGAAGCAAGCCAAAGAGAGGGAAACTCATAAGCAAAGTTCATCAAAGAACATCATCAAATAAACATTCAGAGGCAAGCATTCAGATAAGCCCAAAGAGAGGAAGATTGTGAAAGCATCTCAGAAGCACAAAAACTCAGAAGAAAGCAACACTGAGGCAAGCAATCAGAAGAGGAAAAGAAGCTATCCTAGGGTTTTCAGATTGCAACTATCATCATTAAACAAGGTTAAAGATACCAAATACCAGGAAGGCCACAAAGCTAGCATCACTAGTCCCACGCCTCCGGCCACCGGAGACGCCTCCTGTTCACTTCTCCGTCTCCTCTCCAAAGGTAGTAATTCGTTCTCCCTTTTTACACACCTCACATAAACATGTAACACATAAAAATCAGAACATGTAAAAGTTTAAACATGCAAATCCGAAAACCCTAAAAAATGGTTAGAAGAAGAAAATGCTACCTTTTCTTTATCACTGCTTGTTTGAACACGGGAAGGGAAGATGGATGGTGGCGTCTGGCAGCTGAGGCGAAGAGAGGCGTCAGAAGCTCATGTTCGAGAGCGAGGAAGAGATGAAGAAGAAGGGAACGACGCCGCTCATCAACTGTGTAACCCTAAGTTCTGAAACAAACCAACGAAACCCTAAACAAAATTGTAACACGCTTTGGGCCCTTCCCCCTGGAACTAACGCCTAAGCCCAATGAATCCTGGCACTACACCCCCTCCCCTTTTGTTTTGTCTTAATCTATTTTTTTCTTCACTTGGGCCAACAACATACCCCTAAGCCCATTTGATATTCTTAACACTTTTTTTTATATATAAAATCAACACTCTTTTTTTTATTACCATCATCTTATTTTCTTTTTACATAACCTAACTCCTTTTGGTAAATAAAAATAATATACTAATTTTTTTTCACATTAAGTTTTATTAACAATACCTTTGTTATTATTGCATTTAAAATATGTAGATGTTAGTTTTTATTAAGTTAGTTAATTTTAAAACTTTTGCTTAATTAATCTTATACAAGTTTCTATAACATTAACAAAAAACACAAAAAATAGTAAATACTTAATAAATACATTAGGTTAATATTTGCATCATTTGTAAATAATCACATACATTTTACAATCCTTTTGATTCTCTTTTATTCTTATACATTGCTATATTTTACATTGAGAATGCGATTCGATTTGGTTATAAATAATATTTGGACACTACTATCCTGATAAGACTCATCCCCATTTGTAAATATTTGTACCCCCATCCCTGGATACTTATTTGTAATAACTTAGACTTTAAATTCCCGCAATTTATCGCTTTCTATATACTGTATAGTAATTAGGGTTTGTATGCGATGATTCAAAATCAACCGCTAGATAACCTAATACAAGACAAATGCATGAAAATCAACACACCATTCACACTTGCACCCCTAGGGTAATCCCGCTTGTTGCCTTCCAAAATGGGCCATGTTTGCATGTCAAGTACTTTGGCAAAACAAAAACAAATCAAATGATCATAGTCCCTCGATGACGCTTTCGAAGTTGCCTAAAAAAATGATCATAGTCCCTCAAGAAAATTGCCAAAGACACTTGACACTATTGCATTCATGGTCTATACGATGACCCGCGCCCGTCCCGTTAACATCCTAACACAAGGTTGTTCACCAAATACAATGGTGAAACAACACTGTTAAAAGGGTTAAAACATGAGAAAGATCTTTGAGAAATTTAGGGGTAGACAACTCTTAGTTACTTGATCAAACTTGCAAAATATACTTTCCTACTTTCAAAACACACTCCACAACATAACTTCCAACACAACTTCCAAAACAACTTTCAAAAACATTGAAACATCTTTTCAAAAAGACAAACACCTTTGTAAAACATTCGAGTAAAGAATTGTTACAATGGTTGCCTAGACAAGGCATCTTTTTCAAAACATTTTCAAAACCACACACACAAAGCACCATCTCACACAATTGAAAAGCAAAGGCAAGTGATCTAAAACAAGTAACTAAGAGCCCATGGATAACCATGGATGAAAAGGGTGCTAGCACCTTCCCTTTTCATAATCTACCCCCCGAACCCACGAAAACATCTCAAAGGTCTTTCCTGTGCTTTTTGACCTTTCCTTAGGATAAATAAAAAGTCGGTGGCGACTCTTGCTAAACTGAACAAGTGCGAATACAAACGCAAAACCTCAAGTCAGTTCTCCCACCGTATCACAGTTAGCTATATCTGTTTTTGAATTATTTTTTTGAAACTTATTCTGGTTTTTCTCAAATCTATTACACCACAGTTTAAATAAAATTTTCGCGATGATATATTTCAGATCGTCTCATTGAGCCGCTTCCAATGATACAAATTTCATAAGCAATGATTTCCTTTTTTTGAAACACGAATTTTCCCTAAGTTTAGGATGCTGGAGGTTGAAGATGACCTACGTGTCTTCCTCAGCCAATGAAAGCTTGACAAACATTTTAATTTGACTGTCTTGACTTTTCCTGGCTCCATGTGTGCGCATTGACCTGATCCCATGGTGGACACGTGCTTCTAAGCCCTCCAGATTGCCATGTCAATTAATGAAATGAGATATGACGCCTCTGGATTTTTTTTGTTTTCTTTTTCTATTTTGATATTTATTTGTTTTTAACTTATAACTCTTTCATTTTAATTCAAAAAAATACCAAATTTGATCCATATTTTTGTTTATTTTATATTTTACTAATTTTCGTGAATTTTTGAATGTTTGTTTAGTTTTAATTTGATTTAAAAATATTTTTCATACTTTTAAAATTCTGTAAAAAATATTACATGATTTTGTGATGGTTTCTGACTTATGGTGATTTTATTTTGTTTTTATTCTTGGTCTTACTATTTTCATCTTTTTTTTTTATCTTTTTGCTTGATTTTAAATTATTTTAAAATAGTTTCTGATTTCTAAAAATTATGAAAAAAATTCATAAATATTTTGAGGTATTTCTGATATTTCTGTGCTTCTGGATGCAATTTATTGGAAGGTTTGATGTAGTTTTCCATTTTCCCCTTATTTTTATTTTAAAAACAATTAAAAAATATTTTTATTATTATATTTTGTTTGTTAATTACAATTTTAATTTTGTATATGATAGGAGATATAACTCTTGTTCTGTCGAAGATCATGGGTGTATGTCGAATAGCTAGTGTTAATAGGTTGTCAGTTGTATTCGATAATGTCAAATACAACAACTTTCTAGTTTTGGGCCACAATAATGTTGAAATGTAGTTTTGGGCCAAAGTTTGTATATAGTCGAATTGGGAACGGGCATTGTATGCCTATATAAAGGGCTTACTAGTTTGTAATTTACAATGAAACATATCACATCAATAACAGATTTTCACAATTCAGTTTTTTGTTACAGTCTTATAATAAACTCTCAATCTCTCTTTATCTTCTTATTCGTTTTTCTTCTTTCTTTTTCTCAATCATCTTTCTTGGAAACCTTTTGTTCATTCAATTGGTTCCAAAAAATTGGTATCAAAAACTGGTTGCGATTTAGAGAGAATCTATTGTCAAACAGAACAACAACGTCAACGTAATTTCCAGCAAATCTACAGGTTTTGAAAGGCGAAAAGTATCAACGGTGGGTTTCACAAATGAAGGTTATCTTCAGATTTCAAGATTTTATTGAAATCTTGAATGATGAAGTATCAGAACTGAAAGCAAATTCGACAGATGCTCATAAAGCTGCACACAAAGATCAAAGGAAGAAAGATGGTAAAGCATTGTTCTTTATTCACCAGTGTATGGATTCTGATGTATTTGAGAAGATAATTGAAGAAGAAACGACAAAAGGAGCGTAGGAAAAGTTAAAGAACTTATATGATGGAGATGAGAAATTGAATAAGGTGAAGTTGCAGTCATTGAGGAAGCAATAAAAGATGATTCAGATGAAAAAAGATGAATCAATATCTGCATATTTCTCAATAATTGTGACGCTAACAAACCAGATGAAGGCATGTGGTGAATCAATTACGGATCTGCAGAAGATAGATAAAGTGTTGAAATCTCTGACTGCAGATTTTGACTACATATTAGTGACAACTAAAGATGCCAAGACTCTATATGCGATGGATTTAGAAGAACTTCAAACTTCATTAGAGGCTCACGAGATGAGGTTGAAGCAGAGAAACTCAGAAAGAGAGAAGGTGGTTGAACATGCATTGCAATCAAGATTTAGCAAGAAAGATGGAAAATAGAAGTCAAAGCAACGAAAGAATCTTGCTACTGATGAGAAGTCAAGAAAGAATACTGATTCGATCAAGAAAGGTGTGGGCAACAAGTATTTTGGGAAGAAATTTGACACGAAAGAGGTGCAGTTTTACAATTGTCAAGGTTTTGGTCACTATGCTTAAGACTGTCGAAGAAAGAAAGTAGCAAGGGAAAAAGATAGTGGTGAAGTTCAATATGCACGAGTTGGAGATAGTGATTTTGATTATGTGTTGTTAATGGTCAATACTCAGTTGAACACTGAGAAAAAAACATGTGGTATATGGATTCAGGATGCAGCAAACACATGACTGGAAATAAAAACCGATTTACCAAGTTAGATGAGTCATTAAAAAAGGTGATACACTTTGCAGGTGAAAGGCATATCAAATCAGATGGTAAAGGAGATCTTTCAATTGTCAGGAAGAATGCTCGAAAGGAATCTGCCACTGAAAAGTGTTGTATGTACCTTCTATGACAAGTAACTTGATAAGTGTAAGTCAATTACTTGCAAAAGGTTTCAATATGAAGCTATAAAAAATCAAATGAAGGTATATAGGGATGATGGGAGGCTGATAATGAAATCACCATTGGCAGAAAACAAAACCTTCAAAGTTGAACTCAACACATCAAATCACAAGTGTCTTGCTTTAACTACAGAAGAAGACAAGAACTGGCTATGGCACCACATGTATGGACATCTAAACTTCAGAAGTTTATGCATGCTCAATCAGAAAAGGATGGTGTTTGGGTTACCGTATGTAAAGGAATCAAATCAGGTATGCGAGGAATGCTGCAAAGCAAAACAGGTTAGAAAAGCGTTCAAACATGACTTGCCCATGAAATTAAAGTAAAATTTGGAGCTGGTTCATTCTGATGTGTGTGGACCTTTTGAAATAAAGTCAAATAGAGGCAACATATATTTTCTTACTTTTATTGATGAATTCACCAGGCATATGTGAATTTACTTTATTGAAAGGAAGAGTGAGGTATTCACACAATTCAAGAAGTTCAAGTTGCATGCTGAGAAACAAAGTGGATACAAGTTGAAGAAGTTGAGAACTGATGGAGATGGTGAATATACTATAAGAACAAGAAGTTTTTACTACATATGACCTTGGGATTTTGATGATAACTTCACATGTTATCTGTAATACTGGTTTTGCATTTTTTATTTGCAAATGTTGCGGTTAGCAAGAGTCGCCACTGAATTTTCTTTTATCCAACAAAGGAAAGGGTGACAAGAACATGAAAGACCTTTCGAGATTTTTTGAGTAAGGGGGGTAGGTTATGGAAAGGGAAGGTGTTAGCACCCTTTTCATCCGTAGTTATCTACAGAGTCTTAGTTGCTAGCTCATTTTGAAAATGCTTTTTGTGTAAGTGTGTTTTGAAGATATTTTGAAAAGACGCCTTAGTGCGGAGAACTTTGTAATGTTTCTCGTTTCAGCGAGAACGTATACAAAGTGTTTTTGTCTTTGAAAATATTTAGGAAAAAGTTTGTGTATGTGTGAAAAATTGTTTTGTTTGTTTTTATGAGCAAGCAACTATGAGTTGTCTACCTACTCGAAAGTTCTTTGTTATTTTCCTCTTTTCCTTTAGATGGTGCTATCCTAATATTAGTCACTAGGTAACCCTATCGTTGAATGTTTTGAGGGACATGCACGGGTCATCGTACAGTCATTGAAGGCAACTGGTAAGGATGCTTTAACAATTTCGTTTAAGGGACTCTATCATTTTACCGAAAGACAACGTCGAAGGATCATCGAGGGACTATGATCTTTGTATCGAGGGACTTTGCTAAAGCATCCCAACTTTCGAGGGACATGACTGTTTATTCCGAAGGCAACAAGTGGAGGTACCTTAGAGGTGCTCGTGTGCGAAGTTTTTTGTGTTTCAGTTATTGTTTATTTTTGATGTTAAGGTTTTCTAACGTTTTGTTTTTAGATCTTGCCATACACGTCCTAGTTACTACACGGTTATATACATATACATGCATAACTATAAGTGCGGAAAATAAAATGCGAGAAAGTAAAGGCCTACAACTATTACATCCCATAAGAATTTACATAATAGAAAAAACGCGAGGAAATATAAACTACAACTAATACAAAATTACGCGTGCGGCCTATACATTTGTTTTATAGAATTTAAATAGCAAAGGAATAATTAAAAAAGAAATTAAAGGAATAAATAAAAAACTAAAATTCTAAGCAAGAAAAAAATCTTTTTGGTCTTTTTATGAGAAAAAAGAATTTTGTGTTAATAATAATTTGAATTTTGATTTATGAAAATAAATTAATTATAAAACCCTAATTCTAATTAGTTAATTAATTAAAAAAGTGATTAAAGTAATTAATTAAAATTAATTTAATTAATAAAAACCTAAGTCTAATATTTTTGTGATTTTTTTATTAAAATAAGATTGATTAAAAAGAAAGTAGTTAATTAAAACACAAAAAAGAAATGAAAATGGGCCTGTTGAGAACAAGTAAGTGGAGGGGGTGTGAGGAAGGAGAACAATGGGCCCAAAACGGATGAGTCCAGGAGCTTCATTATGATCCAATGAGGAATGCGCCTTGGGGTGCACCATGGTCATGATTGTAATTTCTGCCTCCATGCTTACATGTAAAACGTTAGAAAATTGCAGAAAAAGCATATAAATGAAACAAACATGCTTACATGGATTTAAAGTGTGAAAATCTTGAGAACACGAAACCTACCAACTTACCAACCGGAATCGATGTGAGGGTGTTTTATGGGATTATTTTTAAAGGATAATGATTGATTCTGACTCCTGGCCTTCAGGAGGACAATGAAAGGCTTGGATCGGTTTGAAAACCGCTGGAGATGCGAGATATGATTTTCACAATTTCTTCGAATTTGGAGAATTTGTTTTGGAGAGCTTTGGTGCAAAATTCCGTGCTCTTGGATTATGATTTTTTTCCGTATTTATAGAGGTATGGAATGGTGAGTAAACATGGCAAGAATCCACACATAATGACCCCCTTTCAAAGCAATATCAAACATATTAAAATACTTCCGAAATTGTGAAAAATTTGCCCTTCTTGAGATGCAATGAACCTGGTCTTTTTCCTCATGATTTTCACGAATTCTAAGGCCCAATATCAACTCAAATCATCAGCCCATGTGTTTATACTTTTTATTTATTAGTTTACGCAATTTATTTTGTGTTTATTTGAATAAAAACAAAATAAATATGAATAAAATAGAGAAAAAATGCAAAGTAAGGTGAGAGTGAATTTAAGAGTCCTTGAGTAAGTCATAGACATATTTGAGTCCCACAAAATAGGTATATGAACTTAAAAATGCATTTTTTTCTCAAAGTTGACTTTTTTGCATTTTCACCAATTTGTACTAGTCATAACTTGCTCAATTTTATCTTTTGGAGATGATATTGAACTTTTTAGAAAGATCAAGATGTCCGCTACAATATCTATGTTGGACATTTTTTCATTTGGAGAAATTATCTTGATGTGACTTGTCTTGACAAAAAATGCCTTTTTATTGACTTTCAAAAAGACCTGTAATATATTGGCTCATATCTTTCCAATGATGCAATTTTTGAACTTGAGGACAAAGGAAAAGTTGTAGGGAATTGAATTTTATTCACATTGAACTTTGGTTGGGGAAAAATGGATGAAGCATGTGAAAGTTATGCTTGGTTAAAGTTCAGTTGACTTTTCCTAGGAAACCCTAACTTTGCACTTTTAGATTCTTGATGATTTGAGAGCATTCCTTGAGGAATAATGATAAAGCCTTGATAAAATGATGGATATCACTTCAAAGTGTTGATGTTGACCAAAAATCTTGAAGTTTGACTGTATGTTGGTCATAGATGACTTTTGACCTAATACAGTTAATTTCCAATCATATGAGCAATTGATTGAGCAAACTTGTAATGCAAGGCGTGAAAATTGGCATGAGCATTCTTGGGGACATATTAGGGACAATGAAAATCACTTGAGTCCTTTGAAACCCAAACTTATTTGTGAAAAATGAAACCCTAGTTAGAGATATATTGCTTATGAGGAGAATTTGTCTGGTCAATTCTCATTCAACCTTGAGCACTTGGGGACCTCTATGAATATGTCTTGAATAAAATGAGAGGGAAAATTTTAGGGTACAACAACTTCCCCTGTTCAATCTTCTTAAACCTGAAGAGTTAGATTGGCTGTCTGCCATTCGTAATCTGAAGGTGGAAGATGATTGAACACTAGAGTTCCCATAAATTTGCACTCGCCCGTGCATGAAGTAATGTTGTTGATTGATGATATCGAGAATGGGCTTATAGATGCCATTTAGAGAAGATGACTGAGAGTCGTCAGATATGGGCTTAAAGATGCCATCCAAAGTAAATGTTGACTCCAAACTGGAAAAAGTATAAGAATAAATCTACGGTTGATTTATCTGAGCTAGAAGAGGTCTCTGTATCTGGCTTCGTATGAGAAGTATGCTAGAATGAGTTTGTGTCTGATTGTATCTAGAAGATGTGTTGGGGAGTGTTAGAATGAATCTTTGCCGTGATTGTATCTAGAGATGTATTGAGTATGAGTATCAGAATAAATCTATATCTTGATCGTATCTGAACTGAGAGATGTATTGAATGAGTATCAAAATGACATCCGAATTTGGAGCGTATCTGAACTGTATCTAAAAGATGTAATGAATGCTATCAGAATGACATCCGTATTTGGAGTGTATCTGAACTATATCTGAAAGATGTACTGAATGAGTATAAGAATGACATCCGTATTGGAGCGTATCTGAACTGTATCTGAAAGATGTACTGAATGAGTATCAGAACAGCATACGTATCTGGAGCGTATCTGAACCGTATCTGAAAGATATACTGAATGAGTATCAGAATGACATCCATATTTCGAGCATATCTGAATTGTATCTGAAAGATGTACTGAATGAGTATCGCAATGACATCCATACCTGGATCATATCTTAACTGTATCTGAAATATATACTAAATGAGTATCAGAATAGCATCCGTATCTGGAGCGTATCTAAACCGTATTTAAAAGATGTAGTGAATAATTATCAGAATGACATCCGTATTTGGAGCGTATCTGAACTGTATCTGAAAGATGATATGGAATGAGTATCAGAATGACATCCGTGTCTAGAGCGTATCTGAACCGTATCTGGAAGATGATAAACTATTGACAATCTCTATATGTTCGGGAACTAACCTGAAAAGACAAAGTTAGTTTTATGCAATGGCATGATGTAGGAATTTTATTGCGTAATGATGCTCTCAAAATAAACGAGATTGCGCTATATGCATTTTGTATGCATATGCTATGTCGTTTGTAAATGATGTATGAATGTGAAATGTTATTGAGGTGCATTTGTAAACTCGAGCATCTTTGTCTGGGGAAAATAAATCCCTGACTGTTGCTGGGGATGAAGAGTATGTGTATATTCAATCTTCTAGGAATTGTTTCCACTGGGGATACCTGCTTTCTTGTTCAAGGAAACTCTGTTGGGGAACATTGATTTTTGCTCTTTGCTTGAGGAAACTCTATTAGATCGTGTTAATTCTTGCTCGGGGAGAAGATTTTAAGAACATTTGATGTTCACTGTTCTACTGGGGAGCTTATACCCTGACTGGGAATAGAAGAGATGGATAACCTTTCGGCTCGCCCGGGGAGGATAAAGTTGATTGACATCTGGTCTAGTTTCTAGGTTCTATAGCAACTCTCTAGGGATAGTGACCACTTCACTGGAGAGAGGGATTTTTGCCGGTGACTCATTTTCATATGAGTAATAGACTCAAGCTGGGGAGATTGGTCCTCACTGGGAAGATAAATCCTGTTGGGGAAATAAACCCTATTGATGGAGGTATATCCTGTTGAGGGAAGCTCTTTGTCAAGGAGAATGCGCTCTTCTGGAGAGAAGTAATTTGCAGGGGCTTTTACAGTTTTGAAAACTTAGCTAGGGATAAGAATTCCCATAGACTGTAATGTTTTGGATCCTATAGATAGGAAATATTACTGGGAGGAAGCCTGCACTCCTTCATCTGCCAGAGTGATCTGTTGGGAAGATTGCAGGGAATGTATGAATTTGCATAGATTACCATGTAGGGATAATCTCATGGAAGTTGCTCTGTGGGGATTCATGGAGACTTTGAACACACCTCAACTTCTAGAGCCTTTGGTGAATGTTGATCAGGGCGATAAGTCTTCTACTGATAAACAAGTGACGAGATGACAGGACATAGTCGTACGCTTTAATCCCTAACTTTTTCCTGGAGTGTCCTTTCAGATTTTCAGTCCACCGGGATACCCTTTTTTACCCAAGCCTCCTTTTCAGGTTTTCGACTTGTCGGGTGTACAATTTTATTTATATATCCCTAATTCTTGCCGGAACTCTTTTGGTTCGCCGGGATGCCCTTATTTTGTCTAGGCCAGTCAACCTAGCAAGTCTTTTTTTTCATGCGTAGTGTTTTTCGACTATGTTCGCGTTCACAGGGTGCGGAGAATTGTCACTATCTGTGATACGGTGGAAGAACTGGCTGTTTAATACTGGTTTGCGTTTTGTATTCGAAAATGTGCGGTAAGCAAGAGTCCCCACCGACTTTTCTTTTATCCAACAAAGGAAAGGGTGAAAAGAACAGAAAAAGACCTTTTCGAGATGTTTTCAGAGTAAAGGGGTAGATTATAGAAAGGGAAGGTGTTAGCACTCTTTCCACCGCGGTTTTCCATGGGCTCTTAGAGGTTTGCTCAATTTGAAATACCTTTGTGTTTTTTGCATTTGAAAATGTTTTGAAAACGCCTTAGTACGACGAACTTTGTAATGTTTCTCGGGATAGTGGGGAAAGTATACAAAGTGTTTTGAATTTGAAAAGTAGTTTTCTGTGTAAGTTAAAAAATGTTTGAGCAAACTTCTAATAGCTATCTACTTTGTTACTCAAAAAGGGTCATTCTTTTCCTCTTTTCCTTTAGACAATGCTATCCTACTATTAGTGAGTAGGTAGCCTTATCGGTGGATGTTGAGGGACATTCGAAGGGATGTTTTGCAGTCATAAAGGCAACATATGGAGACACTTTAGCAACTTTGTCTAGGGACTAGATCATTTACCAAAAGGAAACATCTTAGGGTCATCGAGGGACTATGATCTTTTGATTTTACGGGTCTTTGCTAAAGCGTCCCCATTCTAGAGGGACGTGACTGCTTTATTTTTCGAAAGACAACGGAAGAGGGGATACCCTAGAGGTGCATATATGCATATGTGTTGAGATTCAGTTATTTTTTTCTTTTTGTTAGGTGAGCTAACGTTTTAATTTATAGTATTTCCATACACGCCTATTTACTAAAAGTAATATATCAAAATAATAAAGCAGTAAATGTGCAGAAAATAAAATGCAGAAAAATAAATCCTAAACTATTACACGGCTTTGGGAGAGTTACATAAAAAAGAGTGCATGAAATAAAGTGCAGAAGTTTAAATCTAAAACTATTACATCCATAAGCAGTTACAATATTTATATAAAATGCGAGAATAAAAATGAACACGTGCGAAATAAATATTACGTCTAAAAAAAACTAAAAAAGTTCTGAGTAAACAAAAAAAACTTCTTTGTTGTTTTTGTTTAATTTTGATTAAAAAGATGCTTAAAATAAATTAACCCTAAATTTAATTGAGAAAAATAAATATTGAATTAAATTAAACTAATTTTAATATTTGTTTGCATTTCTTTTTATTTAAGAAAGCATTTGAAACATAAATTAAATCCTACATTCTAATTCATTTTTAATTTAAGAAAGTAGTTAAAATCTAATTAATTAATTAATTAATTAAAGTAATTAATTCTTTAATTAAAAAAATCTAAGCCTATTTTTTTGTGATTTTTGACTTAGAGTTAATTTAAATGATAAAAAAGTCAAATAAAGAAAAGGACAAAAGCCAAATAAGAATACAAAGGGGTATCCTTCGATCAGGGAGAAAAGTGGGCTTTTCGATCCAGAGGGGAAGCTGCCTTTCGACCCAGGCAGTAGACTCCTTCGATTCTTCCTTCTTTTACTTCCTTTTAATTGAGTTTAGGATTTGGTGTGAGCAACCTTCGATTGCCACCTTTTCTGCTTCCTTCGATTGGCCTATGGAGCAGTATAGACCTACAGAGCAGCATGAGGTTAGGTCATTCGTTCACGCTCTTTTTTGTATTTCATTTGAGTATATCCAGGTTAGTTGGGCAAGAAAAGTAAACAAACCAAAAAAATACAGAAACGAAGAAAATAAATAAAAGGCCATTTACATGTTATGCTAAAACGAAAGATGCAAGGTCAAGAGGACTTACCTTGCTTGAAACTGAAATTTGTGTGTGTGGACTCGAGTTGTTAGATGCTTCAATTTGACACCCCCTGGGTGTGGAGACACTTGCTTAGGAGTCGATGTGGACTCATGGTTATCTCAGGAACGAGAATCTTGTCTTCGTTTGGGCTGAAGGTACCTGCCAAAAAAGTGCTTCGATGGGGACACTTTTGGGGTTTTTTGAGCAATGTGGTGTGGCAACGTGATCTGTGTGATGCAGTATGCGTGTGTCCTAATTTGTGTTTGTGTCTTGTATTTATAGGAGTGTGATGGTGCATAGTAACAACAAGCGACAACCATTTAACTAGGCTTTTAAAGCTATGACACAAGAATCAGACATTTTAAAAGATTTCCTTTTTTGAAATATTCATGCCCCTTTTGAAATCTTGGATGAACCTGGATTTTTGACTCCTTCGAACGCCCTCCAGCATTGCTCTTCGATTGGCCTATTGTTACTTCCTTCGAATGGCTTTCTTTTAACTCAAACCAATCAAAACACCAACTCTCCTTTTTAACTGGTCGAAGGTTGCTTCAGCTCTCTATCAATCAAAGGCTTTGAACTTGATTCGAATGGCTCATATTCTCAGCATCAGAGTTTCTTCGATTAGCCCCTAAACATTATTCTTATATATGGCGTTGAGTTCTGATTCGAATTGCTCAAGGCTCCCCTTATTAGAGCTTCTTCGCTTGAGTCATGGTTTGCACGGATCCGAATGGCCCATCATCAGAATTTCTGGAAACCTCTCAGTTCTTGCTCTTTTTTATCTCATTTTCTCTAACTTGGACAATCAGAATATCACCCTATTGATATGCCAATCGAAACATCACCTGGTTAACATGCCTGTCAAAAGGCACTTTGTACGCTCTAACGAAAAACAACCTTATTTAAGATGCCCGTTAAAGCTTCCTTGTTGGAGATACCCATCGAAAGGCCTTATACCAATCGAAAGACCTTTTACAGATGATAATGGAAGGACCTTTTGCAGATGTCAGTCAAAGGATCTTTTGCAGATTCCAATCGAAGGATCTTTTGTAGATGCCAATCGAAGGACCTTTTGAAGATGCCAATCGAAAGGCCTTTTGAAGAGGCCAATTGAAGGGCACTTTGTAGATGCTAATCGAAGTATCTTTAACCATCATTAAAAAAATCCTTTTCTTTAGGCAAAGGTTTGTAACCACCTATGCAAGAGGAAATCTTGAAACACATGAGAGGGCAAATTTTGGGGTACAACAACTGCCCATGTTCAATCTTCTTAAACCTGAGAATGTAGATTGACTTGTCTGCCTTTCGTGATCTGAAGGTGGAAGAGAATTGAACACTAGAGTGCCCAGATATTTACACTCGTCTGAGATGATACTTGACTGTGCAGATAGTATCGGGAATGGGCTTATAGATGCCATTTGGAAAAGATAACAGAAGATCGTATGAGATGGGCTTAAAGATTCCATCTAGAACAAAGTTGACTTAATGAGATATTCCTTTATGGGGATCCCTATTCTTGTTGTTGAGGAGGATTCACTGAGGAATATTGGTCTTTGTTCAGGGACTAGAGTTTAGGAGCTTCAATTGTCCATCACTCTACTAGGGAGTATCTCTTGATTGAAGAGGCGAAAGAGAACTGCTATTTGGTCAGGATCCAGGCTTCACAATAACTTGCTGAGGATGATAAGGCTGATTGTCATCTGGTTGTATTCCAGGCTTCACAGCAATCTATTGGGGAATATGAAATTAAACTGTTATCTGGTTGTACTCCAGTCTTCACAGTAACTCAAACTGTTATCTGGTCAGAATCCATGCTTCAGTGACTTGAACTGTTATCTGGTCATGTCCGGACTTTAGTGATTTGAAGAGATTAAGCTGTTATCTGGTCGAATCCAGGCTTCAACTTGAATTTAAGGTATACTATTATCCGGTCGAGTCCAGGCTTCATAACAACTTAAACTGTTATCTGGTCGAAATTCAGGCTTCACAGTAATTGAAGAAGTGAACTACTATCTAGACAAATTCCAGGCTTCGTAGAAACTTAAACTATTATCTGGTCGAAATCTAGGCTTCATAGTAATTTGAGCTGTTATCCCAGATAACTGCTCCATCTTATTTCGGGAATTAATCTTTGACCTGTTGTGTAAGTTGATAGTGTTTGTCTTTCTGTGAACTCAACCTGGAAAGGTAAAGTCAATTTCATGCGATGTCATGATGTATGAATTGCATGACGCTCTCAAAATAAATGAGATTGTGATATATGCATTTGTGCTTCATATGCTATGATGTTTGTAGAAATGCATGAATGTAATGTATGAGCGTATCAGTTGTTCTATTGCAGTGTTGTTGAACTAGGGGAAATAAATATCTGATTGTTGCTGGGGGTGAAGAATGTAGGTCCATAAATATGTTGTAGTTAAAACACTGGGAGACGAACTTCCGTTGTTAGAGAAATAAACTCTTTTGGGGAAGGTAAACTCCGTGAACTGAACTGTTGCTAGAAGATAGTATGGAATAAGTATCAAGATGATATCTGTCTCTAGATCATACCTAAACCATTTCTAGAAGATGATCTGAATAAGCCTCTGGATGACATCCGTCTTTGGACTGTACCTGAATTGTTGCTAGATGAGAATCTGGAGTAAGTATCAGGATGCCATCCATCTCTGGATCATATCTGCACTGTACTTGAACACATGTGTTGAATGAGTGTCAGAATGACATCCGTCTCTGGACTGTATCTACACTGTACTTAAAACATGTGTTGAATGAGTGTCAGAATGACATCCGTCTCTGGATTGTATCTAAACTGTACTTGAAACATGTTGAATGAGTGTCAGAATGACATCCGTCTCTGGATCGTATCTGAACTGTATTTGAAACATGTGTTGAATGAGTGTCAGAATGACATCCGTCTCTGAATCGTATCTGAATTGTACTTAAAACATGTGTTGAATGAGTGTCAGAATGACATCCGTCTCTGGATTATATCTAAGATGTACTTGAAACATGTGTTGAATGAGTGTCAGAATGACATCCGTCTCTGGATCGTATCTGAACTGTACTTGAAATACATGTTGAATGAGTGTTAGAATGACATCCGTCTCTGGATCGTATCTGAATTGTACTTGAAACATGTGTTGAATGAGTGTCAGAATGACATCCGTCTCTGGATCGTATCTGAACTGTACTTGAAACATGTGTTGAATGAGTGTCAGAATGACATCCGTCTCTAGATCGTATCTGAACTATATTTGAAACATGTGTTGAATGAGTTTCAGAATGACATCCGTCTCTGAATCGTATCTGCACTGTTTCTAGAGAGAATCTGGAGTAAGTGTCAGGATGACATCTGTTTCTGGATCGTACCTGAACCGTTTCTAGATGAGAATCTGGTTTATTTAGAATGTTTCCGTTGGTAATTCTTGTTCAATTGCTTTTAAGAAGAAACCCACTGAGGAACATTGATTTTTCTTGATTGTACGTGATTCATTGCTGGAACTCATGTCTAATGCCCCAAATGATTCAGATGGAGATTTGTCTCTGGCTATTTGGAATTTTTGAGAGATTCATTGAATCTTGACTTGACTTCCCCAGGTGATGGACAATGATCATGCCGTGCCCCTTGGTTGGAAGTGTTTTTCCATTTGAGAAAGTTTTTGTTCACTAGATATTCGTCATGTGAATTTCTATGTTGTTGAACAAATAACTATATGCAAATAATGATATTCAAATAATGCAAAGTTTATGCTTGTCTTGAAGTTTGAAAATTCATTTTTTAGTAAAACAAATTTTTTCAAGAGGGTGATATCAACTCATGATTTATAACAAGTCCTACAGGAGTCAGGATACCTTTTGTAACACTATGCTTCCGAACTAACCCATGCTTCAGTTAGGACTTTTAAGGGTTGTAACGTGGAATGTCCTTGATGTTCCGGTGATGGTTCGGAAATTGAACATTTGTTTGAGAAGGCATTCATTTTTGTGACCTTTATTTTTATTGAAGATTTGTAAGACCTCTTTCTTTTTTTGATTTTGCTATCCCTGTCTTTTTCCTGAACTGTTTCTTTTATGATTGCAGTCAGCGGGATGCCCCGGTTTTTCTTAAGTCTCCTTCACAGGTTTTGACTTAATGGGCTTTTATTTTGAGAGATAATGACTATCGGTTCTTATTGATTATGTGGAACCATCACCATCTTCTGATTTGGAAGGACGTCTTTGATGCCATTCATCACGTACGAAGTGGAAAATCGCGACTGAATATGCATATGAATTAATTGAGAAAACTACTCTGCCCCAGGTTATGATTAAGGGTTTTAATTTGTGTGAAAATAAAACTCCTACTTCTTAGGCTCAAAGGGTTGACTAGGGATTACTTTCCTTATAACTCCATTATTTGGGATTTGAAACAACGTCTGTACATCGTCAGCAAGGTCTGTTCAAAAGCACACTGTGTGAGATTATGGTATCGTTTTCGTCATCCTCCCTCTAAAGGCTTAGAGCTTTTAATCAAGAGTTGAATATCACAAAAGGGAAGTAAGAAAATAGTTTAAATAAAATGACAATGAAATCATTCAAGACAAACATATGCGATGCATTAATGGAAAAACCAAAGTTTGGCATGACAGTAATTGTTTGGCATGACAGTGATCACTTTGTGAGTTTCCGGAGGGTTGAATTCAATCTCTTTGGCGTCAATCATATCCTGAATTTTGTTCTTCAGAGCCCAACAGCCGTTTGTATCATGTCCAGGACTATAAGAACGGTATGCACACCTTTTGTCGGGGTGGTAACTAGGAGCAGAAGTATTGAGATTTCGCAGAGGAGCCTTTATCATAATCAACCCTGCTTTTAACATATGTTGTAACGCTTGGTCTAGTGACATGTTGATTATGGTGAATTGTCTCTTAAGAGTGACTTCTTTATGCTGGTTCCCCTGTTGGTGTCGTGGCATAGGCGTAGGATTAGAGACCAGTATTGCCCCCATGGATTGATTGTGGTCGTCTGCCTTATTATGACCCTTCCGGCCATACACAACATTGGCTTCCCTCTTACCAGCAAATGGCTTTTTCTCAGTTTTAGAAGATGTAGCCATCAGGATCTTCCCACTCTTGATACCACTTTCGATCCTTTCTCCAATCAGAACCATTTCTATGAACCCGAATGAGTAACTCCCAATTAGCAGATTAAATAATGGGCCTGTTAGAGTGCCCATGAACGTGTCTATCATTTCCCGATCATTTAGAGGAGGTTGTACCCTGCCAGCTAGATCCTTCCATTTCTGGGCATATTCCTTGAAGCCTTCGCTAGAACCCAGAGACATGCTTTGAAGTTGTCTACGAGTTGGAGCGAGGTCAGCATTATATTGGTACTGGTTATAGAAAGTAGCAGCCAAGTCTTCCTAGGTATGAATGTATGTTATTTCTAGCTGATAGAACCATTCTAGTTGCGTGCCAACTAAACTTTCTTGAAAGAAATGGACCCATAACTTCCGATCAGCAGTGTGAGGCTGGATCTTTTTGACATAGGACCTTAACTGCAACTTAGGGCAGAAGACACCGCCATATTTGGCAAATGTGGGAACCTTGAATTTTGGTGGGATGATCACGCCAGAAACCAGCCCTAATTCTTCAAAGTCCAAGATAGATATCTGATGAATCTCCATAGCATTGAGACGATCCTCCAGTTGTTTGTATTTTTCGTCGGCCGGAGGATACTGCTCCTCATTATAGTCAGCTTCGTCTTCATCAGTTCCCAGGTTGCTATCTTCTTCATGATTTTCCCCCTTATTTGATGGAGTTGAAAGATCTAGAACTCCTTTAACCGGTCTTCTGAGTCTTCTTTCCATATGCAGGATGCCTGCCGGTTTCTTTGTCTTCTTCTTCTCTTTGACGATGAGAGCTCTCAGGTCTTCCTGCCCCTGGGTTAGAGTCAGGAACATTTGTTGGAACTGAGCGTTTTGAGCTTGAAGGTCTTTGATTGTATGTTCAAGAGCCATTTCTTTACTTGCTGAAATAAACAACGAAGAAGATGAGAACCCTGCTTTGAAACCTGTTTATGCAATGACATGTATGATATGCGTATGCAATGTTTTCAAGGACTCGCGGGGTAAACAAGAAGATGTCACTAGTTGAAACTTGCAGCTTTGATTGAAGAATTTCGTATTGTTGAGTGTCCTTCTACGAGTATCAAGCTCACCATATCAAGTGGGTTATAGCCCCTGACTCAAGTTATCGTGTTTTGATCTTTTGACGACATTGGATAGAGGAAAATAAATCCCCTTGCCCCTTGCTAGACGTCTGGTTCATCATAACCTACATCACAGGCCCTCGAGATCCTTGAAATGGTTAAGGAAATGCTATGGTATGATGCTATGATGTATACGCTATGTACCAAAGCAAAAGTGTAAGATGATAAATACAAGTGAAACTTGCAAGAGATCTAGGTTAATGAATTCACATTGTTAGATAATGAAAACAAACCTTATAAGGAGTTCAAGTGGTCAGATAATAAAAGAAAATAAGTCATACAAGTAGCCAGAGGTTCAGGCTTGTATGGAGTTTGTAGGTAAGTACCCTCTTGAATGTTCAGCTGGCTCAACCTGTCCTATTAATAGTAACCAGGTTCTAAGGATCCTCAATATCACTAACCTTCCCTTCAGAAATTATTCCAGCTTCGCACCAAAGTATTGCAGCCAAAAAAATCCTGAAAGTCCAGCCTCAATGAGTGTAGTATCGAGTATCAACCAATCTTTGGTCGGAACCAAAACCGGTTATCTCACTACTTCCTAATGGCTAGGATGAGTAAATTAAAGGTTCTAAAGGTCAGTTAGCGCTTAGTGACACTATGAGGAAGCCTAATGTTATCCTCGACTTACTTAAGGAACATTAGTACAATCCAAAGTATCGCGCTAACGTAGCCACCACTTTGTCTGTATTGGTCTACGCCGTAAAACCTCTATGATTTATTACTACTTACCTAATAAGGTGCCCCAGATCCGGGTGTAGGATCTTTTAATAACAACCCAAACAAGCCCTCAAAAGTAAAGCAAACAAAGCACAACAAGCGGTTTAAAAATGAACTAACTCTAAGGTAAACCCCACTTTTATTTAAGATCCCCAATAGAGTCGACAGTTCTGTGATACGGTGGCAGAACCGACTGTTTAATACTGGTTTGTGTTTTATATTCGCAAATATGCAGTAAGCAAGAGTCGCCACCGACTTTTATTTTATCCAACAAAGGAAATGGTGAAAAGAACAGAAAAAGACCTTTTCGAGATGTTTTCTGAGTAAAGGGGTAGATTACGAAAAGGGAAGGTGTTAGCACCCTTTCCATCTGTGGTTTTCCGCAGTCTCTTAGAGGTTTGCTCATTTTGAAATACCTTTGTGTTTTGTGCATTTGAAAATGTTTTGGAAACGCCTTAGTACAACGAACTTTGTAATGTTTCTCTGGATAATGGGGAAAGTATACAAAGTGTTTTGAATTTGAAAAGTAGTTTTCTATGTAAGTGAAAAAATGTTTAAGCAAACTTCTAACAGCTATCTACTTTGTTACTCGAAAATGGTCGTTCTTTTCCTCTTTTCCTTTAGACAATGCTATCCTACTATTAGTGAGTAGGTAGCCTTATCGTTGGATGTTGAGGGACATTTGAAGGGACGTTTTACAGTCATAAAGGCAACATATGGAGACGCTTTAGCAACTTCGTACAGGGACTAGATCATTTACTGAAAGACAACATCGTAGGGTCATCTAGGGACTATGATCTTTTGATTTTACGGGTCTTTGCTAAAGCGTCCCCATTCCCGAGGGACATGACTGCTTTATTTTCTGAAAGGCAACCGAAGAGGGGATACCCTAGAGGTGCATATGTGCATATGTGTTGAGATTCAATTCTTTTTGTCTATTTGTTAGGTGATCTAACGTTTTAATTTACAGTTTTTCCATACACGTCTATTTACTAACAGTAATATATCAAAATAATAAAGCAGTAAATGTGCTAAAAATAAAATGCAGAAAAATAAATCGTAAACTATTACACGGGTTTGGGAGAGTTACATAAAAAAGAGTGCATGAAATAAAGTGCGGAATTTTAAATCTAAAACTATTACATCCATAAGCAGTTACAATATTTATATAAAATGCGAGAATAAAAATGAACCCGCGCGAAATAAATATTACGTCTAAAAAAAACAAAAAAAGTTCTAAGTAAACAAAAAAACTTCTTTGTTGTTTTTGTTTAATTTTGATTAAAAAAGATGCTTAAAATAAATTAACCCTAAATTTAATTGAGAAAAATAAACATTGAATGAAATTAAACTAATTCTAATATTTTTTTTTGCATTTCTTTTTATTGAAGAAAGCATTTGAAACATAAATTAAATCCTATATTCTAATTCATTTTTAATTTAAGAAAGTAGTTAAAATCTAATTAATTAATTAATTAATTAAAGCAATTAATTATTTAATTTTAAAAAAAAGGTCTAAGCCTATTTTTTTTTGTGATTTTTGACTTAGAGTTAATTTAAATGACAAAAAAGTGAAATAAAGAAAAGGACAAAATCCAAATAAGAACACAAAGGGGTGTCCTTCTATCAGGGAGAAAAGGGGGCTTTTCGATCAAGAGGGGAAGCTGCCTTTCGACCTAGGCAGTAGACCCCTTCGATTCACCCTTATTTTACTTCCTTTCAATTGAGTTTGGGAGTTGGTGTGAGCAACCTTCGATTGCCATCTTTTCTGCTTCCTTCGATTGGCCTATGAAGCAGTATAAACCTACAGAGCAGCATGAGGGTAGGTCATTCGTTCACGCTCTTTTTTTTATTTCATTTGAGTATGTCCAGGTTAGTTGGGCAAGAAAAGAAAACAAACCAAAAAAATACCGAAACGAAGAAAATAAATAAAAGGCCATTTACATGTTATGCTAAAACGAAAGATGCAAGGTCAAGAGGACTTACCTTGCTTGAAACTGGAATTTGTGTGTGTGGACTGGAGTTGTTAGATGCTTCAATTTGACACCCCCTGGGCATGGGGACACTTGCTTAGGAGCCAATGTGGATTCCTGGATGTCTCAGGAACGAGAATCTGGTCTTCGTTTAGGCTGAAGGTGCCTTCTAAAAAAAGTGTTCGATTGGGACACTTTTGGGGTTTTTTGAGCAATATGGTGTGACAACGTGATCTGTATGATGCAATATGCGTATGTCCTGATTTAGGTTTGTGTATTATATTTATAGGAGTATGATGGTGCATAGTAACAACAAGTGACAACCATTTAACTAGGCTTTTAAAGCTATGAGACAAGAATCAGACATTTTAAAAGATTTCCTTTTTTGAAATATTCATGCCCCTTTTGAAATCTTGGATGAACTTGGACATTTGACTCCTTCGAACACCCTCCAGCGTTGCTCTTCGATTGGCCTATTGTTACTTCCTTCAAATGGCTTTCTTTCAACTCAAACCAATCGAAACACCAACTCTCCTTTTTAACTGGTCGAAGGTTGCTTCAGCTCTCTATCAATCAAAGGCTTTGAACTTGATTCGAATGGCTCATATTCTCAGCACCAGAGTTTCTTAAATTAGCCCCTAAACATTATTCTTCCTGATGGCATTGAGTTCTGATTTGAATTGCTCAAGGCTCCCCTCAGTAGAGCTTCTTCGCTTGAGCCATGGTTTGCACGAATCCTAATGGCCCATCATCAGAATTTCTGGATACCTATCAGTTCTTGCTCTTTTTGATCTCATTTTCTCTATCTTGGACAATCAGAATATCACCCAGTTGATATGCCAATCGAAACATCACTTGGTTAACATGCCTGTCGAAAGGAACTTTGCATGCTCTAACAAAAAACAACCTTATTTAAGATGCCCTTCGAAGCTGCCTTGTTGGAGATGCGCATCGAAAGGCCTTATACCAATCTAAAGACCATTTGCAGATGCTAATCGAAGGACCTTTTGCAGATGCCAGTCGAAGGATCTTTTGCAGATGCCAATCGAAGGATCTTTTGTAGATGCCAATCAAAGGACCTTTTGCAAATACCAATCAAACGGCCTTTTGTAGAGGCCAATCGAAGTGCACTTTGTAGATGCCAATCAAAGGATCTTTAACCATCATTCAAAAAATTTCCTTTTCTTTAGGCAAATCTTTGTAACCGCCTACGCAAGAGGAAATCTTGGAAAAACATGAGAGGGAAAATTTTGGGGTACAACACTATCCATAGTAGTAAGTGTTGCTACACTACCGGAAAATGGTTGCTTGATCGTATGTGGCCCTTTGCTGGAACTCATGTTCAATGCCCCAAGTGATTCATATGGAGGTCTGGCCCTGACTATTCTACACTTTTTGAGAAATTCTTGGAATCTTGAATCGACCGCCCCCAGATCAGTTGGACACCATGCCATGCCCCTTGATTATGAAAGGCGTGTTATTGGAAATGTCTTTCCATCTGAGGTGATTTTGTTCATTGAGAGGATTTGTGTTCATTGAATATACGTTGATTAAATTTCTCTGTTGTCGAACAATTAGTCATATTCAAACAATGTCATTTTTTAAAATGCAAAGCTTATGTCTGTCTTGAAGTTTTGAAAATGCATTTTTAGTAAAAAACTGAATTTTGTAAGAATATGAATTCAACTCAGGATTTACAGTAAACCTCACAGGAGTCAGGACACCTTTTTGTAATAGTATGCTTTCGAACTAACCCATGCTTCAGCTATGACTTTTAAGGGTTGTAGCGTGGCATGGTTCAAGGTTTAAGAAACAAAGGATAAAAACTCAAACTTTATTTGTACCCAACCCATTCTTCGTGATGTTTTTCAATCCTATACTCAGTTAATTGTGTGTTAAGATCCCAACTGAGTCTGGAATCTTTGCCTGATATTTCGGTGATGGTTCAGATACTGAAAGTTTATTTGAGAAGGCATTCATCATTTTTTTTTGTAATATTTTTTGTTGAGGATTCGTAGCGACCTCTTTTTTTGATTTAATTATCCCTACCTTTTGCCTGAATTGTTCCTTGTGATTACAGTCAGCGGGATGCCCTAGTTTTTTTCTTAAGTCTCCTTCATAGGTTTTGACTTAGCGGGCTTTTATTTTGAGAGATAATGACTTCCTGTTTTAATGATTATGCGGAACCATCACCATCTTTTGTTTTGGAATGATACCTCCGACACTACTCATCGTGTACGAAGGGAAATGTGATACGGTGGCAGAACCGACTATTAATACTGGTTTGAATTTTTTGTTTGCAAATGTCGCGGTAAGCAAGAGTCGCCACCGACTTTTCTTTTATCCAACAAAGGAAAGGGTGAAAAGAACGTAAAAACCTTTTCCGAGATTTTGAGTAAGGGGGGTAGATTATGGAAAGGGAAGGTGTTAACACCCTTTCCATCAGTGGTTTTCCACGGGCTCTTAGGTACTTGCTCATTTTTTAAAACTGTTTTCGTGTTTGTGTGTTTTAGAAGATTTTTGTTTGCTTTATGATAAGTCTTGTATCAGTCCTCAAGAGTGTGATAAAGCGTTTTTGAAAATAATTTGAAAGTGTGTAAGTGTAAAAAGAATCAGATTTGAGCAAGTACTTAAGAACTGTCTACCTACTCGAAAAAGGATGTTCTTTTCCTCCTACCCTTTAGATAGTGCTACCCTACTATTAGTGAGTAGGTAGACCTATCGTTGGATGTTGAGGGACTATTGAAAGGGACGTTTATAGTGATAAAAGGCAACATGTAGAGATACCTTAACAATTTGAAGGGACTGCTATCATATAGGCAACATCGAGGGACAAGATCATTTCTCGTAGGTAACTCGAGGGACATTAAGGAAACATGATATTTTACGATAACTTTTAAACTGAGGGTCTTTGCTAAGATATCCCTACGTCAAGGGACACGACCATTTCCGAAGGCAACCAAAGTGGGAAATACCCTAGGGGTGCAAGTATGCGAC
Organism: Vicia faba; assembly: GCA_948472305.1. Lineage (NCBI taxonomy): Eukaryota > Viridiplantae > Streptophyta > Magnoliopsida > Fabales > Fabaceae > Vicia > Vicia faba. The sequence continues at coordinate 1,424,780,830 of OX451739.1, forward strand.
AATGTGCTTTTTCAGATATTTTATCTTGAAGTTAATGACCTAATGATTAATTGATTAATACTTGTCATGCACGCCTAATTTTACTAACAGTTCATATACAAGCATATAAGAAATATAAAGCGATAAATAAAGTTCCTACACCTATTACAAGGCTTTGGTGTAGTTACATAAATAATGAACGAAAAGTAAAATGCGGAAATTAAAAACCCTAATTAACCTTATACAAACTGAGCAGAGTTACACAATAAAAAATAATCGTATGAAAAATAATAACGCGCAAAAATTAAGACTGGCCTACGTTTGAAACCCTAAAAGTCTAATTGCCTATTAAAAATATTTTTTGGTATTTTATGAAAGAAAATTAGAAATTTAACCTAATTTCTAACTAATTTTAAATTAAAGAAAAAAGTTAAAATTTAATTAAATTAATTTGTAAAAATTAATTTTCTTAAAAAAAACTCTAAATTCTATTTTTTGATGATTTTCTGATTTTTTTTTTTAAAATGAATAAACAAAAATATAAACTAAATAAAAAAGAATAAAGAAATGGGCCTGGGGGTGAGAAAGAAAAACTGGGGGTGTTTGTTTGAAACTATCCAGGCCCAAATTGCTAGCCCAAACTCCTGCGCATGGTTCAGTGGTATTGTTCCCTTGAGTGTTGGATCTGATGTTGTGATGATCTGATGGTGATGATCTGATGACACATGGTATGCGCGCTTGCCCCTGGAATATTGGATCTACAGGAAACCTGTTAGAAAAATAAAACTCCAGACCTGGGAATCGAGCCCAGGTCTTCCACTTCATGCGCGTCCTTATTTACTACCAAGCCACCTTGTCATTCGTTATATAAAATAAACACAAAACAATATAATCAAAACAATGGTCCGAAATTCTTTTTTTTAAACGCTCGCTATTTCGAACTAGCCAACCAGGTTATGCCACGCATTCGTCTTCGTCGTATTAGCCCATGGATCTTTACCTACAGACAATATCCGTCACTAAATCACCTGCAAATTTCCAAAATCTACAACACACAATATAAATTCAGTTTAACACCATGGATCAACTGGGTTTAATCTCCTGAGCATGATGGTGCTCCTCTTTAGGCCTAATTTTACCTGTATCTGAAAACCCTAAATCAAAGGTCAAAACCCTAACAATGGCATATAATTATACGTTCATCAAAATAGGCAATTAACGATTTCAATATGTTCTAATCATTCATACAAGCAAGGAAGCATGATCTAAATCCATTTATAAGGCACGTGTGACCATAATCGTTTTCAAAAAAGAAAGAACAAACTGTGACTGTATTGGGCACGATTCTTGGAGCTTTGGCGCTTGGGAGTGGTGCAGCTAGCTTCAGAATTCCTCCAGGAATTGATTGCAAGCTTCAGAACACCTTGAATCCTTCTGCAATTCCAAATCTGATTGGCACATTTTCTTTGAAATTTCAAGCTTGTAACATGGTATTTTTGTAGTAGTTGCGTCTGCTTTAGGTCTGGAACGTTTATGCATATATAGTGTATCCCATTAGGTCAACAAATATGGATTGAATCTTGAAGATTTATGCAGAAAAGATTTGATTTGCATTTGGAATTTTATGTTTCTAATTTTGGCCAAAACTTTCTCATCTCTCTCCAATCAGCCTTTACACGAGTTTTGATTCAATCTTCTGATTTTAAGCTCATGATCTGATCATAAAACAAATCTTTGGATGTAATTCATCATTTTACTATTTTATTTGATTTATTAATATTTAAATGAATAAAAATTCAAATAAATAAAATCAAGTCTCATAAAAATAAAATAATGGACTTAAATGTCTTGCATAAGTCCCTGGATATGTTTGAGATCCAAAACCCACTCCCATTAGTTCAAAATAATCCAAGTTTCCCACATTAACTTTTGTGCATTTTCATAAAATTCGTCAACTTTAGCAATACATATCTCTCTCATTTTTAACCCTAGGAGGGTTTTCTTATACTTTTTGGAGATTTTAAGATGTCCTCTAAACAACCTTTTTGGTTTAATTTCAATTGGATCTTCCATGTTCATGTAAGGTGTTTTGACCCAAAAAGTGTTTTTGTTGACTTTTTGAAAGGACCTATAATGTCCGAGCTTGTATCTTTCCAATGGTGAATTTGTTGAACTTGAGGGCTTAAGAGAAGTTGTAGGGAATTGGATTATCTTCAAAATGAGCCTTGGTGGAAAAATTTCTGATAAAGTATGAGAAAGTTATGCCTGGTCAAAGTTTGGTTGACTTTTCCTATATAAACCCTAATTTGCCATTTTTGACTTTTGATGAGTTAGGAGCATTTCTTGAGGAATCATGATCAACCCTTGATCAAATGATGGATATCACTTCAAAAATGTTGATGTTGACCAAAAAACCTTGAAGTTTGACTGTATTTGGGCCACAATTGATTTTTGACCTAGTATAGTTGATTTTCAGGCATTTGAGCAGTTGACTGAGCAAACTTGTTGTTCAAGGCATGAAATTTGGCATGGATGATCTTGAGAACATATTAGGACAATGGAGAACATTTGGGATCCTTGGGATTCACACATCTTGCTTAAAATTGAAACCCTAGTTGAGGCTCATTGCCTTAAAAGGAGAATTTGCCTAATCAATTCTTAATCATCCTTGAGCAATTGAGGACCTCTAGAGGCATTTATTGAGTGAAATGAGAGGGAAAATTTTGGGGGTACAACAGCTGCCCTCTGTTCAATCTTCTTAAATCTGAGGATGTAGATTGGCTAGTCTGCCTTTTGTGATCTGAAGGTAGAAGATGATTGAACACTAGATGCCCAGAAATTTGCACTCATCTAAAATGATACTTGACTGTGTAGATAATATCGGGAATGGGCTTAAGAATGCCATTTGGCGAAGATGACGGAAGATCGTCGGGGGATGGGCTTAAAGATGCCATCTAGAGGATATGACAGAGAGTCTTCGGAGATGGGCTTAAAGATGCCATCTAGAGGATATGATTGAGAGTCGTCGGAGATGGTCTTAAAGATACCATCCAGAACAATGTTGATTTCATGGAGATATTCCTTTGTGGGAATCCCTATTCCTGTTTTTTGAGGAGGACTCCACTGTGGAATATTGGTCTCTGTTTTTGGGGAATTGAGTTTAGGAGCTTCAATGGTCTATTACTCTACCGGGGAGTCATCTCTTGATTGAAGAGACGTAAGTGAACTGCTATCTGGTCAGGATCCAGGCTTCACAGTGGACTTGTTCAGGATGATAAGGCTGACTGCTATCTGGTCGTATTCCAGGGCTTCACAATAATCTATTGGGGAATATGAAATTAAACCGCTATCTGGTCGTACTCCAGGCTTCACAGTAACTCAAACTATTATCTGGTCCCAAATCCAGGCTTCAGTGACTTGAAATGTTATCTGGTCATGTCTAGGATTCAGTGATTTGAATAGATTAAGTTGTTATCTGGTCGGATCCAGGCTTCAACTTGAATTTGAGGTATACTATTATTTGGTCGAGTCCAAGCTTCATAGTAATTGACAGAGGTAAACTGTTATCTGGTCGGATTTCAGGCTTCACATCACCTTATATTGTTATCTGGTCGGATTCCAAGCTTCACAGTGTCTTGAATTGTTAATTAACTATTATCCGGTCGGATTCTGGGCTTCATAGTAATTGACAGAGTAAAATACTATCTGATCAGATTCCAGGCTTCACAACACCTTATACTATTATCTGGTCAAATTCCAGGCTTCACAACACCTTATACTGTTATCTGGTCAGATTCCAGGCTTTACAATGTCTTGAATTGTTGATTGACTATTATCCAGTCGGATTCCAGGGTTCATAGTAATTGACAGAGTAAACTGCTATCTAGTCGGATTCCAGGCTTCACAGCACCTTATAATGTTATCTGGTCGGATTCCAGGCTTCACAATGTCTTGAATTGTTTATTGACTATTATCTGGTCGGATTCTGGGCTTCATAGTAATTGATAGAGTAAACTGCTATCTGGTCGGATTCCAGGCTTCACAGCACCTTATAGTGTTATCTGGTAGGATTCCAGGCTTCACAATGTCTTGAATTGTTTATTCACTATTATCTGGTCGGATTCCGGGCTTCATAGTAATTGACAGAGTAAACTGCTATCTGGTCGGATTCCAGGCTTCACAGTACCTTAAATTGTTGATTGACTATTATCCGGTAGGATTCCGAGCTTCATAGTAATTGACAGAGTAAATTGCTATCTGGTCAGATTACAGGCTTTGTAGTTTCTTCAACTTGAATAGAAATCAGAGAGATCTTAGTATCGATCTAACTGAACTAGATAAAGGTCTTTAATTAACTTTGACTGGAATGGAAATCAGAAGAATCTTAGTATCGATTCAACTGAACCAGACAAAAGTCTTGGGGTATCTTCAACTGGAATGGAAATCAAGAAAATCTTAGTATCAATTTTGTTGAACCAGAGAAGGTCTTGAATTAACTTTGACTGGAATAGAAATCAGAAAAATCTTAGTATCGATTTAACTGAACCAGACAAAAGTCTTGGAATATCTTCAACTGGAATAGAAATCAGAGAGATCTTAGTATCAATCTAACTGAACCAGAGAAAGTCTTTTGAGAATGTCTTTCTGAGGAAAATGATGAAATAACCTTTCGTTAGACGTAGATTTTGAGAAGACTACCAGGTCACGTAAGTAGTCAACGGTGTTTATTGATTTGATCTTTCCTGAAAATGGTAAAGAGTTAGTTGTATGCAGTTTCATGATGTATGAAATGCATGGTGATGATAATGTTCTCAAAATAAATGAGATTATGTTGTATGCAATGTGTATGCTCATGCCATGATGTATGCATCTGGGATGCTGTTGCGATATTTCCTAGTATGGGAAAATAAATCCCTAACTGCTGCTGAAGAGTATTGGGAAGATGAATCTTTCATTTTTGGTGGGGATAATTGTTGTACCCCAAAATTTGCCCTCCCTTTTTCACAAGAAAATCACAATCCTAGGGTTTCTCTCTGATTTTTAAGATTGGCTCAAGAATCCGTCAAACAGACTTTTCTTTATCAGTCAATCCAGAATTAGGGTTTTCTCTGATTTTTTGAAGATTGGCTCAGGAATTGATCAAGCAGACCTTTCTTTGGCAACAAATTCGGAATTAGGGTTTTCGCTCGCATTTCTCAGAAGAAACTGAATCCTCAGAAATTCAGTTAACTGTTACATTGTTTCCATGCTTGTTCAAGTTTACTGGTTGTTTCTCAAGGCCTGATTATCTGGGATAAAAGCTGAGACTTTTGTTTGGAACATTAAGGCATCTGCTTGATTAAGTGGAGTGAAAGGTCTACCTTTTAAATGGAATGCTTTGTTTGTTTAACTGTACAATGCGTGTGTTAATTGGAATACAATGCGTATTGTGAGTAATGCAAGGTTACGAGACTGCAAAGTTTGTTGATTATTTATTTTATCTGGATTAAAATTATTGGGATACAGTTCCAATTATTTTGATTTGAGAGTCTTAAATAATTAAATAAACATGCAAGGAAATATTAGAAGATATTTTACAGTAGAATTTTCTTTTGGATAAAAAACTTTTATTTATTTCAAATGTTGTTACAAATTTTATTCGAATATTGTAAGATTACAACTTATAGTATTTAAGATGATATTTGTTTACAATAAATGAAAAAATAAATCTAAGCCTAATCTCCTAAGATCATTGACTTCTACTGCTTCCTCTATCATCCAACTGGTACTCATCTGCAAAATACAGAGAAAAAGAAATTAGTATAAGAATTTTCAAGCAGAAAAGGAGAAAAGAAATCATCACTAAAGTTTGCCGTCCGGAATCAGAATGCTATTGGATTCATCATGTTTTTATTTTTTCTCTTTGCAAATCACAAGAAGATTTCTCTTCTTGGTTCACAAAGAGAAAAGTAAAAAATAAATTGCAAGCATGCACATGGTTCAAATACAAAGGTACAAGACTGCAAGGCAAAGCAAAGTGTATTGCAAACTAAACCAAACTGCAGTAGTCAAACAAGTCAGCAAGGCAAACATGAGCAAGCATGGCAAGCTAACTCCAATGCATTAATCAAACTGAGTTACAAAATTGTCAAGACAAAGTACACAATGCAGGAAATATGCAATCAAAAGTACAACAATGCAGAGAGATAAACCAAGTTACAAGCAAGACCTTGTCCTAGCCAGCAAACTTTTTAGAATTAAATATAATAAGCAAATAAAAATGCTTATGGGGGAGAGAGAGAAAGAGTTGACCTTTTAGTGAAAAGAGTTTGCAGTTTTGGAAAAAAGGCAGGCTATTTTCAAGTTATCAAAGAAAACAAAAGATATAAAGAGAGAAGACTGTATAACAGTCAAAAGGAGGAGAGAAAAAAATACAAAGGGCTCCAAAACCTGCATAACAGCAAAATCTGCATAAACTGCTATCAAGGCACAAACTGCATAAACTGCTGTCAAAACCAAAACTTCCCAACCTGCATAACAAACAAAGCTTACCAAAACTGCATCTCAAAACCACAAGCCTGCTAACTCACAGTAACAAACCTGTGACCAACAAATCAAGCCTGCATCTCAAACTGTAAAACAAAACCACAGCCAAGCCAACCTGTCAAAATACAGAAACAACCTGCATATCTAAGCCAAGCTCAAAACACATAGGCCAAACCAAAACAGATCTGCATAGGCAAATTCCAAAACATGTCAAACCACAAGCCAAGCTGCCTCAAACAAATCACAGCCTGCCCAACTACACAAACAAAATCCAAACTGAACATAACAAACTGCCAGGCCAAACAAGTAGCCAAAAACCTTTCAAACATAGCATACAAACTCAAATCAAGCCAACAAAAATAGTTTCAGAAGTGATTTCATCACTCATCATCAACATCATTCCAAGGAGAAAGGAAGAGTTTTAGAAGAAAAACAATATAGAGTTTCAGAACACATTTTCATCATTAACAGAAAACAACCACAAATCATCAAGCTCAGTTCAAACAAGCAGCTTTCAGAAGCTAAGTTCATCATCAAGCTCAATTCAAACAAACACTTCAGAAGCTAACCAACAAATTCCAGAAACACATTCAACATTAATATTCCAAGAGGGTCAGAAGCAATCAGAAACAAGCAAGTTTCAGAAGCTAAAACCATCATCAACATAAAAAAAGGAAGAGATTCAGAAGCAAACAGTTTTCATAAATACTCGTCATCAACAACGAAAAAAGCAAACAACAGTTTTCATCATCAAACATTCAAAGGGTCTCAGAATCAAGATTCATCATTAACCTTCAAAGAAGAAAGAAAGAGGGTTACCAAGCACCATTGTCACGCTCTCCCCCCCCACCTGGTCACCAAGGAGCGCCACTAGTCTCACGTCCCTCTCTCTCCATCGTTTTTCAGAAGCAAGACGTTCAAGGTACGTCTCTCAAACCCTTACTACATGTAAACATCAAAAAGCCAAAGATTAAAATGCAAGAATCAAATCAAACGAACAATAAATTTGTAAAGAACCCTAAAAGACAGAACGAACCTTACCCTTTGCATCCAAGGCTTTGAAGCGTCAGGAAGATGAGAGAAGTGGGAGGCAAAGCTCTGGTGGCTAGGGCCATGGAAGGAGAATCAATGCTTGTTGGACGAGAAAGATGAAACGGAGAAGAAGAGATGAGCGAAAGGAGGCGCCGCTGTGACCAAAACTCACAAACCCTAAAGTGAACAAACCCTAAAATTGTACCAACACTTTAGCTGGGCCTTCGCCCCAAACCAAAACCATAGGCCCAAGTGTTTTACCAACGCCCCCCCCCCCCCCCCCCCCCCCCCCCCCCCCCCCCCTTTTTCCATCCCAATTCTTGTTCTTCTCCATTTTTTTTATTTGGGCCTAATCCTTAACAATAATTCTTAAGCCCACCACTTGTTTTAATTTAATTTCTCTTCTTTCATTTTTAAACCAATACTCTTTTTAATTATTTTTTCTAAATGAATTATTTTTGTTTATGATAAGGAGCAAATAATAGGTTAAATTGTTATTTTTATTTTTATTTTCTCAATATAGTTTTCGTTAATATTTTTTACATTTAATTAAATATAAAAATATAATAGAAACATTAATTTAAATAAATTTTCTTTCTTTAAAACTTTTTCTTTTCATAAATCATGAAAACACAAAAAATAACAATAATACTTAATTTAAATTTTATTTATTTATTTGTAAATAAACACCATGCATCTCATATTTCTTTGATTTTCTTTATCTTATAAATTGTTATAATCTTACGTTGAATTGCGACAGTTCGATTTGGTTGTAACACATATTTGGACATTATTATTCTGATAAGACTCATCCCCATTTGTAAATAATTATACCCCCATCCCCGGATACTTTTTTGTAATAATTTAGACTTTAAATTCCCGAAATTTATTGCTTTCAATATACTGTATAGTAATTAGGGTTTGTATGTGGAGGTCTAAAATCAATCGTTAGATGACCTAATACAAGATAAATGCATGAAAATCAATACACAATTCACACTTGCACCTCTAGGGTAACCTCACTCGTTGCTTCGGAAACACAATCATGTCCCTCGAGTATGAGACACTCTAGCAAATGCCCCTTCGATAAACAAAGATCGTAGTCCCTCGATGACCCTCGATGTTGCCTTTGATAAAACGATCTCGTTCCTCACAAAATTGCTAGAGTGTCTCACAAGTTGCTTTCAATGATTGTGTATGATGACCCGCGCCTGTCCCGTTTAAACATCCTAACACAAGGTTGTTCACCTAACACAATGGTGAAATAACACTGTCAAAAGGATTGAAAACATAAGAAAGATCTTTGAGTAAAATAGGGTAGACAACTCTTAGTTACTTGATCAAAAGCTTGCAAAACATCCTTGCCATTTTCAAACACACCTCACAACACAATTTCAAAAACAAACTTTCAAAACATTGAAATATCTTTTCAAAAAGACACACACCTTTGCATATATTCAAACAAGAATCATTACAAAGGTTGCCTAGACAAGGCCTCTTTTTCAAAGAATTTTCAAAACCACACACACAAAGCACCATTTCAAACAGTTGAAAAGCAAAGGCAAGTGATCTAAAAACAAGTAACTAAGATCCCATGGAAAACCATAGATGAAAAGGGTGCTAGCACCTTCCCTTTTAATAATCTACCCCCCGAACCCAAGAAAACATCTCAAAGGTCTTTCCTGTGCTTTTTGACCTTTCCTTTGGATAAAATAAAAAGTCGGTGGCGACTCTTGCTAAACCGCACAAGTGAAAACACAAACGCAAAACCTCAAGTCAGTTCTCCCACCGTATCACAGAACTGGCGACTCTGCTGGGGAGTACACTATAAAAGTGAGGTTACCTTAGGGTTTATATCACCTTTACATGCTTACCTTGATTTCTTTGATTGCTTTACTTTTTGGTTCGTTGCTTGGGTTTGTTTTAAATCCTACACCCGGATTTGGGGACACCTTTTAGGTAAGTAGCAATAAACTGTGAGGGAACTGTGCGGGGTATACCGACATGGTCGAAGCAGTGGCTACGTTAGTGCGACATATTTGTGGGTACCGGTAGCCTTTGATTCAATCAAAGAGAATACGGGGCCGCTGAGTGATGTCATGAAGCACTAACGAACTCTTAGAACCTTACTTGACCATCTTGGCCTTTTTAGGGGTAGTGAGGTGACCGGCTTTGGTGCTGTCCGAAGTTGGTAGACACTCGATACTACACTCATTGAGGATTGTTTTCTTGGAATATTTCGGTTGCCAGTAAAGTGGCTAAACTGAAACCATGAACACAGAAAATAATCCAGTGATATTGAGCTCCTTAGAACCCGGTTACTATTTATCGGACAGGTTGAGCCAACTAACTTCAAGAGGGTACTTACCCACAAACCCCATGCAAGCCTAAACCTAAGGACTTGTCTGCTTTGTGTGAATATGATTACCTGTATATACACTTTCTTACTTTTGCATACCTGTACATAACATCATAACATCATACCATAGCATTTTCAATAACCATTTCAAGGATCTCGAGGGTCTTTGATGCAGGGTCACGTTGAACCAGACGTCTACCAAAGGGCAAGAGGATTTTCCTCTAAACAAACACCGTTGAAGATCAAGTACAACAACTTGAATCGAGGGCTATGACCCACTTGACATGGTGAGCTTGATTCTCGTGGAAAGACATCCACCAATACAAAAGTTCTCCAATCAAAGATGTTGATCGAAGTTCAATCTCTAACATTTTCTTGTGTTTACCCTGCGAGATTCTTGAAAAAAAGCATGCATCCACATATCATGCATTGTATCATGACGAGTTTTCCCTTTTAGGTTTCCTTATTCTCGTATTGTTTATTTAAGTAGAGATGGCTCTAGAGAGAACTGTCGAAGATATCCAAGCTCAAAACGCTCAACTTCAAGAAATGTTCTTGAACCTGTCCCAGGGGCAAGAAGAGGTGAAAGCTCTCCTCACAAGGAGCATGGTCCTAGGGAATCCAGGTGGCATCTGGAATGATCAATTGGAAGGACTACAGATTGAGTTGGCAACAATGAAGATCCAGATGATGGGAAAACTAGTGGGCCAGATGGCTCTCATTCAAGACCTGGCTCAAAAACAAGAGGAGCTCAGGGTTCTCGTCAACAAACTGCTTCAAGATAACCAAGTGGGACAAACAACTAGGGTTGAGGATCAAGTCATCATTCAACCTCCTTTGAGACAAGAAGACAAGGGAAAGGCTCCCCAACTTGCTTCAGGGTCACAAGCCCAACAACAACCTCGCCAGCGTCCACGGGGTAATCGGTGTAAGCAAAATGCATCTGGAAGACATTTCACTGAGACTGACATATCATCATCTCTAATACTGAAACGCTTGTTGGGGGTCAATCTGATTGCTTTAAAGGATCCTCTTCAGAATCCCAATACCTCTGCTTCTGGCTATCACCCCGACGCATTTTGTGTATACCACTCCTATAGTCCTGGACATGACACTGACGACTGTTGGACTTTGAAAAACAAAATCCAAGATATGATTGACAGAGGAGTGCTGAAATTCATGCCGAATGGCGAGATGAAAATCTTCCGCTGAGGGTTCTCCACCTGAAATGACTAGTTCAAACTAAGAGACTTTTGTTTCATTTGAATTTTCAAGTTGTAATTTCTTTTGTTATTCAAACAATTATCTGTTGATGTCAAACTTTGTTTCATTAATGCATTGCATATGTTTGTCTTGAATTCATCCATTCGTTCTCACTATTCTTGAACTATGCTTTCTAATTTCTTTATGACATTTAACTCTTGCAAAAAGCTACAAGCCTTTAGAGGGAGGATGACGAAAACAATGCCATAATCTCATACAGTATGCTTTTGGACAGACCTTGCTGACGATGTACAGGCGTTTCTTTCAAATCCTAAACACTGGAGTTATAAGGAAGATAATCCCTAGTCAACCCCTTCGAGCCAAAGAAGTAGAAGTTTTATGTTTTAAACACAAATTGAAACCTTTAATCAAACCTAGGGCAGGGTAGTCTCTTAGTTAATTCAAAATAAAATGCGCGTTGAAGTCGCAAACTCTCAGTTCATGATACAATGAATGACATCAAAAACATTCCTTTGGAAGCAAAAGAAAGTAATGGTTCCTTATCTCATAGGCGGTCATTATCTCTCAAAAGAGAAAAGCCCACTGAGCCAAAACCTACAAAGGAGGCTTAAGAAAGCTGGGGCATCCCGCTGACTGTAATCTCGAAAACAAGAACGGTCAGGAAAAAGTTAGGGATGACAAAATCAAAAGAAAGAGGTCATTACAAATCCTCAACAACATGAAAGATGTTGCAAAAAAAAAATGACTGCCTTCCCATAAAATTCAACTTGTGTGGACCATCACCAAAACGTCGTTCCAAACTCAAATAGAGTTCGACGCACAATTAACTGAGTTTAAGATTGAAGAACATCACGAAGAGCGGGTGGGTACAAATGTACTTTGAGCCTTTATCCTTTGTTTCTTAAACCGTGAACCAGGCCACGTTACAACCCTTCAAAAGTACTAATTGAAGCATGGGTTAGTTCGAAAGCATACTATTACAAAAGTTATCCCGACTCCTGTAAGGCTTTGCTCTAAATCTTGTGTTGAATTTGTCTTATAAAAAATTTTCTGCTAAAAAACGCATTTCTCAAAACTTCGAGACAAGCATAAACTTTGTATTATTTGAATATCGTTGTTTGCACGTGGTTATTTGTTTGACAACAAAGAAGTTCACACAGTGAATGTTCGAATGAACGAAAGCTCTCTCAGTGAATAAAATCACTTCAGGTGGGATGACACTCCCGTTGCAAAAATCTCCCATCAACAAAAGGGGACCTGATATGATATTGTCCAGTAAACATGGGGCAGTCCAGTCGAGATTCTAACAAATCACTCAAGTTCAGTAAACCTGGGGCAGTCCAGTCAAGATTTCAAGAAATCTCTCAAATTGCAGATAAACCTGGGGCAAGTCTCCCTCACCATCACTTGGGGCATTAAAACGTCAATCTCATCAAAGGGTTACGTACAGTCCAAGTTTCTTGGCAGTGCCACTAGCATTTGATACTAGGGGCAGTGACGAATCTCTCCGAAATCTTTCTGAAAAGAAATTCAAGTGTCCTCGAGAAGTTCATCACCTCTCTAGCTGACCAGCAGTCATGGGTTTATTTCCTCAACATTTGTCAAGGATTTATTCTCCGAAACAAATTATATTTTCAATAACATTCATAACATACTCAGATTGATCAGCAGGTAAAGATTCCTTCATCACCTATTGGAAGTTACGGTCGTCGAAGATTCCTTCATCACCTGTTGGAAGTTACGGTCGTCAAAGATTCCTTCATCACTTGTTGGAAGTTACGGTCGTCGAAGATTCCTTCATCACCTGTTGGAAGTTACGGTCGTCAAAGATTCCTTCACCACCTGTTGGAAGTTACGGTCATCGAAGATTCCTTCATCACTTGTCGGAAGTTACGGTTATCGATGATTCCTTCATCACCTGTTGGAAGTTACGATCGTCGAAGATTCCTTCATCACCTGTTGGAAGTTACGGTCGTCGAAGATTCCTTCATCACCTGTTGGAAGTTACGGTCGTCAAAGGTTCCTTCATCACCTGTCGAAAGTTATGGTCATCGAAGATTCCTTCATCGCCCATTGGAGTTACAGTCGTCAAAGTTTCCTCCATCATCCGGTTGAATCAAAGTTAATCCAAGACCCTCTCTATTTTGGTCAGATCGACACTAAGATCTCCCTGTTTTCTTATGCCAGTGGAAGATATTCCGGGTTTTTGATATTTCAGATAAATCTCTCAGCGATTTATTCTGATTATCTTCACTACCAGAGATGAAGAATCCAACTCTTTTCTCCTTCATCAGCTTGGGATTTATTTTCCCCAGCGAAAGGTCGTCTTGAAAAACATTACACCTCCGTGCATCAGGACATCATGCAATGAAATCTCATTTATTTTGGGAACATTATTGTTTGATATATGCCACTAACCTTTGCCTTTCAGGAAAGGTGAAATCAAATTCAAGCGATAAACCTTTTACTTCAGTTGAATTACGGACAAGTTCCTAAAATCTCAGCAGAAACAACCCATCAACAGAATAATGGACAAATGAAGTTCCTAAAATTCTTTCTCTCTCAAGAATGAAGATTCTCATCCTTGAAACCTCAGAAGATTGGTATACTCCTAAGCTTCTGATACCCTTAACATAATGAAGATTCTCATCCTTAGAACCCCAGTAGACTGGCATACTCCCAACCTTCTGACCCAAACGCCTGAATGAAGATTCTCATTCCTGCTTCCCCAGTAGATTGGCATACACCCAACCTTATGACCCAAACGTCTGAATGAAGATTCTCATTTTTGCTTCCTCAGAAGATTGGCATGCTCCCAACCTGCTGATATTCCTGACAGAATGAAGATTCTCATTCTCAAAGTGGTATATAACCTGAATTTCTGATATTCCCGACAAAATGAAGATTCTCATTCTCAAAGTGGTATACAACTTGAGTTCCTGATATTCCCGACAGAATGAGGATTCTCATTCTCAAAGTGGCATACGACTTGATTTCTGAACTTCTTCCAAACAGGAATAAGCCCATCCAACAGGATAGCTACTCTTCAACGGTATGGATATTCCCCACAGAGTTCTTACTCCCCAACAAAATCAAGATTCTCGTCCTTGATTCTCCAGAGTTCTCTTTACTCTCAACATGAATTTGTCAGAATTTTTAATCCCCTGCAGATCAAAGATTCTCGTTCTCGGCTCCTTAGTACAAATTCCCCTAGCAGAATGAAGATTCTCATTCTCATTTCTCCACAGAGTTTTCAGATATTCCCCAGCGAAGTTCTCCTCAAGACAGGAATCCCCAGTAGATTGGCATACAACCCAAACTCCTGACTTTCCCCAAGAAGTATAACTTCTCCCCACAAAGATTGTCAAAAAGATTTAAGATACACATACTCTTCAACAGTGGTCCTAGAACTTCTCATTTTCAACGATCAGAAGATTTTCAATCCCCAGCAGCAGTCAAGGATTTATTTCCCCGACAGCGGTCAAAGATTTTATTATCTCCAGCTATCCAGGATTTATCTTCCTCAGCAAGACAGCTCATCAGCTTACATGCACATGCATTGCATTCATATATCCTATATTGCATCATACATTTCATGCAACATAACTTTGTGTTTCAGCTAATATTTTACCCTTCACAGGATAAGTTTAGCAAGCTTCAAACTTCAAGGAATCATGAAAACATTTTACGGATGCTTCCCGACATGGATGTCAATCTATCGCTTGTTTAGATTCAACCTTTGAAAATAGTTTACGGTTGCTTCCAAACACGAATGCTAATCTATTGCTTATTCAGGCCCCCAGCTTAGAGACATTCCAAACACGGATACCTTTCTGATACTCATTCTTTCACCTACAACATACAGTTCAACAAACATTCTTGGATGGCATCTTTAAGCCCATCTCCGACAAGATTCTGTCACATCTCCAAATGGCATCTTTAAGCCCATTCCCTCAACTATGCTTTGACGAGTGCAAATTTATGGGCACTCTAGTGTCCAATCATCTTTTACCTTCGAGTCACGAATGGCAAAATTGCCAATCTAACTCTTCAGGTTCAAGAAGATTGAACAGGGGCAACTGTTGTACCCCAAAATTTGCCCTCCCTTATTCATAAGAAAATCACAATCCTAGGGTTTCTCTCTGATTTTTAAGATTGGCTCAAGAATCGGTCAAACAAACTTTTCTTTATCAGTCAATCCAGAATTAGGGTTTTCTTTAATTTTTTGAAGATTGGCTCAGGAATTGATCAAGCAGACCTTTCTTTGGCAACAAATCTGGAATTAGGGTTTTTGCTCGCATTTCTAAGAAGAAACTGAATCCTCAGAAATTCAGTTAACTGTTACATTGTTTCCACGCTTGTTCAAGTTTACTGGTTGTTTCTCAAGGCCTGATTATCTGGGATAAAAGCTGAGACTTTTGTTTGGAACATTAAGGCATCTGCTTGATTAAGTGGAGTGAAAGGTTTACCGTTTAAACGGAATGCTTTGTTTGTTTAACTGTACAATGCGTGTGTTAATTGGAATACCATGCGTATTGTGAGTAATGCAAGGTTACGAGACTGCAAAGTTTGTTGATTATTTATTTTATCTGGATTAAAATTATTGGGATACAGTTCCAATTATTTTGATTTGAGAGTATTAAATAATTAAATAAACATGCAAGGAAAGATTAGAAGATATTTGACAGTAGAATTTTCTTTTGGATAAAAAACTTTTATTTATTTCAAATGTTGTTACAAATTTTATTCGAATATTGTAAGATTACAACTTATAGTATTTAAGATAATATTTGTTTACAATAAATGAAAAAATAAATCTAAGCCTAATCTCCTAAGATCTTTGACTTCTATTGCTTCCTCTATCATCCAACTGGTACTCACTTGCAAAATACAGAGAAAAATAAATTAGTATAAGAATTTTCAAGCAGAAAAGGAGAAAAGAAATCATCACTAAAGTTTGTCGGCCGGAATCAGAATGCTATTGGATTCATCATGTTTTTATTTTTTCTCTTTGCAAATCACAAGAAGATTTCTCTTCTTGGTTCACAAAGAGAAAAGTAAAAAATAAATTGCAAGCATGCACATGGTTCAAATACAAAGGTACAAGACTGCAAGGCAAAGCAAAGTGTATTACAAACTAAACCAAACTGCAGTAGTCAAACAAGTCAGCAAGGCAAACATGAGCAAGCATGGTAAGCTAACTCCAATGCATTAATCAAACTGAGTTACAAAACTGTCAAGACAAAGTACACAATGCAAGAAATATGCAATCAAAAGTACAACAATGCAGAGAGATAAACCAAGTTACAAGTAAGAGCTTGTCCTAGCCATCATCACTTTCTAGCCAGCAAACTTTTCAGAATTAAATATAATAAGCAAATAAAAATGCTTATGGGGGAGAGAGAGAAATAGATGACCTTTTAGTGAAAAGAGTTTGCAGTTTTGGAAAAAAGGCAGGCTGTTTTCAAGTTATCAAAGAAAACAAAAGATATAAAGAGAGAAGACTGTATAACAGTCAAAAGGAGGAGAAAAAAAATACAAAGGGCTACAAAACCTGCATAACAGCAAAATCTGCATAAACTGCTATCAAGGCACAAACTGCATAAACTGCTGTCAAAACCAAAACTTCCCAACCTGCATAACAAATAAAGCTTACCAAAACTGCATCTCAAAACCACAAGCCTGCTAACTCACAGTAACAAACCTGTGACCAACAAATCAAGCCTGCATCTCAAACTGTAAAACAAAACCACAACCAAGCCAACCTGTCAAAATACACAAACAACCTGCATAGCTAAGCCAAGCTCAAAACACATAGGCCAAACCAAAACAGATTTGCATAGCCAAATTCCAAAACCTGTCAAACCACAAGCCAAGCTGCCTCAAACAAATCACAGCCTGCCCAACTACACAAACAAAATCCAAACTGAACAGAACAAACTGCCAGGCCAAATAAGTAGCCAAAAACCTTTCAAACATAGCATACAAACTCAAATCAAGCCAACAAAAATAGTTTCAGAAGTGATTTTATCACTCATCATCAACATCATTCCAAGGAGAGAGGAATAGTTTTAGAAGAAAAACAATATAGAGTTTCATAACACATTTTCATCATTAACAAAAAACAACCACAAATCATCAAGCTCAGTTCAAACAAGCAGCTTTCAGAACCTAAGTTCATCATCAAGCTCAGTTCAAACAAACACTTCAGAAGCTAACCAACAAATTCCAGAAACACATTCAACATTAATATTCCAAGAGGGTCAGAAGCAATCAGAAACAAGCAAGTTTTAGAAGCTAAAACCATCATCAACATCAAAAAAGGAAGAGATTCAAAAGCAAACAGTTTTCAGAAATACTCGTCATCAACAACGAAAAAAGCAAACAACAGTTTTCATCATCAAACATTCAAAGGGTCTCAGAATCAAGATTCATCATTAACCTTCAAAGAAGAAAGAAAGACGATTACCAAGCACCATCGTCACGCTCTACCCCCCGCCTGGCCACCAAGGAGCGCCACCAGTCTCACGTCCCTCTCTCTCTCTCCATCGTTTTTCAGAAGCAAGGCGTTCAAGGTACATATCTCAAACCCTTACTATATGTAAACATCAAAAAGCCAAAGATTAAACATGCAAGAATCAAATCAAATGAACAATAAATTTGTAAAGAACCCTAAAAGACAGAACGAACATTACCCTTTGCATCCAAGGTTTTGAAGCGTGAGGAAGATGAGAGAAGTGGGAGGTAACGCTCCGGTGGCTAGGGCCATGGAAGGAGAATCAATGCTTGTTGGACGAGAAAGATGAAACGGAGAAGAAGAGATGAGCGAAAGGAGGCGCCGCTGTGACCAAAACTCACAAACCCTAAAGTGAACAAACCCTAAAATTGTACCAACACTTCAGCTGGGCCTTCGCCCCAAACAAAAACCATAGGCCCAAGTGTTTTACCAACGCACCCCCCCCCTCCCCTTTTTCCTTCCCAATTCTTGTTCTTCTCCATTTTTTTTATTTGGGCCTAATCCCTAACAATAATTCTTAAGCCCACCACTTGTTTTAATTTAATTTCTCTTCTTTCACTTTTAAACCAATACTCTTTTTAATTATTTTTTCTAAATGAATTATTTTTGTTTATGATAAGGAGCAAATAATAGGTTAAATTGTTATTTTTATTTTTATTTTCTCAATATAGTTTTCTTTAATATTTTTTACATTTAATTAAATATAAAAATATAATAGAAACATTAATTTAAATTAATTTTCTTTCTTTAAAACTTTTTCTTTTCATAAATCATGAAAACACAAAAAATAACAATAATACTTAATTTAAATTTTATTTGTTTATTTGTAAATAAACACCATGCATCTCATATTTCTTTGATTTTCTTTATCTTATAAATTGTTATAATCTTACGTTGAATTGCGACAGTTCGATTTGGTTGTAATACATATTTGGACATTATTATTCTGATAAGACTCATCCCCATTTGTAAATAATTATACCCCCATCCCCGGATACTTTTTTGTAATAATTTAGACTTTAAATTCCCGAAATTTATTGCTTTCAATATACTGTATAGTAATTAGGGTTTGTATGCGGAGGTCTAAAATCAATCGTTAGATGACTTAATACAAGATAAATGCATGAAAATAAATTCACAATTCACACTTGCACCTCTGGGGTAACCTCACCCGTTGCTTCAGAAACACAATCATGTCCCTCGAGTATGAGACACTCTAGCAAATTCCCCTTCGATAAACAAAGAACGTAGTCCCTCGATGACCCTCGATGTTGCCTTTGATAAAACGATCTCGTCCCTCACAAAATTGCTAGAGTGTCTCACAAGTTGCTTTCAATGATTGTGTACGATGACCCGCGCCTGTCCCGTTTAAACATCCTAACACAAGGTTGTTCACCTAACACAATGGTGAAATAACACTGTCAAAAGGATTGAAAACATAAGAAAGATCTTTGAGTAAAATAGGGTAGACAACTCTTAGTTACTTGATCAAAAGCTTGCAAAACATCCTTGCCATTTTCAAACACACCTCCCAACACAATTTCAAAAACAAACTTTTAAAACATTGAAATATCTTTTCAAAAAGACACACACCTTTGCATATATTCAAACAAGAATCATTACAAAGGTTTCCTAGACAAGGCCTCTTTTTCAAAGCATTTTCAAAACCACACACACAAAGCACCATTTCAAACAGTTGAAAAGCAAAGGCAAGTGATCTAAAAAAAAGTAACTAAGAGCCCATGGAAAATCATGGATGAAAAGGGTGCTAGCACCTTCCCTTTTCATAATCTACCCCCCGAACCCAAGAAAACATCTCAAAGGTCTTTCCTGTGCTTTTTGACCTTTCCTTTGGATAAAATAAAAATTCGGTGGCGACTCTTGCTAAACCGCACAAGTGCAAACACAAACACAAAACCTCAAGTCAGTTCTCCCACCGTATCACAGAACTGGCGACTCTGCTGGGGAGTACACTATAAAAGTAGGGTTATCTTAGGGTTTAGATCACCTTTACATGCTTACCTTGATTTCTTTGATTGCTTTACTTTTTGGTTCCTTGCTTGGGTTTGTTTTAAATCCTACACCCGAATTTGGGGACACCTTTTAGGTAAGTATCAATAAACTGTGAGGGAACTGTGCGGGGTATACCGACATGGTCGAAGCAGTGGCTACGTTAGTGCGACATATTTGTGGGTACTGGTAGCCTTTGATTCAATCAAAGAGAATACGGGGCCGCTGAGTGATGTCATGAAACACTAACGAACTCTTAGAACTGTAATTGCAAGCTTCTCAAGTCATATTCAAAGGATGTGTTTTGATGAAGACAACTTGGACATCAACTTTCAAAGGATGTGCAAAAAGCTTATCCACATCAAATAAAAGTCTTGAAGATTATTGAAGAATTATTGAAGAAATCATCAAATGTCAAAATGGTATAAATAATTCTTTAAATCTTGAATATAGATGTTCACAATATGCATTCATCAACATATACATATTCCATAACTTTAACATCAAGAAAAACTTTGTTTGAAATATCTTTCAAAATGTATTTTTGAAAATAAACCTTTAGGAACCGGTTCCTCCCTAACAGGGAACCAGGTTCCAGCATTTCTCAAAAAACATGTCCCTGGATTTTGTACCAGGAACCGGGTTGTACCAATAGGGGAACCGGTTCCTGCGTGAAAAATTTGAATTTCAACTTATAACGTTCACTAAGAACCGGGTTCTGTCAGTGTCGGAACCGGTTCCTAGCGAACCAATGCAGCTTTTACTTTGTTTTTTGAACACTTTTTCAAGTGGTATCTTTTCATGAATGCATTGCATCTTTTCATATGAATTGGCATGAATGAAGAGGTTCTTACAACTTTATAAAATGCAAAATTTCTTATTTTCAAATAATATTTCAATACTTCAATTTTCAAATTAACAAATATACTTCTTCATTAACAATTTTCTCATTCACTCTCATTTGAATTTAAACTTTCATGTGTTCATAATTTTGTGAAACTTGCCATATACACTTTCATTATCATTACAAGTTTCATTCATACATTGTGAACATTTATATACATTGTTGAGAATTGTTTTTATCTTGAAGAAGAAGATCAATTGAAGATTGATAAAGCTCTCCATATACTTCAAAATTAATCATTGTATTACTTAAAGATTTTCCCTTACTATCCAGGATTGTTGGAAGTAAGTGTTGTGATTTGAAGAGGATTTTTCTTCATTCACATTAGTGTTTGTTTGGTCTTAAAGGTGTTAAGAACCTTTGATCACCCTATAGGTTAGATAGTAAGCATAGGTTGTACAATTATTCTAACTATAGTGAAATCTCTTTCATGTTGGAAAGGGGACCGAAGTACTCTCGGATTGTGAGGGGAACCAGGATATATCACCGTGTTCTTTACTTTTCCGCATTTATCGCTTTCATCACCATAATCAGGAAAAGATAAATATATAAACAAAACCTTCAAACACTTAACCAAAAATTACTACCAAGCATTCTCATAAAATCGAGTAAATTTGTATAAGACCTAATTCACCCCCCCCCCCCCCTTCTTAGGCACTCTGAGACTTACAATTGGCATCAGAGCAAGTTATAGGTAACTTGTTCCTAAAGATCCAGAATGGCTTCTGCAAATCATCAACCAGTCTTCAGAGATGGTGGTAGTAACAACAAGCCTCCTCTATTCTGTGGTGAATATTTTGACTTCTGGAAAATACGCATGAAGGCGCATTTAGAAGCACAAGGAGAGGAAGTATGGGATGCTGTTGAAAATGGTCCATTTATCCCGATATCAGTTATCAATGGCATTGGTTCTGTAAAGCCCAAAACTGCATGGGACGACGATGATAAAAAGAAAGTTCTATATGACAAAAAAGCAATAAACCTTCTTCAAGGTGCACTTAGTATGGACGAATTTTTCTGTGTCTCAAACTGCAAGACAACAAAAGAAATATGGGATACCCTGGTTCAAACTCATGAAGGAACGACTGAAGTAAAAAGATCAAGGCTAAATACCTTGAGTCAAGAATATGAACTATTTCGAATGCAGCTCGGAGAATCCATTCTTGACTTACAAAAGAGATTTGTGCATTTGACAAATCACTTAAATGCTCTTGGTAAAACTTTGACAAATGATGAACTCAACTTGAAAATCCTTAGATCATTGACTAGGGAATGGCAACCAAAGGTAACGGCAATCTCGGAAAAGAAGAGTCTCTCCGCAATGACTTCTGCTACATTATTTGGAAAACTTCAAGAATATGAAACGGAACTCGGTAGACTTGAAAAACATGAAAATTTAGAGAAGAAATCCAAAGGCATTGCCTTGAAAGTTGATTCAAAGGAAAGTCAAGATAAAGATGCATCGGAGGAAGATGAAAACTTCTTGCTTCTTGTAAAAAGGTTAGGAAAATATTTTGGTCATAAAAATAATCTTCATAATGCTAACTTTGTCAAGAGGAAGAAATTTTATAATCATAAAGATAAAGAAGCCCCCACATCAACACAAGATGTCACATGTTATGAATGTGGAAAGCAAGGTCACATAAAGCCGGATTGTCCAAAACTCTCCAAGAAAAATGGATTCAAAGGCAAAAAGGAGTTCAAGAACAAAAAGGCTTATGTTGCATGGGAAGATAATGAGATAAGTTCTTCATCCGATTCAGAAAGCGAGGAATGTGCAAATCTAGCATTAATGGCTTCACATCACTCCGATAATGAAGAAGAGGTTAGTAATGAATTTAATCTTTTTGATGATGATGTTCAAGATGCTATTGATGAACTCTTGAGAGAATGCAAAAGTTTATACAAAAAGGTGTCAAATCAAGAAAAAGAACTTCTAAGTTGTTTAGAAAAAATTGACACCATGACTAAAGATTTTGAACTTCAAAAATAGAATTTTATTAAAGAAAAAGAAAACTTTGCATGCTCCAAGTGTGAATCAAATGTCTTTCAAATTGTTCAATTGAAAAGAGTCATTGAACGATGTAGTTGTTTAGTTATTGGCATGCATTTTTGGTAAAACCAGGTGTGTGAATGTCATGACTGATGTCATAACATTCTAGTTTATTAGGTACTGATTCATTAGGTACCTTTGCAGAAAAATATTGTCTTACAGGTGCTGCTGTTTATGAGTGTGTATCTGAGCATTTTGCAAAAAGATCACATTTACCAAAATCAGTAGACAGGATTTCAGATGTCATAACAAATGTTAAGACATCCTGTTCTGAACTAACAGTTATGCAGTTTGGGTAATTCTGAGTTTTTTCAGGAAAATGACTCAGTCTTTCCAGAACAAAAAATCTCGTGGACTTGGGGTTAACCTAGCTCAACCCTAACCTGGTTGATAAAGTCCTGTGACCAAGTCTTAAGGTCAAACGGAATTAACCCTAGCTTTTTGTGGAAACCCTAACTGAAGATGCAGCTGCTATATATTCAACAGGGCTGCTGTTTGGAATCAACCCTTTTCTGACAGAAGATCATTTAGAAGCTGTATAGTTTTAACTATTGTAATCCAAGCAAGTATCATTGTGATAAGTGACTTGGAATAGGTTTTAATTGTAAGGGTTGTGTACCACTCAAAGCTTTGAAGCAAGAGTGTTTTTGTGTCTCTTGACTAAAGCTTTGAAGCAAAGTCAAGTTAGGTTTATGTATCACTCAAAGCCGTGAAGCAAGAGTGTTTGTGTTGCTTGATTAAAAAGTTGTGAAGCATAATCAAGTGTATGTTTTGAAGAGTGTCTTCATCAATTCATTAGTCAAATTGTTTTAAGTATCACTGCTGTGATTGAGGGGGAGTGAGCAGGAACTCAGGTTTAAGTTGTACTTAGATTGAAGTTGCATTGGTTAGGTCTTAAGTGAAGGAGATAAACTGGTTGGTTTATTCCTGAATTAATATCTCTTATAGTGGATTTCCTCCCTGGCTTGGTAGCCCCCAGAGTAGGTGTTGTTGCACACTGAACTGGGTAAACAATTGACTGTGTTCTTTACTGTTTTTGTATTTACTGTCTTATAGAAAGTCAGATACGGTGTCATAACATTGAACGTGACATTGAGTATCTGCAGCCAGAATTTCAATTGGTATCAGAGCAGGCACCCTGCCTGTATTACCGGGTGAGATCTAGGGATATCACTTTCTGGCACTATGGACAAAGAAGGAGTTTTTGGAAATAGACCACCCATTCTGGATGGAACAAATTATGACTACTGGAAACCTCGTATGATTGCCTTCTTAAAATCTCTGGACAAAAAGGCTTGGAGAGCTGCTGACAAAGGATGGAACCATCCCACCATAACTGAGAAAGATGGGATAATCAGTCTGAAGCCTGAGGAAGATTGGAGTAAAGAAGAAGATGAGTTAGCCCTGGGAAATTCCAAAGCTTTAAATGCCTTGTTCAATGGAATTGATAGAAACATTTCCAGACTAGTACATCAATATGAACTGGCCAAGGAAGTTTGGGACACTCTCAAAACTACCCATGAGGGAACTTCCAAAGTAAAAATGTCAAGGCTTCAGATGTTGACTACCAAGTTTGAGAATCTCAAAATGATGGAAGATGAAACCATTCATGAGTTTCACATGAACATCTTGGAGATTGCCAACACCTCAGGAGCACTGGGAGAAAAGATGTCAGAAGAAAAATTGGTGAGAAAGATTCTCAGATCCTTGCCTAAAAGATTTGCAATAAAGGTAACTGCCATAGAGGAAGCCCAGGACATCAGCAAGTTGAAAGTGGATGAACTTATTGGGTCTCTTCAGACTTTTGAGATGGGGATCACTGAAAATGGTGACAAGAAGAACAAGAGCATATCACTTGTATCCAACACTGATGTTGAAAACAAGGAGGATGAAGAAGAAAATATTTCAGAAGCTATAGCCATGCTTGGAAGACAGTTCAACAAACTCATCAAAAGAATAGATCCAAAGTCAAGGTCTAATGTTCATAACATTCCCTCTGACATTGACAGTTCCAGCAGAAGACCAAGGTCAGAAGAGAAGGGAAATCAAGGCAGAGGAATTCAATGCCATGGTTGTGAAGGATATGGGCATATTCGAGCTGAATGTCCTACCTTTCTTAAGAAACAAAAGAAAGGAATGACTGTTACCTGGTCTGACTGTGATTCAGAAAGTAATTCTGAAGAAGAATCTGCCAAACTAGTTACTGCTCTAACTGGTGTTTGTACCTCTGAAAGTGACACTAGTGATGAAGAAGTGACATTTGAAGAACTGGCTGATACTTACAAGAAATTGTGTATCAGAAGTGCTGAAGTCTATGTGCAGAATGAGAAATAATCAAAACTCATCATAAAGCTGGAGGCTGAAAAAAGGGCAGACCTTGAAACTATAAGTCATCTAGAAGGGGAAGTTCAATTGCTGAAATCACAACTGAATTAAATGACCAAATCTGTCAAGATGCTGACAAATGGAACAGACAAATTGGAAGAGATCCTTCAGGTTGGACAAAATATGGGAAACAAATCTGGACTAGGATTTGTGGAAGCTAAGAAATCTGGTGCAGACAAGAAGATCAGGCCTGTTAAACAAATGTCAAAGCAGATGTCTCAACACAACTCTCAACATCAGAAACAGAGATATATGAAGAAAAAGTACCAAAGATGGAGATGTCATCATTGTGGGAGGTATGGTCACATTAAGCCTTTCTGCTTCAGATTGTATGGATACCCTAATCAGAGCCCAAGTGTTAAACCTAAGTCAAAAAGGGTACCACATACTCCTCAATGGAAGAAAAAGGCTACTGCCCTGATAGCCCACACTTCCCTGAGAGTCTCTGCAAAGGAAGGCTGGTACTTTGACAGTGGGTGTTCTAGGCACATGACTGGAATCAAGAACATTCTCAATCATGTTAAACCTCACACCACTAGTTATGTGACCTTTGGAAGTGGTGCCAAAGGTGAAATCAAAGGAGTTGGTAATTTGGACTGTCCTGAAGTTCCAAATCTGAATGAAGTACTATTGGTAAAAGGCCTGACTGCTAATCTCATTAGTATCAGTCAATTGTGTGATCTAGGATTCAAAGTCATCTTCTCAAAATCTGAATGTCTTGTATTAAATGAAAAACAAGAAGTTGTGATGAAAGGAATCAGATCTAAAGACAACTGTTACTTGTGGCAGCCTGAGAACACTAATAACTCTACTATGTGTTCTATTACCAAAGAAGAAAAAGAGGTGAAACTGTGGCACCAAAAACTTGGCCATCTTCATCTAAGAAGAATGAAAAGAACTATCTCTATGGAAGCAGTCAGAAGGATTCCAAGACTGCAAATTGATAAAAGGAGGGTTTGTGGTGAACATCAAATAGAAAGGCTTGGTAAAAAGAGATATGTCTATGATGTGGTGAATAACCTTGAAGTTTCTAGAGAACTGTGCAAAAGAACTCAAAAAGAAAGATGTATTGTTAGAATCAGAAGTGATCATGACAAGGAATTTGGAAACAACAAGTTTAAGAAATTCTGTTTCTCAGAAGGAATGAGTCATGAATTCTCTTCTCCTATAACTCCTCATCAAAATGGAGTTGGCAGAAGGAAAAATAGGATCATACAGGAATCTGCCAGAGCTATGATTCATGTCAAAAGAATGCCTTCTCAACTCTGTGCTAAAATAGTTGTAGCTGGTGGTAGCTGTTCTCAAAATATCTGGACAAAACAGATGCTCACTGAGTATAATGTCTCACAAGATGTTGTGACATTGTATTATGACAATCTGAATACAATTAATATTTCCAAGAACCCTATTCAGCATAGCAGGACCAAGCACATTGACCTTGTAGAGAAGAAGACAATTAAACTGGAACATGGTATCATTAAGCTTCAGCTGGCTGATTTTTCTACCAAGGCTCTTGATGGAAATCAACCTGAAAACTTGAGGGGCAAGATGGGTATTTGCCAACATGAGAAATTATAGCAATTAATTTTGCTTAAAACAAGGGTTGAAGGAGTTATTTGTGTTAAGTCTATTTTTAGTAGGTTAATCATATGTTTTTCCAATACTTTCAAAATTATTAAGAAGTTGAATAGACTCTCATTTGCCTCCTACCTCTCTCGTCTTTGCAACCTATTCCTTTCTCTCAATCAAAGTTTTCTCTCAAATTGCCATTGGTGCTCTAAGTCAATCAAAATGTCTCAAACATCATCTTCAACCAAGGCGACCTCTTCATCTTCATCATCTGACCGAGATTCTCGAGCAATCACCACATGCATAGATTTTGAAGTCCTGGAGATCACTCCTCTCAGAGAAATGGCAACTGACCCCTCCAAAGTCAAAAAGCTGAGAACTAGGCATGCAGGAAGAGCTCAAGCTACTGCTTCTGGTAATCCTTCTCATCCTTCTTCCTCTGTACCAATTAGGGAAGGATCAGCTCAAGTACATCAAGCAATTGCTAGGCTTGTTACAAGAATACTAAGCGGAAACCAATCTGTACTAGGGATTTCTGTCCCATTAAATCAAGAATCAGCAAGCCCAAATGTTGAAGCAAATGTAGATGTCTCTGAGAATGTTGTGACACAAAATGACAACATTCAGAACCCTTCAGAGAATACTGTTGATCCACCTATCATTGATGTGGATGAGGAATACTCAGACAATGATCTGATTGCCAGTGTAAACCCTAGCATAGCTAGGAGAATGATGAAAAGAAAGGGTAATCAGAATGCTGCAAAATGTATGACCAAAGATAAACCTGCTGATAAGAAATCCAAGGTTGAAGGCAAGACTGGGGTAGAATCTGTGAAAACTGGTCAGTCCAAAGGGAAGGTGAAAGGCCAGGTGCATACTGGTAGACAACCAATTACAAAGAAGAGAAAAGAACCTGAATCTTCTGATTCTGATGAGGAATCAGAGTTTGAGATTGATGCTGAAGAAATTCCTATCAGAAGGAAACTCCCCTCCAGCAAAATGGCTAGAGTTCCTGAAGTCCCAACAGACAACATCTCTTTTCATCATCCTGACAATGCCAACAGATGGAAGTATGTTTGCTTGAAGAGAATAGCTTTAGAAAGAGAGCTAAACAATGATGCCATGGAGTGCAAGGAAATCATGGACCTGATTAAAAATGCTGGACTGATGAAGACAGTGGTAAAATTCACCAAGTGCTATAAAAATCTGGTCAAGGAATTTATAGTAAACTTGTCTGATGAATGTGCTGATGGAAGGTCAGCTGACTTTGAATGTGTTTATGTTAGAGGAAGAAGGGTTAATTTCTCTCCATCATAAATTAACAAATTTCTTGGAAGATCAAATAAGGATTGCCCTGAACTGGAAGTCACTGACAATGAAGTTTGTCAAACCATCACAGCAAGACAAGTCAAGTGCTGGCCCTTGAAAGGCAAGCTGAATGCCAGTAAACTAAGCATGAAATTTGCCATCCTGCACAAGATTGGTGCAGCCAACTGGGTCCCTACAAACCATAAATCTACTGTCTCCACAAGATTGGGGAGATTTATTTATGATGTGGGCACCAAGACTGAATTTGACTATGGCAGGTACATTTTTGAACAAACTCTAAAACATGCTGGTAGCTTTGCTGTCAAAGGCCCTATTTCCTTTCCCTCCCTCCTATGTGGAATTATCCTTGCACAGTACCCTGATATCCTGTTGGCAAGAGATACTGCTTGCAAAAGAGCTCCTGCTCTTGGGTTACACTACAAGCTGTTTCAGGGATCTCATGCTCCTGATATTGTCATAACATCAGCTGAGACATCTTCTGTGAAGACTCAGTCCAAAACATCTGATGTTATAGCTGTATTGAAAGAGACCTGCAAAGAGATGGAGACTAGGAAAAAGACCCTAGAAAACCTAATTGCCAGGTTAGAAAAGGAGGAAGCTGAAGGAAACAGAAGGAAAGAGGGTGCAGAAGCTGAAGATCAACTCAATACTGAAGAAACTAGCTCCTCCGAAGGGGACAGTGCTTGAAGGTTGGTGGAGTTGATGCTGGTCCCTGGTGGAGTTTGCAAGTGTGTTCAGTTTTTAGTTGTTGTTCTTATTACTTTTGGGATGACTGTATAATCTTTTAAGAACATATATCTTTGGCCCATTTGTGGCTAAAGAGGGGGAGATATATTTTGGTAGACTTTATTAGACATTCTATTTTTCTGCAGTCATATTTATTCTGCTGCTATCTATCTCTGATTGCTTAGGGTCTTTAGCCAAAAATCTGCCAAAGGGGGAGTTTGTAGTTGTTTAGTTATTGGCATGCATTTTTGGTAAAACTAGGTGTGTGAATGTCATGACTGATGTCATAACATTCTAGTTTATTAGGTACTGATTCATTAGGTACCTTTGCAGAAAAATATTGTTTTACACAGTGCTGATGTCAATCATTTTCCAGTCACAGTACTGATGTAAACCATTTCTTTTCCAGTCTCAATACTGATATAAATCATTCAAGAGTCTCTCGTTTGAAGTCTATGACTCTGTTTCCCTAGTGGAGTTACAACCTCTTCCTCTGTGGGATTATTGTATAATGTGCTTGGTTTCTCCAGCATAGTCTGTCTCATATGGCGTCATTCCCCATAAAATTCAGAGCATTACATTCATATCATATCATGAACATAATCGCGGTATCTTAAGGCCAAAAATTGTGTATTCTATATTTAAGTCCCTTCAATCTCGTCGAAATGAAGATCCCAATCTTCATATCTCCAGATAGAAGAAACTTAAATAGGGGCAGCTGTTGTACCCCAATTTTTGACCTAAGATCCCATTTTTATTTTTGCATTTTTTAAGATAAGTCAAGGTCACGAAATACGGTCGGTTTTAACGTCTCACCTTCGAGCTTTGACTATGCGAAGATTGTCAAGTGTTTTGAACATTTTTAGCATATGTATCACTAATTTCTAATCGCATACAAAGGTGTATGTTCATGTTTTCTTTTGTGTCATGTGCAGAGACAGGTCTGAAACAAGAGCATCAGGTGTCGCGCCTCAATTAAGGTTTTGAGTCCCCCAAGCCAGAAGTACGGTTGATTGTGGATTCTCGAAGACTGATTCATCAAGGCACACTGTTGCACCCTTTATTTCGCCCCTAATTTTTTCAGTCGCACATTCATATCATATTTTGTCATTTGGTCACAATCATTAGTAAATATTTTCATTCATCACATTTTTGCATCATTAGTCGTATTTAAGTTGATCAGGAAAAGTCAGTTTAAATCAAAGTTTGCATCGTCTTTCAGTTGTAAAATACTCGGCGTTTCACATCATTCATTTTTACCTGTTTACTATTTTCTTGCATTGCTCCAAGTTGTTTATACGTCGATAATAAAAATATTTCGGTTTTATAGACAAACTGTTAAAAGCGGTTCGACACTGTGCGGAAAATTAGCGAGAAAATATTTCAAGTTTTCACCTTTTACCGATCATTTTATGAATCTGCGTTTCGCGTAGATTATGACGGTATGCTCGCTTTATTTTTTCGATACAGTTCGATGTCTCGTTTTTAACCTTAAACATCTGTTTAGTCTGATATTTTTATTATTATTTTATTTTTGATTTTTGACTTCTTGAATATTTTTTCTTTAATCTTTGTGACATGTAGATTATTTTAATGTGTTCATTTTATTTTTTCGGATAAATTTTCGTCCGTTTTTTATCATTTTCGGTCATTTTTGAGTCTTTATTTTTTATTCATAAAATATTCAAAAAAATCATTTTAAATTGAGATTTTTTTTTATATTTTCAAGTTTTATTTTTATTTTTGTCATTAAAGGGCCTTTTAGTCACAAAAAAATATTAAATATACTATGCTTGATTTTCATTGGCTGTTGGATGAAATTGAGGATCGATACTGTCACCACTTCAACCTCACTTTCTATTTCATTCACACACAACTCTCACTCTCTCACTAAAAAAACCAATACCACCTTCTTTCGTTCAAAATTCTTCATTCTATAAACCAAAAAGCGAGAGCCACACAAAAAAAGACAACAAACCAAAAAAGAAAAGAAAAAGAAAACACTCCACTTTCCATCGCTTTCGATCTTCACGGAAAAGCAACCCCTTTTCAATCCATTGTTGAAATCAGATATAACCAAACTCAGCTTCTTACTCTCAGCTCTCTAACCCTTTACAATGGCCACATCTCAGAACAAAACAACCCCTGACCCACCTCAGGATCCGACTCGGAACACATCTTCCCTTGATTCATTTCCTACCCACATCACAGTAACAAATCACACTTCATCCTCGTCAAACTTCATCCTCTTTGTTAACAACACACAAATCCGCTTCATCTCTATTACAGTCGTTCAACACTATTATCCATCACCATCCTAACCTTTACTCTATTCACCCTTTCAATTTTCTGCCTCTGCTCCTTCTCATTAACCCTTCGCCTCCCCCTCTCTTTAATCCGCTACACAAGCACACACACAACACCACCCAACACGCGAACCATTCCGCTAACAATCAAGAAATGCAAGAACAAGTAGAGGGTGGCTGGTTAACACGAAGCACTTCGTGGTTGAAGAATGTTTCCGGAAATGTAGCTGGGTATATCGGAACTGCTGTTGGATCTCCTATGTCACCCAAATATCCTAAGGAAGATTATCTTAATCAACAGCTATAAGGTGAGATTTGTCCAACCCTTTATCAGGAACTGTCAAGCATGCATTTCTGATTAAGATAGCAGGTTACAGATACTATGTTAGTTGCCAAGCCGTAGTTACTGCTGTTACTTCCTCTTTTGTTCTCAACCCAATATCCAACATAAGGGCAGGGTGTTTTGGTAATTAACGTGTATAATTAAGGGGCAGGCATGCCACTCACAATAACTGCCTAAATCTTGAATTTGTTTATTTTAAACATTAACAACAAAATAATTTTCTCACTTCACGTGTTGTGATTCGAATGTAACGTGATTTGAGTGGAAGTAGTATATATTCTTGTTAGTTTCGATGAAGGTGACGATAATGCCGCATTTCATTTGCGTGTAAATTTGACCGAGAAACTATTGAAGACGACGTGTTTTCCTTTTATTATAAAACATGTTTGAATTGGAGTTTTGGACATAGTTGTTTATGTTTAGGTGCTGCCCAATTTTGATCTAACCAATCATGGCTCAATTCAATTTTGTTTTCCATGTTTTGAATATATTTTGAGCATCACATGAATAGACACTAATTGATTTTTGAATACTCATAAACGGAATGAACTTTTTAGACTTTGAGTCCATGAAGTTTATATGTCGTGCTTAATTGTTATTTTGTTTTGAATTTGTTTGAAGTAGATGAAAAGTTTTGAACCGATTGTAACTAAGGATCACATTTTGATACCGATGGTTTATTTCTCATGAGAGATTTAAGGTTATGGCTCTTTGATTTAAATTAATGTGGAAGGAGATTATGATGGTATTCGTTTGGAATTCAAAGGAAAATTTGGTTGAAGACATCATTGTGCATTTCACTTGTTTTGAATATTTTTGAGATTGAGTTATTGAACGATGTTTCATATTCATTAGTTACCGCCCGGTTTTGTTTCGATTGAGTTTAATTTATTTCAAAATCAACTTTCTATGTTTTGAGTTCAGATCGAATATTAGCATAAGTTTATTCGACTTTGTTTGTGCATTGAAATTCTTGGATAATCATCATTTATTTGGTTCATGCTTTGAATTTAATTTCTCATGCTGCAAAGTGAGCTTTGGATTTTTGTTTTCCGTTGTGTTTGAAATAGCGGTTGCTTTTGATACACTTGAAATAGTGAATGCAATGCTAATTTTTGTATTTACATTGAATAATGTCATGAATTCTTGATTTTTTATTTGTGTAAATATTCATTTATTCATATGCATCATATAATTTCATTTTTTTATTTTTTACTTACTGACACATGTTTTAATCATTGCAATTTCGTTTCATTCTAATTTTATATTGCTTATGTTGCTAACGTGTTTGTTACTGTGAAGGTTTCTGAGAATTCATTTCAAGTATTCATACTCGCATAGCGCATTTGCACTTTTTCTTTCTCCCTTTACCTCTTTATTGTATTTCATTATTTTTATTTTGTTTGGTACTGTAAATATATACTTGTACATAATATTTTGACTATATATTTTACTTGTAAATAAATTCAGGTTTCTTAAAAATATTATTTTCGTCGCATTGCGATTTTATTTCCAATTCCAAATAACTTCTGAAAATTGTGCGGACGCACACAGCTTTCTCGTGTTGTTAGATTTGTTGGTATATCTCTTGTGATGCAGGGATTCTTATCCGATATCGTGAGCTTTATCCACCGCCTTTGCGCTTTATCTGATGCTTGGAGTATTATCTCACATTAGGTTTTTTGATGATGTTGTCGGCTTCTGATTTATTTTCACCTAAGGTTTGACATACTCTTAGCTTATTTATCCGTCTGTGGTTTTAACTCCAAGGGAAAGATTTAAATTTGTTGACTTCATGTCATCAAATACATCTCATCCGATCAAGCGAACACCCTCATTCATTTTTTTCCTATTTACTATTTTTTCCAAACTTAAGATAATTTTCCCAA
This sequence comes from Vicia faba, assembly GCA_948472305.1. Taxonomy (NCBI): domain Eukaryota; kingdom Viridiplantae; phylum Streptophyta; class Magnoliopsida; order Fabales; family Fabaceae; genus Vicia; species Vicia faba. Next base: position 1,424,813,980 of record OX451739.1, read on the forward strand.
AAGACTCCATTTTCAAACTCACACCTTTTAAGTCAAAACTTCGACACTAGGTCGTCGTATCCTCAAAAATCTCTCCAACACCGATTTTTAGCCAAACGAACCATTTTAATCAAACAAACAATTTTAACCAAAAACGGATATCTCAAAAGGTTCCTGTGGAGTACCGCAGATGCAGTGGGTGCTAATACCTTCCCATTGTATAACCAACCCCCGAACTTTAGATCTCTTTCAAAAACGCATCGTATTTTCATTACTTTTAAGTATTATTTTACATTGCATATTTTAGGGTTTTATTTCGCTCTTTTCCCTTTTCCCTTGGAAATAATAAAGCGCGGTGGCGACTCTTGCTTTTGTGAGTCAAGTTAATTAATAGCTTGATCTCCGATTTTCACCGCTACAGAATTGGCGACTCTGCTGGGGAAAATTGACCTCTTGCTGGTCTATTCCTAAGTGGGTTAAGCCTAATTTGTTTTATCTGTTTTATCATTATTTGATTGTTTGATTATATGTATATATTATGATTATTTGGGTGTTGATAATATTTACAAAGGACAAGTCCTATACCCGGACTAAGTTACACTTAGGAATAGGACGGGCGGTATAGTCATGTTAACTTTGAGGGAGTAATCCCGAAGAAGGAAGCATGAGATCCCCCACTCAGTGGAAGGCCCTTTTGAATGTAATATTTGTTTACCGAGTAATCGGGAAGACATTATTATTTTCGACCTGGGAGCCAGAGAAGCTGGGAACCGTAGAACCCCAACCCATCTTGGCCTTTTAGGTGTAGCGCGGAGATTATAACGGAGTAATCCGGAAGTAATTGTTACGCGATGCTACGCTCGGATGAGTGTCTCTTGAGAATATTGCTGATTATTGAGTAATCAAGACGTCGGTAATATCCGAAGGAGGAATGTAGACTCCGGGAACTCTTAGAACCTTGTTCTACAGGTGTGATTAAACCGTTAGTACATACCTTAGGGGTGTTCCTTACCTTGACTCCATGCTCGTGACGTTGAACCTTTCGACTTTATTTGTGACCTTGCTTGTGGTTGTTGCATAGCCATGCATTCATGCATCCATAAAACCCTTTTCACTTGACTTTGAAGGAATTTGGAGGTCTTTCTTTGTAAACATCACAAGTTTCGTCAAGCTCAATGGATCTTGGGTGTTGATAGGGCGAAAACCCTAATCCACCAAAATGGATGATTGATCTTGATGATAACTTGATCAATGTTTGGAGCCAATTTAAAATTCATCTTCTATCTTCATACTTTGATGTTTACAACTTAATATCTTGAGTTCCTTGAAAATCAAATAAAAACTCTCTTTTGCATACCATACATCATTCTACATTTTTTGTTTCACTTTCAAAGGTCTTTTTCCGAGTCTTATTTTTCCTTTGGTCTCACCAGTACAACACTCGCTCTAAGAGAGCAATGGAGAATATCAAGAAAGAGGTTTCTGAACTCCGTAGAGATATGACTATTTTGAAAGCTAGTATGGAGCACTTAACTGGTTTGGTTGAAATTCTGGTTGCCGCCCAAGTCAATCCTTCTAGGAGGGACGAAGCGATGATAAAAGTCTTCACTGAAACTCTAAAATCATTCTCTCATGAGAAGGTGATGGTTAATGCACCTAATGACTTTCCTGATAAGGTGAATGTGGGAGTGCGTCTAGAAGAAGATGTTGGGAAGGGATGTTCATATGAAGATGGTAGCTCAGCTAATGGTGTGAAGAAGTTTGATAATAACTTTTCCAAGAAGAGAACCAGAGGAAGAAATAATCATCGTCAGAATCATCATGTTTCTCCTATTCATCAACAGAATCAGCAAGTTCCTAATCAGAGGAAAACCCAGTACCTATACAGAGTTGTTCCCTATCCTGATGCAGAGGAATTTGGTTCAGACCCGACCTCCACTGAAGGTTCCTAAGAAGATACATTGGTACTACAAAGCTGATTTGACTTGTACCTTTCATCAAGGTGCTCCTGGGCTTGACTTGGAGGGTTGCTTTGCTTTGAATATTGAGGTTCAGAAGTTGGTCAAAAGTGGTATCTTGTCATTCAAGGACGTTGGTTCTGAAGTTCAAATCAAGCATGCGCCGAAGAGTAAACACGATCGATGGTCACTTTGAGTTTTGAAGGATGTTTTCGGTAATTCAAGTCCAGATGGAAAGCCTTCCCAGATTATTAACTTATTTATGCTTTTTGTAATTTTTCTTGTTTATCAAAACATTTTTTGCATGTAAGAACTTGTTTGCATCTGAATGATTATCTTAATACAATGAATATGTTTGTCTTGAAGAAATTCATTCGTTTCACTCATATTTGTTTTCAAATTTTTAATTGCTTTTGCACTATGATACCAAATTGTTGTTCA